>CM065685.1:27382465-27404965 GCA_017654935.2 Phymorhynchus buccinoides | reverse complement strand
CGATTAATTCCATAATCGAATTCATGCTTTGACACCGAATAATTCAATCTTCCTACAAAGCATCGTCAAGTATTTTTTTGAGAAAATTGACTTTCAGGAAGACTGACACACCCATCGCAATACCCATCCTTTGGCCGGGTAATTAATTAATTGGTAGAAACCAATCTAAGTGGCTACCTGTAAATTGTTGTCCTCTCATGGTTTTGATTGTTCCTACAACCAATTATTTGCAAAGAAAAATGATGGTTAAAAAAGAACTAGCACTTCACACTTCTTCTTCTGCCAATAATGTCCACCTGCTGTAACCGGCGATTACTGACATGTACTGGGGTTCAAATAAGTATGCTGCGAATATCACTGAATTTCAAAAAACAAAAATTTATGGGAAAACATCTCTGATATTAAAAACAATCATATGAAACAAACAAACCAAATTGTAAACATAGGCTTCAAAAAGTAAAGTCTGCACAACACACACACACACACACACACACACACACACACACACACACACACACACACACACACACACACACACACACACACACACACACATACACACACACGTGTTAAACACAGAACTGAGAGAGTAAGAAAGTACGATGCTAAAATAAGTAAAGACAGCAAAACAGACAGACACAGACAGACAGAAAGAAAGATGAACAAAAAGAAAGAAAACCTATTTCAGTAGTTACCTGCCGACTGTTGTCCTTTCATGATTGTTTTTCTCAAAAGCCAGGCAGACAAACCCTCACAACACCCACCACATTAAAGTTCAAACAATAGACTGAATACAAACAGCCTGGGTTTTTTTTAATTGCTGGCTAGAACGCGCATGAATACAACTGGCGACAGTGACGTCACAATCTCCAGTCGTTTGGTGTGTAGTACCAAAAGCACGCATTGGTCGCATGAATCAATGTGTGTGCCATCCCCTTTCTTCTTTCCCTCTCTGTTCTTTTCTCTTCACACCCCCATCCCCCTCCCCTCCTTTCTTTGTTCTCTGTCTGTCTGTCCCCGGCTCTCTCCCCCTTCCAGTTACAGATGTTAGCTAACCTCCTCAAAGATATTCTAAAAGGGTAAGATGGATTACTTAAAAGCTCGGCGAACCGGGCTGATAGAGTTATCGTTAGTGCGGACGTGTACACTATTCACAGTGGAGGCTATCCAAAAACTCGGACTGGAACTTGAGCGGAGAATTCAACTAGCCTATCGATGTGTAAAATGTGTCACGTTTCAAAGGGACATAACCACTGTTTCTGTCCTCACTACTCATATAGGGAAAAGACACCGGATGTTTATCTTCCCCTATACAGTCTTTGACCTCCTGCAATCTGACCTAGTACACACTAACCACTCCATTCCGTCCCGCCTTCCCTTATATCCCGCTATCCACAACTTTTGGTCTTAAGCATCTTCATAATTTAAAATGCCTCAAATGGCCCTTTGGCCAAGAGGGCGTTAAATCTCTACTTTTCTCTCTCTCTTTGGTCATGTGGTTGACACACCCATCGCAATACCCATCCTTTGGGCGAGTAATTAATGAATTGGTAGAAACCAATCTAAGTGGTTACCTGTAAATTGTTGTCCTCCCATGGTTTTGATTTTCCCAACAACCAATTAGTTGCAAAGAAAAATAATGGTTAAAGAAAACTAGCACTTCACACTTCTTCTTCTGCCAATAATGTCCACCTGCCGCAACCGGCAATTACTGGGAATGTGTACTAACGTGGACTGTACACATCGTCCTAACGTGGAAAATACGTTTCGTCCTAACGTGGAATGTGCGGTTGGGCCTAACGTGGGGAAACTCCCATCCGTCCTAACGTGGAATGTGCGGTTGGGCATAACGTGGGGAAACTCCCATCTGAATGTACGGTTAGGCTTAACGTGGGGAAACTCCCATCCGTCCTAACGTGGAATGTGCGGTTGGGCCTAACGTGGGGAAGCTCCCATCCGTCCTAACGTGGAATGTACGATTAGGCCTAACGTGGGGAAACTCCCATCTGTCCTAACGTGGAATGTACGGTTAGGCCTAACGAGGGGAAGCTCCCATCCGTCCTAACGTGGAATGTACGGTTGGGCCTAACGTGGGGAAAGCTCCCATCCGTCCTAACGTGGAATGTACGGTTGGGCCTAACGTGGGGAAACTCCCATCCGTCCTAACGTGGAATGTACGGTTGGGCCTAACGTGGGGAAACTCCCATCCGTCCTAACGTGGAATGTCCTACGGTTAGGCCTAACGTGGGGAAACTCCCATCCGTCCGTATGTACGTTGGGCCTAAATGGGGAAACTACGTCCGTTAACGTGGCCTGGGCCTAACGTGGGGAAACTCCCGTCCGTCCTAACGTGGAATGTACGGTTGGGCCTAACGTGGGGAAACTCCCGTCCGTCCTAACGTGGAATGTACAGTTGGGCCTAACGTGGGGAAACTCCCGTCCGTCCTAACGTGGAATGTACGGTTCGGCCTAACGTGGGGAAACTCCCGTCCGTCCTAACGTGGAATATACGCTTCGTCCTAACGTAAAATGTACAGTTGGGCCTAACGTGGGGAATCTCCCATCCGCCCTAACGTGGAATGCACATTTCGTACATGCAGGGTTAAAAAAGCAACACATGATTAAACAAACAGTCAGCAAACACATTGAACAGTAATCAGTCTCTTTTTCCACGTTAGGATGATTTGTACTTTCCACGTTATTCGTGGGACCTATGTAATCACTGCATTGTCCGAAACTGATTACTTTTTACGAAAAAAAAAGTTGCAATATGCACAAGCAAAAACAGCTGAGTTTGTTGTAATCGTCAGCCATTTCAGCCGCGAAATTTACTGGACGTAGTTTTAATATGACTCCGTGCGTGTTCGTGGTGAAAATAGATGTGCTCTTGTGAGGCACGCGCACACACGCACGCGCACACATGCTCACACACATACGTATGCGTATGCATTCGTGGAGTTTTCCACGTTAGGCTCAAGGGGACATTCCACATCAGGACGAAATTCACATTCCACGTTAGGCCGAACAGACATTTTCCACGTTAGGCCTAAGGGGACATTCCACGTTAGGACGAAAGGTACATTCCACGTTAGGCCGAAGGGGAGTTTTGCCACGTTAGGCCCAAGTGGACATTCCACGTTAATACGAAATGTACAAGACGCCATTTTTCTTTCCACCTTAGGCCGATTTTGCACTTTTTCCACGTTAGGACGAAGTGTACTTTCCACGCTATTCCAGGGACCCCAATTACTGACATGTACTGGGGTTCAAATAAGTATGCTGCGAGTATCACTGAATTCCAAAGAACAAAGCATTATGGGAAAATATTTCTGATATTAAAAACAATCACATGAAACAAACAAACCAAATTGTAAACATAGGCTTCAAAAAGTAAAGTCTGCACAACACACACACCACACACACACACACACACACACACACACACACACACACACGTACACACACACACACACACACACACACACACACACGTACACACACACACCACACACACACACACACACACACACACACACACACACACACACACACACACACACACACACACACACACACACACACACACACGTGTTAAACACAGAACTGAGAGAGTAAGAAAGTACAATACTAAAATAAGTAAAGACAGCAAAACAGACAGACACAGACAGAAAGAAAGAAAGATGAACAGAAAGAAAGAAAAAACAATTTCAGTAGTTACCTGCCGATTGCTGTCCTCTCATGATTGTTTTCTTCTCTAAAGCCAGGCAGACAAACCCTCACAACACCCACCACGTTAAACTTCATACAACAAACTGACGTGACGTTCAGAACTGAATAGGCCTACAAACAGCGTTTAAAAAAAAAAAATTATTGCTAGCTAGAACGCGCATGAATACATACTGGCGACAGTGACGTCACAATCTCCAGTAGTTTTGATCACGGTCCTCTCACGATTTTGATTTGTTTTCCCCCACAACCAAAATTTGCCAAGAAATGTATAATGGTTCCGAAAACTCAAACACTAACCCTTCACAGTGAATTTCAATTAAGAAAACTGAATACAAACGGCGTTTAAAAAAAAAAAAAAATACCTGGCTAGAACGCGCATGAATACAAAATGGCATCATGCAGTGACGTCACAATCTCCAGTAGTTTGGATCACGGTCCTCTCACGAGTTTGATTTTTTTTTCTCCCACAACCAATGTTTGCCAAGAAATGTAATAGTTCCAGAAACTCAAACACTAACCCTTCACAGTGAATTACAATTAAGAAAACTGAATACAAACGGCGGTGTTTTTTTTTAAAAACCTGCTGGCTAGAACGCGCATGAATACAAAATGGCGACAGTGACGTCACGATTTCCAGTAGTTTGGATAATGAACTCGATTAAAGTCACTCTTTTTACACGGGGCTACAACCGTGTCCGCAGTCTTTAAAAAAGGGAATAGATTCTAATCGCTTCTCGGCCTTTTGGCTAAGACAGTGATTCAGGAACATAAATTTTTGTTTATACCCTGGTTGGTTGGTTCAGCCCGTCGTACATGGCGAAAGCCGATACGCGACGCTAAACTGAACTTCCATCCGTCCGCAGTCCACCATAGGGAAGCATACTTTCGTTATCACATACTGCTACTCCCACACACCGTTGTTTGTGCGTGCGTGCAACGCACACGTAGTTTAAATCTGGATGGGCTTGTGTGTGTGTGTGTGTGTGTGTGTGTATGTACATGCGTATTTGTGTATGTGCGCGCACATGCGTTTATGTGGGTTTGAGACACAAGCAGAGAGAGAGAGACATGTTGTGGGAATAGCGGTATATGTGGGACTCGTATCATGGATGTAAAATTACAGTGTGGGACTAGCGGTATGTGGTAGCAAAAGTATGCTTCCCACCATTAAATTAGACATGGATAGTCGTAGGCCTTTCCCTAAAAACACAACTGTTCGCGTGAATGAAAAGCATAACAATCTCTCAGATTGCAAAACAAATACAAACATAATGGACAGTCAGACAAGACAGGGAGAGGAAGAGATAGACAGGAGGAGGGAGGGAAAATAGAGAGAGAGAGAGAGAGAGAGAGAGAGAGAGAGAGAGAGAGAGAGAGAGAGAGAGAGAGAGAGAGAGAGAGAGAGAGAGAGAGAGAGAGAGAGAGAGAGAGAGAGAGAGAGAGAGAGAGAGAGAGAGAGAGAGAGAGAGAAAGAAAGAGAGAGAGAGAGAGAGAGAGAGAGAGAGAGAGAGAGAGAGAGAGAGAGAGAGAGAGAGAGAGAGAGAGAGAGACATTTGAAACATTTGTTTATTGAGGGAAAAGAATAAGCACACAATGGGCTTGTTTACATCTTGCCCTCGAAACAAAAGAAGAAAAGCATAATTAAAACTTCAATTGATGAACAAAGGCAACAGGAACCCCCACCCCCACCCCCACCCCACCCCACCCCCCCCAAAATAAAAATAAAAAACAAAAAATACACATTCATACACCCACCCACCACCAACCTCGCACACAGCACAGTAATCATATGAACTTATATGAATTGAATTCACGAGATTCAGGAAATACATTGCGGAGGAAGAAAAAACAGCAACAATCTAAGCAAAGCATTATGAGTATGACATCATCAAAACACAAGAAATTGCTTTCTTCCTCCACCTTACCCCTCTCCCCCCCCCCCCCCCCCCCCCCCCCCCCCCCTGAAAGTGAACCCAAAAAAACACACAAAACAAAAACAACTCATGTTTAAAAACAAGATTTATGTACAAATTAACCAAGTCATGAATAAGCATTATTAAAAGTAATACATTTCAAAAGCTACATAAGAAAGATTAATATGTGATGTTGTTTATATGTTTGATCAAGTACATTATGGTACATTTTCCAGAGAGAGAGAGAGAGAGAGAGAGAGAGAGAGAGAGAGAGAGAGAGAGAGAGAGAGAGAGAGAGAGAGAGAGAGACAGACAGACAGACAGACAGACAGACAGACAGACAGACAGAGATGTTGCTATCATGTAAGTCAAATTTGCCCATGAAACGAATGCTAAACATTAACACTCGTCTCATGGGCAAAAATGTGACTGAAATGTGCTTCATTTCATGAGCTAATTGGCATGGGCTTCTCAGTTACCCGCCCATGGGCTTTTTACACCGTCTTACCCTATATGATATTAGTAGATATAAAGATGGTGGGAATGATCCTGGAGGCAATGCCCGGAGGCAATGCAACTCCAGGAAAGTCCCGAATTTTTAACGATACAGATGTTGAGCCTGCGGTGACAGCCTGACCTCGGCTTATATAGCCTATATAGTTGGTTCCACTCCCGTAGCAGTCTTAACAAAGAATTAGCTACGATACTAGCTGCTCCGTTCTCCATTCTGGGACACAAAATCCACGGGGATGGTTTATGGCCTGTCTTTCCAATATCGTGTTTGGAACCCCTTGACTCTGGTCGGCTTGATCCTGCGACGATTTGTGGGGGCCGGGGCAAGGAACTTTTCTGCCGCAGGGAGAGCTGGAACGAGGCCCTCAGCTGTGGCGTTGGTGCCTGCGTCTTTCCTCCAGTGGAGGCAGATCTATAGTTCCCTGAGCGTATCACTCACGCAGCCTGCATGGTTTCCTGGACTTGTAGTCCCGGTAGCAAAACGTGATGCCTGGCGCCGAACTCTCTCCAGTTTTTCAACGTCCCGTTTCTGGTATGAGTCCCACACCGTTGCACTGTACTCCAGTCTGGAGCGGACCAATGCCAGGCGTCTGCATTCTCCAGGACAATTCCGGAGATTCCGGCGGAGGAATCCTATAGTCAGGTCGCTCCAGCTTTGCGGCATATGTTTGAGATGTGGGAAGACCACTTCAGCGGGTCGCTTGATATCTTAACTCCAAGATAAGGGGTGCCATTGACTTGCTTCAGGAAGACTCCATTTAGGCTGTACAGGTAGGATGAAGTGTTTCTGGTGGTAACACTTCTGTGCGTTGAAACGCATGCCCCACCCCTTCCGGACCAATCTTCCAATTTCTTGAGTTTTGCCGTGTGTAGAGTCAGGTGGTCCTGGAAGAAATTGTACGAATAAGGGCATTCAAACGCGCGTAATCACTCACGCATGCACGCTCGCGCGCGCACACACACACACACACACACACACACACAAATACATGCGCGCGCGCGTGCGCATGCACACGCAGAGGAGAGAGAGAGAGAGAGAGAGAGAGAGAGAGAGAGAGAGAGAGAGAGAGAGAGAGAGAGAGAGAGATAGAGAGAGAGAGAGAGAGAGAGAGAGAGAGAGAGAGAGAGAGAGAGAGAGAGAGAGAGAGAGGAGAGAGAGATAGAGTCAAAGTCAAAGTCAAAGTCAAAGTCAAAGTCAAAAATATTTTAATTGTTAGGCCTCTGGCCCATAACAATGGAGTTCACAAAAAAAGTATTGCATATATGAGCAACAACGAAAAAAAGAATAAAGACACACCAAAAAAAAACACGTATTATATGCAAACACAACATAGATACAAACATTCATCATGCATGTATATATTCTTTTCGCAAGGCGAGAGCTCTATGAATAAATAATGACGTCTTAATAATAATGCTAGGGTTTTGATTACATAAAATCAATGCGAGTCTGAAAGATGAAGGATGTTTATAATATTTTGCTGGAATTAGTTCTCTTCTTAAATCATTATATTTAGGACATATAAATAGAAAGTGAATTTCAGTCTCAAGAGTTGTACAACAAAAAGGACAATGATCTTTACTTTTGTCTAAACGTGCCTTATATTGTAAGAAATTACAGTTAATTGCAGACATTCCCATTCGAAATCTAGCAATATCTTTACGAACAAAGAAATTTTTTAAAGTGTGTAAATACGGCTTCATTGAAATTGTTGGATTAAGTATACAATACCCTTGAAAGAAATCATGACTTTGCAATGCAGATGACCAATCCTGCTTAAAACAGTCCACAAGCCTTTGCTTGAATTCTTTAAGAAACAATTGCCTATTCCCCACCCCTTGTGCTTCCCATACCACCCCGAACCCATACTGATACAATACATTCCGAACACGGCAAGCCCATGTGACATAGTTTTGTCTTTGCAGATGTAATAACATATTGTATGCTTTCCTTGGAAACCTATAATTATCCATAGTAACGAGCCGCAGCCAAAATTTGACGCACCTAGTGTATGTATTAACAAAAAGAGGGTACCTACCAGTCTCGCCATAAATAAGATGTCTTGGAGATTTTGGGCTCGCACCTAAAAAGCGTTTAAGGGCTGAAAGTTGGACTCTTTCTATAAGCTCTTGATTGGCTGTTAACCCCCAGATTTCAGATCCATAAGTTAATATGGGTTGTATTTGGCTGTCAAACATTTTTAAAAAGACACCTGGGGAATGTTCACCTACTGTCCAGAGTACTTTTATTATTGCTGCAATGCCTTTTCTAGCTCTATCACCAAGATCTTTAAAAGTGTATGAAAAAGTAAGCTTTGTTGAAAGATAAATACCCAAATATTTATACAGCTTAACAACTTCTAGTTTTTGATCTCCGTACAACCACTTTTCAGAATGAGATAGATAGCCACCATTTCTAAAAACAACTACATTGGATTTATCTAAATTAACACAAAGATCAAGTCTGTTAGTTGTCCTATATAATATATTCAACTGATTTTGTAAACCTACAATGCTATCCGAAAAAAGAACCACATCATCTGCAAAAAGTAAAATGAGTAATTCAATAAATTCTGGTGACAATTGAATGCCATGTTTGCCCTGACTAATAATGTCCTTAGTTAATTCATTTATAAAAATTGAAAATAAAGTTGGTGAGCACACCTCTCCCTGCTTTAATCCACGTGGACAAAAGAATGCGTCAGTTAAGTTGCCTCCTGTTCGAACTGTTGCTTCAACAGTCTCATACATACTTCTAAGTGCATTAACAATTTTACCATTGAACCCATTGTTGCATAATATTTTCCATAGCTTATCTCTGTGAACAGAATCGAATGCCTTGCGAAAATCAATAAAGGCCACATATAACTTTCTATGTCTTAATAACTGCTTTTGAATTGTTGCTAACAGAGTGAAAATATGGTCATATGTGCTGTGATCTTTTCTAAAACCAGCTTGTTCTTCCCCAATGATATCATTACTGTCTAACCAGTCTGTTATTCGTCTGTTCAAAATAAAACTGTACAATTTGCTACTAATATTCAATAAAGATATCCCCCTGTAATTGTCAGTATTATTTGGATCTCCTTTCTTGTATAATGGTTGCATAATAGACAAGCACCACTCATCAGGAAACAAACCATGATCAAAAATAAAGTTGAAGAATTCAACAAGAAATGGAACAATGCGTTCTTTACTACATTTAAAAAATTCTCCTATCAACCCATCAGGTCCTGGTGCCTTATCTGCTTTTAAAGCTTTTATTGCATCAGTTACTTCTTCAGAGGAAATAGGTCCATTTAATATATCACAGTCACGTACAAAACTATCATGCATGTTGTTTGGCAGGCTATGTTTCCCTTCTGGTTCAATATGTGGAATGTTAAATACTTCTTGGAAGTGATCAAACCATTGTTCACAAGTAATAGTAGTATTCTGGACTGAAGTCCTTGGACGAACAGAGCGGATTGTATCCCAGAAAGAGAGAGAGAGAGAGAGAGAGAGAGAGAGAGAGAGAGAGAGAGAGAGAGAGAAGAGAGAGAGAGAGAGAGAGAGAGAGAGAGAGAGAGAGAGAGAGAGAAGTTTAAAAAATATTTAAAAAAGCTACTATTTTGACACAAACACGCGCACATTTACATACCTATGCACACAGTCACAGACTCGCGCGCGCACACACGCGCCTGCATTCACACACACACACACAAACACACACACACACACACACACACACACACACACACACACACACACACACACACACACACACACACACACACACACACACACACACACATTCACACCACTACCCCCCACCCCCACCCCACCTACCCACATAGAAAATCAGAGATAACGTGTGATACTGTACATTACTTTGAATATGAGCTCGCCTAATGTTTAAATGTATACTTTGCATTTCTCTTGTCCCTATGGGCCAGATGGCCTGAAACGACTGATTAAAGATATTGTTATTGTTATTATTGTTATTGTTACACACACACATACACACACACACACACACACACACACACACACACACACTACACACACACACCACACACACACACACACACACACACACACAAACACACACACACACACACACACAAACACACACACACACACACACACACACACACAGTTTGCGAACAGCCCCTTCACTATATTTCTTTTAACCAACACGTGCAATGGGCACGGATTATTGCTAAAAACACGTGATACCCGTCAGCCAACTTTTTTTTTTTGTTCTTGAAAAGAGTGATTTCCTATTCACTCTGTTCGACATATAATTCAGTTCTGTTTCCGTTTAGTTCGTCGGGAGAAACCAAAGCGCAATCTCTTGTGTTTGTAGGACGGTTTTGGTTACCGCACCCACTAGCAATTTGAGTGATTAATCAAGCTGCTGGGATAATTCCTGTGTGGTTTTTCTCCGTAAGTATTTAGATAATGATCTTCTTCTGGAATACTACAATGATGGTTCGTGCTATTCATTTTGACGAATTTTTCATAAATATATGATTAATGTTTACGATGTTGTAATCAATGATACGAAATGATATGAAAATGAAGGGCAGGAGCTGTGCCGGTCGCGGTTCGCCCCCGGGGACCGCTACGGTAGCCGGACTGGTCTTGCATGGATACTGCGAAATAAAGGCTATGGTCCTTTTTATAATTTTTTTTTATTATAGACAGATCCATACTAGGTTTTATTCTATGTGTATTTGTTTTTCCATTAGGCTACTTCTGTCTCCTCAGCTTTCTAATTTCATGTCTTCTTACTACCCCCCAAAGTGCAGCAGAATCTTCAGCCTGATGAAGTTGGCTGCCTGAGGCGAATAAGAAGAAGAAAAAGAATTGTAATGTCGTAAGCCTACAACAATCTACAACAGAAATGTCAGAGATTTTGAATGAACGAAAAAGACGAGACAGAGTAATGTCGGATTAATAATTGCAGCCAAACAATCCTTGGCAGTAGAACCTCTGTATGCGACCACCCTACAGACTGGCCAAAACTGTCCGTATATGAGAGGTGGTCGCTGGCGCATGAAAAAAGGTAGCTCGTTAAAACAAAAGAGGCTCGCTACCTATGAGTGTATTTGCGGCATTTTGCGACATTGAGCATGAACCACTAATTTCACTTTTGTTCTAGGTTTAGGGATAGGGTTAGGGTTAGGTAAATGGTTAAAGTAAAGAAAGAGTGAAATTTGTGGTTGTCGCAAATACAGACTCTCATAGTAGCGAGCTACTTTTTTGAACGTGCTACCTTTTCTCATACGACAGTCGCTATACTGAAGACTCTTTTTGCAATGAATAAGAAGGGAAGAGACTGAGTAAAACTGTCCGCGATACTGAGGTGCCCGTTAAGCGGGGTGGTCGCTATACTGGTCGCTTAAAGGGGCACCCTGATGGATGAGTTTTTGTAAGAAACACGTCGAGATCACCAGGAAAACACCCTTTACAGAGATCGCAACACTCACTTTGCTCTGGTTTCCTAGAAATTAAAACCATCAAATCGGCGATTCCTCCTTGGCGGAGGTGCTGGAAGTCAAATTCTGTTCTAATGGCTGCCTGAGGTTTAGATCAAATCGTTTGCACGACATTTTCGCAATACACGCCTTTTTATTTATTTAAGAAAAATGTATATGCAGTTTATGTAAAGGTGTTTCGCTCACAACAAAGAGCGTTAAATTCGTATCAGCTGACAATTTTTTGGTTACAACACTACGTCTTCCCCTAAAAAAAAGAAACATCTTCAACCACAATGGGATTGGTCTCCACCCTCCCCTGTCGTATGCAAAAAGGTAGCATCGTGTAAATTCTTCGCTCGCTACTATGAGTTAGCATTTGCGACATTAAGGATGAACGACAAATTTCACTTTTTCCGTATTTGAAACACTTTTCCGTACTCAAATCGTTCATATTTCATGACATTACGGAAAAAAGTGAAATTTAAAAAAACTTCGCTCAATGTCGCAAATGCCGCAAATGCTAAGTCTCATAGTAGCGAGCGAAGAATTTACACGATGCTACTTTTTTTTTCATACGACAACCCCATCGAAAATGGCTACTCTCTCCGGCATCTCCGCCAAGGAAGAATCGCCGATTTGTTGAAGACTTTGACTCTCGAACGAGGGGGCCCTTTGCACCGGCTCTGGTGCTGCAGCCAAAGGGATGGGTTGGCCTTTGGGGACCTTCCTCAACGCCAGCTGTGTCCCCAAATCCCCTTTGGCCGAGAGAGTGGGGATGTACCCTGGGCAAGGCATCTCCGCTATAAACAAAATTATCTGCCCATACCCGCCGGAATAACATCTGCCCCCTCAGCTATCTGGCAGTAGTCATTGTCGGAAACGACAGACTAGCGTACAATATGTCGTATGCAAAAAAGTAGCATCGTGTAAATACTTCGCTCGCTATTATGAGTTAGCATTTGCGACATTAAGGAAACGACAAATTTCACTTTTTCCGTATTTAAAACACTTTTCCGTACTCAAATCGTTCATATTTCATGACATTACGGAAACAAAAGTGAAATTTAAAAAACTTCGCTCAATGTCACAAATGCCGCAAATGCTAAGTCTCATAGTAGCGAGCGAAGTATTTACACGATGCTACTTTTTTTGCGTACGACACAATACACCCTGGTAGTGTGGTGGTATCCCCGTGGTTTCTAGCCCTGACTATTATCTCTAACAAAACAAATGTCCCATATGTGTGCCATCCCAGGCCGAGAGGACGTCAAAGCTCATTTTTCGTTCGTGGCATGCGCATAAATTTAATGCTTTGTTTGTCTCAAGAAATACATTACAGATTAGTTGCTTGTGGCGGTGCCATAGCCGATGAGGTTTAACCGAGGCGTGGTCACCGCTACAGCTATCTGTATTAATTTTTAAAAAATCGGGACTTTACTGATTTCGTACTGCCTCCGGGCATTGCCTCCAGTATTGTTCCCACCATATTTGTATTTACAAATGTCCCATATGTGTCTGATTCAGACCAAGAGGACGTAAAACTCCATTTTCACTCTCAATAAATAAGAAAATTTTGACTAAGCATAAGCACTTCGTTACAGCTAATAAACAGTTCTTTCCGATGATTTATATGGATACAATGTCTTGTTCTTTTTGTCATGGTACACGTATGTTTGTCCATTATGTGATATATCTACTTGTTGATATTGTTTGTTGTTTCTGATAGTAATTAGTATAGATACATCACTCTGTAGTGATATATGAGTGTTTAACCCTTTCGCCGCCAGCCATCTTTGAGCCCAAGATGTCCATTAAACTTACCTGGCTTCAGAAAAGATTTCGTCTGCAATATTGTGGGATTTCTCTGTGACACATTTAGAATGGGGTCAGTCCTTACCATCCCGAATTTAGGAACACAATATCATTGAATAACAGACCCTGATTCCAAGAGTGTTAATGACATGGGTGTTAACCCTTTCACCGCCAGCCAGCCATATTTCAGCCAAACATTTCCATTAAATTTACCTGGGTAGAGAACAAAATCCATCTGCAGTATTGGGGATTCTTCTGTGAAATATATAAAATAAGGCAAAGATATTCTAAAAGGGTAAGATGGATTACTTAAAAGCTCGACGAACCGGGCTGATAGAGTTATCGTTAGTGGGGACAGTACGCTATTCACAGTGGAGGCTATCCAAAAACTCAGACTGGAACTTGAACGGAGAATTCAACTGGCCTATCGACGTGTAAAATGTGTCCTGTTTAAAAGGGACATAACCAGTGTTTCTGTCCTCACTACTCATATAGGGAAAAGAGACCGGATGCTTATCTTCCCCTACAGTCTTTGAATAAGGTCTATCCTTACTTCCCAAAACGAAGACAATTAGGGTCTTTGGATAATAGACCCCAATTTGATGCCTTGTAGTGACATAGGTGTTAAATCACTGTGGTGCTAAAATGCGACTTTGGCGGTGAAAGGGTTAAGTTATTGTGGTGCACAAATGCAACATTGGCGGTGAAAGGGTTAAATATGTGTGTGCTTCGTTTTATATCTGTGCGCCCCAAGTGGGTATGAAATAAACAACTTGCCTTGCCTGGCCTTGCCTTGCATGCCCGGCAGGTGATCGTTGATCGTCAAAAGGAGGATGGTCCGGCTGATAGTGGCAGACCAGAACCCGGCAACGGCGATCCCTGGCTCATCCATCGATCTCAGTGCCAGACTCTCCACCACCACTCCCATCCAGCTCGTCAGTGAGTCTCTTTTCTCTGATGCTCCTTGTTTTGTTGTATGTCTTCCTCTCTCTTCTTTTTCTATCCTTCTCTTAGCCATCACTCATCTATGATCATATAGATGCCTCCCTGTCTCTGCTTGTCTCTCTCTGTCTCTGTCTCTGTCTCTGTCTCTGTCTCTGTCTCTGTCTCTGTCTCTCTCTCTCTCTCTGTCTCTCTTCTCTCTCTCTCTCTCTCTCTCTCTCTCTCTCTCTCTCTCTCTCTCTCTCTCTCTCTCTCTCTCTCTCTCTCTCTCTCTTCCCCCACCCCCGCTCTCTCTCTTACGCGTGCGCACGTGCGTGTGCTAGTCAGACGTATATGTCAATAATTTCCAGGAGTGGAAACTACTCAAATTTTGGAGAGAAAAAATATTTTAAAACCGTAATACCACCTTCTGCAGGGAATAGCCTCTCTGGGCCATCAGGCCTACTGGTATTAGGAAAGTTCAAGTCAAGTCCAGTCAAGCGTAGGGCCTAAAATACAAATAGCAATACAAATACACACATACACACATGTTCATGCGCATGCGCACACACGCATATATACATGCACACGCACGTACACACAACAACATAATACAGTATTTATACGGCGCTGAATCTTGATGGAAATCAAATCAAAGCGCACACACACGTTAGCATTCAAAGCGCATTCACACAAAAACCCAATACAAAGCGAACACACACGGATAACATCAATGGAATATAGCAGAAACAGACCTAATGGCAAGAGAGAGAAGAGAAAACACACACACACACACACACACACACACACACACACACACACACACACACACACACACACACACACACACACACACACACACACACACACACACACACACACACACACACACACACACACACACACACACACACACACACACACACACACACACACACACACACACACACCACACACACACACACACACACACACACACACACACACACACACACACACACACACACACACACACACACACACACACACCACACTCTCCCACACATACACCAGCTTCACAGAGTATGAATGTGTCAGTACACCAAACACTGTCACACAGAAACCCAGACATTTTTGCATCAACATTTCTCTCGGAAATGTCCATCTTAGTCAGCCACACAGACAATAGGATGAAAGAGAGCGGGGGAAAGCCGACCTAAAAATAATTTAAAACAAAAGGGGGGGAAGGGGGGGGGGGTAGTATGAAAAAAGTGGAAAGGGGGGGGAGAAAAGGAACAAGGAAACAATTAGGAAGGAAGGAAAAAAAGAAAAGAAAGGGCTAAAAGTGAAGGCGGAAGTGGGTGGTGGGTTGCATGATGAGTGAGCAAGATAGCGGGGAGCGGATGAATGATTGGGTGTGGTGTGAAAGTTGCATATTTGTTAATGTAAATTTCTGTTTCATACTTTTATTTAATATTTTTTATTTTACACGGTGGAAGACAAGTTTCCATGTGCGTTGTACAATGCCAATGGA
The DNA here is from genome assembly GCA_017654935.2 of Phymorhynchus buccinoides. Lineage (NCBI taxonomy): Eukaryota > Metazoa > Mollusca > Gastropoda > Neogastropoda > Raphitomidae > Phymorhynchus > Phymorhynchus buccinoides. The sequence continues at coordinate 27,389,099 of CM065685.1, read as the reverse complement.
CAATAAAGAAACTTATGACTTATAAATACCCAATACAGACATTTCAATTAAAAAACGAAATTATCAGAACCGCCGAAAAATTCTTCATCGGGTAGATGGAACAGCCCCATTAAAAGCCTGTTACATTACTTCCAAACTTCACAAAGTACCAGAGTCCTGGGTAAAGTCTAAAGCTGTAACACAATTTCCCATACTTTCTGTCGAACACGTCATGAGAATTTTAACCCCTTCGGGACCTCTCTGCCTTAGACCAAACTTCATTACTGGCCTGGGGTTGCCTAAAACAAAAAATATAGCAAAAACAAATAAGAAACGCGACAAAACTCAGCGCTTTGATTGATTCAATATTGACACAATTACTAGTTGATCCACGTTTAATTTTCGCTTTGAAATCATGGTCACTTGCATTAAAATCGGAATCATTAGTCTCCTTGTTACTATCACTGGTAATGAAAACATATTGGAGTGTTTTCTGAGGCTCGGGTAGGGCCGATTTGTTGGACCTTTTTAACACTAAAGATCGAAATAGAAGTGTCACACTTAGGGGAAGACGGGGTAAAAAGCGCATGGGCGGGTAAGAAGCCCACCCCAATTATCTCATGAAATGAAGCAAATTTCAGTCTCATTTTGCCCATGAGACGAGCGTTAATGTCTAGCATTCGTCTCATGGGCAAATTTGACTGAAATTTTCTTTATTTCATGAGATAATTGGGGTGGGCTTCTTACCCGCCCATGCGTTTTTTTTTTTACCCCGTCTTCCCCTAAGTGAAGCAAGGCAAAGGCAAATGTTTTATTTCATACCCACATGGGGCACAGAAATATAAAACAAAGTAGGGCCTACACACATAGTTAAACAATCGAACATCAAAACAGAGTGATGTCTATATTATGAACGACAAGTAGATAACTAGGACAAATATACCTATACCATATTACAAAAAAACAAAACATGTTACATTTTGTCCATACAAGTCATCGAAAAGAACTGTTTATAACTGTAACAAAGTGCTTAAGTTTAATCAAAAGTTTCTTATTTTTTGAGGAAAACAAAGCATTAAATTTATACGCATTTGGTCGCACAAAAAAGTACCGTGGAAGATATCTATTTCTTTCAGTATTAAAGAAGGGACAGACAAACAAATAATGGAACTCATCTGCCACATCATGTACGCTACACTTTTCGCGAAAGCGGGAAGAGTGATGAAGAGAATTAACTAAAAAAAACATGGTTTGGATTGAAAAAACCCACATGGATTTAGATACGTTTTAGACTCGGAATTCGTCCACAATGACTTAATTTGATCTGTCTGTCTGTCTGTCTGCGTGCATTACAGCGGGGAAGGCCTTGTTTAGCTCCTCTGGGCGATGCCTGCGCCTGGAGAGGATCTCGCAGTGGCCACTGGACGACGCGTTCGCGGAGTTCGTGGTGCGGCGTGACACATACCCCCATCGCACCTGCAGTGTCCTCAACTCCAATGTAGTCCAGTATAATGACGGCACATTCGTCGTCCACAGGGAAGGTAGGCTGCTTCTTTTTCTTCTTCTTCTTCTTCTGCGTTCCCAGGCCATATGGCCATACTGGGTAAGTTACGTATGTGTCCGGTTTTTTGTCTCCCCGCTGCGTACAACCGACACATTCCGATTTGGGAGGGAGCTCGAAGGAGAAAAAGTATTTGGAAGATTTTTGTGTGGAATAAAGGCAGGAGAATGGACCGGAAAGGCAGAAATATAGTAGATGACAGCAAGCAAAGGGAAAGGGCAGAGTCAAAGAGAGTCACAGATTAGAGGAAGTTACAAGCACAGAACTTCCAGAAGGTGGGGGAACTATTTATACAAAAGACCCCCTGGTATCCCCAGGGGGGGGGGGGGGGGAGGTAGGCTAATACACGTTGCCCCTTTGTGTCGCTCTTTTCCCCCCATGGCAGCATCGTCAAACTGCTCGAGGCAGAGCTTTGGGGTTGTTGTGGATGGCTGTTGGAGTCCTTACCAGATTCTGCTCGGTGAGGTCCCCCCCAGTCATCGTTAAGGGTGGCGCTTAATATACATTAAATTTACATTTCCACGTGACAACACGTGCGGAGCACGGGTAGAGCTAGTCGTTTATATATTATGCAAATCATATCGCTGCTGCCGTATCATATCACTGTGGTTGCTGCCATGGAGAAAAAAAGCGAAAAATGGTATCGTGACCATATACAGGAATGGGGGAGGGGGGCGGTATCAATTCCACGTGCCCTCCCCCCCACCCCCCAACCCCCCGTTTCTATGTGTTCCTGACTCTGTGTCCCCGCCTCTGTGTCCCCCGACTTTGTCATCCTTATCGTGTGTCTGTTTCTATTATGTCCCCCTCCCCCCCCCCCCCCCCGTCTCTAAAGGGTGGGTGGTAGTGGATGGGTGTGTGTGTGTTTTTGTGTGTGTGGGGGGGGGGGGGGGGTAAGGTTAAGTGGTTGTGCTTAAACTAGACTACAACTTCGCTACTTCGCCGTTTCTTTTCTGTTCATTTTCTTCCAATTTTTCCTTTTTATTCCATGTACCTCCAAGGGGCTTTCGGAAATAAACCTTGAAACCTTGCAACCTTGCAACCAAGTGTTCTCATTGGAAAAATGATTGATTAGTCACTAAGGAGATGCATTTTTGCCTTGTTTGCTAAAGGATTGGGCTGTACGTATTAGATTAACGATTGAGTTTTTGCAAGAAACACGTCGAGATCACCAGGAAAACACCCTTTACAGAGATTGCAACACTCACTTTGCTCTGGTTTCCTAGAAATTAAACCTTCAATCAAATCGGCGATTCCTCCTTGCCGGAGGTGCTGGAAGTCAGATTATTTCAGTGAAAAAGAAGGTATATGCCTTCTCTTTTCTAATGGCCGCCTGAGTTAAACCAAATCGTTTCCACGACATTTCCACAATACAAGCCTTTTTATTTACAATTTACTAAAAGGAGTTTCGCTCAAAACAAAGGAAATAGCTCCAATGTGGTTTTTTGTACTGCACTACAAAGAAGTAAAAAGCTTCAACCACTTTCAGTGGCCTCCACCCACCCCGTCCAAAATGGCTTCTCTCTCCGGCAACTCCGCCAAGGGGGAATCGCCGTTTTGACGGTTTGATTTCTAAGAAACCAGAGCAAAGGGGGTGTTCTGATCCTTGAAAAGGCTGTTTTTCTGGTGACCTCGACGTGTTTGAGGTTTAACCGAGGCGTGGCCACCGCTACACCCCTCTGTATTAATAAAAAATCGGGACTTTATTGGTTTCGTACTGCCTCCGGGCATTGCCTCCAGTATTGTTCCCACCATATTTGTATTTACAAATGTCCCATATGTGTCTGATTCAGACCAAGAGGACGTAAAACTCCATTTTCGTCGTCGACCTCGACGTGTTTCTTGCAAAAGCTCATCCGTCAGGGTGCTCCTTTAAGGTACCTACCACCCAACCTGGCATCAAAAATGCTCTTGTTGAATTTTTTAAATTACAGTGACTGATTATGATGCAGAAAAGGTTTAAATTTATCACAAGTAATTTATTTGGCCTTACTAGGGGAAGACGGGGTAAAAAGCGAATGGGCGGGTAAGAAGCCCACCCCAATTATCTCATGAAATGAAGCAAATTTCAGTCTCATTTTGCCCATGAGACGAACGTTAATGTCTAGCATTCGTCTCATGGGCAAATTTGACTGACATTTTCTTTATTTCATGAGATAATTGGGGTGGGCTTCTTACCCGCCCATGCGCTTTTTGCCCCGTCTTCCCCTATCATACTTATTTTCTTCCGATATCTAGCCTCGACTACAGGGATATTAGCCTAAAAAGTGATAATTTTCACCAACTTTTGTTTGTTGATCTCTCTCTCTCTCTCTCTCTCTCTCTCTCTCTCTCTCTCTCTCTCTCTCTCTCTCTCTTCTCTCTCTCTCTCTCTCTCTCTCTCTCTCTCTCTCTCTCTCCTCTCTCTCTCTCTCTCTCTCTCCCTCCCCCCTCTCTCTCTCTCCCCAGGATTTTCTCTCTCGTTATCCTCTCCCCCCGTCTCAAGACCTATATTTTCTCTCTTGACGCATGAATTCCTATTATATGGATTTCTTAAACCTATGTCAAGAGTTATTTTTCTTGACGCATGAATTCCTATTATATGGATTTCTTAAACCTATGTTTGTGAGTGCGTGCGTAATTGTGTGTGTGTGCGTGTGTGTATGTGTGTGTGACGGGCGAGAGAGAGAGAGAGAGAGAGAGAGAGAGAGAGAGAGAGAGAGAGAGAGAGAGAGAGAGAGAGAGAGAGAGAGAGAGAGAGAGAGAGAGAGAGATAGGTAATTGAATATAAGAAATGGATGTTGTTTACATCATATCATAAAAAGGCAAGTGAGTGTGTGTGTGTGTGTGTGTGTGTGTGTGTGTGTGTGTGTGTGTGTGTGTGTGTGTGTGTGTGTGTGAGTGTGAGTGTGTGTGTGTGTGTGTGTGTGTGTGTGTGTGTGTGTGTGTGTGTGTCTGTGTCTGTGTGTGTGTGTGTGTGTGTATGTGTGTGTGTGTGTGTGTGTGTGTGTGTGTGTGTGTGTGTGTGTGTGTGTGTGTGTGTGTGTGTGTGTGTGTGTGTGTGTGTGTGTGTGTGTGTGTGTATCTCTCTGTCTTTCTGTGTGTGTGTGTGTGTGTGTGTGTGTGTGTGTGTGTGTGTGTGTGTGTGTGTGTGTGTGTGTGTGTGTGTGTGTGTGTCTGTGTCTGTGTCTGTGTCTGTGTCTGTGTCTGTGTGTCTGTGTGTGTGTGTGTGTGTCTGTCTGTCTGAAACACAAAACGGGCCTTATAACTCCGCCGTTTTTCGACCGAATCGCTTCAAATTTGCTATGAGCCCTAACGGGGCGATGGCAACGGCAACCGAGGCGGCCGTGTCATGCTTATAATAGACGAAGGATCTATGTTGTTTCCTTTTCCAGACTTCGACAATTCATGTTTCATTGTGGAAATAATGTTTGTTTTCGATGATTTGTTATTAAGTTGACATAGGCCTACTTTGCTTACCCCCTTGTCATGAGACCTTTTATGTTGATGACAATAATAAAACTGTCAAATTGTCTCGTCGCCTCAACAGAAGATGGCAACCCCCGCTTCGACTGCGCTCCGTTAACCTTGCACGAGGACAACATCCCAGGTCTGATCTCCTTCTGCACCTTGAACCTGAGGGTGCAAATCCCCCAAGTGTGTGTGTGTGTGTGTGTGTGCGTGTGCGTGCGTGCGCGCGTGTGCGTGCGTGCGCGCGCGTGTGCGTGCGTGTGCGCGTGCGTGTGCGTGCGTGTGTGTGTGTGCGCGCGCGCGCATGCATGCGCGTATATGCATGCGTGTGTCAATCAAGTCAAGTCAACATTTAAGGCAATTTAAGGATGAACATTGAATAAGCAAACATACATGCTTTTTTCACCAAGCCACATCTGTGTGTGTGTGTGTGTGTGTGTGCGTGTGCGTGTGCGTGTGCGTGTGCGTGTGCGTGTGCGTGCGTGTGCGTGAGCTTGTGCGTGTCTGCGTGTCTATGTCTGTCTGTCCGTCTGTCTGTCTCTGTGCGTGTGTGCGTGCGTGCATGCGTCGTGTGTGTGTATGTGTGTGTGTGCACGTGCGTGCGTGCGTGCGTGCGTGCGTGCATGCGTGCATGCGTGCGTGCATGCGTGCGTGCGTGCATGTATGTATGTGTGCGTGCGTGCGTGCGTGCGTGCACGCACGCACGCGCGCTCGCGCGTGTGTGTATGTGTGTGAGGGGGTGAACGTAAGGCAAAAAAAGATGTCATTGTGTGTAACGATTTTAAAAGTTATGCTTTCTTGTGATCACACGACAGGGAACTTGATTGGTTTGCCTGTTGACTGACGGGTTGATTGACCGACTAACTGACTGACTGGTTGATTGCCTGGCTGACTGATTGACTGATTGATTGATTGAAGATTGTCCCGGATATTTGGGAGTACCAGGGGAGTACCAGGGGTGCTACGTGAAGCGCGTGAACAATAACATAACAACGAATTGATTGACAGATGGGTTGAGTGATTAATAGATGGATTGGTTGATTGACTGAATGAAGGGCTAATTTATTTTATTAGATTATTAACTGATTGTTTGATTGAAGACGTCCCGTTCACTTGGGAGTACCATGATGTTGAATAAAAAAAAATTCCTTATGGTGATAATAAAGTGATTTATTAACTGATTGAGTGTTGAATTTATTATCTGATTGAAATTGATTGATCGATTGATTGATTGATTGATTGACTGAAGACGTGCTGTTTCTGATTGATTGGTTCTTTTCCCCAACTGCTTGGGATTGATTAACTGCTTGTAATTAACTGCTTGGAATTGATTAACTGCTTGGAATTGATTAATTCACTACTTGTTTGATTGACTGATTAATTGATCGATTGATTAGTTGATTGATTGATTGTTTGAGGATGCCCAGGACACTTGGGACTGCGATAGTGTTGAATATTTTTAAAAAACTAAAGGGGTAATAAAGTGATTAATTAACTAATTGATTGATTGGCTTATTGGATTTAAGATTGATTGATTAATCGATCGATCGATTGATTGATTGATTGATTGAAGGCGTGCCAGACTCCTGGGGACACCGAGAGCTTCCTTTCGGGGGCGATGTGAAGAACGTGGTGAGCGTGACC
>CM065685.1:27362465-27377465 GCA_017654935.2 Phymorhynchus buccinoides | reverse complement strand
TCTCTCTCTCCCCTCTCTCTCTCTCTCTCTCTCTCTCTCTCTCTCTCTCTCTCTCTCTCTCTCTCTCTCTCTCTCTCTCTCTCTCTCTCTGAGAGTGTATTTGTTCGTACCGTGCGCACGTGCTTGTGTCTGTTAGCCGAACTGCTTATTAGGCACGTATGCATTAAACACATTTTTAATTGATTATATAATTATGCGAAAGGCGATCTAAAGAAAAGCAGTGTGCGACATTCAGCAACACGAACACTGGACATTATAAATCTGGCTTGGTATTGAAAGGAAGGAAACAAAAGTTCGTTATGCTCACATGCTATGCTACATATCTTTAGCGTCCCGGGCCTGTATTCACGTTGAGATAGCATGAGACTTAGCATGATGCTAACTTAGAAGCTCTTCCAATGTCCTATAGGATTTAATCGGACTTTTGGAAGAGCTTCTAAGTTAGCATCATGCTAAGTCTCATGCTATCTCAACGTGAATACAGGCCCTGATCATCAGATTTGTAAAAATATACAAAATCCATAAGAAGTGGACACATCGGGCAAAAGCATGACACGTTGTCTGAAGCTTCTTTTTCTGGATACTGAGTTCGATGACATCTACAGGGAAAGTTGCAAGAAAATATACACCACCAAGTGTCATTCCTTTGCCCAACGTGTCCATTTCTGATATATATTTTAAAAAACCGGAAGTTTCCCGACTAACAATGGCAAGGGGCTTTTTTTTACCCCAAATGAGGGCCCTTTACCCCAACTTTTTTGTTTTAGCGGTTTAATTTCCAATATAAAACCCGAACTTTCCCGACTAATAATGGCAAGGGGCTTTTTACCCCAAGTGAGGGCCCTTTACCCCAACCTTACCTACTTTTTTTCCCAACGGTTTAGTTTCCAATATAAGAACCGACGTTTCCCGACTAATAATGGCAAGGGGCTTTTTACCCCAAATGAGGGCTCTTTACCTCAACCTCACCTATTTTTTTTGTCCCAACGGTTTAATTTCCAATATAAAACCCGAAGTTTCCCGACAAATAATGGCAAGGGGCTTTTTACCCCAACCTCTCCTATTTCCTTTTTTTTTTTTTTGGGAAAACGGTTTCGTTTCCAATTCAATGATTCAATCCCAACACACAAACATCACCCCTCCTTACTTCTGTTGCTTGCGGAACAGGAGTATACCTTCAGGCAAGGGACAAGAAACGAAAGCGTGCAGCGGAAGCAGCTGCTTAAAGTGCCTCTGCCCACCGTCCCCTCCCGCACCGATTGGCACAGGGAGATCACTGGCTTGAGGGTGCCCGTCTATCACGTGTCCAGCGTCAGTCTTCTGCCTTGCTCGTTTGTCAAGCTGAGGTACTTTGTTCGGGTACGTAGCGACATCTTCAGGTCCGCCATTTTGGTTTTCAAGTTGGCCGTTATAAATAATTGATTTTGTGATGCAAGTTGGCATCCCACCTACTATGTGTTTACAAGCATCCCTACGAAACATATTCAGGTCCGCCATTTTGGTTTTCAAGATGGCCGTTATAAATAATTGATTTTGTGATGCAAGTTGGCATCCCACCGGCTATATGTTTACAAGCATCCCTACGGAACATCTTCAGGTCCGCCATTTTGGTTTTCAAGATGGCTGCTAAAAAAAATTTGATTATGTGAAGCAAGTTAGCATCCCATCTCCTATATGTTTACAAGCATCTCTATGAAACATTCAACTAAGATGCCTGCTTCGAACACGCAAGGTTAACCCTTTCACCGCCAGCCATCTTTGAGCCAAAAATGTCCATTAAACTTACTTGGATACAAAAAAGATTTTGTCTGCAATATTGTGCGATTTCTTTGTAACACATTTAGAATGGGGTCAATCCTCACTGCCCAATTTTAGGAACACAATGTCATTGAAAAACAGACCCTGATTTCAAGGGTTTTAATGACATGGGTGTTAAATCATTGTGCAAACATGCGACATTGGCGGTGACAGATCACAAGATCGATCACAAGCTCTCCTGAAATATTCTGGCTCTTGGATTCTCAATCTCTGCTCGTTTTATTTGCCAGGGCCTGTATTGACACTGATATAGCATAAGACTTATCGTGATTAAATATCGTGGAAGTCATTCTAAAGTCCTGTTAACCCTTTCACCGCCAGCCATATTTTAGCCAAACATTCCCATTAAATGTACCTGGGTAGAGAACAAAATCCATCTGCAGTAGGGGAAGACGGGGTAAAAAGCGCATGGGCGGGTAAGAAGCCCACCCCAATTATCTCATGAAATAAAGAAAATTTCAGTCAAATTTGCCCATGAGACGAATGCTAGACATTAACGCTCGTCTCATGGGCAAAATGAGACTGAAATTTGCTTCATTTCATGAGATAATTGGGGTGGGCTTCTTACCCGCCCATGCGCTTTTTACCCCGTCTTCCCCTATTGGGGATTCTTCTGTGACAGATATCAAATAAGGTCTATCCTTACTTCCCAAAACTAAGACAATAGGGTCTTTGGATAATAGACCCCAATTTGATGCCTTTTAGTGGCATAGGTGTGGTGCTAAAATGCGACTTTGGCGGTGAAAAGGTTAAATCCTACTACTTTAGAATGACCTTTTCTAAGATATCATGACGATAAGTCTCATCCTATCTCATTGGGAATAACAGGCCCTGGTTGTCGCCCGTCTGAATCTGTTTCCCTTGTCTTTCTCTTCTCCCTCAGCCCTGATCTTCCCTTACATCTATCTCACTCTGCCCTGGCCTTCTCTTTCTTTATCCATCTCTTTCTCCTTTTCGTTATCCATGTGTGCCTCTCTCTTTCTCGCTTTCTTTCCCTCTGCCTCTCTCCCACCCCTCTCTCTGTAGTTGTGTGTGTAGTGCGCGCACCTGTGTGTGCGTGTGTGTGTGTGTGTGTGTGTGTGTGTGTGCGTGTGTGTGCGTGTGCGTGCGTGTGCGTGCGTGCGCGCGCGCGCGCGCGCGTGTGTGTGTGTGTGTGTGTTGTGTGCGTGTGTTGTGTGTCTGTCTGTGTGTCTGTGTCTATGTGTTATGTGAGTGTCTGTTTTGTATGTTTGTCTGTCTGTATGTGTGTGTGCATATGTGCATGCGTAGGCCTACATTTAAAGATCTATGTGTCCGAGTGTGTGTGCATATTCCGCGGCGTGCTCCGTGCTTATAATAATATAATATCAATTTATTCACGAGCATCTCTCTCTCTCTCTCTCTCTCTCTCTCTCTCTCTCTCTCTCTCTCTCTCTCTCTCTCTCTCTCTCTCTCTCTCTCTCTCTCTCTCTCTCTCTCTCTCTCTCTCTCTCTCTCTCTCTCTCTCTCTCTCTCTCTCTCTCTCTCTCCTCTCTCTCTCTCTCTCTCTCTCTCTCTCTCTCTCTCTCTCTCTCTCTCTCTCTCTCTCTCTCTCTCTCTCTCTCTCTCTCTCTCTCTCTCTCTCTCTCTCTCTCTCTCTCTCTCTCTCTCTCTCTCTCTCTCTCTCTCTCTCTCTCTCTCTCTCTGTGATCAGCTCAAGGTGAAGTGGCTGATTGGCTCCCTCAAGTGTGATGTGACCATCTACCTGGGAACGCACAACAGCCAGGCAATACCCCTGCCCCCTAGCAACCTGGAACGGTACGATGTAGCAGCCTTAGTTATGAGTTTTATGCCATAGCTTCACACCATTGTTGGTTTTTAAACGAAAGCATTGGCCTTTTTTCCCCTTGAGTTTTGAGTCGCCTGTTCAAATCTGAAACAACGTAAAACCCATGTTGCAGAGAAAGGTCATACAATAGATTCTCGGTCTTTTGTGTGTGTGTGTGTGTGGGGGGGGGGGGGGGGGGGGGGGGGTTGTTGGGGGTGTAGGTGTGTGTAGGTGTGTGTTTTAAAAAATGCATTGACTTTTTTTCCTTGCTAAGAAAACAAGTCTAGAGTGGTTCGTTCAACTTGGAACGTTGCGAGGGTTTCGGATATAACAGCGACAGTCATTACAGTTGACGACATAGTATGTGTGTTCTTTCGAATGCAATATACAATTCATACGTGTAGCAGAGACCTCATTCGTAGCTTCATGGCCTGGTTGGGTTTTTTTAAGCGAAAGCATAAAATAATATAATGATTGACATTTTACTTTTTTTCTGAAAGATGAGTCGAGTCGCCCGTACAACTTGGAACGTTGCGAGATTTTTGGATATGATTATAGCCCCCCCCCCCCCCCCCCCCCCCTACCTATCTCGGTGAATTCTATTTTTCCGTTATTGCCTTTCTTACCATACATAAAGCTGTATTTTAGGAACATTTTTAGCTAATAACCTTTTTCGAATACTAACCCTAACCCTAACCCTAACCCTAACCCTAACCCTAACCCTATAAGATGGAAAAACGCAACGAACCACAACTGTGACAAATCGCGGTGTACTGCAGTACATAATGGGGGGTAGGGTTAGGGTTTAGGGTTAGGGTTAGGGTTAGTATTCCAAAAAGGTTATTAGCTCAATATGTTCCTAAAATACAGCTTTATGTATGGTAAGAAAGGCAAAAACGGAAAAATAGAATTAACCGACAAATGCAGGGGGGGTGGCACATCTTTACCTTTGCCCAGAGACAGTTATTACAACTTTACGACGTGTGTCTGTGTGGGGGTGGGGGGGGGGGGGGGGGGTTGGGTGTGGGTTTAATACAAGATACAAATAGCCTACGTGTAGCGGAGACGGTCATGCTTAGCTTCTCAGGGCTGTTTGGTTTTAGCGAAAGCATAATTATAATGTTTGACCTTTTAAAAACAAAGTTCTGAAACGAAAATGAGAGCCTAAACTCGCTCGTAGAACTGGGAACATTGTGAGATTGTTTTAAGATATATATATATATAGCAGAGACAGTCACTCACAGCCTCACGTCTTGTAGTGGGTGGTTTTTTACTCAAAACATTCGACATTATTTCTTTTAAGAATCTCCAGTTTCACCCTAGAACGATTAGTGGCGTATCTACAGCTTCATGTTTTTTTTAAATATCCTTTTTGTTTCCTACAAAAGTATTGACATTTTGAAAAAAAAGTCAAAAATCGCCCGACGCGAGATTCGGTTGTAGCAGATAATGGTCACCTTTAAAAAAAATGCAGCTTTTAAAACCCAAGGAAATGTGTCTAGAAAAAGCGAGTCTACTACTCGTGTATGCATGATTAATCTTCTGAGTTTTAACCTTGGTTTTAATGTGGTTATTTTATCAATTAGCCTACATTATAGTGGAGTGGTGGAAGAAGATTGATGGATACTAAATAAATTATCAGGAACGGTATCCAATCAATTTTCACTGTGTGTTATCGTGTACCGAAAGAAATGAGGTTTTAAATTTGGGGAATTCGTGCGCAAACTAGTAATATGTGACCCAACACCACGAAAGGGACATTAAGTGTCAAAATGACCACTCTGAGAAAATGGTACAGTTAGAAACTTCAGACAATTCTTGTTCAAATTGATATAAGAACCATTCTTGTAACGTTTTCTGTTTTAGAATTATGAGCATGTAGGATGACTGTCTGACATTTTGAGAAATCACAGTCTAAAGTTTAGCCTAGCTGAAGAAATTGCATCAACCTACTCATTTCAAAGCACGTTTTGGAGTATTTAGAGACCATAACAAAGATTGTGCTTTATAACTATGAAAGATGGGATGCTAAAGAGCACGAAAATACCCTCAACTGAAAATTGACAAAACATGTTATTGACTTTGCAAGCTTGTTGTGAGAAACTAGCCCAGCGATTTAATGTCCCTGTTGTGGTGCTGGGTCACGTATGCTATAGCTAGCTACGTGTAAAATATTATTCTATCAGTGATTGGGGCTACTTGTGTAGGACTATATAGTATGTCAACCCGAATCCGTGAAATTGCCTTATTTTCATGAAATAGGCAAAATGCTTTGCCCGATTTATGAAATATGCAATTTAAAACTTGCCATTTGAAAAACAACTGCTAGTGAAAATATTTTTGGTTTAGAGACACACGGGGATTTCGATTTGGTTCCAACAAAATTCGAAGTCGCACTGTATATGAGTTTAAAATTATTGCATTCAAAATTACCTCAACTCATTCAAGTCGTTCCACCCATATATGTCCAGAATTAATACAAAATTGTCAGTGTAATGAATTTGCTTCAAGGGAAGTACAATCTGCGTGTAGACCATACTTTGGTCACTGCTAAACTCGCTTCGCTCCCTTAGAGCACATTTGTGCCTCTTACTTTGCGTTTGTAGTGGTTTGTAGGGGGGAAACCAATGGCTGTAGAAAGTGTTGTTCCATATAAAGTCTATATATAAAAAGTCTGATCTACCACTTCCATATATATGTGTAAACCTGAAGTAAAAACCTGTAATCTTCGTTCATTTCTCTTTTGGTTTATGTCTGTTTTGTTTGTGTGCATGGCTGGAGTGATGTATGAGTTTTTTTTACTAATTCAAAATCATTGCGATGCGAATGAGTTAATGAAACGCATATAGCACACATGCTCCAGAGTAGTATGCAATAGGGTAGGGGGTTGTATGGGAGTGAAAGTACAATTTAAGCATATTTGCTGCTGTTGAATCAAACCTAATCAACGCCTGTGTGGATGGGAATTGAGAAAAACAAATCTATATTGTCTATTTCACGAATTGGTCAAACCTTTTCGCCAATTTCACGAAAATTAATAGGCAATTTTACGAATTGGGCGTAACATAGTTATACAGACATAACCATATCTGATCGCTTCAGTCTATTTTGCATGAAAACATTCGTTTCGAGAAGACTTTTTTTTAAGGGAAACCCGAAACTGACTATCTTAAACTAAGGGATAACTGAATAATGTTTAATATATAGATCTTGTTCAATCTTTGACAGGGGTTTTGGTCGATTGGAAAAAAAAGCATACTTCCCTGAGACCAAAAACACCTCCTGCATGAGATTTAAACTGACAATGTAAGTTTACATGTTCAAAGTAAATACCCACGTGACATTTTCATCACATTTCATTCGGGTGACGAACTCTAATTAGTAAAAAGATTCTAAAGCGTCCAAAACGGATAAGAAAAACAGCACACACGAGTTATTGTTCATAATTTGAACCTCTGCTGTTGTGTGAAAAATATAGTATATTTTTTCCCGGCTATGGGCAGGTGAATTTCTGGGCTTTGATTTGAAACTAAGCATACAAGGAGAGGAAGAGATAGTTACTCTAGGCAAGAGGATGCGCCTAACTAGACGTTAAACCAACCAGAGAGAGAGAGAGAGAGAGAGAGAGAGAGAGAGAGAGAGAGAGAGAGAGAGAGAGAGAGAGAGAGAGAGAGAGAGTAGTTACTCTGTGTTTTTATATTTGATCAACCACTTGCTTCTTATGTGATTTTCTTTCATTTAAATACTTTCAGCGTGGTTGTTTTTAACAGTTAAGCAGAGTAAACCGTAAAGCGTTCGACAGTAAACCACACAACACATAAGCGCAGAAAGCATCAGGACTCGTGACACTTACAAAGCGCTTCGAGCTTTAAGTTACAAGCACCGAAGTTTCAGGTTACAAGCACAGAACTTCGAAATTAATGTTTTACGTCCTCCCGATCTTTGAAAGACCATATGGGACATAAAATCACAGAACTTCCAGAAGATGGAACTATTTATACAAGACTCCCCGGCAACCCCACGTGGAGACGCTCGTGGAGGACAGGGTCTTCTGGCTCCCCGAGTGGAGGCATGAGGCATCCAGCCACGGCTGGGGCCATTCTTCGTGAAAGCTCCCCCACCAAGAAAGGTGGAAGCCCGCGGGAGGAGCAGAATCGGACGAGTACACATAATTTAACAGAAGCGGAAGTGGGAAACGCATTCCTAATTTTAGTAACACTAATGGCCGCTCTGGTATGGCTTACTTTAGCGTCCCAGGAAAGTTGATAATAATCTGGCAAATAATTCTTAAATCAAAAGATGTATGAATCAACAAGCTTTAACAATGCCAGAGGAAAACATAGAAATTATCATTTTTTTAATTATAAAGTTTAAAGCAAATCTGTTAGACTCAATCTGAGAAAATGGTCTGGAGATATATCCTTTCTGGCTTATCTAAGCCAAAAACCATCATCCCAGGCTTATGACATAATTTATGACATCATCAATGACATCATTCAGGTACGAGACCGTGTCGTAGCCAGGCAGGAAAGGGGTTAAAGATACACTGACGCACCACGATTAAGTCCTTTGGGTTTTTTTCTGGGTAGCTGTGACCCACATAGAGATGTCCCCAACTTTAAATTGAGGCTGTTCTTTAAAATGATGTTTCGGTTTGAATTTGGGGGCATTTATATGGGAGTCCAGACTTGGTCAAATCAAGATTTATTTCCAGCTATAAGAGGGGAAAACGCGTGAAACCCGTGATTTTGACACGTGATCTGGTGGGTCTTTGAGGGGTATTCAAACGAAAATGTAACTTACAAAATCATCTTGAATGCTTTTTGTGGCATTTCTGTTTGGGCAGTAAGTAGCCTTCGAATCCGCGATATTGATAGCACTGGCCGTGAACTCATGAACTTAGAATAATTATATCGACCTATCGGACCAGTTGGCTGAGAGAGAGAGAGAGAGAGAGAGAGAGAGAGAGAGAGAGAGAGAGAGAGAGAGAGAGAGAGAGAGAGAGAGAGAGAGAGAGAGAGAGAGAGAGAGAGAGAGAGAGAGAGAGAGAGAGAGAGAGAGAGAGAGAGAGAGAGAGAGAGAGAGAGCGACCGAACACTGGCATGTTTAATGATTAGGCCATATGCCCATATCAAAGAGTGAAAGAGAGAGAGAGTAGAGTATCAATTAAACGACCATTTTAGCCCTATTCACGTTTTAATTTGAGGAAAATACACACTTGGTGCCTCAGTAGGTATAGTTATGTTGTGTGTATGACTGTGTGGTGTTTACATCTTTGTATGCATGCTGATTTGCATTTTCAAGTGTATATAAACACAAATGGATTAGAAGCCTAATCACAAAGAACTGGCTGAAAAATGCATAATAAAATAAAACAATGTACACCAAAAATATCTGAATTCGAATTGAATCAAATGTTGAGTGAATTTCTTTTGTGAATGTTTTTAACTTTTACATTAAAATCTCTCTCTCTCTCTCTCTCTCTCTCTCTCTCTCTCTCTCTCTCTCTCTCTCTCTCTCTCTCTCTCTCTCTCTCTCTCTCTCTCTCTCTCTCTCTCTCTCTCTCTCTCTCTCTCTCTCTCTCTCTCTCTCTCTCTCTCTCTCTCTCTCTCTCTCTCTCTCTCTCTCTCTCTCTCTCTCTCTCTCTCTCTCTCTCTCTCTCTCTCTCTCTCTCTCTCTCTCTCTCTCTCTCTCTCTCTCTCTCTCTCTCTCCCTCTCTCTCTCTCTCTCTCTCTCTGTCTCTCTCTCTCCCTCTCTCTGCATCTCTCTGCATCGTTGCAACCAACCCAACCCAACCCAACCCAACCCAACCCATCCAACCAAACGAAACCCTTGGAACCTCCCCCCTCTAGGAGCTATTGATCCGCCCCTGCATTTAAGAATGCCATAATTATATTATGAGTGATATCTTAATCACAATTGTATCGCACACGGATACTCCTGTAAACCGTGGCTTCCATGCAAGTTTGTTCTTGCAAAAAAACGTGTATGAACGTCAGTTTTTCGTGTCCAAGTATGACTTCCAGATAGCAGAGGAGGCAGCTGCTATTGTAGAGGCCGAGCTTGAATTTGTTTATTAAGGGCACATTCTCACTCTTCCCTAAAGGACATTAAAGGGACACCCTGACGGATGAGTTTTTGCAAGAAACACGTTGAGATCACCAGAAAGAGCCTTATTAAAGATAGGAACACTCACTTTGCTCTGGTTTCCTATTGATTAAACCGTCAAAACGGCGATTCCTCCTTGGCGGAGTTGCTGGAGAGATAAGCCATTTTAGAAGGGTGGGTGGAGGCCACTGGGAGTGGTTAAACCTTTTTTTCTTTTTGTAATGCAATAAAAACAAATTGGAGCTATTTCCTTTGTTGTGAGCGAAACTCCTTTTGGTAAACTGTAAATAAAACTTGTATTGTGGAAATTTCGTGATTTGGTCTAAGCGACTCAGGCGGCCATTAGAAAAGAGAAGGAACGTGCCTTCTTTTTCACTGAAAGAACCTGACTTCCAGCACCTCCGCCAAGGAGGAATCGCCGATTTGACGGTTTAATTTCTGGGAAACCAGAGCAAAGTGAGTGTTGCGCTCTCTGTAAAGGATGTTTTCCTGGTGATATCGACGTGTTTCTTACAAAACACACATCCGTCAGGGTGTCCCTTTAAGGACAGCTATCTTTGGGGAAGGCTCCCAAAGGCCAATCATTATTAACGTCCTTGACGTGTAATCATGAGTGCCTCTTAGACAGTCAACACGGGTAGTAGTATGTACCTTAGAGTAAAGTCCCAAAAACGATTGGCTGTTTAGCCTAATTTACACACTACTAGGGGAAGACGGGGTAAAAAGCGCATGGGCGGGTAAGAAGCCCACCCCAATTATCTCATGAAATAAAGAAAATTTCAGTCAAATTTGCCCATGAGACGAATGCTAGACATTAACGCTCGTCTCATGGGCAAAATGAGACTGAAATGTGCTTCATTTCATGAGATAATTGGGGTGGGCTTCTTACCCGCCCATGCGCTTTTTACCCCGTCTTCCCCTACAGGGCCGGACGTACGGGGGGATGAGGGGGCTACAGCCCCCACCCTTTTTCCTAAAAAAAGAAAAATTATTATCGCCGAGCGGTAGCTAAATTCCCCCGCGGGCTATACCTAGCACTCATCAGCACCACCAGTTGATATGCAGCTTCCTTAATGGTTCAGTTCAGGTCAGGTCAGGTCAGGTCAGGTCAGGTCAGGTCAGCTCAGGTCAGGTCAGGTCAGGCCAGGTCAGGTCAATTAAGACGACTAGGCCTCGCGGCCTTTCAAGCGTCTTTTCTCTTTGTTTTTTTTTTTAAAATTCAGTTGGCACAGCTGTGACGGTTTTTGTAGACTATCAGTCATACTGGTATTTTAATTTACTAAGGTTTGGGTCTTTGTCCAGGAGGTTTTTGAATTTGTTAGTATCAGGTGCAAGTTTTGTCTGAGCAGGAAGTGCGTTCCAATAGTTAGTCACTCTGTTACTGAAAAAGTGTCTCCCGATGTTAGTTATACTGTATTGTGTTAGTATTTTTCATTCATGATTTCTAGTCTTTGACAAATTCGAGATCTGGAACAAGCTTTTGTTAGTATTGTCAGGACCATTAAGAATTTTATAAACATTGATTAGGTCACCACGAAGTCTTTTCTATTTCAAGGATGGTAAATCAAGTTTGCGTAGCCTTTCATTATAATCTAAATTGTTTGGTTCAAAACGTGTTATAATAGGGGTATGAACAGTAATGGCATTAGTCCTTTATTTCATGCCCAGATTGCACTATTTTGCTTCTCGGATTTAAACATTTTCCGAGGGAGCATGCCCCCGGACTCCCCCTAGTAGTGTTTGTGCTTCGCACCTTCGATGAATTAGCCCCCACCCCTTGAAAACTTAGATCCGGCCCTGTACTATCTGTGTTAACTATCTAAGACGCACTCGGGATTATACGCCATTGGAAGCAACACTCCGTTTTGAGAGACGTAGTCATTCACCACAGACTCACCTGCGTAAAAGAATGATCTTCGTTTTAATGTAGAAGATCAATAATTGACACCTCTCATTTTACTATTGACCCCGGGTTCAGGCTAATCAATGCTAAACATTGATATGTAAGCTTTAAGGGAGAAAGGTGGCAGAGTGGTAAAGACGGTCGCCTGCCAAATGTAATGCGTGACTGCAGCGTGAGTGGCCCGGGTTCGAATCCCGGCCTCCTCGCCCTTTCTTTCTAGTTTTACAGGAAAATCGAACTGAACGTCCGGTCCTGGCCTTCGGATGGGGACTTAAAGCTAGTCTGACCCGTGCGCTTTACGCGCGTAATAATCCCACGGCATTTGAAAGTCGGTGAGAGCAAGGAGAAGTCCCGCTGCCTGGTAAATTGTTAGCTAGGTTTTCCGAGTGTGCCCACACACCCTCCTCACCCTGTGACCCCCCCCCCCCCCCCGAAAACAAGGGTAGGCGCTGCACTTGCGGCGACGCGCTCTCCGGGTGAGAGCAACCCGAATTTCACAGAGATATGTGACTAGAATATACCAAATACCAAATACCAAATAACTCGAAAGAAAAACATGCAAAGTGATGTTGTCATTTAGCATCAGACATGTTGCAATGTCGCATACTCAGGTTGTCGCCACATTCGGGTTTTTGTTTGTGGCTCAAGCTACAAACCTATAACTCACTTTGTCGGTCGATCGGTTTGTCTGTCTGTCTGTCGGTCGGTCCAAAATTGTCGCACTTCAAATCGATGAAATGATGAAAATGATGTTTTACGTCCTCTCAGTCATAGACACATATGGGACATTTGTAAATACAAAGATGGTGGGAACAATATTGGAGGCAATGCCCGGAGGCAGTGCAACACCAGTAAAGTCCTAATTTTTTTAACAATACAGATAGTTGTAGCAGTAACCACGCCTCGGTTTAACCTCATCGGCTACGGTACCGCCACTGTAGTACATTACTATAGTAATCGAGGCTAGCTTCAAATTGAGGCCGCTCTTTAAAATGATGTATTTTAAAAGCGTACAAAATAATAAACATACGTAATACAGACACTACAACAGACACGACGAGAATGCGGTGCTTCTTTTGATGAGCATAAGTAGGATACATAGTTTTTAATGTTTTCCAAAAGATATAAAAAGTTACGAAATGGTGCAGCGATAGCATTCTGGGACGGTATTCATGTCGAGATAGCATGAGACTTAGCATATGATGCTAACTTAGAAGCTCTTCCAATGTCCTATAGGATTTAATATGACTTTTGGAAGAGCTTCTAAGTTAGCATCATGCTAAGTCTCATGCTATCTCGACATGAATACCGTCCCTGGTTTACAGATTAAAATTATTGAAAAGCCAGGGGAGATGACTCATGATCGGAGTGGTAAACATAGACCGCGTGCCACAAACTATTGCGATTTCGCGCTTGTTTTCTTCTGGTTTTGCCCTGATAAATGTGGACATAAAAATAGACACACACACACACACACACACGCACACATTCACAAACACACGCGCGCACACGCACGCACGCACACGCGCGCGCACACGCACACGCACACGCACACACACACACACACACACACACACACACACACGCACACACACACACACACACACACGCACACAGAACGCTAGATCGAACTACTTGCACGAAATTTTCACAATTCACAGAAAGAAAGTGTTCCATGGGTATGTGAACTCGGAGGAGAATGAAGCTTGCTGCGTCACTACCACACAGTTCAGTTCTGCTGTGTTCCTGTCTTCACTCCAACACTCTTATTCAGCCCCACACGAGTTCTACTACTTCTGGCGTTTCGATCTCCGGCAACTGTTGACATTTCAGGTTGTCTTTTTTGTGCTCGGTGTTTCCCTCCTGCTAAGATATTGCAGTCTACAAGGAAAGGTAAGGAACGACATCGTTCTTGTACCCCCCTTTTCTCTGTGAAAACTATTTTGTGTAAAGGCGTAGTTTTGCTGGCCCGTAGCCTTCCTCGTTTAACCCTTTCACCGCCAACGTTGCATTTTTGCACCACAATGATTTAACACCCATGGTAGGTAGGTAGGTAGGTAGGTAGGGACAGGCTTCATCAGCCTAGGCCTCACGGCCTATTAATCGTCCCCTCAATATCAAATGACTTATGATTTGTTTTCAATTGGTCTGAGCAAGTTTTTGGAAAATCAAATCGATCAAAATCACAAAAAAATGTCTGAAATTTAGGAAGATTGTCTAGAAGATTTTTAAAAGTATTAATATTTTGTGCAAACTTAATGTTAGTGTCAAGATCATTCCAGTAAACAGCAACTCTGTTAGTAAAGTAACATTTTCTTTTGTTAGTATTGCAATGTTTAGCACCATGTCACTAAAAGGCATCAAATCAGGGTCTGTTATCTGAAGACCCTATTCTCTTAATTTGGGGAGGTGGGGATAGGCCTTACTTTAAGTATGTCACAGAGGAATCCCCAATATTAGACATATTTTGTTCTTTACCCAGGTAAGTTTAATGGACTTTTTTTGCTGAAAAATGGCTGGCGGCGAAAGGGTTAAAATGTTCACAGCAAAGTTCTACATGGGAAGCTTTTTGCCTTGCTCCGGGTAACGAGAAAGGTTTAGATTAGGTTATGTAAAGTCGTTTTCGGCAAAATCCACAGATTTGCCCGTAAGAGAAGACAATCTGTGGACGGAAAGGGCCACCGGGTTTGCTCTTTTCTGTCATCAAATGACTTCCCCTTGTCGCATGAAAATAGGTAGCTCGTAAAAAATAAGTAGCTCGCTACCTATGACAGTGTGTACTTGCGACATTGAGCATGAACCACAAATTTCACTTTTTTCTACGGTTAGGGATAGGGTTAGGGTTAGGGTTAGTTAAATGGTTAAAGTACAGAAAAAGTGAAATTTGTGGTTGTCGCAAATACAGACACTCATAATAGCGAGCTACTTATTTTTACGAGCTACCTATTTTCATGCGACGCCCCTTACTGGCGAAAATGTGGATATATCCGTTAGGCCTGTTTTCTTTTGATGCATTAATTTTAAAATTGTTTACCAGAATTGCCAACCCGGTTTTGCTCCCAATCATTATTCGAATGCCGATGCAGATACGTACCCCCCCCCCCCCCCCCCCCCCCCTCCCCCCAATTTCCCCCCCCGTAACAGTAGTCAGATTCCCTTGTTTCGGGTATGAATCGATGTTGATATTGTCCATGACGAAAATATTAATGCGTTTTGTTCTCTCTTCTAATGCTCCAGAATCACAAAGAGCATCAAAGATGCCTAAACGGTCGGATGTTCGTGTGGAGATAGAGCTCCAGGATAGGACGACAAAAGAGGCTGGGAACCCCCTGAACTTCAACATCCATGTCTACACCAAAAAGCCCATCGAAATCATCTGTAAGAC
>CM065685.1:27339965-27357465 GCA_017654935.2 Phymorhynchus buccinoides | reverse complement strand
CATTTCTATATCTGGGTCACAGCTACCCAGAAAAAACAACTAAGGGACTTAATCGTGGCGCGTCTGTGCATCATTAGGGCGTTTGCCACGAGTGTTCGTTCACTATACTAGACTACTAATTTGTAGAGGTGGGGGGGAAAACCGGTTTGAACCGAAAAACCGGTGTTAAACTTTCGCGGTTCGAACAACCGGTTCGAGTTGCTGTGAACCGGTTTTTTTAACTGCAAACTGAAAGTAAGTGTCTTAGAATAACGCATTCTTTTCGAAAAACAACACTGATTCTCAGCGCAGATTGGGTGTTTGTAAACCAAGAGTAGCTGTTTCTAATTTGTGGTGGTGTATGACTTTGACTTTGAGTGTTGAGTTGAGTGTGTGTGTGTGTGTGTGTCATAAGTCATAAGTTTCTTTATTGTGTGTGTGTGTGTGTGTGTTTGTGTGTTTGTGTGTTTGTGTGTTTGTTTGTGTGTTTGCTTGTGTGTGTGTGCGCGCAGTGCGTGCGTGCGTGTGTGTGAATATTCTGACAAATAAATATGTTTGCATAGGCGAAACTAGTGATGCGAGTACTGGTTTAAAAAAAACCGGTTATGCAAAACCGGTTCGAAGAGGGGAAACCGGTTTAAAACCGGTTCGGAGTTTTGAACCGGTTCTCAACTCTACTAATTTGCCCGAGCTCGTTCTGCCCGAGTTGCGCTGACCTCTCTAATTCAACTCTCTAAATTCAACTCAGTGAAATTCAAGGTCACCGGCGCGTGGCAAATGCTCTATTGTATGTGGGTCACACCTACCCAGTAAAAAGACCCCAAGGGACTTTAATCTTTTAGTGGGTCTTTAAGAAGCAATTAGTGACAAGTAGCAATGCGTGCTTAGCTACTGTTTCAAGTGAAACGAAATGAAATATTTCAATTGGAAAGTTTTTATTTTGATAACGGGAGCGAGACAATCTACAAAATAAATGATACTAGGGAGATTCAGAAGTTAGAAGAAATAAAAGCAGTAAGCGAAATATCTTTCTCTCGTTCAGCCAAGTAGAGTCGAAGACCTTTTTTTCGTTCACACAACCATGATCCAGAAATGTAGATTGTGCATGGGCAAAATCTGTTTTGAGATCCTCCGTTGTTGTTGTTTTTTTTTTGTGTGTGTATATGATCAGGGCCAAGTAGGGGAAGACGGGGTAAAAAGCGCATGGGCGCGTAAGAAGCCCACCCCAATTATCTCATGAAATGAAGCAAATTTCAGTCTCATTTTGCCCATGAAACGAGCGTTAATGTCTAGCATTCGTCTCATGGGCAAATTTGACTGAAATTTTCTTTATTTCATGAGATAATTGGGGTGGGCTTCTTACCCGCCCATGCGCTTTTTACCCCGTCTTCCCCGAGTCGAAGACCTGTTTTTCGTTCACACAACCATGATCCAGAAATGTGGATTGTGTGCATGGGCAAAATCTGTTTTTAGATCCTCGTTGTTTTGTGTGTGTGTGTATGGGAGGGGGGGGGGGGGGGGGGGGGGGGGGGGGGGGATGGGGGGGGGGGGGGGGGGGGGTCTTTGGGGATGTGTGTGTGTCAAGTCAAGTCAAGTCAAGTCAAAATGATCTGTATTGAGGGCTAAAGAATAGGCTACTAACAACGGGCTTTTGTTCGTCCTGCCCTCCAACAAAAAATACAAACGTCATGACAAATGCATAATAATTACAGGAAAAACCCAGAACATTCATAAATGGGTTAATATGGATGAAAATGAGAGAGGTTTAGAGAGAGGGGAGAGAGAAAAAGAGAGAGAGAGAGGAGAGAGAGAGAGAGAGAGAGAGAGAGAGAGAGAGAGAGAGAGAGAGAGAGAGAGAGAGAGAGAGAGAGAGAGGGGGAGAGAGGGAGAGAGAGAGAGAGAGAGAGAGAGAGAGAGAGAGAGAGAGAGAGAGAGAGAGAGAGAGAGCACACACAAAACATAATAATTGAGAGAAAAAGAAGGAAAAGAAAAGAAAAAAAAAAAAAGGAAAAAAAAAAGAAGAACATTGTTTACATTTTTGTATGTGTGTGCGCGCGCGCGCGCGTGTATGTGTGTCTGTGCGTATGTGTGCGCGTGTGTGTTTGCCTGCTTGCCAGTACGGTTAATTGTGGACCCTGAGAGGGACCCCATCCCCTTCACCTACCCCGTCACCGAATTCCGCCTGCCGCTGTATAACGTGCCCGACTCGTGGAAGTACCGGGGATCCGTCTTCCGGGCCCACGTGAGTACAGGAAAACAACTGGCTACCACTCTTAACCCTTTCGCCGCCAGCCATTTTCAGCAACAACCTCCCCACCCCCCCACCCCCCCACATTAACCCTTTCACCGCCAAAGTCGCATTTTAACACCACAGTGAGTGAACACCTATGTCACTAAAAGGCATCGAATTGGGGTCTATTATCCAAAGACCCTAATTGTCTTAGTTTTGGGAAGTAAGGGTAGACCGTATTTTATGTATGTCACAGAAGAATCCCCAATGCTGGAGATGGATTTTGTTCTCTACCCAAGTACATTTAATGGAACATTTTGGCTGAAATATGGCTGGCGGTGAAAGGGTTAAGCGTAACTAGGTAAAAAGAAATTGTGTCTGCAATATTGGGAATTCCTCTGCGACATGAATAACATTAGGACTATCCTTATCTCCCGAAATTAAGAAAACAGGGTCTTCAGATGACAGGGGCCTGTCCTGATTTGATGCCTTTTAGTGACATGGGTGTTAAACCATTGTGGTGCATAAATGCTACATTGGCGGTTGTTATGTCCATTTAAGGTGTCGTTAAATTCTATTTGGATGTTATGTCCATTTAAGGTGTCGTTAAATTCTATTTGGATGTTATGTCCATTTAAGGTCTCGTTAAATTCTATTTGGATGTTATGTCCCTTTAAGGTCTCGTTAAATTCTATTTGGATGTTATGTCCCTTTAAGGTCTCGTTAAATTCTATTTGGATGTTATGTCCATTTAAGGTCTCGTTAAATTCTATTTGGATGTTATGTCCCTTTAAGGTCTCGTTAAATTCTATTTGGATGTTATGTCCCTTTAATGTTATGTCCCTTTAATCTCGTTAAATTCTATTTGGATGTTATGTCCCTTTAAGATCTCGTTACATCCATCTACTGCCGCCATTACTACTACTACTACTACTGTGGCTGAGTAATAGGGGAAGACGGGGTAAAAAGCGCATGAGCGGGTAAGAAGCGAGCGTTAATGTCTAGCATTCGTCTCATGGGCAAAATTTGACTGAAATTTTCTTATGAGATAATTGGGGTGGGCTTCTTACCCGCCCATGCGCTTTTTACCCCGTCTTCCCCTAGTAAGTGTTCTGTAAAGCAAATTTGTGTTCAGTCACATTTTGCCCATGAGACGAGTGTTCAACATGTACACTCCTCTCATGGGCAAAATGTGACTGACATTTGCTTTATTTCATGAGGTAATTGGCATGGGCTTCTTACCCGCCCATGGGCTTTTTTTTCAACCCGCCTTACCCTAGATACGAACGTGCCTTGCTCAATATTTTGGACATGGCCTGATAATACAGCTAAAAGCACACCTCCAATATCAAATGCCTACAGTGCTAGAAGAACTAACTCCGATTATCCAGTTCTGAGTGGCTATGATGATGCAACATTTGAATCGGCTACCTGTACATTCGTATACTATGAACCTGCAATGAACCTCCCAACACATACTGACCTATTAATGATTATTAAATTCACGAATGGCACGAAGAGAACGAATTGCTCCCTTCTCTCTCTCTCTCTCTCTCTCTCTCTCTCTCTCTCTCTCTCTCTCTCTCTCTCTCTCTCTCTCTCTCTCTCTCTCTCTCTCTCTCTCTCTCTCTCTCTCTCTCTCTCTCTTTCTCTCTCTCTTTCTCTCTCTCTCTCTCTCTCTCTCTCTCTCTCTCTCTCTCTCTCTCTCTCTCTCTCTCTCTCTCTCTCTCTCTCTCTCTCTCTCTCTCTCTCTCTCTCTCTCTCTCTCTCTCTCTCTCTCTCTCTCGCACACACACACACACACACACACACACACACACGCATACCCCCCCCCCCCACACACACACACGCACACACATGCATACACACTCTGGACTGGACTGGAACCAATTTATTGTCAGATTAACTATAAAAGCTGTACTGACATTGAACAAAAGGTAAAACAAAAAAAGATCAAATTCAATAGAGAATAGAGAAATTATGCAAAAATTGAAACACTCTCTCTCTCTCTCTCTCTCTCTCTCTCTCTCTCTCTCTCTCTCTCTCTCTCTCTCTCTCTCTCTCTCTCTCTCTCTCTCTCTCTCTCTCTCTCTCTCTCTCTCTCTCTCTCTCTCTCTCTCTCTCTCTCTCTCTCTCTCTCTCAAAAAAAAAAAAATCAAAAAAATCATGCACACACTCACGAACACAAATACACAAAAAACTTTATTCACACATTCACAAACTAACACTCTATCTTTCTGCACGCTTACACACACACACACACACACACATACACACACACATGCATACACACGCACGCACGCACGCACACACATGCATGCACACACACGCGCACACACGCACACACACGCACGCGCGCACACACACGCACGCGCGCACACACACATGCACGAGCACGCGCACATACATTTTTAATGTAGCTAATAACTTACAATGTTGTAATGAAATTTTGTGATAAAATTATGTTGAAAAACAGGCGCTTAACTACTTGGTCACCGAACTGACCTACTGCTACGTGAACAAAAGGCTAGCTCGAGATCAAGGTCAGGGTGAAGGTCATGATCAAGATCAAGACCAAGATCAAGACCAAGATGAAGACCAGGATCAAGACCAAGACCAAGATCAAGATCAAGACCAAGGTCGGGGTGCAGGTCAAGGTCAGATCGAACTCCAAGACCGGGACCAAGCTCAAAATGCGGGTCAATGTGAAGGTCAAGATGAAGGTCGTGGTGAAAGTCAAGATCAGGCTGAAGGTCAAGACCGGGATCAAGGTAAAAATGCAGGTCAAAATCAAGACCAAGATCAATATAAGGACCGGGGTGAAGGCGAAGGTGAAGGTGAAGAGCAAATTGTAGGTCAAGACAACGAGGGTCGGTGTGAAGGTGAAGGTCAGGTTGAAAGTCAAGACCGGGGTGACAGGGGTGAAGGTCAAACTGCGGGTCAAAGTGAAGGTCAAGATCTAGGTCTGAGTGAAGGACAAGTTCAGGTCGAAGGTCAAGAGCGGGGTGAAGGTCGAACTGCGGGACAAAACGGTCAAGATGAAGGTCGGGGTGAAGGTCAAGATCAGGCTGAAGTTCAAGAACGAGGTCAAAATGCAGGTCAAGATCAAGATCAGGGCCGGGGTGAAGGCGAAGGTGAAGGGGAAGATGAAGAGCAAATTGAAGGTCAAGACGACGAGGGTCAAGGTGAACCTGCGGTTCGATTTCACTATCGGAGGAAGAAAGGGAGGAAGGTGCTGCAGAGCGTTCAGAAGGTGGAGGTCAGGACTGGATCCCTGGTGGAGGAGTTCGGCCACCACGGCTCGGTGGTGAGTGAGGAGAGAGAGAGAGAGAGAGCAGAGAGTGAGAGCAGGAGAGAGGGAGAGAGTGAGAGGCAAAGAGTGAGAGGCAGAGAGGGAGAGGAGGGAGAGAGAGATGAGAGGCAGAGTTAGAGAGAGAGAGAGAGAGAGAGAGAGAGAGAGGTAGGAGAGAGAGGGAGGGGAGAGAGAGAGAGAGAGAGAGAGAGAGAGAGGACAGAGAGAGAGAGAGAGAGAGAGAAGGTAGAGAGTGGGGGGGGGGGGGAGAAAGAGGGGGGGGGGGGGGGGGGGGGGGGGGGGGGGGGGGAAGAAAGACACGAGTTGACTGTGAAACGGGTTTAGTGTGCCGTGCTTAATTTTATGAAGTTCTACTAAATTAAGTGGGAAACTAAACGTTGTTACTTTCTAAATTAAGTAAATCCGATTTAGAAAGTTAGAAACGTTTAGTTTCCCACTTAAGCTTTAGTAGAACTTCATAAAATTAAGCACAGGTCACCGACGCACAGCACATACCAATACAAGATATCAAAACATCAACAATGATACTAATGATGATGATGATGATAATGATGATCAAAAAAATACTGATAAAAATAATAAGGGAAGAGAGGGAGAGAGAGAGAGAGAGAGAGAGAGAGAGAGAGAGAGAGAGAGAGAGCGAGAGAGCGAGAGAGCGAGAGAGAGAGAGAGAGAGAGAGCGAGAGAGAGAGAGAGAGAGAGAGAGAGAGAGAGAGAACAATTGAACAATTAAACATTTTGAATCGTTCATTTAGTGTTATTGTATGACTTAATTTAACACGAACTGCTTTTTTGACACTGCCTTTTGAAGGTACCAACGTCTAATATGTGCAAAGATGGGGGGTGGGTTTGAAGGGGGGTGAAGGGGGGTGAATGAAGGGGTTCATTTCATTGTTACCTGTTTGGTTTACGGTGCGATTCATTTTGTGTATATTAACTAGAGCTTATAACATTTTTATGCCCAGTTACATCATTCTGTAATGCTTTTTGTTTGTGGCTCAAGCCACAAACCTATAACTCACTTTGTCGGTCCAAACTTGTCGCACATTTTGACAACATTGTCGCACTTCAAATCGAGGCTACACTTCAAATTGAGGCCGCTCTTTAAAATGATGTATTTTAAAAGCGTACAAAATAATAAACATACGTAATACAGACACTACAACAGACACGACGAGTATGCGGTGCTTCTTTCGATGAGTATAAGTAGGATACATAGTTTTAAATGTTTTCCAAAAGATATAAAAAGTGACGAAATGGTGCTGAGATAACATTCTGGTTTACAGATTAAAATTATTGAAAAGCCAGGGGAGGTGACTCATGATTGGAGTGGTAAAAATAGACCGCGTGCCACAAACTATTGCGATTTCGCGCTTGTTTTTTTGTAATCGTTAGGCCTCCAGCCGATATAATAGAATAAAGCTAAGGGAAAAAGAACTGAAGAGAAATATGCACACGATTATGAATATCTGTAGACGATCTATAGCTTTCCATGTGAAAATTCTTGTCTGATTTCCATGGCAATTAAACAAAACAATATATGCGAATGTTCCAAGCAGACGCATTTTTAAAAAAACACCACAAATACATGAATGGTGTGTCACCATGATTAAATTATATTTGACTTATAACATTGCCAAATACATTTTATTCAGAACATGGCCCACAGTACACGAATTCCCCTCATTCTAGCTCATTTCAGTTTTCCACAGAGAGATACTTCTTTCAAGTTATTTCTTTGAACAGCGGCAAATATTCTTATCATTGATTGTGGTTAGGGATAGGAAAAGACCTTACAAGTGGTATGCCACCATAAAAGAATGTAAGCCTAATGGATACACACTTTAAAATGGTTTATGCTGGTGATGAGTGTTAAAACAAGCGCAGATTCGCAATCGTTTGTGGCAGCGGTCTATTTCTACCACTCCAATCATTACATACACTGAGTCGCCTCCCCTGGCTTTTCAATAATTTTAATCTGTAAACCAGAATGTTATCTCTGCACCATTTCGTAACTTTTTATATATTTTGGAAAACATTTAAAACTATTTATCCTACTTATGCTCATCGAAAGAAGCACCGCATACTCGTCGTGTCTGTTGCAGTGTCTGTATTACGTATGTTTATTATTTTGTACGCTTTAAAATGAAGATTCATGTGCTCTGTTTAGTATACAATTCTTTCCATACCTAAGGACTGTAGATATGACAACTGAAATGTTACTTTATGCCCAGGTATTTTTTTCTCTTTTACAATATGTGCGACAATTTTGGCAATATGTGCAACAACTTTTGGACCGACTGACATGCGGACCAACCGACAGACGGACCGACCGACCGACAGACAGACAGACCGACAAAGTGAGTTATAGGTTTGTGACTTGTGCCACAAACAAAAAGGCATGAACTGAAAGGAGCTGAGAAAAGCTAATGTGGGCCCCCATCTTCTAAGCAAAACCTTACTGAGGGTACGTTTTTATGGCATGCTATCTTGCGGTGTTTTTGTTTTTGGTTTTTTTAAGATGCAAGAAGCGGATATGATGTCCGGCTTCCGGAGGTTCCGGGGTCCTGTGCGCTGCCGGCTGACCGTGATGGACAAGCTGCTGGTGGTTGGACGGGAGGTGCCCCTGCTCGTGCACGTGAGCAACGAATCGCGCCTGCCCCTCCGCAAGGTCACCATTAGCCTGTACAAGGTCAGAACACTTCTTTTTTAATTAAAGACCCACCACGCCCGTGTGTGAAAAATCAGCGTTTTCACGAGATTTCCCTCTTATAGCTGGTAAGAAATGTTGTTTTGACCAGGTTTGAATCCCATTACAAATGCCCCAAAATTGAAAATGAAACATCATTTTGAAGAGCGGCCTCAATTTGAAGTTGGGGGCATTTGTATATGGGTCACAGCTACCCAGAAAAAACCCCCCAAGGGACTTAATCGTGGTGGGTCAGTGTGTCTTTAAAGACCCACCACGCCCATGTGAAAAAACTCGGCGTTTTCAAGCGTTTTCCCTCACTTATCGCTGGTAAGAAACCTTAAGAAATCTTCCAAGCATAAGATGGAAAATGCACACGACGTGGTGGGTCTTCAAGACATGTTAGGTATGGTGTGATTATTACTTTGACTAGCGCAACGCCTAGTACTGGCAATGCACCATACTGGTAACACCTAGTAACGGTAACGGCAAGTACTGGTAACGCTGAGTACAGCAAATTTGATGCGATTCGGTTAAGAAACGGCGGAGTTATAAGGCCCCGTTTCCCGTTGGCGCTACTCTGAGAGTTGGCGCTACTCTGAATCAATTTGGTTAACAAACGGCGGAGTTATGTGTGAAAAGGTGAAGCGGCGTATAGCGCGCGCGTTTCTGAACCGATTCGCTTCCGGTTTGGCCCACCGATAGTCACCGTCCCCGGTCATCTACCTGCCAAATGCGAAGGCAATCGGCCCCGAAACACCGGAGCTACGGGCGCCGAAAGGCCGTCGGATGCGCGTTTCGCGCATTTGCCGAACCGTGCAAATGACACGGCCGCCTCGGTTGCCGTTGCCATCGCCCCGTTAGGGCTCACAGCAAATTTGAAGCGAATCGGTCGAAAAACGGCGGAGTTATAAGGCCCGTTTCGTGTTTCAGACAGACAGACACACACACAGACACACACACACACACAGACACACACACACACGGACAGTTGGCTTTTTACTATATGATGTTAATGTGTCTTTTGACTTTTGAATCGATTTCGCAAGAAATGCACACATGGTCAAGGATTGCAATGTGGGTGTTTTTTTAAAAGCACACAACTGATTTATATTTGTTTCGCGTGTTGTTCTCATGATGCTGCCTTCCCTGATTACCCAAAAGAAGGAACATTCAAGGAATCGCTCGCATGCCAGACGTGTCCGCTTATAACTGTCAAAAAGCCAACCACCAGAACAAAAGGTTAACGTTCGTTTAGCATTGTTTTCCAAGCAATCCTATAAGGTTATAATGCCTTGCTTTTTTATTCTAAGCAAGGAGTATAGCAACTTAATCAACAACGTACACACGCTGATTTGTACGTTATTCTTCTGCTGCGTTCCCTGTTTATATTGCCATAATGGATAAGGTAGATAGGCTTACATATGTGTCCGGGTTTCAACTTTGACTCGTCTGCCCACTGCATTCAGCCGACACATTCTGATTTCTGACACGTTCATGTGTACGTTAGTCTTCTACTGCGTTCCCTGTTTATATTGCCATAATGGGTAAGGTACATACGTATGTGTGTCCGGTTTTGAGCTTGGACTCGTCTGCCCACTGCATTCAGCCGACACATTCTGATTTCGGAGGAGCTCAAAGGAGAACATTATCTGGCAGACGTTTTTGAAAGGCAGGGAAATGGGCCGACCAGTCAGGGAAATAGTGGATGCTAGTAAGAAAAGGAAAAGGCAGAGTCAAGGAGGGTGATAGGCTAGAGGAAGTTGCTAGCACAGAATATCCAGATGGTGGGGGGAACTACTTGTATTTAACTACCCCCCCCCCCCTCTCGGTATCCCTACTGGGAGATAATCGTGGAATACGGGGTCGTCCAGCTCCTCGCTTGGAGGCACGAGCCATCCATCCACTGCCCCATTTAAAATTCATAATAAAATTATAGAATCTATTCTAACCATACTGACCAACACTCAACAATAGCATTAACACTTCAATCGTTGGTAAGATACGTTGATGAGTGTTTTGTAATAAGTGGTCGAACTTTACGCGGTGACAGTCCTGAGATGACCATAGCTGTTGACGGGACTATAACGGAAAAAAAATAAAGTAAAAATAACACTTCAATCTGGAAACCCATACCATAAAGTAGCAAAGGACCGCAACTCTCCTTTCCCGGAAGCAGGCATGCTCTGCCCTTGCCATCCATCCACTGCCCCATTTTATATTCATAATAAAATTATAGATTATAGCTGTTGTTGCTCGGTATTTCAAACGGCATGCATGGCATGTAATTGCTCTTGAGATGAAACATTCTTATATTTCGCTTGACGCCATAGTAAGGAAGGAACCTTAGTTCATGACTAGAACACATTTCACCAACACTAGTCTTGCTCCACGGGTTTAACAATAATGCAGGATTTTAACCCCGTCGGGACATCACTGCCTTAGGCAAACATCATTACTGGCCTGGGGTTGCCTAGGGAAAATAACAATTAAGAAACGCAACAAAAATTAACACTGACAGTGATTCAGTTTTGACATTACTGGTTGATCCAAGTTTATTTTTCGCTTTAAACTCGGGGTTACTTTGCATTATAATCAGAATCATTAGTTTCCTTATTACTATCATTGTTAACGAAAACATATTGGGGTATTTTCTGAGGCTCGCGTAGAGCCGATTGTTTTTTATTTTACATTTTCAATATGTGCGAAACATCAGTGAAGCAAAAGCTGAAAGAATGATGAAGAGACTAACTCGAAAAAAAATGGTTTGGGTTTAAAACAAACATGGATTGAGACAAGTTTTAGACTCAGAAATCGCTGTTCCGAGAATACTCGGAATTACGGGTACGGGTAGGCCCTGACTGGTGGTCTCCTGTTCCGAGTATACTCGGAATTCGTCCGGCGAATAGCCTGAATGATGATGAAAATGATGTTTTACGTCCTCTCGGTCATAGAGAGACATATGGGACATTTGTAAATACAAAGATGGTGGGAACAATACTGGCTTCAATGCCCGGAGGCAGTGCAACACCAGTAAAGTCCCGAGTTTTTAACAATATAGATAGGTGTAGCGGTAACCACGCCTCGGTTAAACCTAATCGGGCTGGTTATGGTACCGCCACAATCAATGCAGTATAAAATGAGGTGTGGCCCCAAAGTAGAGGGCCACTTGCCTTCATGTGTTGTTAAAGACCACAAAGGTCCCATCCGTCCTTGTCAAGGGGAGTGCTAACCTTCTCTCCTTTCTTACAACACTGAACAGCCTGAATAGCTTGAATGTGATAATTCATTAATAAAAACGGACTATCTTTACATAGTCCATTGACTTATTATTGATGATATTGCAAAAAAACTAAGAACTCGTATTAAAAAAGACTACAAATAATATAAAATGGGGATCATGCTTTTTATATTTCTGCAGTCTTTTTTTTTCATACAAATTATTAGTTTTTACAATAAGTTCAATAATACATCAATGGACTATCTAAAGATAACGAAATTGAACAAAGGGTGAATACTCTCTTTCTAATTACCAAAGAGTATTTACCCTTCAATTTCGTTATTTCTTGGCCTCACTATTTCATTCTTTCATTCTTATCTAACGATAGTCCGATTTGACTCCAAGCCATCGTTATGATCTATACTAATTTTTGACTTTGGATGGATTTTGTTTTTTTGCTTGCTCGCCTCCCTCGATTAGCAATACACGTTCAAGGACTACACCAACATCTATCAGCTGGTGCCCATGTGCACGGTGGAGAAGAAGGTGCTGAGCGCCTCCCTGCCCGCCATGTACTGCAACAGCTCGTGGAGTCACCAGGTGGCCGGCTTCACCCTGCCTGACCACCTGATGACCGACGGAGGCCTCACCCCGTGCCCGTTTGTGGAGCTGCGATACTTTGTGCGGGTCAGTAGGATTATTATTTAGTATTGCTGCCTCCACGTGGGGCTACCGGGGAGTCTTTTGTAAAAAAAAATAGTTCCCCAACCTTCTGGAAGTTCTGTGCTTGTAACTTCCTCTAATCTGCCACTCTCTTTGACTCTGTCTTTTCCCTTTGCTTTCTGTCATCTACTATCTTTCTGACTTATTGGCCCCATTCTCCTGCCTTTAAAACCCCCCAAAATCTTCTAAATAATTTGTCTCCTTTGAGCTCCTCCGAAATCGGAATGTGTCGGCTGTACGCAGCGGGGAGACCAGTGAAAACTGAAAACCAGACACATACATACCTTACCCATTATGGCCATATGGCCTGGGAACGCAGAAGAAGAAGAAGAATTATTGCTCTGTCGTGGTTGTTATTTTCGATAGACTTTTGGGGTTTTTTCTTAACCCTTTCACTGCCATACATTTTTCAGCAACAAAACAATGGAATCGCCCTATGACATGTCAGATAAGGACTTTCCTTAATATCTCCTAAAGTTAACAACATAAGGTCGGGTCAGTATATTATTTATTATTGCTGCGTCGTGGTTGTTAATTGTCGAGGTTGTTAATTGTCGATAGCGAAGGTGTGACCATGTCGCACCACTCCCCCGGGAGCTGCACTGGCTGCCAGTGCAGTTTCGTCTAGAGTACAAACTGGCCTGTCCTTACATTCCGCCACTTTGAACAGACCCTACCATCCTACCTCTCAAGTGCTCTCCAAACTTTTTATACTCCTTCTCGCTCGCTCCGATCTTCCCATGCCAAACTGTTAAAAGTTCCTAAGGTGAACTGAAGGTCTTTTGGACAACGCAGTTTTAGTTGTTGCGCCCCCCACTGTCTGGAACTCCTTGCCTGTTCACCTCCGTCACAATTCAGCACTTCCCGCTTTCAAAAACCCAAATGAAAACTCACTTGTCTCAAAGAGGTTTCTCTCTCTAACTTTTCACATTAATTAGATGATGATCGAATGAATGTGTATTTTATAGACGTTTTTTTCTTTCTTAACCCTTTCACTGCCAGACATTTTTCAGCCCCCAAAAAGGAATCGCCCTATGACAGATAAGGACTTTCCTTAATATTTCCTAAAGTTAACAACATAAGGTCATTGGATAACATATCCTTAAAGACACGCTGACGCTCCACGATTAAGTCCCTTGTTTTTTGTATGGGTAACTGTGACCCACATTCAAATGACCTCAACTTGAAATTGAGGCTGCTCTTTAAAATGTTTCGGTTTGAATTTGGAGACATTTATATGGGAGTCAGATTTGGTCAGAACAAGATTTGTTTCAAGCTATAAGAGGGAAAACACGTGAAACCCGTGATTTCGACACGTGATCTGGTGGGTCTTTAAATAACTTTGGTGAAAGGAGTTGATTACAAAGAGAGTCACCTTTATTTACTTTACCATAATTAATATCATTTCTCCTTGCCTCACTATTTCTATCTTTGTTTAACCAGTTCAAAGCAAAATGTCCATCGATTGAGCAATCTCACAGCCATTTTCTTCGTTGTTGTTTTCCCCCAGCTTACAGTGAAGGGGTGGAGGGACACGGCCAAGTGTGACGTGGTGGTGCACGTGGGTACGCTGGTGTCGGATCCTGTGGCCCTGGAGCAGACCTCGCTGCCCGTCTACACCCTGCGCCGCCTGTCTCGCTCCAACAAATCCTGGTAGTGTTCTCCTTGCCCTACCCGTCTACACCCTGTCTCGCCCCAACAGATCCTGGTAGTCCCCTCCTTGCCCTGCCTGTCTACACCCTGCCCCGCCTGTCTCGCCCCAACAGATCCTGGTAGTCCTCTCCTTGCCCTTCCTGTCTACACCCTGTCTCGCCCCAACAGATCCTGGTAGTCCTCTCCTTGCCCTGCCTGTCTACACCCTGCCCCGCCTGTCTCGCCCCAACAGATCCTGGTAGTCCTCTCCTTGCCCTGCCTGTCTACACCCTGCCCCGCCTGTCTCGCCCCAACAGATCCTGGTAGTCCTCTCCTTGCCCTGCCTGTCTACACCCTGCCCCACCTGTCTCGCCCCAACAGATCCTGGTAGTCCTCTCCTTGCCCTGCCTGTCTCCACCCTGCCCCGCCTGTCTCGCCCCAACAAATCATGGTAGTGTTCTCCTTGCCCTGCCTGTCTACACCCCTGCCCCACCTGTCTCGCTCCAACAAATCATGGTAGTGTTCTCCTTGCCCTGCCTGTCTACACCCCTGCCCCACCTGTCTCGCTCCAACAAATCCTGGTAGTGTTCTCCTTGCCCTGCCTGTCTACACCCCTGCCCCACCTGTCTCGCTCCAACAAATCCTGGTAGTGTTCTCCTTGCCCTGCCTGTCTACACCCCTGCCCCACCTGTCTCGCCCCAACAGATCCTGGTAGTGTTCTCCTTGCCCTGCCTGTCTACACCCTGCCCCACCTGTCTCGCCCCAACAGATCCTGGTAGTGTTCTCCTTGCCCTGCCTGTCTACACCCCTGCCCCACCTGTCTCGCTCCAACAAATCCTGGTAGTGTCTCCTTGCCCTGCCTGTCTACACCCCTGCCCCACCTGTCTCGATCCTGGTAGTGTTCTCCTTGCCCTGCCTGTCTACACCCCTGCCCCGCCTGTCTCGCCCCAACAGATCCTGGTAGTGTTCTCCTTGCCCTGCCTGTCTACACCCTGCCCCACCTGTCTCGCCCCAACAGATCCTGGTAGTGTTCTCTACCTCTCTCCTTCCGTTGCGATCCTCGGGCAAGCCTTAAGGTCAACACTACACGTTGCTATTTTTCGCCCTTTCCCCATGGCAACACTGTGGTAGGCAAGCAGTATCTTTACCAGAGTATCGCTGTGTTTCCATGGGGGGAGGGTGGAAATTAACGTGTATTTCGACCTGTACTGAATAGCCACACGCCTCAAGATGTAATTCGGATTTTTGGTCTGCGTAGCAAGGAAAAAGGATGGATGGATTAATTTTAATTAAATAGAATTTAGTGCTTTTTGTGTTTTTTTTAAAAAAAGTTTCATTTCTTTTGATTCATTCGGGGGATTGAGGTAGGTTTGTGGTGCGGAGGAATTGCAAAACAAACAAACAAAAGCCAAAGAAGGCTCGGATGAAAAGGTTGAGAGGAGGAGAGGAGTGGGAAGGAGGAAAAGCGAAAAAGATCGTTAAGCAACAACAGTAAAGAAAAATTCTTCAGAGTTTATGGATACAATTCGTCGTTACGTTCAGAACCAAACACTCACTGTTTCATATTAGTAGGTTCAGAACTACCAATCGCGTGTTTTATATTGTAGGTTCAGAACTCAACTACTCACTGTTTCATATAGCAGGTTCAGAACTAAACGCTCACCGTTTCATATCGTAGATTCAGAACTAAACACTTTCATATTGTAGGTTCAGAACTAAACACTGTTTCATATTGTAGGTTCAGAACTCAACACTCACTGTTTCATATTGTAGGTTCAGAACTAAAAACTCCGTTTCATATCGTAGGTTCAGAACTAAACACTCTGTTTCATATCGTAGGTTCAGAACTACCAATCACGTGTTTTATATTGTAAGTTCAGAACTCAATACTCACTGCTTCATATTGTAGGTTCAGAACTCAACACTCACCGTTTCATATCGTAGGTTCAGAACTAAACAGTTTCATATTGTAGGTTCAGAACTCAACACTCACTGTTTTATATTGAAGGTAGGCTAACTGCCTTCACCGACATTGTTGTTGCATGCTGCGTGATGCTTTTTGTCGTTCCAGTTTTCGACTTTTTCAATTCAGACATTCAGTGACAATGACAAACGGGCGTGTGACTGGATGACTGAGGCGATTCGTAGAAACAGAACGTGGACGTGAGAGAGCATGCGTGCAGGACTTAGGTCACTGCACTGGTGTTTCGCTTTAACATGCTTTCAATCTTTTTACAGCATTTTCTTTTAAATGTGATTATATGTAGTGTTTTTTTGTTTTTGTTTTTTGTTTTACTTTGGGACAGTTTAGTTTTAATCATTAGACTTTCTGTCTTACGTCTAGTTCAGTAGGTATAGCATTAAGTGGGGCATCCTCGTTAGAAGAGATTTCATAAGTACTTAATTTTAAACCCGATAATCTTAACGAAAATGGCACATTGCAAGACGACTGCATCACTCGCGTTTAAATTGCTCGCACGATCACAAAGTAAGAAAGATAACAACCGCTTTCGAGTAATATGAAAATAAACTAAACTTAAGATCACCAACATCTTATTAAAATGTTAATGTTCTCAAAAGTGTGTAGCGTTAATTTTCAACGTATTGTGTCTTCAACCATGAACAAATTGTCTGTAATTAACTTAAGGTGTTATACTGCACCAATCACGAGCATTAACTAGCATAGCTATATTATTATATAGGCCTATCAAACAGTAGCTGGCCAATATAACAATACCGTTTCTCCACTTGAGTTCCAAGTACAGCATTCAGATTTACAACGATTTTTCAATCTTATATAAATAGGGCCCAGCAATCCAATTTCTGGACTTTTATTAATAATATGAGTATAAAGTTGATTCACTAAAATACTCTAAAACGAGGATCATTTTAGCACAGCTATGTTTTATATAATAGTTTTGTCATAATATACATCATTACTTTACTCATGGCTGGCATCAGTAGCTAGGCTCTAAATTATAGATGCTTATCCGCGAGTTTCCCAATAGAACCTCCTGTCTGATGGTAAAGTTCCGATGCAACAAACATTAGAGTAGCCTATACAAGCCCAATCTTAATAGATCACACTGTAGTCTACCCTATAACTAACCCGTAGAATCGAACGAGCAACTACATGAACCGACGATCTTTTAAATATATTATACTATTTCACAATTTTAAAAATGCAAAACAAACATAATATGCGGTCTTTGAATATCAGTGTTAAAACTTAATGGCTATAACCAATGATTGTGGTGTTTTTTTGTTTTGTTTTTAAAAAAAAATAGTGTTGCATTGAACTACAGGTTATATAGTAGATATGGTATACGTGTCTTTCTTTTACGGTAATAGTCAAATAAGCCTAATATTTTAATCAGGATAATTATTTCTTTACATATTCGAATTTTAGGTGACACTGCCCTGTTCAATAGCCGCTTTCATTTTTTAAATGATTATTATTTAACAGTTCATAAAAGCATGTTAAAACTTAATTGGCCATGGCTCATTTTTAATGAAAACGTTTGCTTACATGGTAAAATCAAATAACATTTTAATCAGGATAGTTATGTTTTTTAGGCTATCATAGGTGTAGAATTTAGGTGCTACTGTCCAGTTAGATGTTGCGATGTTTAAAAAAAAGAAGCATTTTTTAATAGTTTATAAAGACGAACAAAAAATACTACGTGTGTATGAGTTAAATGCGTGCATGAAAGT
>CM065685.1:27324965-27337465 GCA_017654935.2 Phymorhynchus buccinoides | reverse complement strand
GCCCGGGGACTGGCGAAGGAGGGGGTGGGTTTGGGGATGGGGATATGGAGGGCCAACGCCTCCCCGCTCCAGTTGTAACCCCTGCCCCCGCCCTGGTTCAAATCCCAGAACTGCCCGCGCGGTAGCCAGGTGGGGAGGCATCGCCTGTCCACGCAAAACACCTGTTGTAATAGCAAAAAATAAAAATCGTTTTATATTCAAAAAACAAAACAAAGCGAACACACACTGAATATAGCACACACCCCGATCGCAATACCTCGGCCTCTGGCCGGGTAAAAACAAAATTGCACAATACGACACAGCAGCAGCAAACATACAACTCGAGTTCGATTGTGTATGCCCAGTCAGTCGTTTCCGACCATGACTGCCCAGATAACAGAGGGGGTTAGTAGATGCTATTCCGGAGGGTTGGGTTGGGTTGGGCTAGAATTTGTTTATAGTGGAGATGGCTTGCCCAGGATACATTCCCACTCTCTCGGCCAAAGGGATTCGAGGACAGCTGGCGTTTTGGGGAAGGTGGAAACAAAATTGAGCTATTTCTTTCGTTGTGAGCGAAACTCCTTTTGGTAAACTGTAAATAAAAAGGCTTGTATTGTGGAAATGTCGTGATTTTTATCTAAGCGACTCAGGCGGCCATTACAAAAAAGAAGGCATGCCTTCTCTTTCACTGAAAACGTTTGACTTCCAGCACCTCCGCCAAGGAGGAATCGCCGATTTGACGGTTTGATTTCTAGGAAAACCAGAGCAAAGTGAGTGTTGCGATCTCTTCCGTAAAGGGTGCTTTCCTGCTGATCTCGACGTGTCTCTCGTCAGGGTGCCCTATTTCATTTAATTATGATTATTATGTTACCGTGAAATGCGGCTCGAAAAGCAGGCTGTCCGGGTAGTGCTCGTACGTCCTGTAGGACCTCATGATGGCGTTGTACAGGTAGTTGTCCCCGTGGTAGTCCCGGTACCCTTTAAAAGCGTGGCGGAGAAAGGGGGCCCCGGGGCGCGCCATCAGCATGCCGATAGCGAGGCCGTCCGGCCAGGGAGCATTCTGGGAAATGGCAGGGGAGACCACCGCCGGGTACTGCAGGATGTGGTCTGGGACCCGCGTGGTCCACACGCAGTCGAAGTCTTGGTACACCCCGCCGTATCGGTAGAGCACGTTGTACCTGAAAACAGACACACTTTTGTTTTTGTTTGTTGTTGTAGGGTTGTTTTTAAAAACAAGCGCGAAATCGCAATAGTTTGTGGCACGCGGTCTATTTTTACCACTCCAACCATGAGTCACCTCCCCTGGCTTTTCAATAATTTTAATCTGTAAACCAGAATGTTATCTCTGCACCATTTCGTAACTTTTTATATCTTTTGGAAAACATTTAAAACTATGTATCCTACTTATACTCATCGAAAGAAGCACCGCATACTCGTCGTGTCTGTTGTAGTGTCTGTATTACGTATGTTTATTATTTTGTACGCTTTTAAAATACATCATTTTAAAGAGCGGCCTCAATTTGAAGTGTAGCCTCGATTTGAAGTGCGACATTTTGTCAAAATGTGCGACAATTTTGTCAAAATGTGCGACAATTTTGGACCGACAGACAGACAGACCGACCGACAAAGTGAGTTATAGGTTTGTGGCTTGAGCCACAAACAATAAA
Source organism: Phymorhynchus buccinoides (assembly GCA_017654935.2). Taxonomy (NCBI): domain Eukaryota; kingdom Metazoa; phylum Mollusca; class Gastropoda; order Neogastropoda; family Raphitomidae; genus Phymorhynchus; species Phymorhynchus buccinoides. The sequence continues at coordinate 27,335,819 of CM065685.1, read as the reverse complement.
ATAATTATGCACATGTATACTCAAGGGTGAAACCTGGATACAATGAAAAGCAGGAAGGCCTAGGTTCCGGCCGGCTGCATTGTGGGGTCACGGGGCAGAGTCATTTGTGGGGGTCGGCGGGCAAAGCCCCCACAGCTGAAGGTTTTTTTTGGGGTACATTGTTATTAATAAAACAGAGCATTTGGAGCCAGCATTCATTCTTAAACAATAAAACAAGTTTTTTCCCCCTCATTCCAGTGTAATTAGGGGAAGACGGGGTAAAAAGCGCATGGGCGGGTAAGAAGCCCACCCCAATTATCTCATGAAATAAATAAAAGTTCAGTCAAATTTGCCCATGAGACGAATGCTAGACATTAACGCTCGTCTCATGGGCAAAATGAGACTGAAATTTGCTTCATTTCATGAGATAATTGGGGTGGGATTCTTAACCGCCCATGCGCTTTTTACCCCGTCTTCCCCTATTCTTCAAGAAAGTTTTGAAAATTCCTGATTTCAGGAAAAAGAACAAAGCCAAAATCCTGATTCCTGCTTTTCCTGCCATGCGGATCCATTTTTTTTTACATTATTATAACTGATACTTTTAACAGACCCATAATGAAAAAAAGGACAACAAATGGCAATATATTTTTTTTAAAAACAAACACACACACCCATACTACAGTCCCAGTCCACTTGTTCGCGTCGTTTCCGGTTATGCCTGCTTCTCTTGTGGTCAAGTCGTAACTTTCAGACAAGATTGTGAAACGTGCCGGGACTGTTGATATCAGTTGGAACTTCAATAATGACGTCATATCAGCCTACGTTCATGACGTCATTTATTAAACCCTGTCATTCTGTAGATTTTCTTCCAGAGCAGTGGAAATAACGTGAGTCCCAGAGACCATCATTTTTCAGTAGACTCAAAAGAATGATTTATCATCTACATAGGAAAGCAATGAAAGTATGCTAAACAGGCCAAAGAATGCGAAACAGGCCAAACAACAGTTTTCAATTTGATTTTTTGTTCTTCAACACATGATGGAGGTGACTGCATGCCCCTCATTGGCACAAGGAAACTTCTACCATAGAAATCGAAAGTTAAATTTTCAAAATTGTACCAAAACATTCTAGAGGGTCTGTGAATATATAACCTACATTTTTAGCAAGACACATGTTTTAGTCAAGTGTCGGAAAAATTCTCAAATATCGATGGTTCCAAAAGGGACGACTTTGAAAGAACATGGTTATGAAGGAGATCAACGGAAATAAACGGCTAGTATATGTCAAGGAGGAGAAGTGGTAAAGTGTGGAAGGAGGATGGGACCAAGTAACCTTTACTGATGAAACCAAGATAAAGGTTGACAAAATCCAGCATGTATGTGTCGGGAGAAGAGCCAATAAAGAAGTCTTACTAGCACACGTCAAGCCATATTCAAGCCAAATGGTAACTTTGAGGCTCTAGTAAGCTGTTTTCTGATTGTGTTTGTCGATTGAAACAAGAACAATGAGCTGTGTATCTGCATGCTGGATGAAAACCTGAATCTTTCTGTATATCCACACAGACTTGGTCAGGATTCAAAATTTTTTTATAAATGACAATAGCCTACTTTATGAGGCATTTGCAGTCACGAGATTTTAAAGGGAAATAAAATAATCACGACATCCCTGTGACTGACATAGAGTCCAGATCTAAATCTGATCAAAAATGGCTGACTTCTGTTGAAAAGAAAAACGTGAGGGTGATGTGTTTAACCCTTTCACCGCCAATGTCACATTTGTGCACCACAATGACTTAACACCCATGTCATTAAAACTCCTCAAATCAGGGTCTATTTTTCAATGATATTGTGTTCCTAAATTGGGTATTCTAAAATGTGTCACAAAGAAATCCCACAATATTACAGACGAAATCTTTTCTGTAGCCAAGTAAGCTTAATGGAAATATTTGGCTCAAAGATGGCTGGCGGTGAAAGGGTTAAACAATAAACATTTAGGACTGCATCTGAGTTTTACAGTCCACGTGTGAAGAGACCTTAACGCTCTACCTGGAGATGTCGCTGAAGTGGGTGATGCCCGTGACCTTCTGCTGGTAGACGCTGGAGGGCTTCTGCAGCTGGAGTACGGTGATGTTCTCTGTCCGCAGCAGGTCCCACCACGGGCCCCTGGGCACCTGGTCCACGTGCATGTACACACGGCTGAACCCGCCCACGTGCAGAGCGCTCAACACGCCTGTTCAAGTTTAACTTCAAGTTCAAGTATTCTTTAAAAACCCTTTCACCGCCAGCCATATTTCATCCAAAAATGTCCCATTACATTTAACCTGGGTAGAGAACAACATCCATCTGTAGTATTGGGGATTCTTCTGTGGCATAGATAAAATAAGGTCTATCCTTTCTGACCAAAACTAAGACAATAGGGTCTTTGGATAATAGACCCCAATTTGATGCCTTTTAGTGACATAGGTGTTAAATTACTGTGGTGCTAAAATGCGACGTTGGCGGTGAAAGGGTTCATATTTCCAAAAAGAGAAATTCAGGTTAGGTGCAACAACGTGACACAGATGCAACATAATTGAAAGAACATTAATCAAACGTGTGAAGCAAAATTATACCAACCAAATAATTATCATTAAAATTTATTCACACCAACTTAGAAATGTGTGCATTTACAACACAGAGAGAGAGAGAGAGAGAGAGAGAGAGAGAGAGAGAGAGAGAGAGAGAGAGAGAGAGAGAGAGAGAGAGAGAGAGGGAGGGAGAATATCATTAACCATTATTAACTTATAGCAGTCAATCAATCAATCAGTTGGGTGGGAAGAGAACACTGAATGGCTTAACCCTTTCACCGCCAGCCATTTTTCGCAACAACACAAATTCCATTAAAATTACCAAGGTGACATGGGCAAACAAATCAGCACAATTGGGGATTCCTCTATGACATGCATAGTGTAAGGCCTGTTCTTACCTCCCAAAATTAAGAAAAAAGGCTCTTTGGATAACAGACCCTGCCTTTTAGTGACATGGGTGTGAAGTCATTGTGGTGCAAAAATGCGACATTGGCGGTGAAAGGGTTAATGTACATTGGACGGCCTTGAGCGACGCAGTACATGGATGAGAGAGAGAGAGAGTGAGGAGCAAGTGAGAAGGGAAGAAACGGAATCAAAATCTTTCACGCAACTGTTGGGTGGGAAGAGAGAGACAGAAACGAGAGAGAGAGAGAGAGAGAGAGAGAGAGGGGGGGGGAGAGAGAGAGAGAGAGAGAGAACACTGAACACTAAACACGGACATTTTTAATTGTACTTCGGCCATTGGCCACAATGCAATGAAATGGACTGGTTGGGGAGGAAAGAGAGAGAGAGAGAGAGAGAGAGAGAGAGAGAGAGAGAGAGAGAGAGAGAGAGAGAGAGAGAGAGAGTTGTTTCTTATTAGTCAACCCTTTCAGGCTATTTTGACCCATATGGGACAGGATAAATGGAGAAAAACAACATTATGCAGTATTAAATAATAACGAACAAAGAAAACTTGAACTTAATACCGATTTACAACAAAGAATAATTGAGAGAGAGAGAGAGAGAGAGAGAGAGAGAGAGAGAGAGAGAGAGAGAGAGAGAGAGAGAGGTCAATAAACAATTGTTACATTAAATATAGGCTTACAAACAATATGTACACATAAACTCTCTCTCTCTCTCTCGCTCTCTTCTCTCTCTCTCTCTCTCTCTCTCTCTCTCTCTCTCTCTCTCTCTCGGTGTCTCTCTTTCTCTCTCTCTCCCTCTCTCTCTCTCTCTCTCTCTCTCTCTCTCTCTCTCTCTCTCTCTCTCTCTCTCTCTCTCTCTCTCTCTCTCTCTCTCTCTCTCTCTCTCTCTCTCTCTCTCTCTCTCTCTCTCTCTCTCTCTCTCTCTCTCTCTCTCTCTCAACCCTTTCAACGGCAGCCATTGTTCAGCTAAAAGATTCTGTGAAATGTTCCTGGGAATAGGAAAGATGTAGTATGCAATACTGTAGATTAAATGATGGTAAGTACAACAATAGGCCTATCTTTATCTCCCAAACTTAAACCCAGAGCCGCCATATATCAAGCGTTCACGCGAGGCGAGAGGCATCAGTCTTATCGCGGCAGGCGAGAGAGACGGTTCAGCCGTTCTTTTTTTATCTGTTGCTTGAGCCACTGCGAGTCAGAACTTCGCAGCGACTAGGCTACCCGATTCCTATGATCGGTAGTTGTCCAGAACTTTAAAAAAAGACCTTTGGATAACAGATCCGGATTATGCGCCTTTTAAGGGCCAGCCACACGTCCACTAAAATCGTACGACTGTACGATACGATTCGATCACGCGGTCTCCAAGAACAAATGTGATTCGCGCTTCGAGATCACCTGATCGAATCGTATCGTACGGTCGTGCGATTTTTAGCTGACGTGTGGCTGGCCCTTTAGTGACATGTGTGTTTAATCAGTAATGGTGCCAGGTGGCAATACTGGTGCCAAATTGTTCCCACCATCTCTCTCTTCTCTACCTGCCCCCTCTATCTTAACCCCTCCCACCCATGGCCCTTGTCTCCTTGACTCACTAATAAAGTGGTTGAAGCTGAAGTCTTCCTGGTACATGGGCCTCCGACTGCTCTGCATCCTGATGTAATGACTGATGCGGGGGATGGGCTGAAGGGGGTCCCTCTGCACGCGAAAAGCCCGGCGTCGCCCGTAGAACAACCAGCGAGCCAGCTCCGCGAAGCTGCCCCGCGCCGACCAAATGTCACGTGGGTACTTGGGCAGATCCCGGATGACGACGCACTTCCGGTCCTCGCCATGGCCGCGCGTGTTGAACTCGTCCGCGGAAACGCACGCAGATCGTCGGTGTTGTTTCGTGGAAATGTCCACGTCTTCGGAAACGGTCAGTCCTTGTTTGACGTAAACTACCCCTTTGGTCCAGCCGTTGGGGTCTTCCGCGAAAGCGGACCAGGTGGAGAGGTGAAGGATGTCTTTGGGAAGGCCTGCCAGCACGACCTTTTCGCCCAGGAACAGCCCGCCATGTTTGGCTACCAGGGCCAGGGTCAGGTTCAGCATGTTCCGGGAGCCGCAGTCCGCCCGCGGCATCTTGAGGTACCGCATGGTCATCACAGGGATGAAGTGTTTGAACTCCTGGGTGACAATAGAAAGCATTAAACGAAGATCGATTTGTATGAATATTCATCATTGTAGTCATTATGGCCAGCACTGTAGATTTGGTGATTTCACAGTAGGCCCACATGTATTAAATAGACTGCTATTATTTTGATCTCACAACTGCCATCTCTCCTCGTCTTACTCAACAACATATACTTAGTGTATTCACACACACACACACACACACACACACACACACACACACACACACACACACACACACACACACACACACACACACACACACACACACACAGAGAGAGACTGAGTGAGAGAGAGAGAGAGAGAGAGAGAGAGAGAGAGAGAGAGAGAGAGAGAGAGAGAGAGAGAGAGAGGCGGATCAGTGAGTCCAAAGGGAGGTAGTTCAAATGGCTTGGTTGGGGGATCTGGGGGGCAACCCCACAGAAGCTGATGATAATTTGAAAGTAAAACAAAAAGCGCAGAAAGTCTCCCCCAGGGCAAAACTCTGGCTAGAAATGACATGGGGAGATGGATTGTCCCCCTTCTTTTTCTTTCTTTCTCTTTTTTGTTTTATTATTTTTAACCCTTTCACCGCCAATGTCGCATTTTAGCACCTCAATGGTTTAACACCCATGTCACTAAAAGGCATCAAATCAGGGCCTGTTATCCAAAGACGCTATTTTGTTATTTTTGGGAGGTAAGGATAGACCTAATGTTATATATGCCAGAGAATTCAGGAATATTGCAGGGTGGTTTTTTTTGTACCCAGTTAAGTTTAATGGTATTTGTTTGGCTGACAAATGGCTGGCGGCGAAAGGGTTAAAGAGGGGTGGTGGTGTCTGCAACCCCTGCTAACCTCCCCTCCCACCGCCCGATCCGCCTCTGACACACAATCACCTACCTCGAACCAGGAGTTGTACATAAGGCGGTCCACGACGGGCGGGCTGTGCGTGTAGTAGAAGAAGATCTTGAGAGGTTTCAGCACTCGGTAGCCACTCAGCAGACCCAGGTAGTGACCGAAGGTCAGCTCTCTGTCTGCGCCGCACCACACGTAGTGCAAGACGGTCGGCAACTGTCCAACATGGCGAACGCGTCGTCAGTATAAAACAGTGTCAAGAAAATGTGTAGAGAAATGGACAACTAGGTACTATTAGGTATTATTAGCTATTAGGTACTTTATAGTCACAGAAGCGTCTCTGTGAAATTCGGGTTGCTCCCACCTAAAATTGAAGGTCTTCAGAGAAGAAACTCCGGACTGCTTCGTCCCTGATTCTTGCAACAACCCAAGGATGATGACCCGCCACCGGATTAGAATTATTATATCTCCAGTTACCTCTCCTCAGCCCCCCCCCCCCCCTTCCCTGTCTGTAGATACACAAAAGTTATTGTTTATGCCCCAACCCCAAGCCCCATCGCCTCAACCCTACACCAACTTCTTAACGAAAAATAATCAACGTCTTTTAAGCAAGAGAGTCAACTCAACAAGCACCAGACTGAGTATATATGCATGGACATCCAGACAATTAACTTTTACATATTTGCGGTCAATGTGGTGTATGTTGCGAGTGAGAACAAAAGAACACGAAGTGAAATAACAAAACAAAATTAGGGCAAACGAAGGAAAAACAGATGCCCCCCCCCCCCCCCCCCAAACAATAGCAGCAACCACAATAACGACGACGACGACAACGTTGATAACAACAACAAAAACAACGACGACAACGACTTTCACAACAACAACAACAACAACAACAACGACAACGACAAAAACAACAACATACAAAAATTGACTAAATTCACAAAAACCTGAGGGCTTCTCGAAGTGTCCACCTCCACTTCCGGCCATTCTTCGCTCCACGTGATATCCCTGTCCATCAGATCATACAGCACCCTACTACTGTTGCTGCTGCTGCTGTTGCTGCGGTTTCTGCTACTGCTGCTGTTGCTGCTGCTGTCAGACTGTTGCTGGTAGGATGGGAGTGCACTGTTTCCCTGCGCTACCTGTGTTTATTAAGAAATTCGTTTCTTGCTATTTTGTGTGTCTTTAGTTGTGGTATGCTCTCTCTCTCTCTCTCTCTCTCTCTCTCTCTCTCTCTCTCTCTCTCTCTCTCTCTCTCTCTCTCTGTCCGTCTGTGTGCCTCTCTCTCTCTCTCTCTTATACTTATCTCATTACCCTGTATAAATAAAATTTCGTTCGTTCGTTCGTTCGTTCTCTCTCTCGCTCTCTCTCTCACTCTCTCTCTCTCTCTCTCTCTCTCTCTCTCTCTCTCTCTCTCTCTCTCTCTCTCTCTCTCTCTCTCTCTCTCTCTCTCTCTCTCTCTCTCTCTCTCTCTCTTCAACCATATCCAAAAATCCAGGCAATGATTTAATTTTGCATTGAAATACATTTCTTTCACAGGTGATTTTATGTTACTCGGACTTACGAATTCCATTGAAATTCAGCTTTCACTACCTGAAACCGTTAACAATAATATTAATGAAAATCAGCCATTCAACACTTACATTCGTCTGTTGAACAACAAGCTCTCCGTGTCGCGGAAGGGCGTTGATCACGTGACGAATGGCGTCAATCCGTCTCGCCTGCTCATCGGACAATCCTGACAGATCGTAGCTGATCTGATTGGATCGCCAGGACCAGGTCAGAATCACCAACACCAGAATGATCACTACGGTGGTGACGAAGACCCTACGGCGTCGAGTCACCATTTTCGCCACCTGTGAACACATAAAAGCAGTCATCATAGTCTATAGCCATAGACCATCTCAAACACTATTTGGGTTTTGTTTTGTTTTTTTGCCAACTAGTTTGCCCGGGAGAATAGGAATTGTTCGGAAATTATTGACTCAATCGGTCAAAAAGGGGAAGTTACTCTACCATCAGGTACTGAGGTAGATCCCCCAAATAGGGATGATTACCATGTTATCATGTATATTTTTGACATCTGTAGAGTCACCCCTTTCCAAAAAAAATGCATGATATCAATCTGAAAGTGGTAACTTGCTGTCCGTTAGCATGTGATTTATAATGGTACCCCTTATTGTGAAGCATTTTTGGTAAGGGGGACCCTACAGATGTCAAGACTGTATGATAGCAATTGCCCCCCCAGATGGTAACAATCATCCTCCGAACATGCTGCGTTTGAGTAGACTCGGTTTCTTTTCCTCGCATTTTGTTCTCTTTCAAGCCATCTGGGTCAATCTCAATGTTTATTTAGTTGCGAGTTAGATCAGTTAATGGCCACTGTCTATTTAAACTGTTTGCAAATCGTTCACTGGCTTCGCGGTTTCAATTTTCGACGCCATTGTTGCTATGGCATTTGACCGAGTAATCGAGGTAAACAACTCTAATTTTCACGAAGTGCTCTCCCCTAGTTTTGTTTCTCCGAAAATCGTCTATTGAATTTATATGAGAAAGACAAATCGAAATTAATGCTATTGCAACATGCTGGCCTAATATGAAAGCATACTACTAGTCTGCTTTTAACCCTTTCACCGCCAGCCATATTTCAGTCAAAAATGTCCATTACGTTTACCTGGGTTTACCTGGGTAGAGAACACAAATCACATCCAATTTGATGCCTTTTTACATGACATAGGTCTTTAAACCAGTATTGTGGATTCTTCTGTGGGACATGCATAAAATAAGGCCCTACCCTGAACTTCCCAATCCCCCTTTAAATACTGGAGGCAATGCCCGGAGGCAGTGCTAAACCAGTAAAGTCCCGATTTTTTAATAATACAGATATTTTTAGTGCAGTGTCATCCCCTTGTAATCTCCACTGCCCCCCCCCCCCCCGTTCACGTTGGGTCCCTCCCTCCGCCCACCCACCCACCCCCACCCACCCACCCATCCCCCTTCCCCCTACCCCACCCATAACCAGCTGGCTGACCTACTCGTCACCCCAGCACGTGTGAACCATGGTCTCATGCCCACAGCAGTGCCCCCCCCCCCCCCCACACTTTAATAACAGCACGTTTGGACATATGTCGTTTCGCCTAGTGAGCGAAACTGTAAAATTGGTGCATATCGCGCGCATTTATGAACGGATGCTGTTCAAATTTCCTGCCATGCTTTACCCCGGCCATAGCAAGCCTGACAGCAAATTTGAGGCGATTCGGTTAAGAAACGGCGGAGTTATTCGTGAAAAGGTGAAGCGGCGTCTAGCGCGCGTTTCTGAACCGATTCGCTTCCGGTTTGGCACACTGATAGTCACCGTTTTGGAACCCCCGGTCATCTACCTGCCAAATTTGAAGGCAATCGGTCCAGAAACGCCGGAGATACGGGCGCCGAGAGGCCGGCAGATGCGCGTTTCGCGCATTTGCGAAACCGCGCAAATGACACGGCCGCCTCGGTTGCCGTTGCCATCGCCCCGTTAGGGCTCAGAGCAAATTTGAAGCGATTCGGTCGAAAAACGGCGGAGTTATAAGGCCCGTTTTGTGTTTCACACACACATCACACACACACACACACACACACACACACACACACGGACGGACAGTTGGCTTTTTACTATATGATGATGATTTGGGTGAAAATCCCTTCTACGGCATTGAGCTTAACTCGATCAGACACAAATATCAGTAACAGTACTGAATAAAAACATTCAACCCTATCTTAACATTGGTCTATCTGCCATAACATTTTCATGTAACACCAACGGAGTCAAATCTGACCAATGTGCATGCATGTAGCCTAATTTGTTCTCAAATGTTACCTCCATGACACGTCTTTGAAGCAGCGGTAGCTTTCTTCGCAGAAACAAACAGCGTGGAGAAAGCCCCTCCTCTCCCATTCCCCTCCTCACTCTATAACACACACCCCGCTGCGGATTAGAAATGTCAGCTCATCGGTCAGTCACAGAAATCTTGACCACCATGGCCATGTGGCATACATAATGAAAGTAGGAACACGGCAGATTTTAGGTCCACTCAAGGCCATAGTCCGGCCATCATTGCTCAATCCCCGAAATGCATGTGTGTGTGCGTGTGTGTGTATGTTGGTGTGTGCGCGTGTGTGTGTGTGTGTGTGTGTGTGTGTATGTGCGCGCGCATGTTCGAGCGTTCTGGAAAGGTTGAAAATGTTACCGTAAATTTAGGTACCCCACGTCAAAAACGTCCCTCGGGTAGAAAGAAGAAAAATAAATTTGAAAAAACCCAACCCAAACCTTCTTTTTCTGCGTTCCCAGGCCGTATGGCCATAATGGATAAGGTACATATGTGTCCGGTTTTCAGTTTTCACTGGTCTCCCCGCTGTGCATAGCCGACACATTCCGATTTCGGAGGAGTTCAAAGGAGAAAAACTATGTGGAAGGTTTGTTTGAAAGAGAAAAAAAGGCAGGAGAATGGGGCCAATAAGTCAGAAAGATAGTAGATGACAGAAAGCAAAGGGAAAGGGCAGAGTCAAAAAGAGTGGCAGATTAGAGGAAGTTAGCAAGAACAGAACTTCCAGAAGGTGGGGGAACTATTTTTACAAAAGCCCCCCCCCCCTGGTATTCCCACGGGGACCACCACCACCACCACCAACTCAAAACATGTGAGAGACGAGAAAAACAAAAGAAGAAAAACAAACCGGTCATATAGAAATAAATAAAAAAGAACAAAAAAAGTAACAGACAAACGAAAAAGCGCCAGCACTATGCAAAGTTCTGATAACAGATAGAATGAAGATGTACGAATTATTGAAAGCCACTCATTGAAACCCACTCTTAAACACGGCTTGAGATGAATTTACGCATGCAGGCGCGCGCGCGTGTGTGTGTG
>CM065685.1:27314965-27319965 GCA_017654935.2 Phymorhynchus buccinoides | reverse complement strand
TCAAGCCACAAACCTATAACTCACTTTATCGATCGGTCGGTCTGTCTGTCTGTCGGTCGGCGGTCCAAAATTGTCGCACATTTTGACAAAATTGTCGCACTTCAAATCGAGGCTACACTTCAAATTGAGGCCGCTCTTTAAAATGATGTATTTTAAAAGCGTACAAAATAATAAACATACGTAATACAGACACTACAACAGACACGACGAGTATGCAGTGCTTCTTTCGATGAGTATAAGTAGGATACATAGTTTTAAATGTTTTCCAAAAGATATAAAAAGTGACGAAATGGTGCAGAGATAACATTCTGGTTTACAGATTAAAATTATTGAAAAGCCAGGGGAGGTGACTCATGATTGGAGTGGTAAAAATAGACCGCGTGCCACAAACTATTGCGATTTCGCGCTTGTTATGTTCCATTTTAATCAGTCAAGGTAAAAATAATAAATGCACGGTAACAAAAATGATCTGTGGCACAACGTGGCAAAAATACACGATACACGCGTCATAAATACCACCCAAACCCCTCCCCTCTCCCTCAGAGTTTAATTCTGGTCGCTTCTCTGCCTTTTGGCTAAGACAGTGATTCGGGAACATAAATTTTTGTTTATACCCTGGTTGGTTTGTTCAGCCCGTCGTACATGGCGAAAGCCGATACGCGACGTTAAACTGAACTTCCATCCCCTCTCCCCTCGCCTTTCATCGAACCACGACAGAAGAGTTCAAAGCGGTGAACGCCCCATCTCTGGACGCGTTCCAGGTAACTGTCGGCTCTCATTAAATCCCCCCCCCCCTCCCCCCCTCCTTAAAAACGCAGAGCACGATTGTGACCGACCACTTCGGACCTCAACCCAAAGTGCCAAAAAATCAGCCTGTTGATTGTGGGCACTAAAGGGAAGAAGAAGAAGAAGGACCGTTGAGTCCCCTTGTTACTGATGATAATGACTTGTATAGAGCCAACGTCTTGGACCTTGTTCGTTCGGAGCCACGTGTCCACACCCTGATCAAGCAATAAACAGTGACCTTAGTCCATCGACTCAAAAATCAGCTAGACTACAAAGAAAGAGCAAAAGACACTGACACTGATCTCGTCAGCAGAGCATTAGATAAAAAGCTGTTTTCACGTTGGGTGAGGAGACTATAATTATTGTCCTTCGCCACAAGGAGGTGAGGGCAGGGCTAATGCGATCGTTCATGTCCTCTTCTTCTTTGCTATGTAAAGTTTTCAGGCAATGTCTCGTTAACTATTGCGCAGAATCGCTTCATATTTTGCAACAGTGATAATATATAACCGAAAACTGATACGTCCAATCGAACACTTGTGACGTAAGTGTCCCGCGCGACCCGCTTTCTTTAATTGACTTTATTAATCCTTATCTACACCCCCCCCCCTTCTCCCCTCCCCAACCCCTCTCCTTTTCATTTCTCGACCAGCCGCCACGTTAATTGCCCGGATAGCTTCAAATACGAACGCCGACTAAGGCAATTATCCCCTTGAACCACGGTTATCTCCCTTTGTAAGACACCGTGTCCTTCCCCATCACAAGAAAAGTGACAACCGAGGTTATGTCCCTTTGAAGATAGGTTTTGCTTTTCCGAGCATAAGAGAAGGATTTAGGAAGATCGGAACGTGATTAGGATGGAATAGGCGCGTGATGTGTACGTTACATTCGAGAACAGCATTCTTGTGATGTCGACTGACTATAAACCAATAGCAGGCTTTCATTGTTTGAAAGTGAAGGCTATGAATTGGCGTAGTGAGAAAAAGTTTTTTTTCACACAAGACGCTGAAACTGACTAGAGCAACACCTCTCTCCAGCCAGAATAGCCCACTAGTAAGTATTATTGATGACTGGTGATTGAGACTGGTTGTTTGTTTGAATCTAGTTTTGATCTAGATCCTATGTTCAATGATGAATAGAGTAGATAGATATGTTATTGAAAAGAAGTGGTAAACATTCTATTCTATTTATGTGCACTGATTATTTGTGTGTGTGTGTGTTTTTGACTTGAACACTTTTGGTACCAGAACCGGAGTTTATGCCTACTAACCCTTTTGTCTATTTTTAGTAGGAAACCTATGGGCCGCAATCTTGCACTATTTTTAGTAGGAAACCTATGGGCCGCAATCTTGCACTTTATGATACCCTTCCTTTCCAGGTGTTGGATGGAGAGTGATATTGATCATATGTTTTTCTGATCTCAGGTTTTTTTTTTTGTTAACTGAAATTCAGTTTATTTATTAACTACATGTAGGGCTATTGTACAAGGGAAGCCTTCAAGCCGGTTGGGATTCACTAATGCCCTGCCGACTGAAGCCCCTTGTCCCTAAGCCATAGAGATCTACATCCACCTTCTCCTGTGATTATCAGCAGGGCATCGTGGGCCGGATGATTATCCCGGACTCCACCAAGCACCAAGACAGGATCGCCGCCAAGACGACCTGCACCCAGAATCCGCGAGGAGACCACGCTTGAACCGTGCCATCCCGCAAAGCCGTAATCGGAACGACTGGGAGCTACTCTCACCTGACGAGCAAGCCCAGAACTTGAAACAGCTAAGTCCACCTGACTGCGCCAATCATTTGAACTTTCCTACGGACACCAAAGATAATTAGTAACCCTTCCGGCATGGGGCGAACCTTATAGAAAGACAAAAGTCTTGTGAATCCTTTCGGATTTCATTGTGTTTTTTATCCATATTTTGTTTTGGCGCCATTGAGCTGCTTTATTATTATTTGTTGCATAATCTTATGCAGATTTTGGGAGTAAATAAAATACAAGTGTCAAATAATCCTGAACCCTTTGGTCAGACTGATGAGAGTGGGAGTCTTGTAATTTCATGTAAAACCCTACTACTCTCTGTCTGCCATTTAGAGCAATTCAACCACTTGTATTTCTTACAACCATCTGACGAGCCAGAACCCGGGCACAAATATAAATTTATTAGATGAAAAGGGGCCGGGAAAGTTGCTCATCTCCCATACCCTAGAGAAGTGGGCTAAAGGCAAATTTTCTAAAGTCTTCCCTAGAGACTTAGCCTTTTAACCCATTACCTCGTCACAACACTCATAATTTTATTGTATTTGCTACAGCGCTAACAATCCACACTATGAGCATGCTCCGTGTGCTTTACAAATTGAAATATAAATAGAACATCAGACATGAAGGAAAATCAGAAAATAACAAATAACGAATAGCATACACTTGATAAGAAAATACAAGATAGCATGGTCCACATACCACAACCGACAACACATTCATGAGATAACAACAGATTAAAACTCACTTACTAAAACATAATAGGCATATGACATACACTTCGTAATAGCACACATGAAAACGTAAGATAATATGATTTACAAACGTACAATAGACTACAGATTCGGAGATAGTTACATCTTGCGTGTTAAGACATAATAACTATGTAAAGCATTTTTAATAGGATCATACATAGACAACATACATGTAACATGATTCACATACCCACAATAGACAAGACATTCGTGAGATAACAGATTAAGACGAGTCGACTAAAAAACATAAGAATGCAAAAATACACGTCCACACTGTACGCTTATTGACCGTGTCCTTAAACTTTTATCTGAAATGTTGTCATAAATGTTATTAATACGTTAAGTCGTGTTGTGTATTATAGCCTTGTCGTCAACGAAAGCCATATCAGGCCTATCCTCACGCTTAGGTCTGATCATGTGATCTTAAAACACAGATACATTTTACAAAGCTAAAATATGTTGAATGGGTTTCAAGAAAACGCGGCTGGACGCACGCACGGACGCACGGACGGATGAAACAAAATACAATACTTCCCGAAGCTTCTTTGCACCACGCCCTCTCACTCACACACTCACGCTATGCACCATCGGAGAGAGAGAGAGAGGGAGAGAGAGAGAGAGAGAGAGAGAGAGAGAGAGAGAGAGGAGAGAGAGAGAGAGAGAGAGAGAGAGACAGACAGAGAGACAGACAGACAGACAGACAGACAGAAACAGAGATGCAGTAGCGAGTGCGCTGCGAAACGGTGGCCCAATACCATTGGCTGACTGTTAAGCCATTAGCATTATGATCCAAGCACACCACCCCACACCACCACCCAACCCTAATATCCCACCGCAATCATGTTCCTGTTCGACTATGAATCATAAAATAAGAGAAAGAGAGAGAGCGAACAATGAACACATTGTTTAATGATTAGGCCTTTGGCCCATATCACTGAAGGTCAGATACAAAAAAGTGACAGGAAAAATTGTAGTTGTCATAAATGTTTAAAAAAACCCATAATACACAAAGACATGAATAACGAAAGAACTCAGATCAACAATAACTAATTACGTCATTAACGATAACCGTCTTAACTGCAAGGATTTATGGACATAAGTGGCAAAATTATTGACGATTATACTGTTCTCATTTGCAAAGAGAAGAGATAATCTAAAACTTGATGGATATCTATAAAACTTTGCTGGAATATATCTTTCTCTAAGGTCTTTATATTTAGAGCATACAAGCACAAACAAAATGTATTTCACTTTCAAAAGAGAGAGAGAGAGAGAGAGAGAGAGAGAGAGAGAGAGAGAGAGAGAGAGAGAGAGAGAGAGAGAGAGAGAGAGAGAGAGAGAGAGAGAGAGAGAGAGAGAGAGAGAGAGAGAGAGAGAGAGAGAGAGAGAGAGAGAGAGAGAGAGAGAGAGTAGAGAGAGAGAGAGAGAGAGAGAGAGAGAGAGAGAGAGAGAGAGAGAGAGAGAGGAGAGAGAGAGAGAGAGAGAGAGAGAGAGAGAGAGAGAGAGAGACAGAGAGAGAGAGAGAAAGAGAGAGAGAGAGAGAGAGAGAGAGAGAGAGAGAGAGAGAGAGAGAGAGAGAGAGAGAGAGAGAGAGAGAGAGAGAGAGAGAGAGAGAGAGAGAGAGAGAGAGAGAGGAGAGAGAGAGAGAGAGAGAGAGGGGGGGGGGGGGGGGGGGCTCGTTACAAATACAGAGAGACAAACATA
>CM065685.1:27289965-27304965 GCA_017654935.2 Phymorhynchus buccinoides | reverse complement strand
TGCCCATAACTCTGTAACGGTGAAAAAAAAAGATACAGGAATGGTTCTTGTATCATTAGAAAGAAATGAATTGTCTGAAGTTTTCAAATGTATTATTTTCTCAGAATGGTCAGTTTGACATTTAAAGGAGCACCCTGGCGGAACGTTTTTTGTAAGAAACACGTCGAGATCACCAGGAAAACACCATTTACACAGATTGCAACACTCACTTTGCTCTGGTTTCCTGGAAATAAAACCGTCAAATCGGCGATTCTTCCTTGGCGGAGGTGTTGAAAGTCAAATTGTGTTCACCCAAAGAGAAGGCGTGTGCCGTCTCTTTTCTAATGGGCGCCAAATCGTTTGCACGAAATTTTTAGCAATGCCAGCCTTTTTATTTTTGTAATTTTTAAATGTTATACAGTTTATCTAAAGGAGTTTCACACTCACAACAAAGGAACTAGCTCCTTTAATATTTTTTACTGCACTGCAAAAAAACGAAAACGCTTCAACCACAACGAGTGACCTCCACCTACCCCATCCAAAATGGCTACTCTCTCCGGCATCTCCGCCAAGGAGGAATCGCCGTTTTGACGATTTAATTTCTAGGAAACCAGAGCAAAGTGAGTGTTCCGATCCTTGAAAATGCTGTCTTTCTAGTGATCTCGACGTGTTTCTTGCAAAACCTCATCCGTCAGGGTCCACCTTTAATGGCCCTTTCGTGGTGCTGGGTCACAATCGCATATGAATACAGTGAACGCAACTAGTAGGATGTTATCGAGAAACAGTAGTATTTAATCAAACTCATGCCTCACAGATGTCGCAGTTGTAGCCGTACGATTTCTTCTTCTTCTTCTTCTTCTTCGTCTGCGTTCCTAGGCCATACGGCCATAATGGGTAAGGTACGTAATATTTATGTGTCCGGTTTTCAGTTTTCGCTGGTCTCCCCGCTGCGTAGTACAGCCCCACACATTCCGATTTCGGAGGAGCTCAGAGGAGAAGAATTATTTGGAGGACTTTTGGGAGAAATAAAAGGCAGGAGAATTGGCCGATAAGTCAGAAAGGTAGTAGACGACAGAAAGCAAAGGGAAAAGACAGAGTCAAAGAGAGTGGCAGATTAGGAGGAAGTTTTCAAGCACAGAACATCCAGAAGGTGGGGGAACTATTTTCTTTACAAAAGATCCCCCCCCCCCCCACACACACACACACCACCCCGGTATCCCCACGGGGAGAGACTTGTGGAGGGGTCGGGGTCGGAGTCGTCCAGCTCCCCATAATGGAGGCACGAGGTATCCACCCACTTCCCCAAGCCGTAAGACTGAAATTGTATGTATGGAGCAGGATCTTTGCTGTCTTCTTAGACGTATATCTGTGACAAAGCCATCAAAAGGTTGTGTTAAAACGCTTACTTTTCAGTGTACCACAACTTAACCCTTTCACCGCCAGCCGTATTTCAGCCAAAACTTTCCATTAAATTTCCCTGAGTAGAGAACAAAATCCATTGCAGTATTTTGGATTCTTCCGTGACATCATATATAAAATAAGGTCTATCCTTACTTCCCAAAACTAAGACAATAGGGTCTTTGGATAATATACCCCAATTTGATGCCTTACTGCACTGTGGTGCTAAAATCTGACTTTGGCGGTGAAAGGGTTAAAGCGATTACCTTTCAGTGTACAACAACTTCAAACATGGCGTGGATTCAAACAACTTTTTTTTTCTTTCTTTTTTTTAAAACCCTCCACTGTCCCCGCCTTTCTTTTCTTTTCTTTTTTTTGTTTTTGTTTTTTGTTCTTTCTCTTTTTTCCTTCACTTCTCTCATACCTATGTCTGTGTGATGAGCTAAGATGGACATTTTTCTTCGGTATACTTTAGTGTTTTAGTCTGATACATAAGTGTCAGGGTTTCTGTATGACTTAGAGTTTGGTGCACTGACCATTCATTCTCTGTGTGTGTATGCGCGTGCTCTATCTTCAATAACTTTAAAAAAAAGGCTTCATATAATACATTCATTTTTTCAGTATTCACTAAAGACCAACATTACAATATTTTTGTTATAAATTGGATTAAATCAACAACTGTTGCCACTAAAAATACTGTTGTATGACTGTCTTTGCAGATTATTGCTCTTTCCACAAAGGGCTTGTCTTCCTAAACTCCAACGCAACAAACCTGTTCAACCTTGACATCATACAGCAGACTCGTTTCGACATCTTTGTTTTGGACAGAATGCATCAGCATTTAATATCAACAATGGCTTAATAGTTGAAGATTGCAACTCCTCTCGTCCCCCGAAGGGGTCAGTATCTAGTGAGTGAAGTTCTGGATCAATTTATTTGTAGATATTGGGAAGGAGCTTCCATCATGGAACGGCAAAATGGGCAGAGACGACACATCTATCTGGACTTCCAGCATGTAGGTGACAGTAACACCAGTTTTAGGCCTACCTGTGGAAGGGACAGTGTAGTTTTGTTTTCAGAAGATTGCACTGTGTAGCCATAGTATGCCTTGTTCTTTCGTCCATAGGCCTACTTACTTAATGAAGTATTGTCAGTGGTTCTGGATATGATGTATGTTCAGTGATGTCTGTCACGTTACGGGGTTTTTTCTGTTCATCAGGATCAATATCAAAATCTCTTAAAATCGTGATTACCTGGCGGTAGCATTAAATTCACCCTACTAGAAACACCTACCCTAATCAGCCATGGCGTCCGGTTCAATATGTCGCATGCGGTTCTCACGCCGCAAATACCTAGTCTTCCTCTTCGGCACGTTCCTGTGCCTGTACCTGCTCAACAGGGAGGCACCCCCGAACATCGTCTACGTGCTGCGAGGCGGGATGCCCATCATCCGTTTCGCAGAAACGTCCGGCGAATACGAGCCCGCGGGAGAACCAATGAAAGGCAGCAACAACAAGAAGAATCCTTTAAAACTCGCCAACACCGTCCACTGGACGGACACACAAAGCTGGGAGCCTCGGATACCCACGGGAGGACAACAACAACAACAACAACAACACCAACAACGAACTGGGGGGGTCTCCCGCTTCCCCAACTGCAGCACCCTCATCGAGGGAGACCCTGAAGCGGTCCAGGAAGCCCGGCGGTTCATGAAGCGGCGCTTCCAAGTGACCCTCAACGACATGGACTACATCCGGGAGACGCGGAACTGCCGGCGCTTCATCGCGGAGCGGGGCTACGTCCTGGACGCCTCGGAGGAGGAGAAGGGCTTCCCCCTGGCCTTCAGCCTGCTGTTCTACAAGGACATGGAGCTGGTGGAGCGGCTGCTGCGGGCCGTGTACCGCCCTCACAACTTCTACTGCCTGCACCTGGACGCCAAGAGCAAGCCCTCCATCCAGAGAGCCGCGGAAGGTAATCAGTGATCCCCCGGAAATGGTCTCAATCCACGTTAGCGTTATTCACTCTTTTCCCTTACAAATGCCAACACAGTGATATTAATATGCAAGTTATCTCACGACTTGGCTACGACCTGCGTTGGCATGGGAAAAGAGTGAGAACATGTGAACGTGTGTTGTGACCTTAACCCTTTCACTGCCAATGTCGCATTTATGCACCACAATGGTTCAACACCCATGTCCATAAAAGGCATCAAATCAGGGCCTGTTATCCGAAGACCCTATTTTCTTAATTTAGGGAGGTAAGGCTAGGCCTAATGTTATACATGTCACAGAGGAATGACCAATATTGCAGACAAAATCTTTTTTCTACCCGTGTAAGTTTAATGGAAAATGTAGGCTAAACAATGGCTGGCGGTGAAAGGGTTAAGGTTTTAGCCCAAAGGACCTATCACCAACAGGAATAAAGAAGGCTGATATAGTGCCCTCCTGTGTTCTGGGCCTGTATTCACATTGAGATAGTATGAGGCTTATCATCATGATTATCTTTCTAAGTCTTTCTAAAGTAGCAGGATTTAACAGGACTTTAAAATGACTTCTTATCATGATGATACGTCTCGTACTATCTCGATGTGAATACAGGCCCAGTTTTTGTGTTGTTGTTGTTTTGTAATCCTTCTTATGTATTTCACTCATTTGTTTGCTTTAGTTATAGTTCAGTTGATGAAACACTAAAAGACATGATCGGCTAACAAACGGAAACCCTGACAAAACAAGTTACAGCAGCAGCAGCAAAAACAACAAGAAGAATGATATGAGTGGGATCAGACGCCATTAACCCTTTCACCGCCAATGTCGCATTTATGCACCACAATGGTTTAACACCCATGTTACTAAAAAGGCATCAAATCAGGACCTGTTATCACAAGACCCCATGTCCTTAATTTCGGGTGGTAAGGATAGGCCTAATGTTATGATGTCACAGAGGAATTCCCAATATTGCAGGTAATTTTTTTTTCTCCACTCCGTTAACTATAATGGTATTTGGGGGGTTGAAAAATGGCTGGCGGCGAAAGGGTTAACATTTGGCAAGCGAAATCAAGGAACAAAGCCCAAAGGTCACTTGAAGTTTTTAAACTTGGTTGCTTTTGTGGAAACAAACTCTGTTTCGTGGAGACAATGTTTGTGGCCAATAATATCCACCCTTTTATAATGCGTTTTCTAATTTATATTTTGTTAAACCATCACATGCCCCCCACCCTACCCCAGGCCCCTGCCGTCTGCCTTTATCTCTTTGTGCGCACACATGTGCCCTTGTCGTATTACCCCTCTCTCTGTCTCCCTCTGTCTCTCCCTCTCTCTCTGTGTCTGTCTCTGTCTCTGTCTCTCTCTGTCTCTCTCTGTCTCTCTCTCTCTGTCTCTCTGTCTCTCTCTCTCTCTCTCTGTCTCTCTCTCTCTCTCTCTCTCTCTCTCTCTCTCTCTCTCTCTCTCTCTCTCTCTCTCTCTCTCTCTCTCTCTCTCTCTCTCTCTCTCTCTCTCTCTCTCTCTCTCTCTCTCTCTCTCTCTCTATGTCTATCTCTCTATCTATATCTATATCTCTCTGTGTGTCTGTCTCTGTCTGTGTGTGTGTTTGTGCGTGTGTCTTTGCTCTGCATGCGTGCGTGCATGCGTGCGTGCGTGCATGTGTGTGTTTGCATGGAGGTGTTTGCATGTGTGTGTTTGAATCTCTGAAAGAGAGAGAGAAAAACTGTTGGATTAAACTTAAAGGAAATAGCACTAGCAGACAGTGGGTACGCATGGTCAATGAAAATCAGACTTGCGCAAGGACACACAAACTCCAAGATCTAATGGTGAACGTATGGTCTCTTAAAGACCTGACGCGACTGTTTTTCTCTGAGATCTTTCTCTCTCTCTGTAACGATTTGTTAATGTTCTCTAGTTTAAAAATCTATCTGTTCCTCTCAATGAATTATTTCAAATCTCTCGTCTTAGGTCTGCATCTCTCTCTCTCTGCATAATATCTCTCTCTCTCATATGCATGTGTGTATGTATGTGTGTGTGTGTGTTTGTATGTATGTATGTATGTATGT
Organism: Phymorhynchus buccinoides; assembly: GCA_017654935.2. Lineage (NCBI taxonomy): Eukaryota > Metazoa > Mollusca > Gastropoda > Neogastropoda > Raphitomidae > Phymorhynchus > Phymorhynchus buccinoides. Next base: position 27,299,543 of record CM065685.1, on the reverse strand, counting down.
ATGTGCGTGCGTGTATGTGTGTATGTGCATGGAGGTTTTTGCATGTGTGTATGTTTGAATGAATGAAAGAGAGAGAGAAAAAGGAGAGAGCTAGTAGAGAGAGACTGAGAGATCGAGAAGAAGACGAAACGACAGACGAACTCAAACTTTTGTCGATGTCACAGACACACACACTGAAGACGAGCACACACAGCTGTCCTATCCGTACACGTTACGTAAAAAACTGTAATGTAAGTCAAGTCAAATCAAGTCAAGTCAAGTCAAAACTATATTCCCAGATGGAACATTGAATCAACAAATAATAGACTTTACGCAAGCTTGTGTCCGTATGTCGTTTCCGACTATGTAACTTCGATATTAGAACATATTACGAGGCATGCATGCTATTCTGGACAACAGGGCTAAAGTGTGTTTCTATAATGGGGGGGGGGGGGGGGGGGGGTGGGGAGGGCCTCGCCTAGGGAACGTTCCCACTTTCTTGGCCCAAAAAGGATTGGAGGACAGCTCGTGTCTGGTGTTGGGAAAAGGTTCCCAAAGGCCAACTGAGCCCTTAGGCTACAGCACTCAGACTAGAGCCAGTGCAAAATGCCTCCCTAGTTTGAGAGCCATAGGCCTAGTAGTTCACAAAAGGCTAAGCTGTACCGTAATCCCCATTACTGTAGGATATAATTATCGTCATAATAATAATAATAATAATAATAATAATAATATAATAATAATAATAATAATATTAATAATAATAATATAATAATAATAATAATAATAATAATAATAATAATAAATAATAATTTAAAAAGCAATAACAAAGAACACTTATATAGCGTACATTCCAGGCTTGCTGCTCGTGGCGCTTTACAATAATGAGCAAAATAAACACCTACGTCAAGTTCACGCGCACATAAGCACACATACTGACTAACATAAACATAAGATTTAAATACCCACGCATGCACATACACACACACACACATATACATACATACATACATACATACATACATACATACATACATACATACATACATACATACATACATACATACATACATACATACATACATACATACATACATACATACATACATAAATACATGCATATGATTATGTATATATTATGCAGACCTATTTTATATGCAGACCTAAACACGTCATATTTGAAATAATTCATTGCGCTTTTAACAGATACATTTTTAAACTACATAACATTAGCAAATAGGGCGTTCATGGATGTCTAACAAAATGTACAAATCGTTACACTTTTCCCCATCTGACTCAAAAAACAGTCGCTTCAGGTCTTTAATTCACCATACGTTCACCATTAAATTTTGGAGTTTGTGTGTCCTTGCGCAAGTCTGATTTTCATTGACCATGCGTACCCACTGCCTGCTAGTGCTGTTTCCTTTAAGTTTAATCCAACAGTTAAGCCTCTTACGCGCGTGACATTGCTAATCCTAAATCACAATGACGTCGCCGAACAAGTTTTCGTGTTGCTATGCCTGTGTGTTTCTATTCAAATGCCGCTTTATGTCTGTTTGTCTGTCTGTGTGTTTGTCTCCCCTTTCTGTCTCTCTCTCTCTCTCTCCTCTCTCTCTCTCTCTCTCTCTCTCTCTCTCCTCTCTCTCTCTCTCTCTCTCTCTCTCTCTCTCTCTCTCTCTCTCTCTCTCTCTCTCTCTCTCTCTCTCTTTCTCTTGTGGAACAATATATGAGAGAGAGAGAAAGAGAAAGAGAGAGAGAGAGAGGTGGGGGTGAGAGGGAAGGCAAGTTTTAAGAATACAGTAGAAGTATTGGTCTCAAACCAGTATATTTTCTATTATTATATATTTGCCATTTGTCAGCTAAACTTACAATCCCAAGTCATGAAAAACAAATATAGTGCTAAAAGAGCGCGTACACACACACATGCACACACACACACACACACAAACACACACACACACACACACACACACACACACACACACACACACACACACACACACGCACACACGTACATGCACACACGTACATACACCACCCCCCCCCCCCCACCCCCACACACACACACGCAAGCACACACACACACACACACACACACACACACACACACACACACACACACACACACACACACACACACACACACACACACACACACACGTGCGTGCGCACGCGCTAAATGCTAATTTTAAAATAAGTCTTACTATTTCACCAAATTCTGCCGACTCTCTTTTTATTATCCTAGGCCTAATTATGATCGTTGGTGGCAGTAGGCTATATTAGTATTAACACTGGTATTAATATTAGTCTTAGGTCTGGAATCGTGTCCCTGCTTACCCTTGCCCCTTATCCCACCCTCCTACCCCTGCCCCATATTTTTCCCCTTTCCAATCACACTTAATTCCTGATATGTGTTCATCCATTCCTCCCCTGAACAATACTCAGTCAGTGAAGACAGACTGCCAACACACCACTGCAAATTCAGTCTGACGAAGAGCTATGCTCGAAACTTACTCAACAATTTACCTCCTAGGATCCTTCTTCCTCCCACCCACCCAGGTCAGTGTTTACCAATAGGCTCCAGCAGTCACCACCTGCATGATTTCTTCATTGTTTTCTCATCTTGTTTGTCATCATCCTTGGTGACTAGACGTGGCAGTCACCATTTATAAGTTCCATGTATAATTTGTTTTTAATATAACATTTGCCATAATTGCTGCTTGTCTGTTTTATATTTTAACACAAATTTGTGTTTGTTTATGTTATATTTTTACCATAGCTTTTCGTTTCTTGGTCTGTGTTATATTTTACCATAATTGTGTTGTTTTGTCTGTTTTATATTTTAACGTAATTTGTGTTTGCTTCTGTTTTGTTGTTGTTTTTCCTTAGGTCTGGCATCATGCTTTGACAATGTGTTTCTGGCCTCCACCCCTATCAATGTCCAGTGGGGCACTTTCAGCGTTCTGGAACCCGAGATCGTCTGCATGAGAGATCTGTGGGCGTACAAATCGTGGAGGTAAAACAGAGAGAGAGAGAGAGAGAGAGAGAGAGAGAGAGAGAGAGAGAGAGAGAGAGAGAGAGAGAGAGAGAGAGAGAGAGAGAGAGAGAGAGAGGTAGGTCAAAGTCAAAAATGGTTTTAATCGTTAGGCCTCAGGCCCATAACAATAGAGTTCACATTACAAAAAAAGGAACACATGGAATATGCAAAGCTAAAGACGAAGGTACAGTGAGCTACTCTCCTGAAATATTATATATATAGACCTACACCACATTCATTAAGAAAGAGAGAGAGAGAGAGAGAGAGAGAGAGAGAGAGAGAGAGAGAGAGAGAGAGAGAGAGAGAGAGAGAGAGAGAGAGAGAGAGAGAGACAGAGAGAGATAATCACTGTGTGTGATTGTGTGTGTATGTATGTGTGTGTGCGTGCGTGCGTGCGTGCGTGTGTATGTGTCTGTGTGTGAAATTCAAAGTCAAACGTTAAGATTAAAGATGGACATTGAATAAGCAAGAACTTGCTTTTCTTCACCAACAGGAAAATACGAAGTAAACAATACATACCAACCGTACACTTAATATTCAAAAGAGGCAATGTGTGTGTGGTGGCGTGTCAAAGTCAATTTTTTTTTTATATTTCCAGACGGTACATTGTGTAAGCAAATGATTTGCTATTTTCATCAAGCCATCTATGAGAAAACAACCACAACAACAAAAACAACAAAGGAATAAGTAAGCATAGCTAATCAAAGCAAATATATTCTAAAATGGTAAGATGGATTACTTAAGAGCTCAGCGAACCGGGCTGATAGAGTTATCGTTAGTGCGGACGTGTACACTATTCACAGTGGAGGCTATCCAAAAACTCGGACTGGAACTTGAACGGAGAATTCAACTGGCCTATCGATGTGTAAAATGTGTCACGTTTCAAAGGGACATAACCAGTGTTTCTGTCCTCACTACTCATATAGGGAAAAGAGACCGGATGTTTATCTTCCCCTGTACAGTCTTTGATCAAAGTAGTGTTTTAAAAAAAAAAGAAAGATAAAAAGTGAACGACAGATCCAAAAATAAGGAAGCTAATGTAGAGTGGGACAGATTATGTACAATATTTACATCAACAATGTGTGTGTGTGTGTGTGTGTGTGTGTGTGTGTGTGTGTGTGTGTGTGTGTGTGTGTGTGTGTGTGTGCGTGCGCGTGCGTGCGTGCGTGCGTGAACGTGCGCGCGTGTATGTGTGTGCGTGGCTGCATGTGCGCGCGCCCGTATGTGTGCGCGCATGCGTGCGTGCGTGTGTAATTGTTCTCAGATATTTCATCAACCTGACGGGTCAAGAGTTTCCGTTGAAGACCAATCTGCAACTGGTTCAAATCCTCAAGGCGCTCAACGGGTCCAACGATGTCGACTGCACCACATATGGGTAAAGTCTGCATGAGAGATCTGTTAGCTTCGAACTTTATCTTGTTGAATTTCTTAATTGTGTGGCCCTGAAAATCTTAATCCGGAGGAAGCAAGGTTTTTTTTTAAACAACCGACGATCACAAGTAGGCATGGATGACAGATATAACGCTCAAGTACTAAGTTCTGTTGCTAGCTTTTTTATAACATTTCTTTAAAAAACTAAAACATATTGTAACCCAAACAGATCCCCCCTTAGCCTTCGAGCTAGATTCTTACTCTTAGGGCCCCCCCCCCCCCCCCCCCCCCCCTCCCCAGTGGAACTTCCCTTATAAGACCTTCAAAAATCATCCAACATGAGGTCTTATAAGGGAGGTAATTGTCATACTTACAAAGACAAAGAAGGGCAATGTCTCAGAGAAGTAGGCCTTATAGGGGGGAGTCTTATAATGGGAAGTCTTATAAGGGAGGTTCCACTGTGCTTTACCACTTTACTGAATAGGCCTTCTGCCCGTATCATAGGGAGGTTGGGGGAGGGGATTCATATAATGACGCGTAGCATTCCTATCAAAGACTACATAATATTAAAGGGTGACACATAGAGATGTAGCGGCAGGGATATATAGACGACTGGAGCACACTCACATGATCCCAGAGATGGGAGCACACTCATAGGATCCCAGAAATGGGAGCACACTCACATGATCCCAGAGATGGGAGCACACTCATAGGATCCCAGAGATGGGAGCACACTCACATGATCCCAGAGATGGGAGCACACTCATATGATCCCAGAGATGGGAGCACACTCATATGATCCCAGAGATGGGAGCACACTCATATGATCCCAGAGATGGGAGCACACTCATATGATCCCAGAGATGGGAGCACACTCATATGATCCCAGAGATGGGAGCACACTCATATGATCCCAGAGATGGGAGCACACTCATAGGATCCCAGAGATGGGAGCACACTCATAGGATCCCAGAGATGGGAGCACACTCATATGATCCCAGAGATGGGAGCACACTCATAGGATCCCAGAGATGGGAGCACACTCATAGGATCCCAGAGATGGGAGCACACTCATATGATCCCAGAGATGGGAGCACACTCATATGATCCCAGAGATGGGAGCACACTCATAGGATCCCAGAGATGGGAGCACACTCATATGATCCCAGAGATGGGAGCACACTCATAGGATCCCAGAGATGGGAGCACACTCATAGGATCCCAGAGATGGGAGCACACTCATAGGATCCCAGAGATGGGAGCACACTCATATGATCCCAGAGATGGGAGCACACTCATATGATCCCAGAGGTGGGAGCACACTCATAGGATCCCAGAGATGGGAGCACACTCATAGGATCCCAGAGATGGGAGCACACTCATAGGATCCCAGAGATGGGAGCACACTCATATGATCCCAGAGATGGGAGCACACTCATATGATCCCAGAGATGGGAGCACACTCATATGATCCCAGAGGTGGGAGCACACTCATAGGATCCCAGAGATGGGAGCACACTCATAGGATCCCAGAGATGGGAGCACACTCATAGGATCCCAGAGATGGGAGCACACTCATAGGATCCCAGAGATGGGAGCACACTCATAGGATCCCAGAGATGGGAGCACACTCATAGGATCCCAGAGATGGGAGCACACTCATAGGATCCCAGAGATGGGAGCACACTCATATGATCCCAGAGATGGGAGCACACTCATATGATCCCAGAGATGGGAGCACACTCATATGATCCCAGAGATGGGAGCACACTCATATGATCCCAGAGGTGGGAGCACACTCATAGGATCCCAGAGATGGGAGCACACTCATATGATCCCAGAGATGGGAGCACACTCATAGGATCCCAGAGATGGGAGCACACTCATAGGATCCCAGAGATGGGAGCACACTCATAGGATCCCAGAGATGGGAGCACACTCATAGGATCCCAGAGATGGGAGCACACTCATAGGATCCCAGAGATGGGAACACATCGATCAAAAATGACCCCCCTCAGTTCTTTTGTTTCTACCTTCGCGCAGGGTTTACCACGAGAGGTGGTACAACAACTTCGCGGCCCCTCACGGCATCCAGCCGACCAAAGGCAGCCTTCACATGGCGGCCAGCCGGCCCTTCGTGGACTACATGCTGCACAGCCCCGTGGCCAGGGACTTCCTCCGGTGGGTCAACTTCACAGAGTACCCCGACGAGACCTTCTTCTCCTCGCTCAACCACAACCCCCACCTCCGCGTCCCTGGCGGGTATTTGGGTGAGTGTGTCGTTTTTTTCCCAATATACAGAGACAATCTTCCCCTTCCGAAACCACAACCCCCCGCACCTCTGCGTCCCTAGCGGGTATTTGGGTAGTTGTGTCGTTTTCTGACTATGGCTTCCAATATACAGGGACAATGTTCTCCTTCCTAAGCCACCCCCCACCCCCAACTCTGAGTCTCTAGCGGGTATTTGGGTAAGTGTGTCGTTTTTTTCTGACTATGCATGGCTTCCAATAAACAGAGACAATCTTCTCCTTCCTAAGCCACCCCCCACCCCCAACTCTGAGTCCCTAGCGGGTATTTGGGTAAGTGTGTCGGTTTTTTTCTGACTATGCATGGCTTCCAATAAACGGAGACAATCTTCTCCTTCCTAAGCCACCCCCCACCCCCAACTCTGAAACTAGCGGGTATTTGGGTAAGTGTGTCGTTTTTTTCTGACTCCTTCCTAAGAGTATCTTCCCCCCCCCCCCCCCCCCCCACCCCCCCCCTCCCCAACTCTGCGTCACTGGCGTGTATTTGGGTAAGTGTGTCGTTTTCTGACTATGCATGGCTTCCAATATACAGACCATTTTCTCCTTCTTAACCCCCCCCCCCCCTCCCCCCACAACTCTGCGTCCCTGGCGTGTATTTGGGTACGTAAGTGTGTTTCCAGGGTTCCTCATTTTTCACGCTCCTAAAGGGAATTATCCCTGCTTTGAGTTGTAATGTGTTTCATAGTTTATAAGGGTAAAATCGATTTATTTCAGTATTAAGCTTAACTACACAAACAATTACATTTAGGCATGTAAAGCCACCTCGACTCTTGCACACATACACCTAAAAGCACATCTAGGCCTACAAATATAAGGGTAGAAAAAGGTATCTGAGGAGGGGAGACACAACGTTTTGATACATAGAATCTTCACCCTTTTCTACCCTTATATTTGTAAGCTGTGGCAAGGTACAACAGTAATTCCTTATTTGACATCTAGGCCTGTTTAAGAACAAACACAGAAAGCTCATGAAACCAATCGAGTGCAAATGTGTGTGCGCAAATCAAGTCTTTGTGCCTAGAAGACTAATTCCAATACCAATAAATACGCGCAAGCTGTACTTTTCAGGAACCCTGGTTTTATTAATTCTGTCGTTTATTCCAACTATGACTACCAAACAACGTATCACGTATTGACTTGATGACATCACGGATGACGTCATCAGATGAAGAGGAATAACTTTGATATGCTGGTTTTTGCTCTAACACCGTCAAGAGAGTAGACCATATTGCTAGATTGGCTCTACCAGTTGTCTTTTTCATTGATTTGTTTTAAAGTCTCATTAATTTGTCTTCGTTGAGACTTAATTGCTATAATTATTATTCTTAATGTTTATATTCGTTGAAACTTGCTTGTCTTCATGTGGATTATTTCTTTTATTCTTGTCTCGTCTTTAAACTATGTTTGTTAGTGTTTGTAGGCCTTTGTTCAGCGCATTGAGCTCCCCGCTAAGGGAGTCAAGCGCTCTATAAATAACCCATTATTATTATTATAGTTGACTTAAAAAAAAATCATATCTGAAACCATGATATAAAAAAAACCCAGTTGGGCATTTTACGCAATGATATAATTATATAGGATTTAATTTAATTCCTTCCTTTGGGTTTTCAGGGGCTCCTGACACCGACGCCAATCTCAAACCTTACCTGTCCCGCTTCAAGAACTGGGGCCAGACCTGGAAGGATGGCAAGGGGCGCTACAACTTCCACTGGCCATGCCACGGGAAGCGAGTCAGGAACATCTGCGTCTTCGGCCTGGGTGACCTTCCTTTGCTGACCTCGCGGAAGGAGATCTTTGCCAACAAGATTTACTCGGATTTCGAGCCCTTGACTTTGGACTGTCTGGAGGAGTGGCTGTGGAACATGACTATGGACGAGTATTCCGGGAGGATCAAGTTTGACACGGGGTTCTATCGGAATCTGGACAGCGCCAAGAACAACGTGTGACGCGGTGTTGCTAGTGTGGGGGTAAAAAAAAGAGTGGGTTGTGGCTAGTTAGCTAGTTAGTCTATTATAGTCCCCGTCAACGGCTATGGTCATCTCAGCTGGACTGTCACCGTGTAAAGATGGATTGTGCATGATGATGCCTTGAAGGTGTGTGTGTGTGTGTGTGTGTGTGTGTGTGTGTGTGTGTGTGTGTGTGTGTGTGTGTGTGTGTGTGTGCGTGCATACGTGTGTCTGTGTGTGTGTGTTTGTGTGTCTGTATAATATATATGTGTGGTCGTGCGTTTGTGTGTGCGTGTGCGTGCGTGTGCGCGCGCGCTCGTGTGTGTGCATAATAATTATGTGTGTAGAGTGTGCGCGCGCGCTCATGCGTATATATATATATATATATGTGTGTGTGTGTGTGTGTGTGTGTGTGTGGTGTGTGTTTGTGCGAGCGCATGCTCGCGTTCGTGCATAGCGCTTGACTCTGACGTATAAGGAGAGATGATTGAGATTCATGCCCCGAGTGTTGTAAATAGGTATGGCGCTCATTGTGGATTATTTATTATGTTTGTCCTTCATTAACAATCGATGCAAGCATATTTGGAATTTCATGAATGTGGACAGTTGTGTGTGAAGTGCATGGTTTTCCTTGTACTCGTTTATCAGAAGTTCGTTACATTTTAATGAACTCTTCTAGTATCGTGGGCGAATACACTCGCCCACTACATTCGCCCAGTACATCACACATTCAAGTGTCCAGCCATGTGTTTGTCTATTATTTTCAGAACTTAGGTCAATGATTTTTCTGTTAAAGCAACGCTTGCGAATTCGAAAAAAAAGTAGCTCCCCCCTCCCCCTCCCCCCTGTCTTTTGATATGCAAAGCTAATGTCAGGACAACCAAGAACATCAAACATGCCTGGCGTTAGAAGAGTTGATGTTAGGCCTACAGCAGTTTGATG
>CM065685.1:27272465-27287465 GCA_017654935.2 Phymorhynchus buccinoides | reverse complement strand
GCCTTAACTTTTGGTCGCTAGTGTATAAGAAGAAAAATAAAAATGTGTAAGAAGCATGCTTTCAAAACTGTCACTACACAACTAATAATCAAATCCCACTATTTACAGTCTAATTTGAAAATGATTAAGTATGAAAGTGTTCCATAAAGTATGTGCATGTGCAGGGGTGGGGTGGGCGTGTGTTGGTATAAATGTGAATGAATGAATGAATCTTTAATTTAATGTCTTTTCACACAGATCGTGATTTTAGACAGCATGCAAACATTTTTTTTTGGGGGGAAAAAAAAAGAAAGAAAAAAAGGTAAAATAACATGCATAAGAACGACATAATAAAAAAAGTAAAGAAAACCTCTACAGTAGTCTTCCAATAGTTGAGGACAGCATTGCTTTTGCAATTACAGTAATGTCAATTTCTGCGTCATTTAAAATATCCTTGGTATTATCATACTTACGAAAAAAGTCCATATTGATCATTCGATATTTAGAGAGCTGGTATAAATGTGTATGCACATGTGTACGTGTGTGTGTTGGTGTATGTGTAGGTGTGTGTCTGAGAGTAAGAGAGAATCTGAGTGAGAGATACATGATTATGTAATCTGATTTTGCTACCATTGTTTTTCTCTTATATTGGTTGTCCATCCATGTGCATGCTTTCGTTGTTGTTGGATTGTGTCTTGTGCAAAACCAAAACGATTTCCTTGGTACTCTGAATCTGATGCATTGACTGATTAAAGAATCTCCATTGACTGCATTGACTGATTAAAGAATCTCCATTGACTGCATTGACTGATTAAAGAATCTGATGCATTGACTGATTAAAGAATCTCCATTGACTGCATTGACTGATTAAAGAATCTCCATTGACTGCATTGACTGATTAAAGAATCTCCATTGACTGCATTGACTGATTAAAGAATCTCCATTGACTGCATTGACTGATTAAAGAATCTGATGCATTGACTGATTAAAGAATCTCCATTGACTGATTAAAGAATCTCCATTGACTGCATTGACTGATTAAAGAATCTGATGCATTGACTGATTAAAGAATCTCCATTGACTGCATTGACTGATTAAAGAATCTCCATTGACTGCATTGACTGATTAAAGAATCTGATGCATTGACTGATTAAAGAATCTCCATTGACTGCATTGACTGATTAAAGAATCTCCATTGACTGCATTGACTGATTAAAGAATCTCCACTCTTCAATCTTGAAAGACCAAATTGATATCACAGTATGTACAGTATGTACAATGATTTACAATCCACATGGCTAAATGTATTGCAGGAGAAGCGCAATAAGCTAGTATTAAAATGTACATATCTAGGTAATAAGAAAGAAACCAACATACCAGATAACAAGCATGACAGAAAAGGATAATGATCAGCCATAAACTGTAATTCCCTCATCAACAAAACACCGCTATAATGGCTTGAAAACCCGAGAAGATGTAAATTGTATATATATATATATATATATATATATATATATATAATAAGAAAACTATAAGCATTTCGAACATTTTTAGAAATCAAAAGGCACAGGAAAACAAAGAGAAATGAAAACAAAGAGGACTAGAGCGTGACAACGTTAGATCACCCGCCGTGCAGCAGCATTTTTTGCTCCAGTGACCTTGACCTTTTAACCAATGACTTTTTGAAGAACGTGGCCTAGATATCCTAGGCGAAATTTGAGGGTCCTAGGTCCCTCCGTTCAAACGCTATCGTGGTAACATACATACATAGTCAGCCAGCCAGGAACAGATGGACAAACCCCACTGAAAACATTACCAGCCTCGCTTCACGGCTGGTAAACGAACACAACACTCTCTCTCTTATCCCCACCCTGCATTTTGTGGGAAATGAGTAAACTATTCCAACGCAAATGTTCATGTTGTATTAATCTCTAGTTTTCCTATGATCTCAGCTTATCGTTTTTCGTCATATATAATTTATGTAAAATAATTAGATTTTGCTTCTTTCTTTCATTCATTCAATCGCATTGCATGTCCGCCAATCCTGTCCGCTGTACTATGTCTTTTAACTGAGCACACCATAAGCTCTGCTTGTTGCTGCATCAGTTGTCTTGTATGTTATTTTGTTTTCAGACAGTAAACTGTTTAAACCAGAAGGAAAAGAATAATATTACAAAGACACGTATAGATCTACCAAAGGAGTGGTGGAAGTACATGGACTTTAGCAGTAGGAACGTTCAGATTTCTGGGGGAGGTGTACGTAATTAACTTCAGCATGTTTATTGAGGCATACGATTAACCTACTGTTTGTTAATTGGTCTTTTGTTCAGATAAGTAACAAGTTAGCAGGAATGTTCGGATTAGTTTTGTAAACATAATCAACTAGTTCACGAAATAAAGCTGGGGGGAAATTTCGGTTTTCAAGGTCAAACTTCAAGGTCAAGGTCAGCATGGTGTTGATTAACGAAAGGAAGCTTCCTTTTCAAGCTGTCTACCCCTCTGCCAATTTTAATCAAAATCCAAACAGCAGTTTGTAAGATAATCGATACACAGACAGACACACACACAGACACACAAACCGATCGCAATACCTCGACCTCTGGCCGGGTAACAAAGAATAAACAGGTTCGAGAATATAACACTGGTTTGCACACAAATATTATGCTCAGCATTGTTAAGGTGAACATTAGCTTTTCAGCAGGAATGTAAAAACGTGTCAACATGTACATTAGGTTAACAAGAATAAACATTATTTGAAGGTCTGCTCAAAAAGCTCCAGCAAAAACAAAAAGGTTTACATTTGTGGAGATACTTTAAAGGTGCAGTCCGGTGGGTGAGCGATTGTTTTCGTTTTGCACCTCTGCAGTGGAACAGGTTTTGGGGGAAAGAAAATGGCTTCCTATCATTAGAATGGGCGCCATTTTCTTTCCCTCCAAACCTGTTCCACCGCAGAGGTGCAAAACGAAAACAATCGCTCAACCGCCGGACTGCAACTTTAAACTAATTTAAAGACCCATTACGCAGATGTGTATTCTCCCTCCTCTCGCTTGAAAGATTTCTTAAGATTTCTTACCAGCGAGAGAGAGAAAAAGACGTGCAAACGCTTAATTTTCACACATCGGCGTGGTGGGTCTTTAAATTTATCCTTAAATGTTCCAGTTAGCTTCTAAAAGAAAGAGTAGATTTGAGGCTGTATAAATTTAGTCGGAAATTATGGAGAGACATACATTAGAATGAATACTACTTTTTGTGTGGAGAATTGTACATTCGTCTTAGCAGGAATGTTCATAATTGCTGAGGGCAAGGGATGTACATCAACTCCAGCTGGACTGTTCAGACTTCAATCCTGACCAGCTTTCCCCCATCGCAGGCCACCCACAGCACTGCCCGGTGGTCAGTGGCCAGCAGTCGTGGACTGGTCAGGGTGAGGGGCCCAGTGTCCAGGTACTGCACGAAGCAGCAGCCGTCCCTGTGGTCCAGCACGTGCACCAGCCTGTCCCCCTCCACCAGCACCAGCAGCCTGTCCTCGCCACCCACGGGGAAGAAACAGGCGTCCAGGATCCTCTCTTTCGGGTCAGGACAGTAGGTGGAAATCTTGCGCAGGCCAGACGACTCCCTCAAGTAGAGGTGGGCGCTGCTGCCTCTGCTGAACACAAAGTACCTTTCGCAGGTGGACACGTCTTTTAGCGGGGCCAGGTCTCCCTCGGCGTGAACCACGGTTTTCGTCCACTGGGAGCTGTCCTGGGACTTGACCTCAAACTGGCAGACCTCGGAGATCTCGATGCTGCCACCCAGCACTCCGTACACACATTGGCCGTAGGCGGTTTTGGCCGTGGAGTTGATGAACCCTATCTTCGTGCTGGCTTTGCACGAGGACCCGTTTGTGTTGATCCACAGAAGGCGGTTCCCTAAGTCGAAGCCAACGGTGAGGTCCGTGAGCACAGAGACCAAGGCGTTTCTGGAGAAACTGGTCTCCGTCAGCTTCACCAGCCTCTGCTTGTCGAACAGGGCCATGACGTGGCCCTCCCCGCTGGGCTTGTACTTGACCCACACCCGATCCTCCGAGGTGGTGCACACTGCCGCCACTGCAGAGCTGGGGTTCCTGGAGTAGACCACTTCCACCACGCTGGACCAGGAAGGTGCAGGTCTGGGCACTGTCGTTACTGAGGTGTCAACAGCTGGCGTCACGGTGTCCGAATCGGGATACGCTCCCTCATCATCAGACATTTTCAAAACGCCCACAAACGCTTGCAGTTGTGCCAAGTTTGTTGCCACAGGATTGTGGTCACACACGTAAGGATCAGACGCTGACTGAAGCCTCGCCAGTTTCCGGACTAACATGTCCCGATCCACACTAGCCACATCTCCCAGTCTGCTTTCCAGGTCCACCAGGTCCGCGTTCTTGCCTTCACGCAGCACACGAATGATGTGCTCGCTCTGCGCCGCCACCGCAGCGTGGTTGTGCCCCAGTCCTTTCTCCGCAGCTGACAGGGATTCCAGCAGAGCCTGGTGCAGGGTCTCCAAGCTGCTCAGCGCGTTCTGCTGACACTGGTCCACCAGCTGGCGCGCCTTGGAGGCCCTAGCTCGGATGCCTTGACCCGTCGTGTCGCGGAGGACCGCCAGCTCGTCCTTTCTCTTTCTGACCCCTGCCAGCACTGCCTGCAGTGAGGTTTCCTGGTGAGTCAACACTTCCAGCTTTTCCTGCAACCTGGCTTTGGCCTTGCTGCCCATATCCGCCAAGTCCTGCAAAGCGTGGTCTTGATGGGCAGAGTCCTGGCACCGCAGACACAGGTTGGTTCGGCAAGGCACGCAGCGAACCACGAGCTCCTTCCCGTGGACCAAACATAGCTCTGGGAACTTCCCCTGCCTTCGCTCAGTTTCTGCCTGCAGAGGGAGCAGTGTGTGGGCGCGGCAGGAGCTGATGGCGTCATGGAGTTGCCTGCAGGAGGTGCAGTACCGCTGCTGGCACTGCAGGCAGTAGTGCAGGGCTGCCCGGTCCTCAGCACACACCTCACACAGTAGGGGCTGGATGGCACCACTGCTCTCTGCATCATCATCATCATCCTGGTCGAGGTAAAAGTTGGTCTGAAACATGCAGAGGCAGAAACGGTAGGTGTATTCATAACGAGTTAGCTTACCAACTTATAATAGAACAAAGAACAACAAGTATAAAACAGTGTGTTGTACAATAATCATATTATTATCTGAAGCTTTCAAATGGATACTGTTCTCAAAATGGTCAGTTTGACACTTAATGTCCCTTTTGTGGTGACCCAGCTGAAAGGTACATTAAGTATCAAACTGACAGTTCTAAGAAAATTATGCATGTGAAAACTTCAGACAATTCTCTTTCTAAAGATGCAAGAACCATTCTTGTATCTTGTTCTGTTCCGGAGTTATGAGCATTTACAGTTAGTAGGGGGAGCGTCGGCCATTTTGAGAAACCACAGTCTAAAGTCTAGCCTACCTGAGGAAAATGCATTGTCCTGTATAAGTATGAAAGATAAGATGTTAGAGAACACGAAAAAAACATAACTCAAAATTGACAAAAAATAAGATTTTTGATTTTGCAAGCCTGTTGTGATTAACTAGCCCAGCGACTTAATGTCCCTTTCATGGTGCTGGGTCAGATATAGTTTGCTTGTCTGATTGGGTTGAGTGAGTGGATGGCTCAACCGACACATGTCACAATGAAGGCTTGACAAATATTCAGCAGCGCATTGTTTTCATTACAAGTACTTTTCATGATGTTTACATTATGGTACAGCTTAATCTTTCGTGAAAGACTGCCTGTCACAGCCAGGAGACAGTTGCAATGTTGTTGGATGCAAAATGAGCTGAAACTGAGCAGTGCTGAGGTAAATCTTATCAGCTGAGCTAAACCTTATCTTAGCTGAGCTAAAACTTTTCTTAGTTGAGCTAAAAGTTATCATAAATGAGCAAAATCTTACCTTAGCTGAGTTAAATCTTATCTTAGCTGAGTTAAAGCTTATCTTAGCTGAGCTAATTCGTATCTTATCTGAGCTAAATATTATCTTATCTGAGTTAAATCTTATCTTAGTTGAGCTAAAACTTTTCTTAGTTGAGCTAAAACTTATCTTAGCTGAGCTAAAACATTATCTTAACTGAGCTAAATCTTACCTTACCTGAGCAAACTATTATCATACCTGAGCTAAAACGTAGCTTAGGTGAGCTAAATCTTATCTTAGCAGAGCTAAATCTTATCTCAGCAGAGCTAAAACTTCTCTTACAGGGATGGGAATTGTCTGCCAAACAGCAAATTTCCGCCAAAATTACATTGCTTTTCCACCAGGAAAAAGTCTGTCCAACCAAAAAAAAAAAAAAAAATGTTTCAGCCATTCTAATACTGTTTTAGGGCTTCAATTACAAAACAAAAGCTTCAGCATTGAACCCCCCCCCCCCCCCCCCCGGACCCCCTACCGGCAATATTAACATTTCTTCCCCTACTATCTGAACCATCTTAGACGGAAAAAGTGCTGTCTCTATAGGGGATTTGAAGAATGAAAATATCACCCGTCAAACAAATCACCAATAAGTACACTTGACACTTGGAGCGCAAGTGAAGTTATAGTGCGCGTGCACTACAACTGCACTTGTACCGTTTTGGGTTGAGGGGAAGAAATGTTAATATTGCCCTACAAGCTTTCTGCGCAGCCCCTAGACCCCCATTTTTGAGCTTTTAAAAAAAAAACTTTTCTAATTCCCACGCCTGGTACCTGCAATGCAGACACTCCTCCGGTGGGTAGCAGAACAATGGTTCTGCAGGCAGGGCAGGGGAAGGAGGGGCGGGAGGCGGCCACAGCCTGCAGACAGCTCTGGCAGAAGGTGTGGAAACACGGCAGGAGTTTGGGACGTCGGTACCGCTCCAGGCACACTGCGCACGTCACCTTGCTGGGCGCCTCGCCTGCACCCTGCGGTTCACCTGCACCCTGCGGTTCACCTGCACTCTGTGGTTCACCTGTACCCTGCATCTGCAGACCTGCAGCACCTCCCGTTGCCATTGTCTGGGAAATAAATTAAAAATAAATAAATATGTATGTACACACACACACACACGCACGCACATGCACATACACACTCAGCCTACATATACACACACACAGCACTTGTCACACACAAATTACAATTTATCCCCCCTCCACACACACACACACACATACACACACACACACACACACAGCATTTAACACATGCACACACACACACACACACACATACATATGCACACTCAGCATTTGACACATGCACACACTTGTATGCACACACTTGTACACACATGTACACACACACACACACACACACACACACACACACACACACACACAGCCTATGTGCACACACACAGCACTTGTCACACACAAATTACAATTTACACACACACACACACACACACACTCTCAGCATTAGACACATGCACATGCTTGTACACACACACACATAGCCTACCTGCACACACACAGCACTTGTCACACACAAATTACAATTTACCCCGCGGGCCTCCACACACAACCACACTCAGCATTTCACACATGCACACACACGCACACATACACACACAAGTCATATACTATGATATAGCCTACATGCACACACAGCACTTGTCACACACAAATTACAATTTATCCCCCCTCCACACACACACACACAATATATATATACACTCTCAGCATTTGACACATGCACACACTTGTATACACACACACACATACACACATACGGGCACACACCACTTTATACATGCGCACATGTTTAGGCCAGTGTCAAACTCAAAGCTACCACAGCCACACGACACAAGATGGCCTTGACTTGAGGCTTGAGCCAGCTTTGACCCAAATCAAGTGAAAACCGTAAAAATAGTTTCAACACCAGTTCGAGATTATCGTGACGGGTCAATGTTGCGCTCTCCATAATTATAAAATAAATAAAACATTAATTACAAAAAGAGTATAATCTGTACAATCTAGACAGGAACGAATGATTAATTTACAAACCTGCAACAGTGCGTTTTAGTTGTATCAATATGCTCACTGTGACAACTTCCCTGTTTACGGCACATCCGCTTTCGATTGCGCGTAACGACACAGGGGAAGTAAATCCCATTTACGCATTTGCAATAGTAATTGCAGAGTTAACGTTCTTAATCTTCTTTTTTTTTCTTTTGTTTTTCCCTTCTGATTGGGGATGTTTATCCTGCCCCACGCCCAAAATCTTCGATTAGACTGCTATTGGCGCACAGGATGCATGTTTTGTGAATTCGTGTCTTCCATTCCACATGGCCTACTCGTACCGAATAGTGGAATGAGCTTTAACGTGTACGCAAGATCTTGTGCGTGCGTTCCGGTACACGGGACCACGATTTTATGTCTCATCTGTAGGACCAGGAAATAGGAGTAAAGTATATTTCCCAAGGACAAAACACCGCGGACGGAGCTGGATTCGAACCCGCAGCGCATTATTCATCGTCTTTGCTCTGGTCGTGCTGGTTCGGTAATATTTCAGTCTTTGTTTGTGTGTGTGTGTGTGTGTGTGTGTGTGTGTGTGTGTGTGTGTGTGTGTGTGTGTGTGTGTGTGTGTGTGTGTGTGTGTGTGTGTGTGTGTGTGTGTGTGTGTGTGTGTGTGTGTGTGTGTGTGTGTGTGTGTGTGTGTGTGTGTGTGTGCGCGTGTGTTCTTGTGTATGTGATATGCGCACCCACCCACGCCGCACACGTGTGTGTGTGCACAACAGGCAGGCAAACAGAAAAAAGGTGTGTGTGTAAATCCTTGGCGGAGTGTGTGTGTGTGTGTGTGTGTGTGTGCGCGCGCGCGTTCTTGATATAGATATGCGCACCCACCCACCCGCACACACACAGAAGCACAACAGGCAGGCAAACAGAAAAAAGGCAAAAACATAAATCCTTGGCGGAGACTAATAACAATAGGACACACACACACACACACACACACACACACACACACACACACACACACACACACGAGCAAACAAACACAATCAGCAACGATTATCACTCATGAGATTGAAATGACATTGACATATTTTAGAGACTGTGACAAACTAAAGGCATGTAACTCAGTGAGATTACAAGCAGGGACTTTGTTCAACACAGATAATAGAGCCTAATTGAACTACTACGATATTTATTGCTTCGATATAGGCCAACCTACTATTCAGCAAGCAGAAGTTTTTTAAAAAATGCGAAGAACTTTGTTCGAAGCAATGCAGATAACAATCATGATGACTCGACTTCAACTTTGCAACTAGCTATAGAATATCGATGTGTAAGCTATGGAAAAGTTTAAATAGAGAGCATTCCGTCTGATAACAACCGTTACGCTCCGTGTAACGACGGTTACTCACTGTGCAAAGACTGTTGCAACTATAGATTATGGATGTGTAAGCCATCGAAACGTTTAAATAGAGAGTATTCTGTCTTGTAACAACCGTTACGCTCTGTGTAACGACCGTTACTGAGTGTGGAAAGACTGTTGATGTGTAACCCCTGTAAGTTGCTCAGTATCCAAAAGGGCATCCACTCTTGCAAAAAGGCAGCCATTTAGTGGCCTCAAATAGGGTTGTTGGCGAGAGCAATTCCCTTGTTTGGTCAGTACTGAAGCATCTACCAAGGGCATTCACTCTAGCAAAAGGTGGTTGTCGCGGTGGCCATATTTAGAAGCATAAGTTGATCCCAATGAATCTGTGACAATGGCTCTTCGTGAATGAAGATGGAAACACATTTTCTCTTCGTTGACAATGTGAAATAGCCTGTCATACACGGGTAAGTCCCCCCTTATTTCGTTCAGTTTCTTTTTAGTCCCCGAGCCGAAGGTTCGGGGAACTACTGATTATTGCTTTTGGTCTGGTCCGTCCGGCGGCGGCGGCGTGCCTCAGTCCGTCCGGCCGGCTATTCGTTCGTTTTTCTCAAAAACTATTCAGTCTATCATCATCAAATTTGGTATACTAGTTTGCCAAGATGCAAGCTATCCACTGATGTATTTAGTTTTACATTAAGGTCAAGGTCGGGCCAGTTACGGGGTTCAAACCCCAAAATACATAATCGCTAATATCTCGCAAAGTTTTGCATGTATTTTAATGGGGTGTGCCTAATATACGAAAACGAGCGAAAACGGGCGAAAACAGAAGCGAAAGTGCATTTTTGATCGTAAACAAGAACAAAAAATGTTAAATTTGTCTAAACCCTACCAAATTTTTCATAGATTATTTTGATCTTTAATCGACTGTTGATCCATATTTAGATGTAATTTCCGATATGCATTTTTTTTATAAACCAGCTTCCGCTAGCCATTACTTCCGCCGACTGAACTTTTTTCCACTTCTCACAATTGTACCATACTATTAAATCTGAATGAAACTTGGCAGAAAGGTTCCTTAGATGCTGCCCATGGTGTTAAAATTGACGTAATGACCCAAGATCAGCGTAATCCCTTTGAATCAGATTCAGTCTCTTATGTTTTCGCCCGTTTTCGCTCGTTTTCGCCCGTTTTCGCTCGTTTCCGTATATTAGGTAGACCGTTTCAATGCAGTTTCTTTCCACAACATTTCTTGATGAATGGTCTATAACACAGTTGTCATGAATTTTTCTGTGTGCGCAGCGTGTGCGCATGATTGAGCGCGCTCAAATCACGGGTCCGAATCCCAAGGCTATTTATAAAAAAAACTATTCAGTTACGTGCTGTTTAGATGCGTTTTTATGTACTTACGTATGGCTGTTTTGATGCGTTCTTATGTATGTGTACAGCCGACACATTCCGATTTCGGAGTAGCTCGGCGATGCTGCGAGGGGACTTTGCAGCCGCTCGGCGTTGCACTTGTTTATTTTTTTTATTTTTTTTTGATCTTGTCCTTTTTAGTCACCCTTCCTCATGTTCACGACCCTGAATCTCAAAGTCTGGTGTTTAAAAAAAAAAATAATCATAGGCTGATCGTAACCCTATCCCTTTCCCATAAATGTCAGGACGTTGTTTTTTCAGTTAATATTTTCCATTCGAAAATTTGAAGGGAGGAGGGGCGGGGTGAGGGGGGTGAGGGGGGTTGTGGAGGGGGGTTGAGGGGGGGGGGGGCTAAAAGAACAAGATAGCCAAATTGTGGGTCCACATGCTTCGTGTACCCCTGATAATGATAATCATGCATGGTTTACTGATATTATTTTAAGCTGAACATTTTTCTGCTGCCCGCCCATGCGCTTATTTACCCCGTCTTCCCCTAGACAAGACGGGAGGGAATTCGCTTTTACGTTCGACCAAAACGCTTCTTTGTTTGTGTCACAAAGAGTGATTTCTTCGCCGCCTACCAATCTTGCAAAGAATGAAGCCAACTTTCTCACTTCCCACCCTACAGAAGGTGAAAAGGTGTAAGGTGGGGAGTGTTTCGGCAACAGTACGCAGAGAGTGAGATCACATTGATCCCCACCTGTAGTGTAGGCGAACGGGTGGGAGTGAAAAAAAACCACGCAACCCAGCTTCAGTCAGCTGCGGAGTAATCACTCTTTGTATATTCAGGCGTTTTGGTTAGACTAATTTATTGATATTTTGTTTTCTTCCGCAAGGCCACCAACTGGTGAACCAGTGTGAACAGCACACGCTGAGCAGCTTGCCCCATGCCTTGCTGGAATCCCTGTCAACCACAGAACAGGCTCTGCAACACAGTTGCGTGTCACTGACAATACACCACGGGCTGAACGTGCGATGCATGGAGACAAGTTCGAAGACAGACCTACTGTTAATCTGTAAGCCAGATTGGATGAAGTCAAGCTGTTTTGGACGAGTATCTGTCTAGCCAGACGTTAGTTACTAAGGCTTCAGTCAGTTTAGGAGACGTGAACTTATGAACATGCTTCAATTATTATTATTATTCCGCGTTTTCAGGCCATATGGCCGGCCATAATGGGTAAGGTACATATGTGTCCGGTTTTCAGTTTTCACTGGGTATCCCACTGCGTACAGCCGACAGGAGCTCAAAGGAGAAAACAAATATTTGGAAGATTGCTTTGCAAAGCATGAGAATGGGCCAATAAGTCAGAACGATAGTAGATGATCGAAAGCAGAGGGGAAAGGCAGAGTCAAAGAGAGTGGCAGATTAGAGGAAGCTACAAGCACAGAACTTCCAGAAGGTGGGGGAACTATTTTTACGAAAGACCCCCTCCCCCTCCCGGTATCCCCATGGGGGTAGCGATTCAATTAATGTCCGGGAGCACTCAGCTGGTGCAAGAGGAGAATATAAATCAGAGGCGAAGAATACCACCAACAACAACAACAAATCAAGCATTTATTATAGATGATGGGAAATGCTCAGCAATCTCCCGCTTACACTTCAGTTTCTGACCAGTCGTTCAGCGTTCAGGAAGTGGTCTTCTCCAGGAACCCGAGATGCACAGTGGAGGCAATGTCATGGCGTTGGTCGGCCGACACGGTGTTCTGATGATCGCTGATGATGTCTCAGTCCCCGGCAACGTGATGGTCACTCTCCCTCCTGACAACACCGTTGGATTTGGTCACAGCAGAAGGGTCCAGCCCATTACTGAAACTAATCCTGGCTACGAAGTTGAGATTCATAGCGTAAAGACGGACGGGCGCACAAACAGAATCACGAAAACGTCACCCATTCATATCCAATCCACCGAGAAAACTTGCGATCGTCAGATTTTGGTGACTTCCAGCGCGACTGAATGCTGCGTGTTCACGGTGCCTTCGGTCGAATTACCCTGGCAAAGGGCAGTCTTTCATTCCGAGGAAGACCTCGGACTGTTGAAAGACGCTTGTCAATACAAGAAATATTTCGTGTTCGTGAAAAATGACTGCGCTGATTTATATGTAAGAGAGGAGATTCGTTTGAGGAAGATTTCCACTTACTGTCCGTCGCACCAACAGAGGATCCTGGACGCCTGTTTCTTCCCCGTGGGTGGCGAGGAGAGGCTGCTGGTGCTGGTGGAGGGGGGCAGGCAGGTGCACGTGCTGGACCACAGGGACGGCTGCTGCTTCGTGCAGTACCTGGACACTGATCCACTTACCCTGACCAGTCCGCGACTGCTGGCCACTGACCACCGGGCAGTGCTGTGGGTGGCCTGTGATGGGGGCAAGCTGGTCAGCGTTCAGATGAAAGGGTGGGCATCATACTCTTGCGGAATCCTGTGAAGTTTTTTAAAATGTTATCAGGAACGAGGTTTGCATTTCCGCTTGCTAGTTTGCGTGAGTGCCTGAAAAACGGTTCAATAACAAAATCTTTACTGGGATTACTCCTTTTTGGTATTGATTGCCGTATGATTGATCTACCACGATTTTCGTCTGAGTTGTTAACACAAAACAGAATTAATCTTACAGTGTTCTTTTATGGAAAAACGTCTATCAAATGTAGCTTACTATTAATGTCTCCCTTCCACAGAGACAAAAAGTTAGTTTGTACTCACTTGTTTCTATATTTATACCACGTCTCGTGGTCTTCGTCAGCATTCTGAGGCTTGGGTGTTGTTGTTGCAGTCATATTTGGTTGAGTTGAGTAGATTTCAGTTGAATTTGTTTGGTCAAAAGTAGGGTGAATTGACAGTCTGCGTAGACTATCGATAATAGATGGGTATAGATAGACTAGTAGCAGATCAATGCCAAGGTGTGTACTGAGACTTGGCTTTCTTAGTCTAATGTTGATGGCCTCTTTTAGTTTTCTTTTGACAGGATGCAGTTCTGTTTCAATGATTTTTTGGAGTTAGACAAGTCGAGAGAATGGCCACATGCAGTGAATTCCATCTTCAACCTGACGAAGGAGGCCGATCAACGGGAAGACGAAGAAGAAGAAGAAGAAGAAGAAGAAGAAGACGACGAAGAAGAAGTGAGGGTAGAAGGTAGAATCCCCTCTGGTTTGATGCTCCTTGAACCTCTTTACGAATGGCCTTTCTGCTTCCCCAATGTAGTCCTCACTATAGTCAGAACACTGAATGCGGCAGACTTCTCCGCACATGTTGCTTTTGTCTGATTTGTCTTTGACATGGGCTAGCTGGATTCTCAAAGAATTGAATTGTTTGTAGAAAACCCTCACACTACATTTGAACTTGATTTATTATCCCGGCAGGAATCCAACTTTGGATATAAACACCGGGGGAGTTTGGATATAAACACTTCTTCTTCTTCTTCGTCTTCAGCGTTTCAGCTGAATCATGCCCTAGATGTCCAGTCCGATGTTGTTGATGAAGTTGGTGGTTGTCTCCAGGTCTTGCTTGGTAGCCCACAGCTTTCCCGCCGGCGTAGCTCCGTTTGGTCAGTGCTGGGCCCGTGCTTCTTGATACAGGGGGCAACAGGACTGCAGGATGTGCTCGTGGGGTTGTGGGCCTGTCTCACACGGGCAGTCAGATGTGTGTGACAGCCCAGTCCTCACTCCATGTCCTTCGAAGGACCGAACAAGTCTCTCCGAAACACCTTTATAATAACTGAGACTTCGTCTGCTGGAGTAGGGTTTGCTCAACGACATCCAAATCTGACTGCCAACGACATAGACCTACAAGCCCCAGAATGCCGAAGAAGACCACGACAAACTTATCCTTTCTATTCTCGTAAACACCTAAGACAAATGGTGAACGTTCAATCAGCGCCCCTTCTGTCTGGAACACCCTACCTATGAACTTCGTTCTGCTAAATCTTTATCTTTTGCTCTTAAAACTCACCTCTTCCGACAATACCTCTGATTTCTTCCTTGCCTGTTTCCTGCCTTAAAATATGTCCCCCACATTGTGGGTGGGTGGGTGTGCGCGCGTATGTGGGTGTACGTGCGTGTTGTGGCAGAATGCCGATAGTTGATATTGAGTACGATGATATGTATTTATTTAAAAATGAAGCGCCGTGAGCTCAAGAGAGAAAGGCGCTCTATAAAGTTATTTGAGTATATTATAAATATCACAACTTGTTTTTGTCTATATGGAATGGAAAGACTATTAATATTAAATGTCAGAGACTGGGAGCCTACAATCAAGAAAGTCTATCAAACTTGTGTTCTTCATAGTA
>CM065685.1:27257465-27259965 GCA_017654935.2 Phymorhynchus buccinoides | reverse complement strand
ATATATATATTTTGGTTTGTTTTTCGTCAATAAAATAACGTCACTTTGTCTCCTTGATGTGTATTTGATTGTATGGTGTAATATTTAAGCAAATATTTCCATGCTTCCAAACGGAATAAGAACTACACAACATATTCTTACCTTGTAAACTGTTCCCAAAAAACGAAGATGATTAATTTTTCAGTAGCTGTATTTTCGTCGGCAAAAATAGAGGCTAACAAAATACGCATTAGAATGTACAACTGACCTCGTCTTGATGTCGTTTCTACCGCTAAAATGAACCGCTGCGATCGAAGCCAAACTTAGTCCTTAAGAAATCGATAATCCTTATATACTTTACGCCCTCGTCACGTTTTTGTTTGCCTTACTATTGAGAAATCGTAGTCACTCACATAACTGTTTACACGAAAACACGGAGAGAGAAAAAAAAGGCTAGAAACGACTGATACTAAATCACGCAGCATGCAGCTAAGTCCCCGAATACATAATGGGATCAACATGAAGTTGTCAGCGAATCGGAATAGCTCTGTTCGTCTCTACAGTTGTGTGCTCGTGTGTCAGCGCGGGGGGTGCCAGAGTTTGAATGGTTTGTTTTGAAGCGTAAGAGGTGGCATTGACACTGGCTTTTTAAAGGCTTGCCGCGTGACGGGGTGACGGGTGGAGCTAGACGGGTGGAGCTAGACGGGTGGAGCTATGGAACGTAAGGGAGGGTGGGTGGGTGGGTGGGAGAAAAGTCAGAACTTTCATGGCAGGAGTGGTATTGAATGGTACCCGCGCGATGTGCCCCCGTCTCTATGAATTATGTCTTTAGTTGGGGGTAGAGAATTTGAGAGAGGAGAGAGAGAGAGAGAGAGAGAGAGAGAGATAGAGAGAGAGAGAGAGAGAGAGAGAGAGAGAGAGAGGAGGGAGGGACTCCTCTCCCTCTCTCTCACACTACGTCCAACTAAGAATATCACGAGATAAGCCCCTGTTGAGCTGGTTGCCACCTGGCGGTCAAATTGGCGAGCTAGGTTGACCATTGGCATTAGGTACTAATATTAGGTACTTTATGCTCACAGAGGCGTCTCTATAGCATCCGGGTTGCTCCTATCTGGAGAGCACGTCGAAAACAGAGGCGCTTCACCCTATTTTTGTGTTTTTTTGGGTGTGACATATGAGGAAGGGAAAAGGTGTGTGTGTGTGTGTGTTGTGTGTGTGTGTGTGTGTGTGTGTGTGTGTGTGTGTGTATGTGTGTGTGTGTGTGTGTGTGTGTGTGTGTGTGTGTGTGTGTGCGTGTGCGTGCGTGTTGCGTGCGCGTGTGTGTGTGTGAAAGTTTTGACAAAATAACAACTTTTTCGCTGCCACTGGGATTAACGTGCGCTAAGTGCATGGGCACGCGAAACCTCGGTTTATCGTCTCATCCGAAAGACTCCACGTTCAGACCGTAAGGCCTAGTGTAAAGTGAGAGGAAAAATCTCCTGTACCCAGGTTCGAACTCGGGGTTTACTTGACACAAGGCGAACGCGTTACCTCTGTGCCACTGAACACCACTTATTGCGTCACCGTCTCTATACACTATGTACCCGTCAGTGTTTCCCCCCGGGGGTCTCTATGTGTCGCTGTCTGTATGTGTCACGACCTCTGTGTGTCACGACCTCTGTGTGTCACGACCTCTGTGTGAACACGACTTATTGTGTCACCGTCTCTATCACTGTGTACCCGACCTCTGTGTGTCCCGACCTCTGTGTGTCGCTGTCTGTATGTGTCACGACCTCTGTGTGTCACGACCTCTGTGTGTCACGACCTCTGTGTGTCCCGACCTCTGTGTGTCACGACCTCTGTGTGTCACGACCTCTGTGTGTCAAGACCTCTGTGTGTCAAGACCTCTGTGTGTCCCCTTCTCTGTGTGTCCCTGTCTCTGTGTACCCCCGTCCCTATGTGGTTTTATGTGTCCCCGTCTCTACACAACACCCGCGGATTAGGGTGAGGGTTAGGGATAGAGTTATGGAAGGGTTAAGAGGTTAGTGTTTGTTTGAGCTAGGGTTATAGATAGGGTTAGGATGAACAAAAAGGACGGAGAGATAAGACGGGGAGACAGAGAGACGGGTACACACAGAGACGGGTACACATATGCGACCCAGCACCACGAAAGGGACATTAAGTGTCAAACTGACCATTCTGAGAACATTGTACATTTGAAAGCTTCAGACAATTCCCTTTTACTCATGATAGAAGAACCATTATTCTAAATGTTTTCGTTCCAGGGTTATGCACATTTAAAGTTAGTAGGGTGAGTGTTGGCCATTTTGAGAAAACATTGTCTAAAGTCTATTCTAGCGGAAGAAAATACATTGACCTACTCGTTTTAAAACACCTATTAGACCATTTAGAGACCATATTAACAATTATCCTTTATAAATATGAAAGATAAGATGCTAGAGAACACAAAAATACCCATAACTCAACATGGAAAAAAGAAGTGATTTTTGACTTTGCAAGCCTGTTGTGAAAAACTAGGCCA
>CM065685.1:27249965-27252465 GCA_017654935.2 Phymorhynchus buccinoides | reverse complement strand
TTCATGCTTTCTAGCACTTCTGCGTTAATCATGACCCAAACAAGAAGCCAACCCCCCCAAAAAAAAACAACAACACCCCAACGAAATGCAACATGCAAGTGTGTAAGTTTGTCCCGTGCACATTGTGGTGATATGACACGTGTTGGAAGATGAAGGTCAACTGACCGTGGTGGTACTTCATGCATGCCGAGTTTGTGTGCGCGTTCATTTCATGCATGCTGATTTGTATGCGTAGGCCTATAATAGCCTTCATTCATCAAGCACGAGAGCGATAGGTTTCAAAGGGCAGTTCCGACAAGACACGTCCATAACAATAAAATCATCTCCCCTTTGAAGACTATTGTTAGCGGTCCAATTAATGACCAGCACGGTCCAAATGTGCTTATTTCTTCAGCAGTCAAAGACGAACACATCAAGTCCACAAGAAATATGCTATTATTATATCTCTCCTCTGCTTTGGTCCAAAATCTAACCCCACATTTCGACCTCTCCACCCGTCGGGATACCGGGGGGTCTTTTGCATAAATAGTTCCCCCACCTTCTGGAAGTTCTGTGCTTGTAACTTCCTCTAATCTGTCACTCTCTTTGACTCTGCCTTTTCCCTTTGCTTACTGTCATCTACTATCTTTCTGCCTTACCGGTCCATTCTCCTGCCTTTTTTTTTCTTCTTCAAGAAACACTTTCAAAAACATTTCCTCCAGCCGAAGTCGGACTTGCTGGGCCTAACTAGTTCTTAGTTAGGCGCACAACGACAGCATGACGCATCTGCGTTCATAATTGACAGGAAACTGTCTGAGCGATCAAAGAAGAAGAAGAAGAAGAAGAAGATTTCGACCTCTTATCATCAAACATAACATCAGCTAACAAAGAACACCCCTATTCAGCCAGGGTCAGACAGGATTATCAGAAGAAGAAGAAGAAGAAGAAGAAGAAGAAGAAGAAGAAGAAGAAGAAGAAGAAGAAGAAGAAGAAGAAGAAGAAGAAGAAGAAAGAAGAAGAAGAAGAAGAAGAAGAAGAAGAAGAAGAAGAAGAAGAAGAAGAAGAAGAAGAAGAAGAAGAAGAAGAAGAAGACTTCAACACAAATTAATAATGCAAAGCATAAACGAATAAACGATAGCTAGGATTTTTCTCTTTTCTTTTTTTTACTTTCTTTTCCTTGCGGGCATTCTTCATGAGTGTGCGTTCAAGGTTAACCCAGCTATAGAGGTCTCTGTACACGAGAACATTTTTCACTCTTTCACCGTGGCCTTGTGATATTATGCAAGTCATATTAAAAGGTCTGTGTACACCTTAACATTATTAACATCCCAATACATTAACCTTACTTTAGACCATAAAAAAACAAGCGCGGATTCGCAATCGTTTGTGGCGTGCGACAATTGAAAACGAAACATCATTTTAAAGAGCAGCCTCAATTTGAAGTGCAGCCTCACTTTGAAGTGCGACAATTTTGGAGCCTCACTTTGAAGCGCGACCATTTTGGACCGACCGACAGACCGACCGACAGACAGACCGACACAGTGAGCTATAGGTTTGTGGCTTGTGCCACAAACAAAAATGATGGGTTGTTGTTTATGTATGAGTAATGCAACACATTTTTATTGCAAATGCACTGCCTTGATGCTGTACTGAACATAGACTACGTGCCCCCTTTCTACCTATCATTGCGATATTATTTTGGCCTAGGGTTTCCAGGGGCGGACCAGATGATTCGTAGGCGGGGGGGGGGAAGGGGGCGCCATTGTTAAGGGAGCTACTTAGCCAGCCAAGAATTCCTTCCACCAGGATTTCCTCCACCACCACCGGACGTTTTCTAACAGCGTCTCTGACAGCATTTCAACATGTCGCGGCCTATCTTACACGTAAAAACACACCCTGTCGTGAGCCGCTGTGCCTTCTTTAAGGTACATCCTAAGCTACAGGGGGGGGGGGGCGGGGCAGTTCCGGAAACTCCTTTCACGGCCTACCTTGCTTTCTAACACTAAATCACAGCTATTTTTACTGGGCGCTACATTGGCATTTTATTGCTTATTAAGCCAAATATCGAGTCATTTTCGTACTTGTCACCCTTCTATGACGTACAGTGTGGGCGACAGGGGTGTTCCTACTTTTTTTTCTTTTTTTGGGGGGCGGTGGGGGGGGGGGGGGGTAGCTCCGGAAACCCTGTAACACACACCCCCCCTCCCCGATCGCCACTGGTTTCATTTGGTATTATAGTTACGGTGTGCAATGATCAGGTACTGAAGCAATGGACGAAACCTCCGATTTATATTTTTTTTATAAAACAAGCATAATATATTTTTTTTTTTAAATCATAGCAGGCCTGCAATTTTGAACATAACAGCTGTAATTAAATGCCTAACGTGCGTATAAATTCACGTTGTGAATCATATTAACCCTTTCACCGCCAAAGTCGCATTTTAGCACCACAGTGTCACTAAAGGCATCAAATTGGGGTCTATGTTATCCGAAGACCCTATTGTCTTAGTTTTAGGAAGTA
>CM065685.1:27239965-27242465 GCA_017654935.2 Phymorhynchus buccinoides | reverse complement strand
ACACACACACGCACGCACGCACGCACGCACGCACACACACACACACACACACACACACACACACACACACACACACACACACACACACACTCAATACACACACACACACACACACACACACACACTCTCTCTCTCTCTCTCTCTCTCTCTCTCTCTCTCTCTCTCTCTCTCTCGAGAGAGAGAGGATCTCTCTCTCTCTCTCTCTCTCTAACACACGAGGAGAGAGAGAGAGAGAGAGAGAGAGAGAGAGAGAGAGAGAGAGAGAGAGAGAGAGAGAGAGAGAGAGAGAGAGAGAGAGAGAGAGAGAGAGAGAGAGACAGAGAGAGACAGAGAGAGAGACAGAGATAAAATGTGTGTATTTCATACCTTTATTGACTCGAGGATTAGGGAAATCGTTACCTCATATTCACCAGGTACGATACGCACGAGTGTGTCCTAAACACTTAACTGATGCTGGTAGTAACATGCACATTAGAAGAAACTGCCACTACGATTGACTGTCTATGTTAATTTACGTGTTACTACCCGTGTTAACTGATTAACACGCACTCGTGAATACCAACCGTACCAGAGACTCAGCCTAAAACGGATTAGGATTAATGACTAATTTACTGATTGACGTCAATGCCATTTTAATTAAGGACTTGCTGTTTCGCGAAAACAACCCAGGGCGATCCAGCGCACTAGGAACTGTTCGGAAATAATTAAGGGGAGTAATTTCATGGTGTGTAGGAGTGATCTCGCCTAATTCAATCGGTCAAACAGGGGACGTTACTCTACCTTCAGGTAGATCCCCAGCCCTCACTTCGTGTGTTTGAGGAGACACACAGCATGTAGAACGCAGTGCGTCATTCTAACTTTGACATAATTTATGTTTTTACGTCACAGCTTGCAAGTTCTATCACTTCGTAGCAACTGGCCACGGGCCACGCTTATGTTTCTAAAACAAATGTTTGCAAGTCATTGACTAGCATCCTGCGGTTTCAAGCTTCGACGCCATTGTTGCATTGTTGCTATGACATTTGACCGAGTAATGGAGGTAAGCAACTCTAAATTTCAGGAAGTGCTCTCCCCTAGTGTTTGTTTTCTCCGAAAATCGTTTATTAGTGATTCTGCACGTGCATCTTTCATTTCTTGTGATCGCGGTTAATTAAATCGCGTACGTTTTAGCTGCTCATGTAGCGGAGTCATCAAAAAATGGTCACACACGTAAATGTTCTCATCCCTAGCTGTTTTGCATTTTATACCATGGGTTTCAAGTGCTTCGGCTGTTGGGATGATCCCTGGAGTCTTTAAGCCAGGGTAAGACAACAACAATTACAATTGAATAACAATTAATACCTCAAATGTCATCCAGGCTTAATATCTTTTAATGCGTTTTAAAAATTACATTTGTTAATTGTTACATCAAATCCGAAAAAAGCAATTGTTGATTGTTATATGAAATCCTGAAAAAAATAACACATACACGTAAATATACGCATGCACGCACGCGTGATCACACGCACGCACACACACACACGCACACACACACACACGCACGCACGCACGCACGCACGCACACGCACACACACGCACACGCACGCACACGCACACGCACACGCACACACACGCACACACACGCACGCACACGCACGCACGCACACACGCGCACACACACACACACACACACACACACACACACACACACACACACACACACACACACACACACACACACACACACACATATTTATTTTGTACGCAAGCAAGCGCCGAACAAAAATCACAAAAAAATCCATCAATATTGTTGTTGTTCTTGGCGTACCCTGGCTAAAAGACTCCAGGGATCATCCCGCCAACAACCAAAGCACTTGACTAATAGTACCTAGTACCTATTGGCGTTAAAGACCCACCAGATCACGTGTCAAAATCGCCGGTTTCACGTATTTTCCCTCTTATAGCTGGTAAGAAATCTTGTTTTGACCAGGTTTGGCTCCCATGCAAATGCCCCCAAATTGAAAACGAAACATCATTTTATAGACCAGTCTCAATTTGAAGTTGGGAGAATTTGTATGTGGGTCACAGCTACCCAGAGAAACAACAAGAGACTTAATCGTGGTGGGTCAGTGTGTCTTTATCCCAAGAAAAAAACCATAGAACCTTATGGCATATAAACGTCGATACGATTTCTGATAACTACTTACAAGTAATCACGAGTGCGTCCTAGACAGTCAACACGGGTAGTTAAGTGGTATGTAAATTACACTAAACTCCCCAAAACGATTGGTTAAGGGCCTGCTACACGTCACCTAATATCGTACGACTAATAATCATAATAGTAAGAATTATAGTGAATCATTTATATAGCGCACTCCTCCACCAAATGTGGAGCTCTATGCGCTTAACAACAACAAAAATAAAAAACAAGAAATTCAACAACAAAAAACAAATAATCGCTCACACACATGCAAATAGGCATACGCATACACCCCCCACACCAATACACATACACGCAGGC
>CM065685.1:27222465-27234965 GCA_017654935.2 Phymorhynchus buccinoides | reverse complement strand
TGTGTGTGTGTGTGTGTGTGGAGAGAGAGAGAGAGAGAGAGAGAGAGAGAGAGAGAGAGAGAGAGAGAGAGAGAGAGAGAGAGAGAGAGAGAGAGAGAGAGAGAGAGAGAGAGAGAGAGAGAGAGAGAGAGAGAGAGAGAGAGAGAGAGAGAGTGGGAGAAGAGGAGAGAGGGAGAGAGAGAGAGAGAGAGAGAGAGAGAGAGAGAGAGAGAGAGAGAGAGAGAGAGAGAGATCGAAGGGGAGGAGAGAGAGAGAGAGAGAGGCTGGTAGACTGGTAGACAGACAAGCAGACAGACACTCAGACATTAAAATATAAAGAACAAAGGACGGACAATCACAGAAAATCACAATCCCACGTACATATAAACAGTCAATCCACACACATTTTCTTCTTCTTCTTTGTATTTCAAGACAACCAACAACCAAGAAACAAGACGTAGCCTAAGTTGTTACTCTCTGGAATCATAACTAATGTTGTGTGAACAAGGTCACCCCCCCCCCCCCCCCACACACACACACACACACAGAGTCACAAACCTAAAAATAATAAAACCACAAACACATAGCAACTCATATCGACACACACACACACACACACACACACACACACACACACACACACACACACTAGCTGAGTACGTTGCACTGTAAAACGAATGGACAGCATAGAAGTTATACTTTTAAGCAAAACTAGAAAGCATTGACACCGCATAAACTACCGCCAAGTCAGGCACATCTATATTATGTTTAAAGACCCACCACGTCACGTGTATTTTCCCTCTCTCCCTCTAAAACAAAATGTTGCCAGAGGGAAAGCACGTGAAAATCGTGATGTTCACTCATGGGCGTGGTGGATCTTTTAAGACCTTACTACCAGACAGGCTTGCATGCAGCCAACATTCGCAGACATGAACAAGAAAAAACGCACACAAAGATATCTTGGTGTATGCCAATATGGCTATTTTAGTCACACAAGATTATATTAAAAAAAAATGAAAAGTCAGTGTTGCGTAAATTAAAGAGAATAGTATATAAAGCATTATTTAAAGCAATGGTTGAGATACATAATATCAACTCAGGCCTTTTATTAATTTTGTCTTGAGTGATATCTAAGAATATTCAAATGATAATGTATATTTCACGAAGGATTTAAAACGTACCTATCTTTATTTCCTCTGATAATGTCTAAATCAGCCTGGTTAGTCTGGTGCTTGCCAGTCGCCATTCAGAAATAACTGTATAGTACGTTGGCACAGTATAAGCTTTAAGGTTGTTGTTGCCGTCATGTTTGCTTCATATTTGTGTGATGTGCGTTTTGGTTAAAAAAAATCATTTAAACCATAATTGACAGCAATGGTTGAGAATGATGCAAAATCTCAACTCAGCCCTTTCATTAATGTTGTTTTGAGTGATTCTCTAAATGTATTCAACACATCTTCGATTCCATTTTTAAACTTTTAAAAACAAAACCCGTGAAACAAAACAAAACAACGTGTAATAGCACGCACCACAACGTTAAACAACCCCACTTTGAAAACCACAACAGACAGTTTGATAACTCATATAACAAAAGTGAACTCCAAAGAAAGGTTTCATTCTTTCTTAGTTACACCAAGACGAGTTTTGGTTATGTACTGAATCTAAAAAAGTACCCAAAATGTCTTATCAAAGTAACCAATTTCGTTCTGCAAAGATGGTGACTGATTTTGCACCCTTCCACTTCTTCTGAAAAAAAGGTTTGACTTTGAAACCCCACACAGAACACAAGACAGACGTGCTGCCATGTTTGTTTCCACTGCGAATAAGTAAAACAATCTCTTCTCTTTCGGTTTCGTGTAAAAAAGTTTTTATTTTTTTTCGTATACATTTTGTTATTTTGGTTGCGTTATGAGCTGTCAATAATGAACGTAACCTAGCCATACCTAAATCGCCTTTTGGCGCCATGTTACATGCAACAAATAGGCTTTTATTGCTCCAAATCGTTGCATCCTTCTTGTACAGCATTTGTAAGCTAAACCACTTTGTTTTGAGTGGTTATTTGACCAGGATGGCTGGCTCTCTGCAACACGTCCTTTAACCCTTTCACCGCCAGCCATATTGGATCCAAAAATGTCCATTAAATTGACCTGGGTAGAGAACAAAATCCATCTGCAGTATTGGGGATTTTTCTGTGACATATATGAAATAAGGTCTATCCTTACTTCCCAAAACTAAGACAATAGGGTCTTTGGATAATAGACCCCAATTTGATGCCTTTTAGTGACATAGGTGTTAAATCACTGTGGTGCTAAAATGCGACTTTGGCGGTGAAAGGGTTTTAAAGACCCAGTGACGCACCACGATTAAGTCCCTTGTTTTTTTCTGGGTTGCTGTGACCCACATACAAATTTCCCCAACTTCAAATTGAGGCCGGCTCTTTAAACTGATGTTTTGGTTTGAATTTGGGGCCATTTATATGGGAGTCAGACTTGGTCAAAACAAGATGTCTTTCCAGTTATAAGAGGGAAAAAACGTGAAACCCGTGATTTTGACACGTGATCTGGGGGGTCTTCAAATATTCAGTCACTTTGAGACCTGTCACGGTATAATTTAGCTTGAGTGTACAACAGTTCACTTTGAGACCTGTCACGGTATAATTTAGCTTGAGTGTACAACAGCCAAAACTTCTGGCACTTTGGAACAATGAATTGCGCTGGGGGGTTTTCCACGTTAATCTGAGAGTAAAAAGAGCACACATTTTGTGACTATTATTTCCCCTTTCACTGAAGTTTTAGAAGGTTCGTCTTCAATCGTTATTAGCACACGAAAAAGACAACAACGAAATATCCTATTTCACGTAAAAGACAATAAGATTAAAACAATAACGTTCTGATAATTATGATAGATCCGCACTAGGCACTGGATAAGGTTGTGCGCATTACTACAACAACAACAGTACACGCACTAACAAAACAACATAGACGCATAGTTTCTGTTTATTAACAATAATCTCACAACGGTATGCTTCGCGACGACACAGTAACATCCAATCTATAACTTATGTCTGTACCCATTAAAGAAAAATACGCAAAACATGAAGCGAACAAAGTAGCACTCAAGTGAAAGAGAGTGATAATTATATAAAATGTTGTTCTATCATTCTCTCTTCAGACAACTGCACAGTCATAATCTGCTGCGAAACTCTATCTATAACTATCCACTTTTTTTGTTATTACATACAACGACACTTTTAATCTAGAAGTAGTTCGACATACATAATTATGCAGCTTAAGATAAAAACGTGTTGAAATATTATTAAAGAAAGCTCGACTGATAGTTGTACGTGCGTTTGTGTAAAAGCTTTATAATGTTTAAACCTATGCTGAAAGTTCACCTGCCTCTGTATTATGTTGGCCAAAATGCTAAAAGCATTTATTCCAGGAACGAGGAGTGTCTTGCACAACTATGAAAACAATAAAGCTGCAAATAAAGTTTAGACTATTATTGCAACAGATGGATCCCATTTAGATGGACATTTACATTTTATGTGCTTGAACTTTCCCCATGAATGCACGTGTGTGTGTGTGTGTGTGTGTGTGCGTGCGTGCGTGTGTGTGTGTGTGTGTGTGTGTGTGCGTGCGTGTGTGTGTGTGTGTGTGTGTGTGAGAGAGAGAGAGAGAGAGAGAGAGAGAGAGAGAGAGAGAGAGAGAGAGAGAGAGAGAGAGAGAGAGAGAGAGCGAGAGAGAGAGAGAGAGAGAGAGAGAGAGAGAGAGAGAGAGAGAGAGAGAGAGAGAGAGAGAGAGAGAGAGAGTGTGTGTGTCCGCTTGTGCGTGCGTGCATGCATTCATGTGTGTACTTCATATGCGTTCATCACGCTCGCTTGTTTTTTTGCATGATCTTGCGTTTGCGCGTGGTCGGCTACGTGCATACATGAATGTATGCTGCGTGCCTTCAGAGCTCGGTCTTTTTCTGGTCTGCACTGTCCTCCCTCCTGTTGCCGTCGCGGTCGAAGCCCACCAGCTCCTCAGTGGCTTCTTCTGCCACGAACTTCAGCAAATCCTTCGTCTCGCGTGGACCCTGCCAGGGACACACACCACAATAATATGTATATAGGCTTAGGTACGAAGAAATATGAGGTCAACGGCCTCCTTCGACCTGGTACAAGTACATGGGACATTTGTGTCTGTAAAAGATAGTGAGTCGATCTTGGAGCTACTGCAATGCCAGGCCAACCCGGGTTTATGTACTATTAAGTAACATAAAACTGAGAAATAAAATTGTTGTTCAAGAAATCCAGATAAAAACAAGAACACAATGACAAACACCACACATTCATATACATACATACATACATACATACATACATACATACATACATACATACATACATACATACATACATACATACATACATACATACATACATACATACATACATACATACATACATACACACGTACATACATTAACATATATATATACACACATACATGCATGCATGCATTACATGCATGCATACATACATACATACATACATACATACATACATACATACATACATACATACATACATGCATACAACATACATACATACATACATACATACATACATGCATACATGCATACATGCATACATACATACATACATACATACATACATACATACATACATACATACATATTCCAGGAACGAGGAGTGTCTTGCACAACTATGATTAACACATACATACATACATACATACATACATACATACATACATACATACATACATACATACATACATACATACATACATGCATGCATACATACATACATACATACATACATACATACATACATACATACATACATACATACATATACATACGAGGATGCACAACATACACATACATACATACATACATACATACATACATACATACATACATACATACATACATACATACAACATACACACATACATACAAATTCCATTTGATATAGTTCAGTTTTGATGATTTCATCAAATGATTGAGCATATACTTATCTATGCATTAATCAATTCATTCATTCTTTTTTGTCCCTCCACCCCAATTAAGAGACGAGAAGGAGTAAGAATGTTTCGATGTTTGTATGCTTGTAACAAAACGTACGTTCTGAATCAAACTTGCTTTTATATCGTCAATATTAACATGCAATCAAACCATAGCATCAATGTACACTTCTTTCCTTTCTCTTTTTTCACATTGTTGTTAATGATTCTCTCATAAGGACGCTCAGATAAAACCTACAACATCTCCAGTATTTGCGCTCTCTGTTTTTTCAAAAGCATGAACAAAAACATATTTAGATTTTTCTGCAGTTTTCTTTTTACTGCAATGTATTGTTTGTATTTAGCTTACAAAACCCTTTAAATGAATAACTGTTTATACCCCTCCCCTCCTTTCTATTCCCCCATCCACCATTTTCCCCGTCTCTTTATTTGCTCTTTTTAACCCTTTCGCCGCCAGCCATTTTTCAGCAAAAAAACACCTAATAAATTTAACTGGGGTAAAGAAACAAAATCTGCAATATTGAGAATTCCTCTGTGACATGCATCACCTTAGGCCTATCCTTACCTCCCACAATGAAGAAAATAGGGTCTTTGGATAGCAGGCCCTGGTTTGATGACTTTCAGTGACATGGGTGTTAAACCATTGTGGTGCATAAATGCAACATTGGCGGTGAAAGGGTTAATTGACATTTCTATCTGTGTATTTTCACCTCTTCCTTTTTTAGCTATTCGTTTTACTTGGACATGTTTTGAAACTAGTAACATACCATAAGATTGAATTATGGATGTGTTTTGATACTATAAACTTACCATAACATAGAATTATGGATGTGTTTTGACACTATCAACTTACCATAACATAGAATTATGGATGTGTTTTGACACTATAAACTTACCATATGATAGAATTATGGACATTTTGTGACACCTTGAAACTTACCATAAGTTAGAATTACCATAGGATATAATTATGGACATATTTTGACACCTAGAAACTTACCATAAGATATCATTATGGACATGTCTTGACACCTAGAAACTTACCATAAGATATAATTATGGACATGTTTTGACACCTAGAAACTTACCATAAGATATAATTATGGACATGTTTTGACACCTAGAAACTTACCATAAGATAGAATTATGGACATGTTTTGACACTAGAAAAATACCATAAGATATAATTATGGATGTGTTTTGACACCTAGAAACTTACCATAATATATAATTATGGACATGTTTTGACACCTAGAAACTTACCATAAGTTAGAATTATGGATGTGTTCTGACACCTAGAAACTTACCATAAGACAGAATTATGGATGTGTTCTGACACAAGAAACTTACCATAAGACAGAGTCATTGGCATGTTTTGATACCTAGAAACTTACCATAAGACAGAATTATGGATGTACGTTGACACTAGAAACTTACCATGAGATAGAATTAGGGACATGCTTTGACACTAGAAAAATACCATAAGATATAATTATGGACATGTTTTGACACTAGAAACATACCATAAGATATAATTATGGACATGTTTTTGACACCTAGAAACTTACCATAAGATAGAATCACGGACATGTTTTGATAATTAAAAAAATACCATAAAACACAATTATCCTGAACGCATGCGTAAATTGACCTTGTTGTCTGAGGTCCACAAAAATCCTTCACAAACTTATTTTAAATCAAAATAATCATAAGAAAGATATAAAAAAGCAAAAACGAAACAATAACTGATAACAAAAAAGAAGAATATGTATAAGAGCAATATGATTTCCATTTTATAATAGGGAAATCCTAATTATTTGCAAGGCACGTCTGCCAAGAGAAGAAACTAATACACTAATGATGTTTTATCATTGAAACAAACCCTCACCGTGTATTGGACTGGTTTGTGCTTGGCGTC
The DNA here is from genome assembly GCA_017654935.2 of Phymorhynchus buccinoides. Lineage (NCBI taxonomy): Eukaryota > Metazoa > Mollusca > Gastropoda > Neogastropoda > Raphitomidae > Phymorhynchus > Phymorhynchus buccinoides. Next base: position 27,228,035 of record CM065685.1, on the reverse strand, counting down.
TTTGGCAGCAAAGTAAATAGCTGGGAAACTGAAAACAAAAACAAACAAAAAACAAAATTGAACATGAATGTATCAGGTCATGATTGGTTTAATCAACACGTGCCAAAAAGTTAAGCAGCCCCTAACATTGGTGTGGGCGTTACCCATAACGTAGTTTGCACGTAAAACAATGAAATTATGCATGCAGGTCGGTAAATAGATAGGCTAAATTTGTATTGATTTATAAAACAAAACAAAAAAACAACCAACGTGCCAATCACTCAGAGAAATATTTTGCATTGTTTTGCAAAAGGTTGCTAAAGTGTTTTGGCCCCAGTTTATGATTCGTGCGAATGAATCGACAGAAAATCAAACAGTCTACTGATCAATCAGTTTTGAAACACATACGCCTACAATGATACGTTTCCTGATAACAGTGGGAACAAGCTGTTATTTTTAAGCGTTCATAAGCCTTTTATTTTAACATCAAGTCGCCTGTAATAAATACATTTAAAATAAGGGCCTAAGCCATTTGGTATATTGTGAGACTGAGAAGACATTCACATGCTGGCCGTTATTTCATGTTACATACATCCAACATCAGATATCACCAAGCATCCAACATCAGATATCACCAAACATCCAACATCAGATATCACCAAACATCCAACATCAGATATCACCAAACATCCAACATCAGATATCACCAAACATCCAACATCAGATATCACCAAACATCCAACATCAGATATCACCAAACATCCAACATCAGATATCACCAAACATCCAACATCAGATATCACCAAACATCCAACATCAGATATCACCAAACATTCAATATTTGATGCTGACAACTTTGCATCGGTCATCGCCAAAAAATGATCCATTCTTTTACGTTACAAACAGCAATCACTGAATACTTACATAACACAACACAAACAAGAGGCAAAGCCTTCAAGGCTCTCTCGAACAAGCAAATGTGGGACAACAACAAACAAATATTGAGGGGAGGGGGGTGTCTAAAGTACAAGATTGCCAATCAAATTTTAAAGTACAAATGAAACTATCGTTAATGGATACAACTAAAAAATAAAATTAAAAAAGTGCCGGTGCCGAGAATCGGACCCGGAACCATTGGCATGACAGACAGACACTCTACCAATGAGCTATCGAGGCTTTCAGTGTTGATGAGTTTGCTAACTCATGTTGCCTGTTGAATACTCTCTAACCCACTTATCTAAGCTATCCACAAAAAGTTAAGGATCACTTGCAAACTAATTCATAACTTTCCAAATAAGAAAGCCAATGCGTTGAATTTTGGCCAACATTTAATTCAATGCTTTAGTGATAACGATACACAATTGCCTTCAATTTCGAGCAATCGTTTGGTCTGTACATTTGATCAAAGTGGGTACGTATCGAAATTTGATTTCCCAAAGTCATTGAAATCACAAGACAGGGCATTCTGATGCTCCCAAAAGTTCAGTAATGCGTGTATCCGCCATGGCTGCTCTGGCACTCGACGCAGCGAGTCCTCATGGAGTTGACCAGGGTGGTGAAGATCCTCTGTGGAAGCGCCTGCCACTCAGCCTGCAGCATCTGGTAGAGGTGCTGGGCATCCCTGGGAGGGGGGTGGTTGCTCCTCACTTTGCGATCCAGCTCATCCCAGAGGTTCTCAATCGGGTTGAGGTCGGGACTGCATGCTGCCACTCCATTCTGTTGACTCCAGACTGCTGCAGGAAGTCGTTGACCACCCTTGCCCTGTGGGGGCGAGCGTTGTCATCCTGGTAGACAGCCGGCGGTCCCATCTGCTGCAGTGTAGGCACAGCCAGCGGTCGAAGGATCTCATCCCGGTATCGGAGGCCAGTCAGGTTACCCTGTACATGATACAAGGGTGTTCTGTGGTGAAGGCTGAAGGCCCCCCAGACCATTACAGAACCTCCACCAAAGGCCACCTTTTCTTGGACAGTGGCGTCAATAAAGCGTTCCCCTGGGCGCCTCCAGACCCTCAGTCGGCCGTCGTTGTGGTTCAGGGTGAAGCGTGATTCATCACTGAACAGGACCTGGGACCATTGCTGACGTGTCCACCTCACGTGACGTCTGCAGAAGGCGCGGCGTGCTGCCCTATGGGCTGGAGTTAAGCGTGGCCGTACAGCTGGGCGACGAGAACGGAGGTTAAACCCATGAAGGCGGTTCCGTATGGTCTGCTGGCTGATGTTGATGTTAGTAGCCACCCTCAGCTGCCTTCGAATGATGCTGGAAGAGGCTGTTCTTGTCTGCAGGGCTTGTCGTTCAATGAGACGATCTTCACGTGGAGTTGTCTTCTTCGGTCGACCAGATCTGCGTCTTTCATGGACCCTCCCAATGGCTGTGAAGCGTTGAATCAGTCTGACAATGACCGAGATGGACACCTGAAGTCGCCTGGCCACTTCTCGCTTGGGAACACCATCTTGGAACCATGCAACAGCTCGTCCCCTATCCAACTCGCTCAATTTTCGTCGTGGAGGCATTGTCAAATCAGGCCTAATACTGGTGGTATGTCTTCTTATAAAGCCAAGCAAGAGACAGCATCTCACACATAAACAGCAGTGCTTGCACGTGCATAATGGTTTTTCCATCTGGCTTGTGCAATGTGTTCATGCAGAACGATCCCAAACAAGGTCCTTTTTCGCAAGTTTCCGCTTTTTCTTTTGCTGCCAAGCTCAGTAATAGAGAATCACGTGCAATGTTTCCACTAACACAACATCGCCCACTTACAGCTGAACAAGAATTCATAACAATTTGGCTTGACTGAGAACAAAATAACAGGCGCGAACGGAGTTTATTGCGCACCTGTTTTCTCATAGTGATCCTTAACTTTTTGTGAGTAGTGTAGTTTCATTACAACATCTAAATCTTTAAAAGACATTTTTGTGTGTGTGAACATCCGAATTATTCTTTTTCATCTAGCATCCACAGAACATAAGGTCTGTTAACACTATTCACAAGATATTTATATTTCCCCATGGCAACACATTGAGCTGTAAGTCATATTAAGGTCTGTGTACACGTTAACACTATTCAAACGATATTTCTATGTCCCCATGGCAACACAGTGAGCTGTAAGTCATATTAAGAGTGGGCTATCACTGTGTTGCCATGGGGAAATAGAAATATATGGTGAATAATGTTAACGTGTACACATACCTTAATTGTGACCTAGCACCACGAAAGGGACATTACGTAGCTGGGCTAGTTTCTCACAACAGGCTTGCAAATATGCAGAGTTATGGGTATTTTTGTGTTCTCTAACATCTTATCTTTCATATGTATAAAGGATAATCTTTAATATGGTCTCTGAATGGTCTTATAAGCGTTTTAAAACGAGTATGCTAATGCAATTTCTTCAGCTAGCCTAAACTTTAGACAGCGTTTTCTCAAAATGGCCAACATTCACCCTACAAACTTTAAGTGCTCATAACTCTGGAACGGGAAAACGTACAAGAATGGGACTTGCATCATTAGAAAGAGAATAGTCTGACGTTTTCGCATGTATAATTTTCTCGGAATGGTCAGTTTGACACTTAATGTCCCCTTTCGTGGTGCTGGGTCACAATTATTTTGTAGTAAACAGCAACACTAATGTGTACTACTGCGCTATACTGTACTGCTCACCCTTTGATTTCGTACGGAACTGGGGCATCGTTGGCCGTCGCATCCATCTTTGCAATTACGACGTTAGGCTCATCTTTCAACTGGAAAGAACAAGCACATAAAAAACACGGTCAAGGGCAGAACGGTTATTCAGCGATGACTTATTATTGATGATATTGCAACAACTCAGACCTTGTATTGAAAAATACTGAACATAATACAAAATGGGGATTATGCTTTTTTTATATATATTTCTGCAGTATTTGTTTTGATACAAGTTATTAGTTTTCACAGTAAGTTCAATAATACGTCAATGGACTATCTAAAGATCGTCCGTTTTAACTCCAAGCCATATTAGATATGTAAAAATAATTTGTTTCTAGACGAGATTGTCTTCGTTTGGAAATAGTCCGTTTTGATTCTGAGCCATATTAAGTATGTAAATATAACTTCGTTTGGAAATACACCACCGCATACAAAAGAAACTGAAGAGATTCTGTCCAGTCGTTCATGAGATATAGCCTGGGCAGACAGACACACAGAAGGTAGACAAAGACGATTTACGCGAACTTAGAAAGGACAATGGTCAATACAATGCATGAGAACATTCATATTATTTTGTCTATTCCAAACTAAAAACTGCGAACATTTGAGAAAACTGTAGGCTACTCATCAATAAACACTTATAGGTGACAGGGATAAAAACATTTTGTTGCCCTCCGCTGCATGAAGATTATACCACCCCACCCCTCTTCTCTAACAGACTCTAAATGAAACCAATCAATCAAGTTCACACAGTTTTCGTGTTCTTTAGTTGTTGTTTTTCTTCTTATATAAAGTCTAAGATCACCATAGTAAGAACAGACACTACAACAAAGCAAGTCAAGTGGACCCAGCCAGCCCTTTCCTCCATCTCACCAGCTGTCCCAGCGTCCTGTACTTGGGCTCCAGCTCCTGATAGTAAAAACAGACACTACAACAAAGCAAGTCAAGTGGACCCAGCCAGCCCTTTCCTCCATCTCACCAGCTGTCCCAGCGTCCTGTACTTGGGCTCCAGCTCCTGACAGTGCCCGCACCACGGGGCGTAGAACTCGATCAGCACATCCTTCTTCTTGTCGTTCACCAGGTCGTTGAAGTTGGTACCCACCACCGTCTGCAATAATTGACAGTGGAACCCCCCACCTATTTTAACCTGCCCTATTAAAGGTGGGCTCTGAGATGAGTTGGCAGTGCCCGCAACACGTCGGATCACCGTAGAACACCATTTCAGAGATCAGCACACTCACTTTGCTCTGGTTTCCTTGAAATCGTTCACCAGCGATTTATTCTTGGCGGAGGAGCTGGACGTCAAATTATTTAACTGAAAGAGAAGGCGTGTGCCGTCTCTTTTGCAATGGGAACCAAATTGTTTGCACGATTGTTTCGCAATACAAGCCTTTTTATTTATCTTTTTAATATTTTATGCAGTTTATTAAAAGGTGGACCTCACAACAAAGGAAATAGCTTCAATTTGTTTTTACTGCACTACAAAAAAGAAAATGCTTCAACCACAATGGGTTTGGCCCCCACCCACCCGATCCAAAATGGCTTCTCTCTCCGGCACCTCCGCCAAGGAGGAATCGCCGTTTTGACGGTTTGTTTCTATGAAACCAGAGCAAAGCGAGTGTTCCGATCCTTGAAAATCAGTCGATCTGGTGATCTTGGCGTGTTTCTTGCAAAACGTCAAATCAGGGTTCACCTCTAAGACCTTCCCCGCTTAGACTCCCTCTAAGATGATTGTGATCCTCGAAATTTAAAAAAAAACAATCACCGATTTTGTGCCCCTTTCATATCCTGGCTACTGAGTGTCCACCTCCCTATAAGGACCTTCTCTGTTATGATTCCCTCGAATGTGCGACCCACATTGTTTTTAGCCGATGTTGTGCCCCTTTCATATCCTGGCTACTGAGTGTCCACCT
>CM065685.1:27202465-27204965 GCA_017654935.2 Phymorhynchus buccinoides | reverse complement strand
CGCCGTGTTTATCCCAATATGGCGGGCTGGGCTCCTCATATAAGGTCATTGCTTGAAAAAGGAAACAAAATGGCGACAACTAATATCCAGGCACCGTAATCATGTAGTGTGTCTTAACCAGTTAATGCGGGTAGTAGTATTTAAATTAGACTAAACTTCCAATCGTTTTGAGATATGTCTGATTTAAATACTACTACCCGTGTTAACTAGTTGTTTAAGACACACTCATGATTACAGTACCAGCCGTATGCTATTTCCAATGCATGTGATCAGAAGTGTACTTGCGATGTGTTGCGTTCAATAGCGAACGTAGCCAATAATATATAACAGTAAAGCCATTTTTGTTGGCCTGAATTCATTGAACATTAAAGCAAAAAGTAAAATTAAATTTTGATTCTCATTTTATGAGAATGGTACGGTTTAAAACTTGAAGAGAAAGAGAGAGAGAGAGAGAGAGAGAGAGAGAGAGAGAGAGAGAGAGAGAGAGAGAGAGAGAGAGAGAGAGAGAGAGAGAGAGAGAGAGAGAGAGAGAGAGAGAGAGAGAGAGAGAGAGAGAGAGAAATGATTTTTTTTTATTCCATAAGGCCAAGGCCCCCATTGGAAGGGGGGACATAACAAATACATATAAACATCAGCACATGCACAAATAAGCATTCAGTTTATAGCAATCTGCCGCATGATTTTTTTTTAATTCCATAAGGCCAAGGCCCCCATTGGAAGGGGGGGGGGGACATAACAAATACATATAAACATCAGCACATGCACAAATAAGCATTCAGTTTATAGCAATCTGCCGCGATTGGAGAGAGAGAGTGAGAGAGAGAGAGAGAGAGAGAGAGAGAGAGAGAGAGAGAGAGAGAGAGAGAGAGAACAACAACGTTTTAATGAACCGGGCCATCTGCCCATGTCGAAGGGAACAGTGGGAAGGGGAAAATATGAAATCAAACCAAAAAAAGGGGAAAATCCATAAGAGAGAGAGAGAGAGAGAGAGAGAGAGAGAGAGAGAGAGAGAGAGAGAGAGAGAGAGAGAGAGAGAGAGAGAGAGAGAGAGAGAGAGAGAGAGAGAGAGAGAGAGAGAGAGAGAGAGAGAGAGAGAGAGAGAGAGAGAGAGAGAGAGAGAGAGAGAGAGAGAGAGAGAGAGAGAGAGAGAGAGAGAGAGAGAGGGATGAAAAAGCACACACAAATGACCAAAATGTTTTTACTCACCAAGGCGCATAAAACTCCACCAGAATCAAATCGTACGAATACACTCTGCCCTTGAAGTCGGAATCTGTGAACACCTTCACATGACTGGCTTGGGCTTCTACAAAGACCCCGGCCAATATCATCAGAGGCACAAGCACTCCAAAACGCCGGTACATGGTGGTATGACATACACGAACGAAGAGAAAGAGAGAGAGAAAGTAAAAAGACAGAGGAGCAGAAAAGAGGGAGAGTAAAGGTGGAAGATCACACGCGGTGTGTTTCACTTAGTTGGCGTCATTTCATTGGTCCACGGGTTAGAAAGCAAGTGCTTCCGGTGCAGCATAAAGATCGCTTCACGGACAATCTGGATGCAGATTTATGATTTTCTGTCAAAGTCGTTTTGGGTTATTTTTTTTCTCCCCCGTAGCATTTCCCAGCACAGCACAATTGAAAGGGAATGAATAATTTTTAAAAAAGTCATTATAATTTTGACATCTACCAAAAAATCGATCCTCTACTTGACTATACTTGACTTGTTTTTCGTTAAATGAAGTATACTACTAAAATCTACTCCACTTGTAAAGGCAAGACAAACAATCATCCAGTTCTGCCAAATAAATAATTATTCTCTATGAAACCTGTCGCAGAAAGATGTGGAACTATTTTCTAAAGTTCGATAGTTTCTGTTATTTTCCTCCCTCTTTTTCTTTCCTTCTTTGTTTCCCGCCTCTTCTTCCTTGCCTTCTGTCTTCCTCCCTCCTGTCTGTCTTTGATTGATTAAAATCCATCCGCAAGCCTCGGCGATAGGATAACGTGTCGCTTGCGCTGTGTAGACCTACCTAAGCTACAGCTGAGTGCTGAAGACAGTGGCATCGATCGAAGGGTTTATGACATTCTGCTTAACCCTTTCACCGCCAATGTCGCATTTTTGCACCACAATGATTTAACAACCATCTCATAAAAGCTCTTGAAATCAGGGTCTGTTATTCAATGATATTGTGTTCCTGAATTTGGGCAGTAAGGATTGACCCAATTCTAAATCTGTCACAGACAAATCCAACAATATTGCAAACAAAATCGTTTCTGTAGCCAAGTAGCTTTAATGGAAGTGTTTGGCTCAAAGATGGCTGGCGGTGAAAGGGTTAACGTCCTCCGGTCTGGAACAGACACATTAGTAGATATAAAGATGGTGGTAACGATCCTGGAGGTAATGCCCAGATCCAATGCAACACCAGGAAAGTCCCGAATGTTTAACAATACATATGTGTATACCGAGTATATATATATATATATATATATATATGATCGAAGGGAA
>CM065685.1:27184965-27197465 GCA_017654935.2 Phymorhynchus buccinoides | reverse complement strand
CCCTTTCACCGCCAGCCATATTTCAGCCAACAATTCCATCAACTTTACCTGGGAAGAGAGCAAAATCCATCTGCAGTATTGGGGATTCTTCTGTGACGTATACTAAACTAAGGTCTATCCTTACTTCCCCAAACTAAGACAATAGGGTCTTTAGATAATAGACCCCAATTTTATGCCTTTTAGTGACATAGGTGTTAAGTCACTGTGGTGCTAAAATGCGACTTTGGCGGTGAAAGGATTATTAATGGAGATAAGTTAATTAGCGTTTCTCTGAAATTGATTCATATGTGAAATTCCAGCAACTGTGTGTGTGCATGTATAATATGTGTGTATGTGTATGGTGGTGTATCTGTGTATAATGGTATTATGTGCCAGTCTATTATGGTGATGAGCACTGTAAAAACATCTTTGAGCCCATGTATGTTGATGTGTACTGTTCAGAAGTCTTTTGAGCTAATATTTGTAATGTTTGATGCCGCAAACGTGAATGGCATTTATACACATTTTCTTGTGCCCCCAGTTTTTTTTGGAAATAAACTTGACTTGACTTGACTTGTTTAATTCTCTGAACACGGTTTGTTTTAAATGCACCAATGCTATTTGTCAACTAATGTTAGAGCAGGGCCGGACCTGGGATGGGTTAGAGGGGGGTGGGGGGTGGTACAAGCAAGGGCGGGGGTTTAGGGACTGAAGCTTTTATAAGAAAATAAAAGGCAAAATAGATTGTAGATTGAGTTCGACACAACCACACCACTCTACACCCTTATTTACTTGTATCTTTTCCAGTCATGTTTTAACTAATGTTAAAGGATACATGAAATGACCTCTTTTTTCTAGATTGAGTTCGACACAACCACGCCACTCTACACCCTTATTTACCTGTATCTTTTCCAGTTATTTTTCAACTAATGTTAAAGGATACATGAAATAGCATTTTTTTCTAGATTGAGTTCGACACAACCACACCACTCTACACCCTTATTTACCTGAACCTTTTCCAGTTACTTTTGTCAACTAATATTAAAGGATACATGAAATAGCATATTTTTCTAGATTGATTTCGACACAACCACACCACTCTACACCCTTATTTACCTGAACCTTTTCCAGTTATTTTTTTTCAACTAATATTAAAGGATACATGAAATAGCATTTTTGTCTAGATTGAGTTCGACACAACCACACCACTCTACACCCTTATTTACCTGTACCCTTTCCAGTTATTGTTTTCAACTAATATTAAAGGATACATGCATGTTAATGGCGTGGGGTTTCTTTTGATTGACTGACTGCAACACAACCGCACCACTCACCTGTCCCTCTTTCACCTAGTTTTCAACTAATGTTAATGGGACACCCTGACGGATGAGGTTTTGCAAGAAACACGTCGAGGTCACCAGAAAGACAGCCTTTTCAAGGATCGGAACACTCACTTTGCTCTGGTTTCCTCGAAACCAAACCGTCTAAACGGTGATTCCTCCTCGGCGGAGTTACCGGAGAGACAAGCCATATTGAACGGAGTGGGTGGAGAACACTGAGAGTGTGGCTGAAGCTTTTTTTTGTTTTTGTAGTATAGTAAAAAAAACAAAGGAGCTATTTCCTTTGTTGTGAGCGAAACTCCTTTTGGTAAACTGTATAAAAAGGCTTGTATTGAGGACATTTCGTGCACACGATTTGGCCTAACTCAGGCGGCCATTAGAAAAGAGTTTGACAGAATTTGACTTCCAGCACCTCCGCCAAGGAGGAATCGCCGATTTGACGTTTTGATTTCTAGGAAACCAGAGCAAAGTGAGTGTTGCGATCTCTGTAAAGGGTGTTTTCCTGGTGATATCGACGTGTTTCATGCAAAAAGCTCATCCGTCAGAGTGCCCTTTTAAAGGATACATGCAATCACATCCTTTTTTTGGTAGATTGACTTCAACACAACCGCACCACACTACTACAACCCCACTCACTCACCTGTCCCTTTTTCATCACCATCACTTTGCTCTGTGTCTTCTTCATCCTTCTCTGATCCAAGCAGAGGGTCGAGAGCTTCACTCCCACCACCACCACCCTTTCCAGCAGTACTACCAGCAGCCTTCCCTCTGACGAGGCTCCTGAGCTGGCTGATCATGTCTGTAGACTTGTGCTTCTCCTTCTTCTGGTGAGTCTCTCGCTTGGCCCGCCTTTCCTTGGCCTTTTGTTTCTTGTAGGCGATCATATCTTCATCATCGCTCGAGTCCATCTGCGAGATTAAAAAAAAACTTTAGCCGCCAACCATTTTTTCAGCAAAACAATGTCCATTAAACTTACCTGGGTGCATAAAAAACAAGCGCGAAATCGCAATAGTTTGTGGCACGCGGTCTATTTTTACCACTCCAATCATGAGTCACCTCCCCTGGCTTTTCAATAATTTTAATCTGTAAACCAGAATGTTATCTCTGCACCATTTTGTAACTTTTTATATCTTTCGGAAAACATTTAAAACTATGTATCCTACTTATACTCATCGAAAGAAGCACCGCATACTCGTCGTGTCTGTTGTAGTGTCTGTATTACGTATGTTTATTATTTTGTACGCTTTTAAAATACATCATTTTAAAGAGCGGCCTCAATTAATTTTGAAGTGTAGCCTCGATTTGAAGTGCGACAATTTTGTCAAAATGTGCGACAATTTTGGAACGACAGACCGACCGACCGACAGACCGACCGACAAAGTGAGTTATAGGTTTGTGGCTTGAGCCACAAACAAAATTCTTAATATTGGGGATTTTTCTATGACATATTTACAGTAAGGCCTATCCTTACCTCCCCCCAAAAATTAACACAATGAGTTCTTTGGATAACATACCCTGATTTGATGCCTTTTCAAAAAATTGCTCTCGAAAACGTCACAGTATTTGTTTTTTGTTTGTGGCTCAAGCCACAAACCTATAACTCACTTTGTCGGTCGGTCTGTCGGTCGGTCTGTCTGTCCAAAATTGTCGCACATTTTGACAAAATTGTCGCACTTCAAATCGAGGCTACACTTCTGGCCGCTCTTTAAAATGATGTATTTTAAAAGCGTACAAAATAATAAACATATGTAATACAGACACTACAACAGACATGACGAGTATGCGGTGCTTCTTTTGATGAGCATAAGTAGGATACATAGTTTTAAATGTTTTCCAAAAGATATAAAAAGTTACGAAATGGTGCAGAGATAACATTCTGCTTTACAGATTAAAATTATTGAAAAGCCAGGGGAGGTAACTTATGATTGGAGTGGTAAAAATAGACTGCGTGCCACAAACTATTGCGATTTCGCGCTTGTTGATATACATAGCCACAGCCTGCAAACTGTAACCTACCTTTTATGTCGCATCCTTCAAGATAGAGTGAGCACTCATACTACACTCACTCTGGTGTTGCCGCAGATCTAGAGCCTTGGACCGGCTGTGATGGTTAAATCAGACAAAATGTCATGCTTGTGAAGTTAACGAAGTCATTTCGAAGTTAACGAACTTGTCTAACAATGACGTCAGAGCTCTTTTGTCTCCAAAACGAGACTTCATATTAAGCACATGACAAACAGAAGCGAAGGAGGGCGACGTGTTTTTAATTTTCTTCTTTTTGCTTCCAACTTATAGGCCTAAGCTATACATCGGCTTGACTCATTTGTGTTTCCAAGCGTTTCTCACAAGATTAATATTATGTGTTTATCCTTCTTTTTGTCCCTGGTGATATAGAAAACATGCTGCTGCTTAAATAGATATTTTGTTACAGTGAGATAATTATTGAGTTTCCCCACTTAACTAATTGCATTCCCCTTTCTTCAGTTTTTATGATAAATTATTAGTTCTTAGAATTATTTTTCATTAACTTGATATTCATGTTTGATTATATTGTTCACTTTATCCCGAAAGTTGCATTGATCATTATTTAGTTTATCTTACAAAGTATGGCTGACTTCCATCGATTGTAAAATGTGATGCAGCCTGTTGCAATATGTGTTGAGTACTTTTATGAGCCTCGGCTTGTTGTACTCCTCCTGTATATATATATATATATATATATATATATATATATACGATCAAAAATTGAAGAAGAAAAAACAAACACACCATTAAACTTTCCTCTTATGTATATATATAATTTGCTTTGATAAGAAAAAATTGGTATCCAATGTATGTTTTGTGAACCTAAGAAACAAACTCAATTACTTTATCTTTAACTTTATGATTTGTGTTCTGAAAAGAAGAAAATAAAATGTGCTGATTTACTTTTTCTCCCAATGGGGGAGATAGACAATGCCTATGCAAAGACAGCTGTTTCGTCTTCGTGAAAGACTCTTCAGTCTGCATATCGGCCTGCAAAATATATATAGTATGAAAGAAAAATCTCAGTGAATAGCTGAGCTCCGTACCCCTACTCTGAAGGACTGAAAAGTTAGTGCGTTTGAAATGCAGAATAGTTTGCTTTGATAAAACTTTTCTGTGTCCAATGTCTGTATTTGTGAACCTCAGAAACAAAACCAGTTAACTTTAACTTTAATGTGTTCAAAAAAAATATATATAACTACTCACAAAAAGTTAAGGATCACTATGAGAAAACAGGTGTAAACTCCGTTCGCTCCTTTCAAGCCAAAAAAGAATAAAATTAAGTCTATGTGCTGAAAAACTTGTTAAAGTCTAAAATGGCCAGGCGACTTCAGGTGTCCATATCGGTCATTGTCAGTTTCTTTCACTATGCAAAGACAACTCCACGTGAAGATCGTCTCATTGAACGACAAGCCCTGCAGACAAGAACAGCCTCTTTCAGCATCATTCGAAGGCAAGGGTGGCTACTAACATCAACAAAAATCGTCGCCCAGCTGTACGGCCACGCTTAACTCCAGCCCATAGGGCAGCACGCCGCGCCTTCTGCAGACGTCACGTGAGGTGGACACGTCAGCAAAAACGAACTATTGGAGGCGCCCAGGGGAACGCTTTATTGGCCACTGTCCAAGAAAAGGTGGCCTTTGGTGGAGGTTCTGTAATGGTCTGGGGGGCCTTCAGCCTTCACCACAATCATGTATAAAAAAGAAATCTCAGTGAATAGCAGATGGGAGCTCTACCAGGATACCCCTACTCTGAAGGACTGAAAAGTTAGTATTTGAAATGCAGAATAGTTTGCTTTGATAAAACTTTTCTGTGTCCAATGTCTGTATTTGTGAACCTCAGAAACAAAACCACTTTAACGTTAACTTTGAAGTAATGTTCCGTGTTAAAAAAAATAATGCAAGTGATCCTTATATATATATATAATAATAAATTGTAAAGTTAAAATTAAAGTTATTCAGTTTCTTTCTTAGGTTCACAAACTTAAATATTGGACACAAAAAAAGTTTTATTTAAGCAAACTATATATATAAGAGGAAAGTTTAATGGTGTGGTTGTTTTTTCTTCTTCAATTCTTGTACGTTTATATATAATATATATATTGTTGCAGCAAAAGTGTGTTAATAAAACATTTGTTTAAACCAGTAGAAATCACAATGGCAAACATTGGTGGTCGGATGAAACCCTTCCAAACAGGTCTGAAGGAATTGGCGACTGCACCATTTACTTCAAACTAATTAACTCAGGCAGTTGTGGGGATACAATCAAATGCTTGCTGATAGGGTAAATTCGGTACACTGCCACATCCACAAAAACAAGAATATCCTTAATTTTCTTCCAACTTCTTCTTCTTCTTCTTCTTCGTTCGTTCACACAGTTTCCTGTCATGTGAACGTAGATCCATCATGCTGTCGTTATGCGCCTAACTAAGAAATAGTTAGGCCCAGCATGTCCGACTTCGGCTGAATAAATCTTTGTAAGAATGTCTAGAAAAAAACCCGCAGGAGAATGGACTAGTGAAATAGAAAGACAGCAAACGACAGTAAGCAAAGGGAAAAGGCAGAGTCAAAGAGAATGACATAATTAGAGGAAGTTACAAGCACAGAACTTCCAGAACTTTACCTTTACCGTTACCTCTTCACTGGCGTCAGACAGGTCCCCATAGTCCACGGGGTTCATGCACAGGGTGCACAGGTTGTTCAGGTCAGCGAAGCACTGGGTGCAGTACACCGCCTTGCACCCGTAGTTGACGCAGTGGCTGAAGTTCTCCTCGTCCTCCTTACGCCCTTCCATCCCGCACATGATGCAGTACTTCATGTCGTAGCCGCACCACTTCATCAGTCGCCTCAGCCGGGGAAACTGGTGGGCTATGCGACCCTTGATGCTCATTTTCTGCAAGGAATGTAACGGGTTTTTTAGTGTTGAAGTCTTCGGGATAAACTTGCGCATGATGCAGTACTTCGTGTCGTAGCCGCACCATTCCATCAGTCGCCTCAGCCGGGGGAACTGGCGGGCGATGCGTTCCTTGATGCTGATTTTCTGCAAGTAATGCAAAGGTTTTGTAGTGTTGAAGTCTTCGGGACGAACTCGCGCATGATGCGGTGCTTCGTGTCGTAGCCACACCACTGTCTCCATCAGCCGTTCCAGCCGAGGAAACTGGTGGGCTATGCGTCCCTTGATGCTCATTTTCTGTAAGGAATGTAACGGTTTTTAGTGTTGTAGTCTTCGGGACAAACTCGCGCATAATGCAGTGGCTCACTCGTGTTAACAAAGTTAACACGAAGTGAGTATATAGTATGATAGTTGTTCGGTTGTGTGTCTGTGTGTGTGTGTGTGTGTGTGTGTGTGTGTGTGTGTGTGTGTGTGTGTGTGTGTGTGTGTGTGTGTGTGTGTGTGTGTGTGTGTGTGTGTGTGTGTGTGTGTGTGTGTGTATGTGTGTGTGTTGCGTCCGTGGTCTAATATCCAAACATTAACGTTGGCATTTTCTCGGGAAATAGAAGGCATACATTGTTCAAACTTTGCACACATATATATGTCTATGCAAGCTTTCAAACAATAATGATTTGAATAATTTAATACTTAAAATAACACTGTAAACAGATAACATTTTATATTAGTGGGTTGGAGAGTATTCAACCGCAACATGAGTTAAGAAACTCATCAACACCGAAAGCCTCGATAGCTCACTGGTAGAGCGTCCGTCTGGTTCCGGGTCCGATTCTCGGCGCGGGCATTTTTTTTAAATTTTTGGGTTTTTTAGTTGTATCCATTAATGATAGTTTCATTTGTACTTTAAGATTGTATTGACAATCTTGTACTTTAGACACCCCCCCCTCAATCTTTGTTTGTTGTTGTCCCACATGCGCATGTTCGAGTGAGCCTTGAAGGCCCCTTGTGCCTTGTGCTGAAGTCTTCGGGACAAACTCGCGCATGATGCAGTGCTTCGTGTCATAGCCACACCACTGTTTTCATCAGCCGTTCGAGCCGAGGAAACTGGCGACGGGCTATGCGTCCCTTTGACGCTCATTTTCTGTAGTACAAAGAATAATATTAAAGATATATTAGAGCTGAAGCATTCGGGATTAACCCTCCAAGTGCCGCGCTACTTGTCATAGTCACACAATCGAGAGAGACGGCGAAACTGGCGGGCAATGCGTCTCTTGATGCTCATTTTCTATAAGGAGAAAAAACCAAGTTTTTAGTGCTGAAGTCTTCGGAATGAACCCTCCAAGTGCCCTGCTTTATATCGTAGCCACACCGTTCGAGCCGTGGAAACTGGCGAGCTATGCGTCCTATGATGCTCATTTTATGTAAGGAGATATTAAAAAGCCCTTAATGCTGAAGTCTTCGGAATGAACCCTCCAAGTGCCCTGCTTTATATCGTAGCCACACCGTTCGAGCCGTGGAAACTGGCGAGCTATGCGTCCTATGATGCTCGTTTTCTGTAAGGAGATATTAAAAAGCCCTTAATGCTGAAGCCTTCGGGATTAACCCTCCAAGTGCCGCGCTTCTTGTTATAGTCACACAATCGTGAGAGACGGGGAAACTGGCGGGCAATGCGTCTCTTGATGCTCATTTTCTATAAGGAGAAAAAAACAAGTTTTTAGTGCTGAAGCCTTCGGGATTAACCCGTCCAAGTGCCGTGCTTCGTGTCATAATCGCACCACTTCATCAGCCGTTCCAGCCGGGGAAACTGGCGCGCCATGCGACCCCTGATGCTCATTGTCTGTCAGGGAAAAGTCATTTAGGCGTTCGCCTGCCAATTCAATACGTGAGTGACCCGGATTTGAATCACAGCCTTGCCTTTTCTTTCCAGCTCAAACGGCGAAATCGAACTAAACCGTCGTGTCCTTCGGATGGGTACTGAAAGCAAGTCTGACCCGTGTTGCTAAACACCTATGCGGTCACCACGTTTACCTCCTACTTGCCTTCCCCCCCTCCCTCTCTGCGCGCGCGCACGCGCACCCCCCCCCCCCCCCCCCCCCCCGCGACACACTCTCTTCCCCCAACCCCACCCACCCCCTCCCCTCCACCCAGCACGCACCTGGATCTCTTTCTCATCTTTGTACTTCCTCCGGATCTGGCGTCGCGCGAACTTGAAGAAGGATCCCCTCTTGTAGATGATCTGGTTGTAGAGCCACACGGCTCGCTCCTTCTCCCTCTTGGGGTAGTAGCAGGAGGCTACCGCCCGACGGAGACGCAGCCCGTAGGCTTCGAAGATGGACAGGAAGAAACAGATGACGTAGAGAGCGACGATGGAGCGGTAGGCCCCGTAGTCTGGATAAAAGAAAATAATATGGTAACAATTTTCTCTATTTATTTAGTTTCCCTTTTAAAAAAAAGTACACAAAAAAACCACCTGTACTCAATGGTCAAAGGGGAAATTACAACATTCTGATTTTTGTTTCGTTGTTTCTTTCGCCTTCGAAAACGTAAAAAGTATTTTAGCATTCTGATTTTTTTTCTGATTCGATTTTTTTTCATATTAGCTTTTGAACTTTTCGGGTTTTCTCCGTTCGATTTTCCTCCTATGCCGATTTGTATTCCCCTTGTTATTATTATTTTTGACGTATCTCGCTTTTTAGTGTCTTTTTTTGGTTTCTCTTTTTTTAGCGTGTCGTGAGATGTATTAAGCGGCCAATGTGCATGTACGTTTTGTATTGTAATTGTTTATATGACTGTGTGCGGTTTGTTAGAGAGAGAGAGAGAGAGAGAGAGAGAGAGAGAGAGAGAGAGAGAGGGGGGGGGGGGACATAGAGAGACAGAGAGAGGGACGGAGACAGAGATAGACACAGACAGACAGACAGACATAAACAGACAGACAGACACATAGACAGAGATGCAGGCGCACAGACCATCGACCCTACATTACCTATACATTATCCATGCACAGACAAAGGCAAAGGCAGAGGGACGGACAGAAGGCAGACAGGTACAGGTAGGGAGAGACATACTTAGGCTATGTATACCAGTCAGTCGTTTCCGACCATGACTGCCAGATAGCAGCTACTCCGGCGGGCTGGGCTAGAATTTATTTATAGTGGGACATGCCTTGAAGAGTTCAGAGACACATAGGATACTTCGAACAGAAAACGGACTAAAAGAGAAGCGTGTGATTTGGGTTGGTTGAGGGTGGGGGAGACAAGGGGTGGCTTCGTTAATCACCTTGCTCGCTGTCGGCAGGGACAGAGAGACATGGACATAATTGGGACCCAGCACCACAAAAGGGGCACTAAGTGTCAAAATGACCATGCTGAGAAAATGGTACAGTTGGAAACTTCAGGCAATTGGATTTCTAATGATGTAAAAAACATTATTGTGTCCTTTTTTGTGTTGCAGAGTTAAGAGCGTTTAAAGTTGGTAAGGTGACTGTCAGCCATTTTGAGAAATCACAGTCTAAAGTCTAGCCTATTCTAAGAAAATGCACCAACCTAATAATTTTAAAGCACTTTTTGTCCGTCACCATAGGTGATCGGACTTTGCGATGGGCTGGTTTGTATTTTTTTTTGTTTTTGTTTTTTCTGTATGTCCCAAGGATATCTCCCGAACTGCTTGACCGAATCGCGTCAAATTGTGTGCTGGTGTGTCACCATGAGCGGAAGGCATCCGCGCAAAAAATGTTTGCCGTCATGACCTTGACCTTGGCGTACGACCTTGAAAACCGAAAATCTTTAAGGGGCCATAACTCCCACACCATTGGTCTTAGAGACTTCAAATCTGGCATGGAGGTACTTTGGCTTATGCTCGTTCTGATGGTGGCATACCGATCAAGGTCAAGGTCAAGGTCCGGGAGATCGGTAGGCCTTGAAAGTGGTAGGGGTCTAAAAATTGGGTTTTCAGCCATATTTTCCACATTTGTACTTGACAGAAGCGCTTCAGATTGTGTGTGGCACTGCATACCCTAGAGTAGAAAACATCGGAGCATAAATTATTTTGAATATTTGGAGACCATATTAAAGATTATCCTTTATGCATATGAAAGATAAAATGTTAGGGAGCACAAAAAAAATACCCATAACTCAAAATTGACAAAAAATTAGATTTTTGACTTTGCAAGCCTTTTGTGAGAAACTAGCCCAGCGACGTAATGTCCCTTTCGTGGTGCTGGGTCACAATTAATTGGAATGTAAGAAAACTAAAGAATAGAAGCATTATCACCTGGTGGGTTGGGGATGGGGAGACAAGGGGAGGTGTCGATGTCCAGACCACTGCCAGCTAGAGGGTCCAGCAGGCCCACCATGGTCCGGTACATGTCCGCCAGAGGGCCTTCACCTTATGATAGAACGAAAGAAATGAAGGGAGGAAGACAGAAAAAAGGAAAGAAAAAAAGGAAAGAAAGAAGGGAAGAAACGAATGAACAAACAAAGAGACAAAGCTTAACAACAAGTAGATGAATACATGGAATAATTGAATACATGAATACAGTGTACATGAAAACAAATAAATAAATAAATGAATAATTAAATGAATAATCAAATGAATAATTAAATGAATAATCAAATGAATAACATAAATGAATACATAAATGAATACATAAATTAATAAATAAATAAATAAAAATAAATAAATAAATAAATAAATAAAAACGAAATAAATAAATAAATAAATGAATAAACTAGTCCCGTGGGATCGCAGTGAGAACGGGGGACAACGTATGACAGCGAAGAGGCTGCGTAGTAACGGCAAAGATATTCTAAAAGGGTAAGATGGATTACTTAAAAGCTCGGCGAACCGGGCTGATAGTGCGGACGTGTACACTATTCACAGTGGAGGCTATCCAAAAACTCGGACTGGAACTTGAACGGAGAATTCAACTGGCCTATCGATGTGTAAAATGTGTCACGTTTCAAAGGGACATAACCAGTGTTTCTGTCCTCACTACTCATATAGGGAAAAAGAGACCGGATGTTTTATCTTCCCCTGTACAGTCTTTGGTAACGGTGAGTTGAACGTAGAAGCAACGCAGGGCCCGCGCATTGAGCGCTGCTTGATTCAGCAACAAAACTGGCCACGTGGCTAGGACGTAGTAAGGACGTGATACGCGTGGCTGGAGCATCATAACAGCGTGGCCCCGGTCTTCTAGGGCGTGGCTGCATCGTGGCTCAGCCGTCGAGCTGTCGCGGAAGGAACGTGGCTAGAGCGGTATCCAGGAAGTATAGAGCGTGGTGTAGATAGGTGTGGTGGTGAGAACGTGGGAACAGGGTCTTCAACATTCATACATTTTTTGCTCGTTTGCGCGTACTGAGAACGCAACAGCCGCGTGGTTGCGTTCACACATTAGGAAAAAATCAATGCACAAAAAAAGCAAAAACAAAACCCCCACCCAACAACAGCAAAAACAAGTTTGAAAACTCTAAGATCAACGGTTTGGAAGTTATGGCCCCTTAAAGATTTTCGGTTTTCAAGGTCATACGCCATGGTCAAGGTCACGACGGCGATAACTTAAACACCACCACACAAAATTTGAAGCGATTCTGTCAAGCGGTTCGGGAGATATCCTTGGGTCGGACAGAACAAAGCAACAACAAGAACAAAAAACAAAGAAACATACACGAATGATTGCAGACTCCTTTGCGATCGTAGATCGGCAAAGGACAAAAAAGGGTAGAGTCCGAAACGTCGTGACGTTTTGTTTTTTGTTTTTTTCTTATTAAATAATTCTTTCTTTTGGGGTTTACATTTCGATTCTGTTTATAACAATTATTTTATATTTTGTGACACGTACTTTAGGAGATTTCCAGCAGTTCAATAAGACCTTGTCACGTTCTCTATAAATGTATCATCCCAAACTATCTGCATTGTTAACAATTTCGGGACTTTACTGGTGTTGCACTGCCTTCGTTCGGGCATTACCTCCAGTATCGTTCCCACCATCTTTACATCTACTAATGTCCCATACGTGTCTGTTCCAGACCGGAGGACGTTAAACAGAATTACTACTAGTCAGGAGGTAAATCTGTGCACACACCACACGTTGCTCACTTCTAAACTCCCTTCGAGCCCTTAGACCACACGTTTGCCTCTGACTTTGCGTTTGTACTGGTTTGAAGTAGGGGGAACTAATTGCTGTAGAGTTTGTTTCTATATAGTCTAAAAGTCTGATCTACCACTTCCTTATGTCTTAACCTGAAGTAAAAACCTGTAATCTTCTTTAAT
>CM065685.1:27174965-27179965 GCA_017654935.2 Phymorhynchus buccinoides | reverse complement strand
GAAGGTTTTGGCTATTCCGTGAAACAGATGAAAGCTTCCTGACCCTAGCTGGGACACTTCCGGTTTAGTTCTATACCGGAAGTGTTGCAAATCTATGTTTGAGCACATTCTGAAAATACGAACGAAATCCGTTCATGCAGCCATTTTTGAGTTATTAAAGATTGAAATGTTGCTGATGTCGCCGTTTTTCGGCCGTATTTCGCCGACCTTTAGTCAAAATCATTTAATTATGAAAATTGTACAATCCTGAAAGAGCCCTGCAACTTTCCTGAAATGTTAGGCCAAATCGGACAAAAAGAGGGGAAGAAAAGAAGAACAAGATGACAAAAAAAACTCTTGCAACTGCAATAGTATTTTCCCTAAAAGGGAGAATCCTAATTAAAATACCCCGTCCCTTACCGAGCCGACAGTGGCCTTCTTCACGGCATTCACCACCAGAGTCTTGATGGCTCCTATCGCACACAGCAGCTGGCCGATGCGGGCCAGGTGGCACAGGTGGGAAGCGGCGGTGACAATATCGCACAGGAAGCTGAAGGTTTTGGCTATTCCGTGAACCAAATGAAAGCTGCATGACCCTAGTTGGGACACTTCTGGTTTAGTTCTATACCGGAAGTATTGCAAATCTATGTTTGAGCAAATTTTGAAAATACGAACGAAATCCGTTCAGCCATTTTTGAGTTATTGAAGATTGAAATTTGGCCGATTTCGCCGACTTTTCGGCAAAATAAGGGAGAATCCTAATTAAAATACCCCGTCCCTTACCGAGCCGACAGTGGCCTTCTTCACGGCATTCACCACCAGCGTCTTGATGGCTCCTCCTATCGCACACAGCAGCTGGCCGATGCGGGCCAGTTGGCACAGGTGGGAAGCGGCGGTGACGATCCCGCAGAGGAAGCTGAAGATGCCCAGCCGGTCGTTGCAGTCGTCGTAGGCGTCGTCGAAGGCCTTCTTGCACTTCCTGTATGGCGCGCCCATCTTGTCGTTGCAGATGTCCACCAGGCTGTACAGCCACTTGAACACCTGAAGGGATGCAAAACAAAAACAAAAAACAACACAAAAACAACACAGCAATAACAAACACAGATAAGCACAAAAAAACACGCCATATATATTCATTTTTCTTAGGTTCTTTTTTCACCCGTTTTGTTAGTAAGAAAATGTGACCCAGCACCACGAACGGGACATCAAATGTCAAACTGACCACTCTGGGAAAATTATACATTTGAACATAGCAGACAATTATATTTCCATTGATAGAAGAACCATTCTTGTATCTTGTTCCGTTCCAGAGTTATGAGCATTTAAAGTTAGTAGGGTGAGTGTCAGACATTTTGAGAAATCGGAGTCTAAAGTCCAGGCTAGCTGAAGAAAATGCATTGAGCTGGTCGTTTTAAAACACTTATAATGCCATCTAGAGACCATTATTAAAGATTATCCTTTATAAATATGACAGGTAAGATGTTAGAGAACATGAACATACCCACAACGCAAAATTGACAAACTATGTCTGTTGGTCGGTCGGTCGGTCGGTCCAAAATTGTCGCACATATTGTAAAAGAGAAAGAAAAGCGTGCCACAAACGATTGCGAATCCGCGCTTGTTTCCTTTACAAACCTGTTGTGATAAACTAGCCCAGCGACTTAATGTTCCTTTCGTGGTGCTGGGTCACAAATAAGCAGGAGCTTAACATGGATCCCAATCGTCCTGCAAGACAACGGGTCCCAGTGACCCTTTCACTTAGGGAATAGAGGGTTCTAGAAGAGGGATACAGGATCCCCATTGCCTTGCAAATATTGAAATGCAACATTCCAAGTGCATGTGATGAGTAGTTTGACAGAATGTGATGAAATTCTGCTTAACGGCCTCCGGTCTGGAACAGACACATAATGGATATTAATAGATATAAAGATGGTGGGAACGATCCTGGAGGCAATGCCCGGAGGCAGTGCACCACCAGGAAAGTCCCGAATTTTTAACAATGCAAATGTGTATTAAAATTGCTTGAAGTAGTTTGACAGAAGTTTTCAGAATGTCTATATAATATGCACACACAGCCAGTGGCATTCGGGGAGACAGAATAGATGATGAAAAAGATGGGAGAATCAGATCAGTTCAATGAATTGGGTCCAGAAGTAGTGAAAATAATGGACAGTGAAAGGTCCTTGATTGGAGGACATAACTTGTAATGCCAAGACTATGGTGTGTCATGCTGCCCAAGCATGTTTATGTACATTTCTGAGAGCCCTGAGACACTTTATAAACCCTTTCTTTTCGTACCCAGCTGTTTCGGGAGGAACATTTAGTTTATCTATATTTTCATAAGTTGTTTCAAGCCAGCATTAGTTTACCATAAATAACTTTTCATAAATAATAATACTCAAAAATATGTTGTAATATGTGACTAAATTAGTTGCACTCAGTGGATATTGCTAGATTTTCACTCATGGGCAATTGTGTTTATGTTTACAATACTAAGTGCATCATTCAATGACTTTTTTAAAAACTAAATATGTTGTATGATACTGCTCAACAAAAATCAGGTGTTTTTTTACCATAAAACTGATGGAAGAAATATAATATTAAACATACAATCTAGAACATACAGCCAAAATATTTTTTTACAAACAAAATGCTTGGTGCAGTTTTTAATCTAAGATTTTTAGATTCAGTCTTTGGTAAAGGTAAAGATGTGTCCCCCCTCCCCCATTTCTCGGTTGTTTCCATTTTTTTCCGTTCTTGCCTTTATTAGTGCAGATTGAGTACTTCATCCTCTATCATTTGCTATATTTCACACTAATTTACATCCATTTACATAATAAAAAACATGCATTCAATAATAGTAGAAGATAAAGGCAAGACGGAAAAACGCAATGAACCAGGACTGTGACAAATGCCGCGGTGTACTGCACTACATAGGGGGGGGGGGGGGGGGGTGTTCTATTAGATAATGGCCTTTATCATGACTGCGATTAATTATTCAACAAAGATAATTACCTGAAAAGGTTCATAAAATACAGCTTAATGTTTGGTAAGAAAGGCAAGAACGGAAAAATGGAAACAAACAGTCTTTTAACTAAATAGCTTGATTCTGTGTGGGACGAGAACAGCAGTGCGCACCGTGGCGATGGCGGAGATGATCTCCTTGATGGCTCTGATGAGAGCCTTGAAGGCGTCCATGAGGGCCCTGGCGAAGGCCTTGATCTGCTCGTACATGTCCTGCAGGGCGTCGATGACCGCGGAGAGCGGGGAGGACGCCATCTCCATCATCTTCTTGGTCTCGTTCAGCATCAGGCTCTGCCCGCAGGTGGCGCTGTTGGCCATCACCTGAGCGAGCATCGACAGTCACTGAGATAATGATGATAATAATGATATCAATAATAATAATGATATGAATAATAATATTAATTATAATAATGATGGTAATAACAATAATAATGATGGTAATAACAATAATAATTATATTAGTAATAATAATGATGGTAATAACAATAATAATTATATTAGTAATAATAATGATAACAATAATAATAATACAATAATAATAATAATGCAATAATAACACAATAATAATAATAATAATAATAATACAATAATGATAACAGCAACAATACCACTACTACTACTACTACTACTACTGCTACTACTACTAATAACAACAACAAAATAGAGCGTGGAAACAAAAATGAACAACCAGCCGCGTAGCAGTATGTTTGGCTCCAGTGCAATTTAAAAAATTTTTTCGTCTGTGTAATTTTCACTAAAAAATACCAACCTTCTTCTTCCTGCGTTCCCAGGCCATACTAAGGTCCAGAAAGGGTGAGGTACGTAACTATTGTAATCCGGTTTTTCAGTTTTCGCCGGTCTCGCTAGCTGCATTCAGCCGAGACAGTCATTCCGATTTCGGAGGTCGAGGAAATAAATGAATGAGAACCCACCTTCAAGTTGGTGGAGATGTTGGCCGCAGGGTAGGAGAAGACGAGCACGGTGGCGTACATGAGGAGGAAGGTCCTGCCTTTCTTGGAGAACATGGAAGGGATGGTGAGGAACACCATGCACCGCACGGTGTGGGCGAAAGCCATGCCTAGGGTCAGTACCACCCCGAACACACAGCTGTCGAACACGGGAAAAGAGAGGGGATAATTACTCGCCTACAGCGAGTTCAAAACAGTGCAGCCCGCCTCATACTGCGTAAACGCAAGCGTTATTACGTCACGCCACTTCTGAAGGAGCTCCATTGGCTCCCTGTGCAGTCCCGCCTTCAGTATAAGCTGGCTGTCCTATCCTTCCGTCACTTTGAACAGACCCTTCCGCCTTACCTCTCCAGTGCTCTTCACACCTACACTCCTTCCCGCTCACTCAGGTCCTCAAACACAAAACTTCTGAAAGTTCCAAAAACAAATCTAAAATCATTTGGTGACCGCAGTTTCAGTTTAAGTGCCCCTGCTGTTTGGAATTCCCTCCCAGTCGATCTCCGCCATGAACCAACTATCTCTACTTTCAAAGCTGAACTCAACACTCACTACTTTTAAAGCTCATTTGGTTTGTAATTTTTTCCTTCTTGATCTTGTACCTGGGTAATAATGTCTTGTGTGACTGCGGGTGTATCAGTGAATGGAAGCGCCTTGAGTGTAAAATAATTACAGAAAGGCGCTATAGAAATACTATCAATTATTATTATTAATATTATAGTGGAACCTCCATTTTAACCCTTTCAACGCTATGCATTCCTCAGCCAAAATTTACCATTAACCTTACCTGGGTAGAGAAAAGATTGTGTCTGGAATACTGGGGATTCCTCTGTGATACGCCTAAAATAGGGCCTATCCTTACCTCCCAAAATGAAGAACATAAGGGCACTGGATACCAGACCCTCATTTGATGCCTTTCAGTGACATGGGTGTTAAATAATTGTGGTGCCAAGATGCGACAGTGGCCATGATTTTTTTTTTTTTAGACCCCCATTATAAGACTCTCATCCACTTAACTCATTGCGGACGAAT
>CM065685.1:27124965-27167465 GCA_017654935.2 Phymorhynchus buccinoides | reverse complement strand
CAAAAGGCCCTGCAGATGACCACCCGGATCGAGGCCAAGCACCCTCCGTAGCAGGACTCCCACCACGTCGTCAGTTCCGGGTAGCCTGCCATCTCGCGCAGAGCGTTCTCCTTGGCCCGGGCCTGCAACACGGGCTGCCACTCAATGGTCAACTTAGGAGGACGATGATTTGACCGCCAGGAGGCAGTCAAACCAGTTGGGGGCTTAGCGCGTGATATTCTTAGTTGGGGGTAGTGAGAGTCGGGGGGGGGGGGGGGGAGTGAGAGAGAGAGAGAGAGAGATGGAGAGAGAGAGAGAGAGAGAGAGAGAGAGAGATTCAATTCAATTCAATTCAAACAATTTTAATGACTAGAATTTTAATGACTAGGGCCTTCTGCCCGTATCTTCTGCCCGTATCATAGGGAGGCTGGGGGAGGGGGTTATAAAGACATAACACATGTATCGAAAACTAGAAAATCACAAAACTAGAAAATAACACAAATTCTTGAGAGAGAGAGAGAGAGAGAGAGAGAGAGAGAGAGAGAGAGAGAGAGAGAGAGAGAGAGAGAGAGAGAGAGGGGGGAACTCAAGAGAGAGAGGGGGGAACTCAACCCCCCCCCCCCCCCCCTCTCTCTCTCTCTCTCTCACTACCCCCAACTAGGAAAATCACGCGCTAAGCCCCTTACTGGTTTGATTTCCACCTGGAGGTGAAATGTGCGTTCTAGGCTGCTCAATTGTTTAAAGACACACTGAGCCACCACGATTAAGTCCCTGGTTGTTGTTTTTCTGGGCAGCTGTGACCCACATACAAATGTCCCCATGTTCAAATTGAGGCTGCTCTTTAAAATGATGCATAGCATTGAATTTGGGGGCATTTGTATGGTAGAGAGACCTGGTCAAAAACAAGATTGATTTCCAGCAATAAGAGGGAAAACACGTGAAAAACCATGATTTTGACACGTGATGGTGCTGGGTCTTTAAGAAATCTTCCTAGCATAAGAGGGAATGTGACACGTGACGTGGGGTGTCTTTAAAGGCCCACCAGATCACGTGTCAAAATCACGGCTTTTACGTTGTTTTCCCTCTTATAGCTGGTAAAAGATCTTGTTTTGACCAGGTTTGACTCCCATACAAATGGCCCCAAATTCAAACCGAAACATTTATGAAGAGCAGCCTCAATTTGAAGTTGGGGTAAGCCTATCAATATTTTGTATGTGGGTCACAGCTACCCAGAAAAAATACCAAGGGACTTAATCGTGGTGGGTCACTGTGTTCGGAAATAATATAGGGGAATAATTGCAAACATGGCAAGTTACTCTACCATCAGGTAGATCCCCAGCTCTCGCATCGTGTGTTTGAGCAGTCACACAGCACTTAGAACACATGTGCCTCATTCTAAAATTGATGTCATTTATATTTTTACGTCACATTTTGCAAGTTTTATCAGTTTGTGGCCACTGGCCTCCCCTAATTTTTCTATAAAAAAAAGTTTACAAGTCGTTGACTCGCATCCTGCGGTTTCAAGGTTCGACGCCATTGTTGCACTCCGCTATGGTATTTGACCTAGTAATGGAGGTAAGCAACTCTAATTTTCCCGAAGTGCTCTCCCCCAGTTTTCTTTCTTCCGAAAATCGTCTATTGAGATGTACCGCTGCAGTGCAATAGGGTAACATACACACACATACTCTCTCTCTCTCTCTCTCTCTCTCTCTCTCTCTCTCTCTCTCTCTCTCTCGCTCTCTCTCTCTCTCCATAACTTGCCAGAGCAAACATCTTGCGCCGGACCCGCAATGCTTTCTTGACTGCAGTCAATCCTGGTCCCCCCATGGTGTTGTCTTCGAGTGAAAAGCTAGTCTAACTGAGGTACTATTAACGGTTGAATACAACTAAGCATATAATAAATTGAGATAACCCAACAATCACAAACGATGGTCTACTTGAGTTAATTTAGCAATCACAGCCTAGCCCTCAAGTCATGCAAAAATACAGTTTAGTTCAGATAATGCAGTGATTAAAAGTCCTCAAGAATTCTGTTCTAAAAACGTCATGCGTTGGAAACATTTCTAAAACATGTGTAAGTTAGAAAAAATGACGTCAAGAGTACTTAGGCAGAAACTGCATCAGAAGAAAAATGACGTCACTTACCATCCGCCGTGGCTGGAAGGTCTCGGGTTCGAATCCCATCAGAGGCGAAGTTTTTTTCGGTCCTAGGCCGACTCTTACACAGAGTGAGTATAACTATATGGACTCGATTGATGGGAAGACTCAAGCCACGCAGTAACGCTTCATCCGCTTGATGGATGCGATTTTCAGAGTGTTGCTCTAATTCCATGACAAACACAGCAGGTGTCTGTAGTTCTCGGGGCTTCATTATGAACGGAAGCGTAGAGTAGGCCTACAGACCTGTCATGTAGTCTCAGACCAATAAGGAACTCCATATTATAGCAGCATCGTCATTGTCATCAGCCTTATCTCCATATGTCATCAAAAGGAAAAAGACTTTCGTAAAATATGTGTCCTTTCATGTATGCCCTGCTCTCATGGTGACCTGTTTCGATTTTCAATCCAGTCTATGCCTTGGTGTTTGTGTGTGTGTGTCAGCGCGTGCTTGTATGCGCGTGTGATTTAAAAGCAAAACAAAACAATACTTCTGCCTCTGGCCGGGTAACAACAGTGTATGTGACACGCACACACACGCACAGAGAGAGAGAGAGAGAGAGAGAGAGAGAGAGAGAGAGAGAGAGAGAGAGAGAGAGAGAGAGAGAGAGAGAGAGTTCATGCTTTCAAGTTATATCTCTGAGAGAGAGAGAGAGAGAGAGAGAGAGAGAGAGAGAGAGAGAGAGAGAGAGAGAGAGAGAGAGAGAGAGAGAGAGAGAGAGTTTTCATGCTTTCAAGTTCTCTCTCTCTCTCTCTCTCTCTCTCTCTCTCTCTCTCTCTCTCTCTCTCTCTCTCTCTCTCTCTCTCTCTCTCTCTAACAAAATACCCCTCGAAGACTAGCCAGTTCACTGAAGTCCTGTCATGTATCGTTGACAGAAGCGAAATTGCTTTGCCCTCCACCCTCACCCCCCACCACAACCTTTCATCGCCCTCCCTCTCAACCCTCCCTACACCCTCCTCCTCTTCTGTCCTCCGCACACTTTCCCTAATTACTTTGATGTTTTGTAACAAGCACTTTGATTAACCCACGTATACCGATTTTAGTTCTATTATTTTTCCAAACTATTTTCGAAATGAGGCGTGTGTGTGTGTGTGTGTGTGTGTGTGTGTGTGTGTGTGTGTGTGTGTGTGTGTGTGTGTGTGTGTGTGTGTGTGTGTGTGTGTGTGTGTATGTGAGAGAGAGAGAGAGAGAGATCGAGAGAGAGAATTGAATTGAATGAACTTTATTTATAGAGGGTAATAGAATAAGCAATAACATGCTTTTTTTTTTACATCCATCCCTCTGGGGAAAAATAATAAAATATAACAGTAGAAATGAAAAAGGAAAATGAGCACAGACAAAGCAATATAAAGCATGCGAAATACAACCCAATATAGTAACACAACAATAACAAACTAAAAGCTAATGTTATTAACTATACTCATTTTTAACATTACGAAGTAAGCACATACACACGGGGAAAAAAACAATCCTACTTTTCATACTCCAGGTATACTCACATTACAAGGTTACGTGCCCCCACCCCCTCCCATCTCTCTCTCTCTCTCTCTCTCTCTCTCTCTCTCTCTCTCTCTCTCTCTCTCTCTCTCTCTCTCTTATCCTTGTAAAATAAAGTATCTGAGTCTGAGTCTGAGTCTGAGCTCTCTCTCTCTCTTTTTCTATCTCTCTCTCTCCCTCCCTCTCTCTCTCTCTCTCTCTCTCTCTCTCTCTCTCTCTCTCTCTCTCACACACACACACACACACACACACACACACACACACACACCTAGTTACAAGTATCCATGAGTGCATGTCCCGCATGCATGCGAGAATACTATGCGTCATTTCATCTTCACAATAATACTGATTACCGCATTTCGTGATGGCGACACCCCAGTTACAGACTGACACGCGCCATTTTGTTTCCATCAAGGGGAATCACTTTTGTCGTAGAAGTTTCCCCTGAGGCTTAATCCCTGCACTGCCACTGCCAGGAACCATCACTCTGCCACCAAAAGACAAGGAGGAAGGAAGTAGTTTCCCTTGATGATCTATAAATAGAACTCGGTTGATGTCAACTTCAATTTCCTACATTGTGTACACGGAAGATGGGTTCGTTGTGTAATGCTGGTTGTCGTCTTATTTTCTTCATACGTATATATCTATCAGGAGAAAAAAAAAAAAGTCTGAAGTGATAATCATGTTGACAGATTCAAATAAATGACAAACATGATAGAGGTTTTATTTTCAAGATGTGCCACCCCCCCTACCTATCTCGGTTAATTGTATTTTTCCGTTATTGCCTTTCTTACCATACATAAAGCTGTATTTTAGGAACATTTTTAGCTAATAACCTTTTTTGAATACTAACCCTAACCCTAACCCTAAACCCTAGCCCTAACCCTAACCCTACCCCCCACCGTATAAGACGGAAAAACGCAACGAACCACAACTGTGACAAATCGCGGTGTACTGCAGTACATAGTGGGGGGTAGGGTTAGGTTTAGGGCTAGGGTTAGGGTTAGGGTTAGGGTTAGGGTTAGTATTCCAAAAAGGTAATTAGCTAAAAATGTTCCTAAAATACAGCTTTATGTATGGTAAGAAAGGCAATAACGGAAAAATACAATTAACCGAGATAGGTAGGGGGGGTGGCACATCTTGACCTTTACCTTATTTTCTTTCAAAAAGCATTTGGGCCTATGCATTTTAATATTATAAAACATTCTCTTCTATAATAAAAAGAAAAGAAAAGAAAAGAAGAAGCTGTTATTGTTGCTTAGCCATCCACCCATCCCAAATTGATATTTGAAGATTCTCAACGGTTCAGGCATACATTTATGTCAACATGTTCCACTCATCGCGTTCCAAGCATAGATCTAACAACAAAATGATTATTTTAAAACTAGTACATTTTGACTGTGTGTGTGTGTGTGTGTGCGTGTGTGCGTGTGCGTGCGTGCGTGTATCGCGCGCGCGCGTGTGTGTTGTGTGTGTGTGTGCGTGTGCGTGTGCGTGTGCGTGCGTGCGCGTGCGCGCGCGCGCGCGTGTGTGTGTGTGTGTGTGTGTGTGTGTGCGCGCGCGCGTGTGTGTGTCCGTGTGTGTGTGGTAGTTTAGACATACTATAAGGGGGTCTTTAACAAGTGCTCATTTATTTATTTTTTGGTTTCAAGGTGTATCAACAAACGGTAGGTTATTGTTCCAGCAAAATATAATTTAAGTGAAGCTCAGAACCTGTTTGACTCGATTAGTTTGAACAGACTACAAGGGGGTCTTTAACAAGTGCTTATATATGTATTTTTTGGTTTCAAGATGTATTAACAAACGGTAGGTTATTGTGTAAGGACTGAGGGGGCGAGAGGGAGGGAGGGGGTGTAGAGTGGCACAGAGGTAACGCGTTCGCCTTGTGTCAAGTAAACCCGAGTTCGAACCTGGGTACAGGGGATTTTTTCCTCTCACTTTGCACTAGGCCTTACGGTCTGAACGTGGAGTCTTTCGGATGAGACCATAAACCGAGGTACCGTGTGCCCATGCACTTAGCACACGTTAAACCCAGTGGCAACGAAAACGTTGGCATTTGGTCCAAACTTACCCCCCACCCACCCCCTTTTCCTTCCTCATCAGTCACACAAAAATCGCACGCAAAACCCCCACAAAACAACATATTGGGCAGCCTCTGGCTGCGACGCAATCTCCGGGGGGGGGGGGGGGGGGGGGAGCAACCCGAATTTCACAGAGACGCCTCTGTGACTAAAAAAGTACCTAATACCTAATAAAGTACCTAATAAGTCAAATTATAGCCATAGCCACCAACCCTTGCCATCCAAAGCAGCAACAAAGAGAGACGAAACATCCACGTAATTAGTCTTGCTGAGATTGACAGGATAATAGACAGTCACGCACAAAGAAGGCCTGCATACGACAAAGTACATAGATCGGGGGCGTCCCATTGGGAGTAATCCCGCTCGGACTAATACACCTCGGACTAATCCCAGTCGGACTAATCCCATTCTGACTAATCCCGTTCGACCTAATTGCTTTGATTTGCATAGCTTTTTCCCATTCGGTCTAATGTCTGCTGAGCATTTGTATCATTGCATTTCTGCGTACCCAGGTATTCCTTGGTTTTTTTTAGATAGGTTAGGGATAGGGTTAGGGATAGAGTTAGGGTTAGGGTTAAGAATAGGGTTAGGGTTAAGAATAGGGTTAGGGATATGGTTAGGGTTAGGGATAGGGTTAGGGATAGGCTTAGGGTTAGGGATAGGTTTAGGGTCCATTTAGTGTCGACATACACAAAAGATAAAATTTGAATTTAATTAATTGTTTTAATTATTAGTTTATTTTGTAATAAATTCGGCGAAATGACTTTACTGTTTATTATTATTTCTTAAACTAAACGTATGTATGTAGTCCGAGCGGTACAGATAAAATGTTAGTCCACACGGGATTAGTCCCATGGTATGTGGTATGTCCGCCATGACTGTCAGCGGTGTGATCAAAAGAGTAGTCCGAGCGGGATTAGTCCAAACGGACCCTCCCCCATACATCTACCAGCGGTCATTGCCCTCACAGTCTGGTTTATACTGAGTACTTACTCAACTTTATCATCCACACACACACACCCCTGTCACGAGTTGTTGACTTAGGATAATACAACAAACAAACAAGTACACGACAAGTGTCAAGTGACGTTAGTTTATTCACAAGAGACAAAACGAAACTACTGGATATTTCGGCGAATGCGCCTTTATCAACACAGACAAACAAGAAAACAGCAAACAGCAAAATATAAAAAAGGAGCAAAAAGCAGGCAACAAAAGGAGAGAAAAAAAACAAGATCAAAATTTAACAAGTGCAACGCCGGGCGGCTGCAAAGTCCCCTCGCAGCATCGCCGAGCTACTCCGAAATCGGAATGTGTCGGCTGTACACATACATAAAAACGCACCAAAACAGCACGTAACTACATAAAAACGCATGAAAACAGCACGTAACTGAATAGTTTTTGTATATATAGCCTTGGGGTTCGGACCCGTGATTTGAGCGCGCGCGATCATGTGCACACGCGCGCACAGAAACATTCATGACAACTGTGTTATAGACCATTCATCAAGAAATGTTTTGAAAAAAACTGCATTAAAATACATGCAAAACTTCGCGAGATACTATCGATTATGTGTTTTGGGGTTTGAACCCCGTAACTGGCGCGACCTTGACCTTAATGTCAAACTAAATACGTCAGTGGATAGCTTGCATCTTGGCAAACTAAGTATACTAGTATATATGATGATAGACTGAATAGTTTTTGAGAAAAACGGACGGAAGGACGGACGGAGGCACGCCGGACGGACGGAGGCACGCCGGACGGACACCGGGCGGACGGACGGACCAGACAAAAACAATAGCTCCCCGGACCTAAAAACAAAAAAAATATGTCCCCTCTACAGTCCAATGCGTAAATGACTTAGGATAATGACAAAACAGCAACAAAGAATTGTCTCCTGCGAAGTAACACTGGTCTGGTTACGGTAACACAGTTAAAATATATTTTTGTTGTTGTCTGGTTATGTTGATTTATTACTCAATACTGCCAAGTCGTTGGCTATGCAATTTATTGGGATTTTTCTTCTTAAAGCAGTTTATAGCATTTTGTACAAACAATGTCCGTCAATGTGTGTTTTTGATTTGTTTTGCATTGTCATAAAGAAAGAAAAAATAGTGTAGACAATTTGTTTCATGGGCGCACATACATGAACACGTATATACACTTACATACACACACATACACACACGCACGCACGCACGCACGCACACGCACGCACACGCACGCACACACACACACACACACACACACACACACACACACACATATATATATATATATATATATATATACACACATGTATAGAAGAGTTATATGTATGCCTGGCAATTGATAAACTAATAGGGGTAAAGGCATTGGAATGGTTACGTTAAAGTCAGATTGTAAAATAAGTTGGAAGAAAACCAAGCGCGAAATCGCAATAGTTTGTGGCACGCAGTCTATTTTTACCACTCCAATCATGAGTCACCTCCCCTGGCTTTTCAATAATTTTAATCTGTAAACCAGAATGTTATCTCTGCACCATTTCGTAACTTTTTATATCTTTTGGAAAACATTTAAAACTATGTATCCTACTTATACTCATCGAAAGAAGCACCGCATACTCGTCGTGTCTGTTGTAGTGTCTGTATTGCGTATGTTTATTATTTTGTACGCTTTTAAAATACATCATTTTAAAGAGTGGCCTCAATTAATTTGAAGTGTAGCCTCGATTTGAAGTGCGACAATTTTGTCAAAATGTGCGACAATTTTGAACCGACCGACAGACAGACAGACAGACAAAGTGAGTTATAGGTTTGTGGCTTGAGCCACAAACAAAAATGGAGTTGGTGATTGGTTCCCATGTACTACTGGCAGGATCAAGCTATCAACTACGTTTCAAAAGAATAACGAAACAAGCGCGAAATCGCAATAGTTTGTGGCACGCGGTCTATTTTTACCACTCCAATCATGAGTTACCACCCCTGGATTTTCAATAATTTTAATCTGTAAACCACAAAGTTATCTCTGCACCATTTCGTAACTTTTTATATCTTTTGGAAAACATTTAAAACTATGTATCCTACTTATACTCATCGAAAGAAGCACCGCATACTCGTCGTGTCTGTTGTAGTGTCTGTATTACGTATGTTTATTATTTTGTACGCTTTTAAAATACATCATTTTAAAGAGCGGCCTCAATTTGAAGTGTAGCCTCGATTTGAAGAGCGACAATTTTGGACCGACAGACAGACCGACCGACAAAGTGAGTTATAGGTTTGTGGCTTGAGCCACAAACAAAAACAAGTGTCGGCTAGGGTAACATGTTGTTTTTTCCAAGGAAAGTAATAGGAACATACAAGCGAATGTTTGTCAAACACGCGTCTATAAACCTAAACAGTCACACAAAACTAAAAAATAATTATACCCCCTTTTTTCTTATAAGACTTGTAAATGAAAACAGCATATAAACTATAAATGAAATGTGTAAGAGAACCTAGCCCTAAAGAGCTGTAGGCTACACGTCTGCGTACCAAGCCAAGGGTTTGCATGTTTAGAAGAAGAAGGAGAAGAAGAAGAAAAGAAGAAGAAAAAGAAAGATGATGATGATGATGATGATGAAGAAGAAGAAGAAGAAGAAGAAGATGATGGTGATGATGATGAAGATGATGCTGAAGAAAAAGAGAAAGAATAAGAAAAAGGAGAAGAAGAAGAAGATGATGATGATGATAAAGAAGAAGAAGAAGAAGAAGAAGAAAGATGATGGTGATGATGATGAAAATGATGATGAATAAAATGAGGAAGAAAAGGGGGGAAAAGGGGAACAAATGAGTTTAACGTCCTCCGACCTAAAGATAGCAGGTCGATCCTGGAGGTACTGCAATGCCAGGTCGACCGGTTGTTCGATTGCATGTCTGGCAATAATCATGTGTCTCTCTTATTTCTGTTAGTCTGTTTTGTCTGTCCTGGGAATCAAACGAAACTGATGTGATGTCGCTCAATTCCATAACCGATCCAAACTTTAAAACAAACAAAAAGAAGAACCTCCATGTTAGTGTCAGCTCGAAGAAATTCCATTTTCTGGCTACCGAAAAAAACACCCCACACATTTTGTTTCCAACTTCTTCTGACAAACCAATCATGTCATGACTGGTCTAGCTTGTAGGTAGTGCCTAGTACAGAGGAGTCGGGTTTAGTATTGCTGACAACCCAGTTATGCTAGACTTCTTGAGGTCTTCTGACAAAGGGTTTGTTGGTTTTTAGTTGTTGTGTTTGAGAGGGAAAACAGATCACGTGAATACGTTCATTCAGAAATAAAGGATATGCGATCCTAACCCTGCTTCACCACGCTTTTATTCATTTAAATGATTCAGTCTTTCGTTCGTATTCTTTTTATCGACTTTTCCTCTGCCTGTAGTACTATTCAGCCACACCTTCTAGCTCTGAAGCTGTTAGACCTTCATGTTTATCCTAAATTGACCCTCTGGCTCGTTAACGTTCTTCTCGATAGAAGCCAGTCAGTCCGCTATCAGTCAGTGCTCTCATCTCCACTCTCTACTTCAACTGGTGCGCCTCAGGGTACTGTTCTCTCTCCTGTTCTTTTTACCTTGTATACCAACAACTGTAGAGGTACTGAGAATGTTCCTATCATAAAATATTCAGACGATTCGGCCATACAAGACCTTTCAAATTCCGATTCTCACTACTTTAGTCAAGTTAGTTAGTTCTGTCTGTGGTGTAAAGAAAGCTGTCTGGACCTCAATGTGCTCAAAACAAAAGAAATGTTAATAAACTTTAGGAAAGATCCACCCCCTGTGCCAAAGGTAGAAATTGATGGCGAAACAGTGGAAAGAGTAACAGAATACAAATACTTAGGTACCATTTTGGACGACAAACTGACTTTCGACAAGAACACACAGAACATACATAAGAAATGTCAATCAAGATTGTTTATTTTGCACAGACTGAGAGACATTGGTGTTAACTCAAACATTTTGCATACGTACTATAGTAGCTGCATTGAGTCTGTGCTTAGTTTCCTTTATGTGTTGGTTTGGAAGTCTGTGTTTGAAGAACAAGCGTGTGTTGGATGATGTGGTGAATGTGTGTAGTAAAGATGTTGGAAAGAGAGAGATGGGTTTGAATGAGATGTACGAAAGACGAACCAAGCATAAAGCCAGGAAGATTGTAAATGACACCTCCCATGCTTTGAACAAACATTACGAACTATTACCTTCTGGACGTCGCTACAACACTTTTAAAGTCAACTCCAGGGCACAGAAATCCTTCATCCCCAGATCCATCCACCTCCTAAACTCATGATCCTTTTAGGTTTAAATGTGTGTTCATCGTGTTAAAAGAAACTATGCATGCTTATCCTTAGACGTGTATGTATCCACATATAATGTGTATCTTTAAGTGTGTATTATGTGTAACTTCTGCTCCTATTCATGCATGCTGAATGTCGATGTCTTTGTTATTCTGGCACCTGAACAAAATTTCTCATTGGGAGATAATAAAGTGAATTTGATTTGATTTGATTTGATAAAGTAAAAGGGGTTCGAGGGTTTACTTTAGTGAGGGCATTGGTAATAGAATTGATAATGGACCCATCAGCATACTCAACCAATTGGATTCTTTATCATATATCATTGCTACTTTGAGGCGTTTGAGCATAAGTGCTTCCGGAGACTTCTTCGCATCTCGTACACAGAGCACAAGACAAATGAGTATGTCAGGTAAAAAGTGAACACCCTCGCAGGCAGACAAGAGCCACTCCTAGCATTTGGTAAGCGCCGCAAATTTGCCTGGTACGGTCAAGTGACACGTCACAACACTCTGGACAAAACGATTCTCCAGGGCACCATCCAAGGAAAAGGCCGGCAAGGCAGACAAAAGAAAGTCCTGGCTGGACAACATCAAAAGCTGGACCCAAACTGATTTTCTGTTATTGTAACAAATCATTTTATAATACAGCTCTCGGCCTTCATTTCCCTACGGTTGGTCCCAACCCGCGGCGAATTTCGGCCAATGATAACAGGTCATTTGAGAAGAAGAAGAAGAAGATCAAAGAAGAAGAAGAAGAAGAAGAAGAAAGGCCAATATTGTTGTCCGATTTATTCTCACACATAAAGTTCTCATTTCCTGTCGTAGAGATTAGAAACGTGTGTGAATGTTTGAGTTTGTTTTATACACTGACCGGCAAAAGAAACTACGCATCTGTACTTTATATGCGCATAAAAGAACGGCTCGTTCGAATCATTTCAAATTTTGCAGATGTCTAATTCAATTAGGTA
Source organism: Phymorhynchus buccinoides (assembly GCA_017654935.2). Classification (NCBI taxonomy): domain Eukaryota; kingdom Metazoa; phylum Mollusca; class Gastropoda; order Neogastropoda; family Raphitomidae; genus Phymorhynchus; species Phymorhynchus buccinoides. Next base: position 27,155,475 of record CM065685.1, on the reverse strand, counting down.
TGCACCCAAACTCGTAAGTTTGATTGCATTCGGGCGATTAGTTTCGACACAATAGATCAACAAACAATACCACCCCGAATGCAATAAAAGTTACGATTCGGGGTACACCAATAATTGAATTAGACATATTCTGCAACAAATTCGAATGATCCGTTCCTTTATGCGCATATACAATGCACGTGCGTAGTTTCTTTTGCCGGTCAGTATATTATAGAAAGTTTGTTGTTGTTGTTGTTATTGTGTTCCATTTCCATGTTACATGGTCCAATTGAATTGCCCTTTTGGGGGTACTCCCCAATTTTAACCGAACGGGAGTAGCCTACATTGGAATGGGAATGAGGGCCTGCGCGTGTCTTTGTCTGTCCGCATAATTATGCATCTGTGCGTGATTAAAACATGTCCCACTTCACACCGCCTAAATCACTGAACCAATTTTAACGAAACTTGGCAGAATGTTTTCTTAAATAGTCAATTTGCAGACCGTGGTGTCACATTTACCAACTAGCAAGAACATATGTGTGACCTAGCACCACGAAAGGAACAATAAGTCGCTGGGCTAGGTTCTCACAACAGGCGTGTAAAGTCAAACAATATTTTTGCTGGTCAATTTTGAGTTATGTGTATTTTCGTGTTCTCTAAAATCTTTTCTTTCATATTTATAAAGGACGATCTTCAATGTCGTTTCTCAAGTGGTCTTATAAGTGTTTTAAAACGTGTAGGTCAATGAATTTGCTTCAGCTAGGCTAGATGTTAGACTGCGTTTTCTCAAAATGACCGACATACAGACTTTAAGTGCTCATAACTTTGGAACGGAGAACGATACAAGAATGGTTCTTGCATCATTAGAAAAAAGAATTGTCTGTAGTTGTCAAATATATGCTTTTCTCAGAATGGTCAGTTTGACACTTATTGTCCCTTTCGTGGTGCTGGGTAACATTTCACGTAATTCAAATGAATGGGATTTGAATATTCAATGATTATCTTTTTTTTTTTAAAGTGATGGATTTTAGCCAGAACAGGTACAGCGAAGACTTAAGTGTCACCAAAGGAGTTTTGGGTAAAGGTCAAGATGTGCCCCCCCCCCCCCTACCCCCCCCCCCCCCCCTCTACCCCCCCCCCCCCCCCTACCCCCCCCCACCCCCCCCCCCCCCCCCCCCCCCTACATTTGTCGGTTAATTCCATTTTTCCGTTTTTGCCTTTCTGACCAAACATGAAGCTGTATTTGATGAACATTTTCAGCTAATTATCTTTGTTCAATAATTAATTGCAGTCATGATAAAGGCCATTATCTAATAGGACCCCCCACCCCCCCCCCCCCCCCCCCCCCCCCCCCTATGTAGTGCAGTACACCGCGGCATTTGTCACAGTCGTGGTTCATTGCGTTTTCCCGTCTTATGGCGGGGGGGGGGGGGGGGGGGGGGGTTAGGTTTTTGGGATAGGGTTAGGCTTAGGGTTATTCCAAAAATATAATTAGGTGAAAAGGTTCATAAAATACAGCTTTATGTTTGGTAAGAAAGGCAAAAACGGAAAAATGGAATCAGCCGCGAAATGCATGTGGGGGGGGGGGGGGGGGGGGGGGGGGGGGGGGCACATCATTACCTTTACCTGAGTTTTGTTGTAAAATTTAAACAAAATTGACATTGTAAGTGATTTTGTTTTAAACAATAAACACACAATGGTCCGAGAGTAAAAACAAAACTATTATTATCTCCCCTGACTTTCATGAGTGACTGGGAGTACGGTTAATATGGCTCTGTCATCGTGCTCTTTCTTTGCTCTGGCAGTTTGTATGTTCTCTCGACAGCCCGTCTCAACTTGCCATGTCTCTGTGATGAGCTATGTTATCTGACATTTTCTTAAGCAGAACTCTTTTTTCTTCTTTTTATTAAAAAGTATAGGATTCTCTCTCTCTCTCTCTCTCTCTCTCTCTCTCATCTTCTCTCTCTCTCTCTCTCTCTCTCTCCTCTCTCTCTCTCTCTCTCTCTCTCTCTCTCTCTCTCTCTCTCTCTCTCTCTCTCTCTCTCCCCCTCTCTCTCCCTCTTTCTCTCTTTCAGTCATTATGTTTATAAGTTCTGTTTCTTATCCTTTCGATCGCCGTTAGTATGTTTTGTTATCTAATGCACCCCCTTGGCATTAAGGCTGTGAAAAGCTATTGTCAATAAAAACATCCAGTGTCCAGTGTCTCTCTTTCTCTCTCTCTCTCTCTCTCTCTCTCTCTCTCTCTCTCTCTCTCTCTCTCTCTCTCTCTCTCTCTCTCTCTCTCTCTCTCTCTCTCTCTCTCTCTCTCTCTCTCTCTCTCTCTCTCTCTCCCCTAATGCTTTCTTTCTATATATCAATGTCTATCCAAGATGCTGCTGTTGTAATATGTCTTGTGTGCATGTGTTTGTACACATCTAGTTGCACTTAAAAAAACATATTATATGCTTGTGTTTGCATGACTGCTGTGTGTGTGTGTGTGTGTGTGTGTGTGTGTGTGTGTGTGTGTGTGTGTGTGTGTGTGTGTGTGCGCGCGCGTGTGCGTGCGTGTGCGCGTGTGTGTGTGCGTGCGTGTGCGTGCGCGTGCGTGTGTGCGAGCGTGCGTGCGTGCCTGCACGTATGTGTGTGCATGTTCGTGCGCGCGCGCGTGCATGTGATCCCATTCCAGGAGTCAAATGATGATGTCAATCCACAACCTGAGACTAACGAACTCAACTTGCAGTGACCAAAAAAACCAAATGCAAAAGCCTTCAGATTGGGTGGAGAAACAGAAAGAAAGAAAAAAAGAAATAATGACTGTAGAGGAAAATCAAAGAAAGAAAGAAAGACAGAAGAGAGAAAGGAAGGAAGCAAGGAAGATGAAAATCAATCAAAGAAAGACAGAAACTGGTTGGGTGGACGTGCCAACTTCACAGCGTGGTAGCTGATAGAACTGTTCGGTTCTCAACACATCAGTATGATGATCAAAGCTATACCTACCCTCGAATTCTTGTTAGTCCGTCAGCGGTGTACTATTTGTGTACCACCTTTTTTGTAGTTGTCTGGCACCGGCAGAAGGGAGTGAGAAAAGTGTGCACTCCCGTCACCTTTACCCGATCAAAAGGGCCTTTGTAGTGCGCATGCCTGGCCTCGCTTTCGTCTTTGCTCTCTAGCTTCCGGGAACTTTCCGGCTGAGTTTCATCCTGCGCACTTTTTCTAAGTTTTCAACTCCTTCTTCAAATCGTTCAGCAGCATTATAAAGAAAAGAAACAGATGTTGGGAACTGGATGAACGGAGGAAGAAGGTTGTGCTTAAGTCATCATTCTGAACCGTCTTCCTTGTGTCCTGTTTAGCGACCTCACCATGATCCTTGCTGTGGCATTAATTTTGTAAAATGGGGAAGGACATTATTTGAAGAGGGGAGAGTGAAAGAGTAGACTACTTTGAGGCTTCTGTGTCCCTTGTTGTGAACGTAGTCTATCTCCCGGCTTTTAGCTTCGCCCCTCAAAATCAGAGAAAGTTTGTGAAGGAAAGATAGAAAGATGAATGGATGTGGGTAAAACTAAACTTTTAGCTGCACCCCCCCCCCCTCCCGCTTGTTGTTGTCGGCTTTCTCCTTCTTCTTTCTTGTACTGAAATAGTACCATTTACTGTCCACCATCAATCGTTTGCTTTTGTTTATGTGAATTTGTGTCCACATATTCAGTTGTTTGTTCTTCTTAAAGAAATGGATTGCTCTTTTCCTCTCTGTCATTGCTGCTGAAAATAAAAGGATGGACAGTCTCACTACCACCAACACAAAAGTACAGGCACTCATATTTTTTTTTCTTTTGCTCAACATTTAGTTTGCACAGAATTCTGAAGGAAAGTATGAAATAAAGGAACAAAAATAACTCAAATAATCTTGCAATCAATGTTGTTGCGTCTGAAATGAATTTATCTGATTTGACAAAAACGGATTAGACTAAAATTGGCTCGACCATTCCTTCCAGTTCCATCGATGGCAGCGACCCCAAAATCCGATAAGTCACACTGTTCTTTCTTTCATTCGTTACTGCTGACTATTCCAGCGCATCAAACAATAGGATTTGGTGGCCACCTTGTGTCCAGAATTAGCCCCCCAAACGATGGAAAGACAAAAGTCACAGACGTGAACATTGCATATAGGAAGAGACAAGTGTCACAGCCAAGGTCCTCTTCCCTGTTGTGGCGTCTGTCTAAGCTCTGTCTGAAAATGGGTCTGATTTATTGAATAATCGAGATAAGAAACAGAGAGAGAGAGAGTGGAAAAAAGAGAGTAAGGAACGAATGATTGAGAAATCAATATGTGAATGGAGGTTACTGACTAATTTGCTTCCTAGAAGACTACAGTTGGAAATATTAATAAAAGAGCAGAAACCCAACGTGTGGCTTAGGTGCAAACTGTAATCCATTATTGAACCCCTACCATAAGGCCGTGTACACACATAAGCGGATATTACATGCGGAAACCCGTACGCAATCCATACATAAGTGAAACAAAGAAGGGAAAAGATTTGCGCACGTGTCCGAATTTCCCCTATAATTATGCGTAAACTTTTATCCTTCTTTCTTCCACTTTGTTACGGTTTTCCATACGGAACTTACGCGTCTTATGTGAACCTCGGCCTAAGCCTAAGACTTAACTGTGTTAGATACAAAGCATTGTGAGTATAAACCTATATGGAATACAAAGAAGATCGAACGGTCTCTCTCATCTACACGGTTATTACAGCTGAGACTATATTTTTTTAATCTAATTATCACACAAAAGAGAGCAGAAAATAGCACTCTTCCCCCTGCCCCTGTCTAAAAGCTTAAAGACACACTGATCCACCACCATTAAGTCCCTTGGGTTTTTTTCTGGGTAACTGTGACCCACATACAAATGCCCCCAACTTCAAATTGAGGTTGCTCTTTAAAATGGTGTTTCGTGTTCAATTTGGGGGCATTAGTATGGGAGTCAAACCTGGTCAAAACAAGATTTCCTATCAGCTATAAGAGGGAAAACCCGTGAAACCCGTGATTTTTACACGTGATCTGGTGGATCTCTAACGATTGCGAAGCTTCAGGGATCAGCTGCCACACTGATCACAAGAAGGCCCCGGCCCCACATTCTTTGTAGTGTGTTCAAAGGATCAGCGGGGCTCACGGGGCCGCTACACTGCAAACGATTCGATTCACTGCGATCCGATTGTGACATTTGAGAGGCATGATTCACGTGCAATTCAACTATCTAATTGAATCTGATGAAATCCTATTATAGTTTTGCTTGACTCTTGCCTCCACCCCCCCCCCCCCCCCCTTTTTGCTTGCTGTTATCTTACTCTCGTCTCCCCCCACTTTCTGGAAGTTCTGTGCTTGTGTAACTTCCTCGAATCTGCCACTCTCTTTGACTCTGCCTTTTCCCCTTTGCTTGCTGTCATCTTACTCTCGTTCTGACCCACCTTCTGGAAGTTCTGTGCTTGTGTAACTTCCTCTAATCTTGCCACTCTCTTTGACTCTGCCTTTTCCCCCTTTCCTTGCTGTCATCTTACTCTCGTTCTGACCCACCTTCTGGAAGTTCTGTGCTTGTGTAACTTCCTCGAATCTGCCACTCTCTTTGACTCTGCCTTTTCCCCCTTTCCTTGCTGTCATCTTACTCTCGTTCTGGCCCACCTTCTGGAAGTTATGTGCTTGTTGTATAACTTCCTCGAATCTGCCACTCTCTGTGACTCTGCCTCCATGCTTGCTGTCATCTTACTCTCGTTCGGCCCCACCTTCTGGAAGTTCTGTGCTTGTAAACTTCCTCTAATCTGCACCACTCTCTTTGACTCTTGCCCCCCCCCCCCCCCCCTTTGGCTTGATGTCATCTTACTCTCGTTCGGGCCCCACCTTCTGGAAGTTCTGTGCTTGTTGCATAACTTCCTCTAATCTGCCACTCTCTTTGACTCTGCCTTTTCCCCCTTTCCTTGCTGTCATCTTACTCTCGTTCTGCCCCACCTTCTGGAAGTTCTGTGCTTGTAACTTCCTCTAATCTGTCACTCTCTTTGACTCTGCCTTTTCCCTCCTTTCCTTGCTGTCATCTACTCTCGTTCTGCCCCCACCTTCTGGAAGTTCTGTGCTTGTATGACTTCCTCTAATCAATCTCTTTGACTCTGCCTTTTCCCTCCTTTGGCTTGCTGTCATCTTACTCTCTTCTCTAATCTGGAACTCTCATTTGACGCTGCCCCCCCCCCCCCCCCCCCCCCCCCCCCCCCCCCCCTTCCCCCCCCCCCCCACCCTCCCCCCCCCCCCCCCCCCCCCCCCCCCCCCCCCCCCCCCCCCCCCCCCCTTTGCTTGATGTCATCTTACTCTCTTTCTGCCTTACCTGGTCCATTCTCCTGCCCTTGTTTTATTTTTCAAGAAACGCTTTCATCAAAAAGATTCCCTCCAGCCGATAGAAGTCGGACATGCTGGGCCGAACTATCCCTTACTTAGGCGCATAACGGCAGCATGACGCATATGCGCTCATAATTGACAGGAAACTGTCTGAGCGATCGAATCAGAAGAAGAAGAAGAAGATTGGGTTGAATCGTATGCATTGTAGCGGCCCTTTTAAAGACCCACCAGATCGCGTGTCAAAATCACGGGTTTCACGGGTTTTCCCTCTTAAAGCTGGTTAGAAATCTTGCTTTGACCAGGTTTGACTCCCATACAAAATGTCCCCAAATTGAAAACGAAACATAATTTTAAAGAGCAGCCTCCATTTGAAGTTGGGGACAATTTGTATGTGGGTCATGTCACAGCTACCCAGAAAAACAACAAGGGACTTAATCGTGGTGGGTCAGTGGGTCTTTAAGAGGGTGTGCGCAGGCAGATGACTGCACGAACGACTGCACTCTTTACCACCTTTCCCTGATCAAAGACTCCCCCTGTACGATGCACGCTAAGATGCGTTTCCCCCCACACACTTTCTTTCTGTTCTTTAAACTTTTCATCCCTTTTTTCTCATAATTATTCTTTCATCTAAAAAGTGCACAAAACCACCACGTGCTGTAACTATTAATAAAGGGTGCAACTTGTTGAAGACATTACCATGCTCCTTTGTACCCTGTTTACGGACAGCGGGGCGAACCCGACTCTATAAACAGATGCCAAAAGTGGGAAAGAGAGTCACATCTGTATTGCTGGAAATTCGGGACTTTACTGGTGTTGCACTACCTCCGGGCATTGCCTCCAGGATCGTTCCCACCATCTTTATATCTACTAATGTCCCAGAAAATGAAAACATGACTGCAGTACCTTTTGGAGTAACGTAAAAATGGTAGGTATAAAAAAACAAGGTACCTGTGAAAAGGAGAAACTTCAACGTTTCGTGTCCCAGATGTGTCTGTTCCAGACCGGAGGACGTTAAACAGAATTTCACATTGGGAAAGAGACTGATGCGAGATGATGAATCTGGGGTGTTCTGACAATTAACATCAGGTTGGGGTGCGGATGGGTGGGGTGGAGGGTCGTAGTTCTGCTACTGTTACTGCTTTTTACTTACCGTTACTTGCAATTTTGTTTCATGAGTTGTGGATAATTATGACATACACCAACTTTTCTTCTCACACGTTAAACCCGACATCACTATTGACTACTCTATTTTTTTAATTATTATAATGTATTCAAGTATTGAACGGGATATATTTTCAAATATGTTATTTATTGATCATGTGAGTTTTCTTATGTTCATCAAATCAATCCAAACGAGTTTTTTGGTTAAAAAAAATAACCCTATGAGAAAGTGTACGCAGCATTGTTTGTTGTTGTTGATCGTTGAGATTGTCAGCTGAAGAACAAAGGCAGGGGAATGGATACGGAAGGCAGACATATAGTAGATAACAGTAGGCTAAAGGAAAAAGGCAGAGTCAAAGAGAGTGATAGATTGGAGGAAGGAAGTTACGCACAAATCTTCCAGGAGGTGTGGAAACTATTTGTATTGAAAGACACCCCGGTATTTTCACGGGGAGGTGTGCAGCATTGACATCAGTGTTATGTATTAGGCATTACGTATTATGTATTAGGAATCATGTATTATGTATTATGTATTATGTATTAGGAATCATGTATTATGTATTATGTATCATGAATCATGTATCATGTATTATGCATCATGTATTATGTATAATGTATCATGTATCATGTATTAGGTATCATGTATTATGTAATATATATTAGGTATCGTATAGTAGGAATTATGTATTGTGTATCATGTATTATGTATTATGCATCATGTATTATATATTAGGCATCATGTATTATGCATTATGTATTATGTAGTATGCATTATGTATTATGTATTATGTACTTTATAGTCACAGAGGCGTCTCTGTGAAATTCGGGTTGCTCCCACCTGGACAGCGCGTCGCAGCTAGAGGCGCGCCACCCCATTTTGTTTTTTGCATGCGATTTTTGTGTGAATGATAAGAAAGGAAAAGGGGGTGATGGTTAAATGTTGACCAAATAACAGCTGTTTCGTTGCCACTGGGATTAACGTATGCTAAGTGCATGGGCACACGGGACCTCGGTTTATCGTCTCATCCGAAATACTCCACGTTCAGACCGTAAGGCCTAGTGCAGGGTGAGAGGAAAAATCCCCTGTACCCAGGTTCGAACTCGGGTTTACTCGACACGAGGCGAACGCGCTACTACTGTGCCACTCTACACTCAGTGAACGCACGTGCATTAATAATAGCCCAAAATGCCTAGTAGTAGTAGTAGTAGTAGTAGTAGTAGTAGTAGTAGTAGTAGTAGTAGTAGTAGTAGTAGTAATAGTAGTAGTAGTAGTAGTAGTAGTAGTAGTAGTAGTAGTAGTAGTAGTAGTAGTAGTAGTAGTAGTAGTAGTAGTAGTAGTAGTAGTAGTAGTAGTAGTAGCTGAAGAGTAGTAGTAGCTAGCAGTAGTAGTAGTGTAGTAGTAGTAGTAGTGTTTGCTGTTTGCGTGTCGATCAGGTTGTATACACCGGTATTGTTTGTAACAATATTTGGTAGATTATCAAGAAATTCAGTGCATATTTACCCCGTAAATTGTGCTGATTTACCTTTTCTCCCAATAGGAGAGGGACAGTGCCTTATACAAAGACAGCTGTTTTGATCTGTGAAGATCTCATCAGTTTGCATTATCGGCCTGCAATTTGACTGTCCAGTGGATGTTAACTTGAGCAAGAAGACATTCTACAAGAGAATTGTGTCTTCTTTGCACCAAATCGAAAATCCACAATAAAAGCAAACCAGTACAAAGTTAAACCAGAACTAGTAACAATCTTATGTAAAATGAAGAAAATAATAATGTTCTGAAATTTTAATTTCAAAACCTAATAGTAGTAGTAGCCCTCTCTAGTCATGTCGACTAGAGAGGGCCAACTACTGAGATGATATCGAAATTAAGGATAAAAATAGTATGAAGGGACGATCTCAGTGAATAGCTGAGCTCTGTACCCCTACTCTGAAGGACTGAAAAGTTAGTGCATTTGAAATGCAGAATAATTTGCTTTGATAAAACTTGTTTGTGTCCAATGTCTGTATTTGTGAACCTCAGAAACAAAACCTGTTAACGATAACTTTATGTAATGTTCCGTGTTCAAACAAACACCACCCAGCATATATATGTCACAGTAGAAATCGGAATCCAGTACCATTCGGAATCCTACTAGTACAAATCAGAATTCCGATTTCTACTGGCTTTTTTCTAGTACAAAATTTAATCGGAATTCCGATTTCTACTAGTACAAATCGGAATTCCGATGTCTACTAACAGCTACTAACGGTTTCGTGCTGTTTTCATGCGTTTTTATGTAGTTACGTGCTGTTTTGATGCGTTTTTATGTATGTGTACAGCCGACACATTCCGATTTCGGAGTAGTTCGGCGATGCTGCGAGGGGACTTTGCAGCCGCCCGGCGTTGCACTTGTTTTGTTTGTAGCGAAGGCATTTGTTATGTTCTGGGTGTTTTTCGGTGCAGCTAACGCCGATTGCGATGTGTGTTGTTTGATTCCCTGCTCTCAAAGATCAAAGTTATGCTCCTCCTTTTGTTTTTTTGTCTCTTACAATTTTTGGAGAAGTGGATTCCAATTTGTACTGGATTCCGATTTCTACTGGATGTCAGTAAAAATCGGAATTCCGATTTGTACTAGTAGAAATTAGAATCCGTTTTGTACTAGTAGAAATCGGAATTCTGATTTGTACTAGTAGGATTCCGAATCGTACTGGATTCCGATTTCTACTGTGACATATACAAGCAATGCACACGATTACACACCCAGATCATTCAGAGCTACATTGATGGTTCTTTGTCGGCAGAGATGTTAACCCTACAATGCTACCAACACTGGAATTATGGTCGTCTTGGAAGGGAAGGGAGGGGGGGGGGGTGGGGGTGGGGTTAGTGTCCTGTCCAAATAGTATTACATCTTAAAACCAACATTTTTGACCTAGCACCACGAAAGGGACATTAAGTGTCAAAACTGACCATTCTGATAAAATTATACCTTTAAAAACTTGGGACCATTTTCGTTCTGTTGATAGAAGAACCATTCCTGTATCTTTTTTCGTTCCAAAGTTATGAGCAGTTAAACTTAGTAGGGTGAGCGTCAGCAATTTTGAGAAATCACAGTCTTAAAAGTCTAGCCCAGCTGAAGAAAATGCTTTGACCTACTAATTTTAAGACACTTATAAGATCATTTAGAGACCATATTAAAGATTGCCCTTTATAAATATGACAGATAGGATGTTCGAAAACACGAAAATACCCATAACTCAAAATCGACATAAAATGATATTTTTGACTTTGCAAGCCTGTTGTGAGAAACTAGCTCAGCGACTTAATGTCCCTTTCGTGGTGCTAGGTCATATTTTGGTCTCGGCATTTCCTTACTTGGGTGTTTGTTGATCAGTTAGAAGTGGGAGTTGTTGACTCTAGAAATGCATTGTTAACCATTAATATATCGAGTATTTATTCAGTATTATTTACTAAAGTACTGTAGCTCTCGGCCATTTGCTTTGGAAGTTTTTTTTAGCTGTGCCCAAAAATAGTTGATCAACCAAATCATGATTGTCTGAACAAAGACATGAAATGAGTATGACTGAGATACTGCGAGGCGAGACTGACTGTAACCAGAAAGACTGGATGCAATCTATAACATGCTAAGTACAAGCAAAATAATTTCGAAATTGTATTGCTGTATGTGATCAGACTTTCGGAATATACTATTATGACAAAATGTTTTGATTAGTCAATGGTCCACATAGCTCGCCAATTTGACCGCCAGGTGGCAACCAACTCAATAGCGGCTTATCTCGTGATATCTTTAGTTGGGGGTAGATAAAGAGAGAGAGAGAGAGAGAGAGAGAGAGAGAGAGAGAGAGAGAGAGAGAGAGAGAGAGGGACTCCTCTCTCTCTCTCTCTCTCTCTCTCTCTCTCTCTCTCTCTCTCTCTCTCTCTCTCTCTCTCGCTCCCTCTCTCTCTCTCTCTCTCTCTCTCTCTCTCTCTCTCTCTCTCCCTCTCTCTCTCTTTATCCCCAACTAAGAATAGAGAGAGGATTAGCCCCACTCGAGCGTTATGCCACCTGACGGTCAAATCAGCCTGCTAAGCCGCTCATTAAGTACTGTACCCTGATCTTGGTCTTAAGTCAGGCAGGATTCAAGCGATTTACAATCATTGTTTATATTCTTAAGAACAGGTTTTAAGGGCCTGCTACACTGCATACGATTCGCTGTCAATGCGATGCGATTGTGACGATGTGAGTCATGATTCACGTGGAATTCACGTATTGGGTCTATTTGAGTAGATCAAGCGAAAGCAGTAGAATTATTTTTTTAGACGGAAGTATTCCACGTGAATCATGACTCGCAATCATCGTCACAATCGCATCGCATTGACAGCGAATGGTATGTAGTGTAGCAGGCCCTTTAAATACATTATCTTAACCCTTTCACCGCCAGCCTATTTTAGTCATAAATGTCCATTAAATTTACCTGAGTAGAGAAGAAAATCCATCTGCGGTATTGGGGATTCTTCTGAGACATATATAAAATAAGGTCTATCCTTACTTCCCCAAACTAAGACAATAGGGTCTTTGGATAATAGACCCCAATGCGATGCCTTTTAGTGACATAGGTGTTAAATCGATGTGGTGCTAAAATGCGATTTTGGCGGTGAAAGGGTTAAGCGAAGCGTCTCAAGCTGGAAACTATTCAACAAGAGCCACATAACAATGATGTTGAATCCTACTGCATAGTAATGGATTACAATGTACCGCATTGTATTGTAACGTATTATATTTATTGTCACGTAGAAAAATCTTTGAAATATGAATTGTTGGGAAATAATTAAGGGGAGTAATTCCCTGGTGTGTGGGAGTGATCTTGCCTAATTCAGTCGGTCAAACAGGGGACGTCACTCTACCATCAGCTCTCGTAACCTATCGACTCGTGTGTTTGAGCAGACACACATCACTTAGAACACTGTGCGCCATTCTAAAAAAATGATATAATTTATATTTTTACGTCACATTTTGCAAGTTTTATCAGTTTGTGGCCACTGGCCACCCCTATTTTTTCAAAAAAAAACCAATATGTTTTGCAAGTCGCTGACTCGCATCCTGCGGTTTCAAGCATCGACGCCATTGTTGCATTGTGGCTATGGAATTTGACCGAGTAATGGAGGTAAACAACTCTAATTTTCACGAAATGCTCTCCCCTATTTTTTTTTTTCCGAAAATCGTCTATTCGGACAACACTTGGGGAGAGCGTCTTCGCTGGTGCAGCGACACTCTTTCCAGTTTGTTGTTTCATGATGGCTATACTGTTACATTAAACGACGACTTTGTTGTTTAGTTACTGGCTTCTTTGTCAACACAAATGCTTGGTATTTGGCGTGCATACGCTCGAATCGTTCATTGACAAAGTCATAACATTTCAGCAATATTCTATGAACGGTTTTGAAAATATGAAGCAAAAAGTAAAATACACCCACAGGGTGCGGGAAGGGTTAATCGTGGGGAAGAAATATTTGACCATTGATAGCCACTTTGTTGTCATTGGGGTTCTCTAACGTGCGCAAATATTACAAGCACGTGGTGCCTTGGTTGTTGTTTTTGTTGCCTCATCCGAAAGACTTGGCACTCAGACCCTAATTGTGTGTGTGTGTGTGTGTGTGTGTGTGTGTGTGTGTGTGTGTGTGTGTGTGTGTGTGTGTGTGTGTGTGTGTGTGTGTGTGTGTGTGTGTATGCGTGTGCGTGTGCGTGTGTGTGTGTGCGTGTGCGCGTGTGCGTTGTGTGTGTGTGTGTGTGTGTGTGTGTGTGTGTGTGTGTGTGTGTGTTAGAGAGAGAGAGAGAGTTGCTTTGTATATGCGCTGTTGCTGGTTGGTGTCATGCTGTTTTTGTTGTCTGTTGATGAATAATTGATTGTAAAGCGCTTTGGGCTCATCTGAGGTAAAGCGCTATATACATATACTATTATTATTATCATTATTATTATTATTATTAAAGGGTCAGCCACACTGCATGCGACTCGATCACAATGCGATGCGATTGTGACGATGTCTGTGAGTCGTGATTTACGTGCAATACTTCTGTCTAACGATAATAGTTCTACTCTTTTCGCTCACTATGCTCAAAGATTCTAAAAGGGTAAGATGGACTACTTAAGAGTTACAGCGAACCGGGCTGATAGCGTTATCGTTAGTGGGGTAGTTATACACCATTCACAGCGGCGGCTATCCAAAAACTCAGACTGGAATTTGAACGGAGAATTCAACTGGTCTATCGACGTGTAAATGTGTCACGCTTAAAAGGGACATAACCAGTGTTTCTGTCCTCACTACTCATATAGGGAAAAGAGACCGGATGCTTGTCTTCCCCTGTACAGTCTTCGCTATACTCCAGTAGGCCCCAATTATATACGAATCAAATAAAATGTCTGATACAAAAATACAGATATTTCGTCAGATTCGTGCACAGGGGGACTACAAATAGTAGTGAACAAAGCTAGTCGGATTTCATCAGATGCATTTAGATAGATAGTAGAACTATGGCTCCCCCCCCCCCCCACCTGCGTGCGCATCTCGACCCTTCCAACGGAAGTGTCGCCATCTTAGTCCTTATTTGTGTGTAAGCAAAGTGAAAATGTTATCTAAATGTGTAAAGAAAACATCCAGATGTTATAAATACAGTTTAAATAAGTTTCGAATTGGAACAGCCAAATACGCAGCATCGATCTGGCATTTTTCAAAAAAAGTTAATGACTAAGATGGCGGTCTCCCATAATATGGCGCTCCTTGTGGCCGGATATGACGACACGTGGGTACCAGCCATAGTATTTCACGACAATCATGCCTCACAAATGTGACCCAGCACCACGAAAGGGACATTAAGTGTCAAAATGACCATTCTGAGAACATGGCACAGTTAGAAACTTCAGACAATCATCTTTCAAAGTTAACGATATGAGAACCATTCTTGTAACTGTTTTTTTTCCGGTTTAGAGTTATGGGCATTTGAAGTTGGTAGTGTGACTGTCGGCCATTTTGAAAAAATCACAGTCGGAAGTTTAGCCTAGCTGAAGAAAATGCATTGACCTACTCAGCTTAACCCTTTCACCGCCAAAGTCGCATTTTTGCACCACAATGATTTAACACCTATGTCACTAAAAGGCATCAAACCAGGGTCTGTTATCCAAAGACCCTGTTCTCTTCATTTTGGGAGGTAAGGATAAGCCTTACTTTAAATATGTCACAGAGGAATACCCAATATTACAGACAGATTTTGTTCTCTACCCAGGTAAATTGAATGGAAATTGTTCGCTAACAAATGGCTGGCGGTGAAAGGGTTAAAGCACTTTTTGGAGTATTTAAGAGACCATAACGAAAATTGTCTTTTATAAATATGAAAGAGGAGATGCTAGAGAGCACAACAATACACATAACTCAAAACTGAATTTTTTTAAGATTTTGGACTTTGCAAGCCTTTTGTCAGAAACTAGCCCAGCGACTTAATGTCCCTGTCGTGGTGCTGCGTCGCAAATATCACAGTTGGGTCACAGCTGGATTGCACTGTATGCAGTGGGTCGCCCCCTCCAGTGCAGGTGTAGCGGAGGGCAAGCAAAACAGTGCTACTGCAACCCGAGTGTAGAAATCAGACACTGTTTTACTTACGATGCGAATTTGTCACCCCAGACTCGAGTCAGAGCCTCAGATTTCACCCGTTTCCTCAACAATTGAATGGAAATACCCAACAATACAATGCCAACAATACCCAACAGGATTGCTATTGTTATTTTCGCCCAATGTTTTCAAACCCGTGATAACGCAAATGTGTGTGTACGAGTATTTTGATCGTCGACAGCCTATCCGTACCAAATCCTATTCCCTTGTCAAGATTCAAGAGATGTGCGGATAAACAATGTGTTAGGAATACCTAGTCGTTTGTGCAGTGTGTTTACGCAGGTGCGAGACCTCACACGTGCAGCATTGGCAGTATTTGGCACAAGAGAGTAGGGGATGGGTATTTATAGGGTACGGATAAACATTAGTTGAACAGGTTTTGTTCTTGGTGAACTTTGTTTGTTTGTTGTTTTTTGTTTGCTTGTCAACGAATCCAGATTTTGATACTATATATATAGAGAGAGTGATGTTTATTGGAGCATCGTTTGTATGGAAAAGGTGGTGATGGGTGGTAGTGGTGGAGGTGGTCATTCGTGTGTGTGTGTGTGTGTGTGTGTGTGTGTGTGTGTGTGTGTGTGTGTGTGTGTGTGTGTGTGTGTGTGTGTGTGTGTGTGCGTGTGTGCGTGCGCGTGCGCGCGTGTGCGTGCGTGCGTGTGTCAAGTCAAGTCGACATATTTATTGAGGGTTAAAGAATAAGCTCACCAGGCGTCTGTGTGTATGTGTGTATGTGTGTGTGTGTGTGTGTGTGTGTGTGTGTGTGTGTGTGTGTGTGTGTGTGTGTGTGTGTGTGTGTGTGTGTGTGTGCATGCGCGCGTGTGTGTGTGTTTCAAGCACCTGCCCTCTTACACACACTCTTACAGACAGATAGACTGACAGACACACACCATGCACATTTTTCAAATAAAAAAGACCAACATAATTATAATAAACACAACCAGACACTAATAATACCTGAAAACATTGTAACACTAATTAACAGTCTTCTATTGATCTGACTCTACACAATTATCTTGGAATAATTGATCGTGCTTTGTGCTTGTTGTTGTCTTCTAACCGAAGTGCAGTTATTATTGTGTTTGTTAGAATTTTGGATAAAAGGTGTTTAAAACAGTATTTCGGAAAGTCGCGCCTGTACGCTGTCTCTGTCTCTCTCTCTCTCTCTCTCTCTCTCTCTCTCTCTCTCTCTCTCTCTCTCTCTCTCTCTCTCTCTCTCTCTCTCTCTCTCTCTCTGCGCGCGCGCTCTGTGCGTGTGCGTGTACGTGTGTGTGTGCCCGCGCGCGCGAGTGTGTGTGTATTGCGTGCGTGCATGTGTGTGTGTGCCAGGTTATGCATGTTTATGCGTGTGTGCGCATGTGTGTGCATGCACACACGCGCTTTTGTGTGTGTATGTGTATGTGCGCGCGCAGTTTCTGTGTGTGTGTGTGTGTGTGTGTGTGTGTGTGTGTGTGTGTGTGTGTGTGTGTGTGTGTGTGTGTGTGTGTGTGTGTGTGTGTGTGTGTGTGCGTGTGCGTGCGTGCGCGCGTGAGTGTGGCATGTATCTTGTCATTCAAGTCACTGATGTGTTTTTGCAGGTCGACAATATCAATATGTTTCTTTACGTTGTCGGCAATTACCGGCACATTCTCCGTAATTAACCCGGTTAATTGTTGTTGTCCGTTTGTTTGTTGTGCTGTAGGCCTATGAATGAAAATCGTATTTATCATAATTATTAACCCTTTTACCGCCAATGTCGCATTTTTGCACCACTGATTTAACACCCATGTCATTAAAACCCTTGAGATCAGGGTCTATGATTCAATGATAGTGTGTCCCTAAATTCGGGAAGTAAGGATTGACCCCATTCTAAATGTGTCACAAAGAAATCCGAAAATATTGCAGACAAAATCGTTTCGATAGGCAAGTGAGTTTAATGGAAATGTTTGGCTCAAAGATGGCTGGCGGTGAAAGGGTTAAAAGGCTAGGTATGGATTGCGTGTGGAAACCTGTATATTTATATGAACGAATGTCTGTTTGATTTTGATACAAAGACAGACAGTTTTTTTTTTAACATATATAAATCATTATGAACGTTTTCTTTTATACTCATTATGTGTTCAGGTTCAGCATGCTGTAGTTAATTCATCTCTAGATTAGGACTAGGAGGAAAGGTATCTATGTGACATTTTGATTACAATTTTCTGACTGATGTCAGCTGACTGCAGCGTAAGATCTCGAGCAAATTGATGTCAATGCCATACGAGCTCTGATGCACGTGGCCAGCTTTCATAATTGTCCCCACATTTTGTAACTTTATAAGTTACAAGTATGCACGCTATTGTCAATCTTTATAAAGATTACAAGTTATCAAATTCGCAATGTAAAACTGGTAGGAAAATCTCTCTCTCTCTCTCTCTCTCTCTCTCTCTCTCTCTCTCTCTCTCTCTCTCTCTCTCTCTCTCTCTCTCTCTCTCTCTCTCTCTCTCTCTCTCTCTCTCTCTCTCTCTCTCTCTCTCTCTCTCTCTCTCTCTCTACCACCAGGGCTGGGTGGGAAAAAAACCCCCATTGTATTGCTTATCTCATGTTTCCCTGGTTAAATAAAATTTCGTTTTCGTTCTCTCTCTCTCTCTCTCTCTCTCTCTCTCTCTCTCTCTCTCTCTCTCTCTCTCTCTCTCTCTCTCTCTCTCTCTCTCTCTCTCTCTCTCTCTCTCTCTCTCTCTCTCTCTCTCTCTCTCTCTCTCTCTCTCTCTGTGGAAGATTCTATAAATAATGTTGTTCAATGTCTAAAGGATTCTAGTGTGTGCATGGTGAAATCTATTGACGTTAACAAGAAAAAACGCTCTCCGTGGTTTGACAAAGACTGTTACGAAGTAAAAAAAAGAAACGAGACAAAAATTGAATACATTCAGGAAATTGCGGAAAAAAGTCTACATTGAAAAATAACTTAAAGATCAGGTTGATCTTAAGGTTCAGGTTGAAGAAACTAGACTATTATATGTTGAAGCTAAGAAAAGATATAGGTATATGTTGAAGACTAAAGAACAGAATTATAAAACAGAAAAGATGGAATCATTGACTAAGGAAACTAACAATGCTTCAGAATTTTGGAAGCAACTTAGAACCTTGGGTTGTGGTAACAAAGAAAACATCAAGAATAACATTAATATTAATGACTGGTTCAAACATTTCAAACTTGTTTTTCAAAACGGTGCTGAAGATGATGTACAGGACTATAACATAGAAACAAATGTATTTGATGAAACGGATCATGTTCTCAATAAATCAATATCAGAAGATGAAGTTATTCGTGCTTTAGGTAAGTTAAATATTGGTAAAGCTGGCGGGTTTGATGACGTATCTGCTGAAATGTTGAAAGCTGGGGGAAAGAATGTACACGTTTATTTGACAAAACTGTTCAATACAATTTTCAATAAAGGTGTCTATCTTCAGGAGTGGTCTAAGGCAATAATAATTCCAATTTACAAGAAAGGCGATCCTGAAAATACTGACAATTATAGAGGAATATCTCTCCTTAGTATTATTTCCAAATGCTATACATCCATACTGAATACACGTTTATATAATTGGTTAGAAAGTAGTCATTTAATATCTGAAAGCCAAGCTGGATTCCGCAAAAAGTACTCAACTGTTGATCAAATATTTACATTATACGCTGCTATCCAAAATTGTATGAGTAAAAGAGGTAGGAAACTTTACGTGGCTTTTGTAGACTTTAAAAAAGCCTTCGACTCTGTCCGTCATGATAAATTATTGCAACTAGCGCAACGCCGAGTACCAGTAACGCCTAGTAACGGTAACGCCTAGTAACGGTAACGCCAAGTACTGGTAACGCATAGCGCGCGCGTTTCTGAACCGATTCGCTTCCGGTTTGGTACACGGATAGTCCCCGTCCCCGGTCATCTTTCTGCCAAATTCGAAGGCAATCGGTCCAGAACCACCGGAGATACGGGCGCCGAGAGGCCGGCGGATGCGCGTTTCGCGTATTTGCGAAACCGCGCAAATGATACGGCCGCCTCGGTTGCCGTTGCCATCGCCCCGTTAGGGCTCACAGCAAATTTGAAGCGATTCGGTTGAAAAACGGCGGAGTTATAAGGCCCGTTTCGTGTTTCAGACAGACACACACACACACACACACACACACACACACACACACACACACACACACACACAGACACACACACACACGGACAGTTGGCTTTTTACTATATGATGTTTAAAACAACAAGGTGTAAAAGGTAAATTTCTAGTTGCACTCAGGGCCATGTACGATTCTTTATTATCTTGTGTGAGGGCTAATAATCAATTGTCAGAAATGTTTGAAACACCTATTGGAGGGGTGTGTGATGAGCCCCACTTTATTCTCAATCTTTATTAATCAACTAGCAAATCACATGAACGAGAAAGGTAAGCATGGTGTTAGGTTAATTCCGGATGTCTTTGAATTGTTTATTTTATTATTTGCAGATGACATAGCTCTTTTGTCAACCACACCTAGTGGTCTGCAAAATCAATTAAATGTACTTAAAACATGCTGTAATAATATGAAGATGTCTGTAAATATAAATAAAACGAAAGTCATGGTATTTCGAAAGGGTGGATACTGAGGGAAATATGAAAAGTGGTTCTATGACGGTAGCAGATTAGATGTTGTAAATGAATATTGTTATTTAGGTTTCAACTTTACAACCATGATTAGTCCAAAAAGGGGTACTTTACATTTAGTAACTAAGGGTAAAAAAGCTACAATTCAATTTAACAGAATATTCAACAAATATAAAGATATGAATGTAACAACTTTCTTTAAAATTTTCGATACAAAAATCCAGCCTATTTTACTATACGCATCTGAAATTTGGGGGCTAAATAGGTTAGAACATATAGAAAGAGTACACATGCTAGCCTGTAAAAGGTTTCTCGGTGTTCCAAGCAAAACTCCTAACAAAATGGTGTATGGGGATTTAGGCAGGTATCCACTTTACGTTAATTCTAGTGTTGCTTCTTTAAGATTTTGGTTTAGATTACTTCAAATGGATGTTGGTAGATTGCCATACAAAGCGTATTTGATGTTGCTAGAATTAGATAGATTTGGTAAGCAATGTTGGGTTTCTAAGATTAGAGAGATTCTGTGTATGACAGGCTTTAACTTTGTTTGGTTACAGCAAGGGGTAGGTGATGTAAAGTCTTTTCTAAATATATTTAAACAGCGACTTATTGACATGTTTATCCAGGAATGGTCTGGCACCATTAGAGACCGACAAAGATATGAAAATTATAGAGATTTCAAGATTATTTTTGAAAAAGATAGATATATCTCCAATATAAGCTCGTATTGTTTTCGTGTTGCTATAACTCAATTACGATTCAATGTTCTGCCTCTAAACAACAATGTCCATCGTTATAGTACAGTCGATAAAGAAAAGACGTGTCCATCTTGTAGTAATCAAATTGAAAATGAACTACATTTTCTATTGAAATGTCCTCAGTTTCAAGATCTCAGAAACAAGTTTCTTAAAGATATAAACCAGTTGCCTATTCAAGTCCTTTTGAAAGCAGATAATGATCATCACATATATAAAGTCTCCAGATATGTGTTTCATGCTATGAATAGAAGGCAAAGAGGAATATTATAAATACATGGACTGTATTTTGTTCTTTATCACTGCATATAGTAAATCGAAACTTGCCTTTTTAGGTATATTCTGCGTAAAGTTAGTATTGTCATTCTTGTTGTAATGTAAACGCATTGATTACTTTAATATTTGATAATTCATTCATCACTTATGTTTGATGGTCATATGGTTTGTTTATCATCTTTTTGTTGCAGGTTTTTATGCCTTGGATTATTTTTCACCTCCCCCAACCAGTCCATTTCATTGTATTGTGGTCAATGGCCGATGTACAATTAAAATCTTTCAGTGTTCAGTTCAGTGTTCAGTGTTCTCTCTCTCTCTCACTCTCTCTCTCTCTCTCTCTCTCTCTCTCTCTCTCTCTCTCTCTCTCTCTCTCTCTCTCTCTCTCTCTCTCTCTCTCTCTCTCTCTCTCTCTCTCTCTCATCTCTCTCTCTCTCTCTCTCTCTCTCTCTCTCAAATCTTTATCCTTGTGACATAAAGTTTTCCAGTGTCCAGTGTTCACTCTCTCTCTCTCTCTCTCTCTCTCTCTCTCTCTCTCTCTCTCTCTCTCTCTCTCTCTCTCTCTCTCTCTCTCTCTCTCTCCTGTCTCCCCATGTACCTCTCACGCTATCTTCCTCTCTGTGTTTGTCTTCTTATTTATCTCTCTATATATATATATGTTTTACCCCCGTCTTTCTATGTCTCCCTCTCTCGCTTTCTCAACGCATGAAGTTAAGAGAAACAGAAGCGATCACTGATTAAGAATCAGTGTCACTAACACCATCTGTAGTAAGCTATTACAGACTGCATGATGAACAAAACTAGGGAGCTGATTCCAGCTACTACGCTTAAAGACACACTGACCCACCACGATTAAGTCCCTTGCTTTATTTTCTGGGTAGCCGTGGCCCACATACAAATGCCCCCAACTTCAAATTGAGGCTGATCTTTAAAATGTTTCGTTTTTATTTTGGGGGCATTTATATGGGTGTCAAACCTGGTCAAAGCAAGATTTCTTACCAGCTATAAGAGGGAGAAAACGTGACACCCATGATTGTGACACGTGATCTGGTGGGTCTTTAACGAAGAATGTAACCTTCTTTCAACTTTGATAAAAAATAAAGGTAACCGACTCCCAGTGTATTGGCAGTGATTGTAGAGTAGGGAGAAATTTGGCAGAGTGGTTAAGACGTTCGCCTGCCAAATGTAATGCGTGACTGCAACGTGAGTGACCCGGGTTCGAATCCCGGCCTTGCCCTTTCTTTCTAGTTTGACAGGAAAATCGAACTGAACGTCGAGTCCTTCGGATGAGAACTTAAAGCTAGTCTGACCCGTGCGCTTTACGCACGTAAAAATTCCACGGCAGTTGAAAATCGGTAAGAGCAGGGAGAAATCCCGCTGCCTGGTATGGCAAAATTGATAGCTAGGTTTTTCAAGTGTGCCCACACCCCATCCTCACCCTGTGCCCTCCCCCCCCAAAAAAAAAAAAAATAATAAAAAAAAAATGGGGTAAGCGCTGGTTTTTAAACAAATCTTTAATATTTCCAAAACAACACATATAGCAGAAAGCAAAAGAGAGCATCAACAGGCGCTGCACTTGCGGCGACGCGCTCTCGGGGGGAGAGCAGCCCGAATGTCACAGATATAAGTCTCTGTGACTAGGATATACCAAATACCAAAAAAATACCAAAGTAATGCCAAACGTGAGAGCGCTTCAAAATATCATAGGACCGTCTCAAAGACACTGAAAAGAAAGACTAACATCCGGTTCCTTTTCCCTATATGATTAGTGAGGACAGAAACACTGGTTATGTCCCTTTTAAGCGTGACACATTTAGGTTACATTAACTCTTTTTTTCAAACCTGAGAGAGTTATCTATCCATGAGTCAGTTATACTTTGGATGACTACCCCACTAAAGATAACTCTGTCAGCCCGGCTCGCCGTAACTCTTAAGTAGTCCATCTTACCCTTTTAGAGTCTTTGCCCGTCTTTAGAAACACATAGGGAAAAAAATGAATCGTGATAATACATGGGGAACAACAGACATAATTAAAGACTCTAAAAGGGTAAGATGGACTACTTAAGAGTTACGGCGAGCCGGGCTGATAGAGTTATCGTTAGTGGGGTAGTTACACCATTCGCAATGGCGGCTATCCAAAGAATAACTGACTCATGAAAAGATAACTCTCTCAGGTTTGAAAAAAAGAGCTATGTAACCTAAATGTGTCACGTTTAAAAGGGACATAACCAGTGTTTCTGTCCTCACTACTCATATAGGGAAAAGGGACTGGATGTTAGTCTTTTTCTTGTCAGTGTCTTTGACATAATGCGATGTTGGCACAAATCCAGGGGCTTTGGTTTCACAAGATGTAGCAAAAGAATCCTTGTAAATACACTAAGGACGAACTGAATTATCTGGACTAGTTGTGATTTTATAATCGTTTGGAATTTGAAGTTCATTCAAGATCCATCATTTGCAGAAGTCGATCATAGAAGACAAAGTTGTGGGCCTCTTTGTTTATATTGGTTTGATTATAAAAATGATGAAACAAACAAACAAACATAATTATCATCCAAAGTGGTACTATAATTATTTTGTGGTTATTGGTAGATTCCATACAGAAACAGAGATCCATATGAACTAAACAAATCATTGATGTTGAATATTGTGTTGTTGACTGTTTTAAATTTCATTTTGTTCAAAAACATCCTGAGCGTTCCTTATGTGCAGTTTCTTCCTTGAATACATTCAAGATTTTACTTTATGTGTTGAAAATACTTCAAAAAGTAGTGTGTGTGTGTGTGTGTGTGTGTGTGTGTGTGTGTGTGTGTGTGTGTGTGTGTGTGTGTGTGTGTGTGTGTGTGTGTGTGTGTGTGTGTGTGTGTGTGTGTGTGTGTGTGTGTGTGTGTGTGTGTGTGTGTGTGTGTGTGTGTGTGTGTGTGCGTGCGTGCGTGTGCGTGCGTGTGTGTGTGTGTTCGTGTATATATATATATCATTATATATATAGAGAGAGAGAGAACGGAAAACAAACAGACGAACAAGTTGGTGTGTGTGTGTGTGTGTGTGTGTGTGTGTGTGTGTGTGTGTGTGTGTGTGTGTGTGTGTGTGTGTGTGTGTGTGTGTGTGTGTGTGTGTCAGACAGCCCCCTGAACAATGAATTCCCAGGCCATACTACCAGCTCTTCACAATCTCAGTACAGGAAGCATGCCATCAGATACCAATTCTTTCACCAACCAAACCAAACACACCACCACGTCTCCTATAATTCAAATGTTCTATCCTTGCAACAATCCTCGAAATATCATCAGCCCACGTGTAGCGGAAGCGGTCGATCTCGCGATGTATGCTGTGTTATTTCCTGTCCTGGTGATTTGTGGCATCATCACCAACGTCATCAACATGGCGGTCTTTGCTCGTCAAGGATTGGCTGACCGAATTAACTTGTGTCTGTTCAGGTAAGATACACCAGGCCCTCTAGTGACGAGTGTGTATAAAAGTATAAAAGACTTAATCCGAAGTTTAAAATGTAAATTAAACTAACCCGGAATTATTTTATTTTCGAGGCGCCGTGGCGTAGTTGGTTAGAATCGCTTCTCGTAACCCAACGGGTTTGCAAGTGCGCTGGTTCGAACCCATATGTCCTTGGGAAATATACTTTACTCCTATTTCCTGGTCCTTCGGATGAGACCTTAAACCGAGGTCCCGTGTGCGAACACATGCGTAAGATCTTGCGCACACGTTAAAGCACTTTCCACTGTTCGGTAGGAGTAGGCTGTGTTGTGCCGGTAGAATGGATGGCATAGCATGGCAAAAACAGGTGGCGCTGTACTCTCGATCTCCTGGTGGGAGCAACCCGAATTTCACATAGTTTCTGTGACTAGAGCATACCAAAACAGCACCCCAAAGAAATTATAAAAAATCACAGGACCAGGACTCAATGTCGTGCTGATTAATGGCAGAGTGAAACAAGACTGGAGATGTACTTTGGAGGAGTTAATAGGGCAGACATGGCTGGTGCATCTCTGGGTCCCACCAGCACCTTCAGGTGTTTCTTTTTCATGTCACACTATTCACCCTTCATAGCACAAATATGGAAAAGTCTTCAGAAGGTAGAACATAATTCAGCTTCTTTTGTATTTAGCACTAGCTGTGCAAGGATGCTTGATGCCAAATTTGGTGTCGATCGGTTGAGAACTGTGGCCGTGCATAAGGGACACACAGACAGACAGACACACAGACAGATTTCGAAAATATATATAAGATTGAAAGTGTGCTTATTATTGCATAAAAACCATGACATTATGACATAGAACACATCGTCAATTTTAATATATTTTTTATATATATATTTTTTTAAGAAAACAGGTTACAAAAAACAACAACCCCAAAATCTGTTGAGGTAATTAAGCAACGGAAAGATTCGTTTCAATTACGAAAGTAGCAACATTCCGCGACAAAATAACTCTCATCAGAAACCAGCTTGTTATCTGATACGCTCCCTTTTCGGGGGGCTTCGGTATCAATCTGATTTCTGAATGACGGAGAAGAGTCACCACCACTTGCTGACCTGGTCTTGCAGTATCTCCAGGATCGATCCATTCATTATCGAAGACTTACCACACCAGAAGTACTTGTCCCTTAGGGCAGATGTCATGAGGATGCTAAGCTTACTTTCTTCTTCTTCTTCTCCTCAGCAACATTGTGTATGTCGATTTAATTATAAAGTAACCATTTTAGAAAGTTGTATTTCCTAGCCATTTAAAAAATACTGAGATGCTATATTCAGCATGTAATAACAAAAGTGTACAAGAGTGTCAACTGACTCTTGTGTTCTTTGGTTTAAATTTTGGTTGAAAATGTTGAATATGGTTAGTCGTTGTGTCATCCTAAAACTTTGTCAATACATTTATGACTCATATTTCAGGACTTGTATCTCTCAATTCAAATGAAGGCAAAACTTATGTTAATTACAATGTATATATTATGCAACATCCTTCTGTTTGAAAATGTTTGAAAAAATAAGACAGCAGCAAATTCCTTTGACAAACCGATTTAAAGATTTCTCAGATATATTATAGCAAAGACCGCTGAATGCAAAATTTTAATATTTTTCCTATGTTTGATTTTAGAATCATTTGAGGTTGACCGTTGAATTCACATCATTATAAGAATATCCGTACAAGTAAGTTTTTTTCTTTTCTCAAGATAAATAGTTACAGAACTGCATTGTTGCAGAATAACTCTATAATATTATGCCATTACAAATAATAATACTCACACAAATTGGTACCTGGGGTTCTTGATTCCTTTGTTGTTGTTTTTTGTCATGCAGTTACTAAAAAAAACATCATCCTCTACTATTTTTTTTCCTGGTTTCCTTATGTACAGTCACAATCATCATCAAACTCTTCGAACTCTAACTGGCCAATCAAAGAAACGAACAGCTAATTGCCAAATGACAAGAGAAGAACAGAAGGATTTTTCTAATGAGCTGAATGACTTTTATTGTCGGTTTGAAAGAAATGATCTAGAGGGAGATCTAAACGGGGTAACATCACAGTTAACAGAAAAAAATTATCAATGCAAATGAAGATCATGAATTTGAGGTTCAAGAAAGAGATGTTCAGTCCATATTTCAGAAACTAAATGTGAGGAAAGCTGTGGGACCAGATAATGTGTGTGGAAGATTGTTGAAAGCATGCTGTTCTCAATTGTGTGGTGTGTTTTGCTCTCTATTTAACTGGTCTTTACGTGATTGTGTTGTACCATGTATCTGAAAAAATTCTACAGTTACTCCTGTCCCTAAGAAAAAGAACCCTGCCACATTGAACGATTACCGCCCTGTTGCCTTAACGTCTATTGCCATGAAATGTTTTGAAAAGATCGTCCTTCATTGCCTTCTTTCTTTTACTAACCTACTCCTTGACCCCTTTCAGTTTGCCTACAAACGGTGTAGAGGAACAGACGATGCCATACTGGCCCTTCTTCACAATGCCTTTCTTCACTTAAATACCCCGAACTCTTTTGTTCGTATTTTATTCATAGATTTCTCCTCTGCCTTCAATACAATACAGCCCCATTTACTGGCCCAGAAACTACTAGACCTGAATGTTAACCCCAAGCTCATTCTGTGGATAACCAATTTCCTACGCAATAGAACTCAGTCTGTCCGCTTTCAATCTGCAATCTCCTCAGAACGTTCCACTTCTACAGGTGCCCTCCAAGGAACAGTTTTGTCCCCAGTTCTTTTTACATTGTACACAAATGACTGTAGAGGCACTGAAGAAACACCTGTCATTAAATACTCAGATGATTCTGCCATCGAAGATTTGTCAAACTCTGATTCTGTGTACTTCAGTGAAGTCAAAAGGTTTTGTTCATGGTGCAAAGATAATTATCTGGATTTAAATGTTGTTAAAACAAAAGAACTGCTTGTAGATTTTCGTAGAAACCCAGTGCCAGTGCCACATTTGGAAATTGATGGTGAAACGGTTGAAAGAATTGATGAGTATAAATACCTAGGCACAGTTTTAGACAAGAAACTTACTTTTGATAAACACATTGAGCATATACATAAGAAGAGTCAGTCCAGGATCTTTTGTTTACAGAGGCTAAGGAATATTGGTGTCTGTTCAGATATTCTTCTAACCTACTACCGATGTTGCATTGAATCTGTTCTTACTGTGTCATGTATCTGTTGGTATGGAAGCTTGAGTGTAAAAAGTAAGCGCGTGTTGAGTGATATGGTGAATGTGTGCAGTAAAGTTGTGGGTGCAAGGCAGAGTGGTATGCAAGAGTTGTATGACAGACAAGTAGTCAAGAAAGCCAGGAAAATTCTTAATGACAACAGTCATGTTCTGGCAAAATACTATGAAGTATTACCATCGGGCCGTCGATACAGAACTCTAAAACTGAAAATAAGTGCACAGAAAACTTTCTTACCAAGATCAATTCATCTGTTGAACTCTTAATGCACTGCATCGAGTGATTGTTTTGATGAGCAGCCTGTCCATCTCCTTGGGATTGAATTTGTATTCGTATTCGTCCAGTGTGTTAACTACAATATTGCAGTGTTATTAGTTATTAGTTTATATTCTTTAATTGTTGATAAATGTGTTTATTGTTGTTGTTTTTGTTGATAAATGTGTTTATTGTTGTTGTTTTTCTTATGTGCACCTGGCTGCAATTTCTCAGTTATGAGATAATAAAGATGATTTGATTTGATTTGAAAATAAATTCTCAAACTATCGACATGTTCAAATCAATCAAAATTACAAGAGAGTGATATAATAATCATATTATACATTGTGCTAACTTGGTATTGGCAGTAAGTGGTTTAAAATGTTTAGGAGCAGTTTATATTGGTCATTGCTGTATCGCTGGGCTTTTGTTTTCTTCTTCTTCTCGAACGTGCTGGTATAATTATTTAATGCTTTGCAGCAGACTCATACAATAGGAAGATGTTATTGATAAGATTTAAAGATAAATAGTCTATATTGTCACGTGCACCAAAGAAGAACTCACACAGTCGTAAGCTTAATCATTAAGCTTACATTAAGTTAATGTATTAATACACATTATTATTGTATTCTTTAAAAACATTGTTGTATCTGATTTTCTTCAAATTACAGCAATCAGGAACCCTAACATATTAATATCTATATCCGCATTGCACCTTCAAATGAATGTTTATCTATCCATCTCTTCATGTATTTAAACTTTAGCCATAGTATCATCGTCCACGTTAGACGAATGACAAGCCATTGCTCAAGTTCAAGTTCAAGTATACTATATTATCTCAAAAAAGATAAATTCATGTTAGCTGCAACATCATGACAGCAATACAACAGAATTGGGAAGAAAAACCGCAACATTATTCAAACGTGTGAAACGCAATTGTGTCAACCAAAACATTATCATTAAATTCCATTGCATCAGTTTAGAAATGTCCACATTTCAACATGTTTTATCCTGTTTTATGAGGGGGGACTCTGTGTGTGTGTGTGTGTGTGTGTGTGTGTGTGTGTGTGTGTGTGTGTGTGAAATGGGGAAGAAAATCATATCTAATGTTAGCCTCATTGATGCTTGAAGTTCTGGCGATTGGTGTGATTTCCTGTCAATATTGCCTATCTGCGTTCTTTATACATTTTCAGATAGGCAGTGTTTTTGCAGGAAACCACCACCGCCTTCACACTATCATCTTTATTTCTTATTTTCTTGTTCTTCCTTTTTTTTGCTGTCCCATTTTCTGGGCCGTATCTTTCGAGGGCATAGTGTACCAAAAAAAGCAGCCTTAAGCTTATTCAGTTAACCCCCAATAAACATTCGCATTCGTTGATCAAAGACTGAAATGTTTACTATTTAATAGTGAGGCTAGGATTTGAGCAGATAACGAAAATGATCAGACATAGGTAACTTTCCATTAATTAACTCCCCTTCTTAAAAATGATATGGGTCTTTCCTTGTATTGCAGTTTCTCCAAGATCGCCCCACTATCTGTACATGTAAAAATATCCCATAATATTATGTACCTGTACCAAGTCGGATGACGTTTAACACATTTTCTTCTGTCAAAGTTGGGGTTGTCATAATTATACGCAGCTTTCGTGGTGGAGGGGAGTTAATACAGTAGTGAGTTACCTACCTTTTGTTCATTTTCATTCGCATTCTCTCCCTGGCTTAAGGCTTTGTCGGACCATTTGACATAGGCTAAAACACCAAGGCTACATCAAAATATTGTTATGCTACGCATAGTTATGCCGGGAATTGCCTTTAGCAATGACAAGCCACTAGCTTAACATCATCAGTCTCCCAAATCCTCTGAAGACGGAGTGTAGCTGCTCTCGTGGCGGGGTAATAAATTAAAAAACGGTCACAAACGCAATGTTCTCATAATTTATTATTATTTATTATGTAGCTGACGCACTTGTACCGCAGTGTTCAAGTGCTTCCGCTGTTGGGATGATCCCTGGAGTATTTTGGGTTTTTTGTTTTGCCAGGTAAGCCAACAGCAACAACATTCGTATTCTTGTTCTGTCAGTCTTGCAGTATCGGATACGGGATACCTGCTGTTCCTCATAAGTAGCAAGTCCTACGCTCTGGTGGGTCTGGTGGATACATTGTCTGGAACCTTCTGGTTGAAGAAGCACGTTGGCACCGTGATGGCCAGCTGTCTGGGGTTCCTGGTCATCTCCAGCTTCGTCACCGCGGTCATCGCTGTGGAACGATGCCTGTGTGTCATCAGTCCCCTCAAAGCTGCCAGGATATTCAAGACCAAGTCAGAGAAAGGGGGAGGGGGAGGAGAGAGAGGAGAGAGAGAGAGAGAGAGAGAGAGAGAGAGAGAGAGAGAGAGAGAGAGAGAGAGAGAGAGAGAGAGAGAGAGAGAGAGAGAGAGAGAGAGAGAGAGAGAGAGAGAGAGAGAGAGAGAGAGAGAGGGAGAGAGAGGTGTGTGTGTGTGTGTGTGTGAAAGAGAGAGAGAGAGAGAGAGAGAGAGAGAGAGAGACAGAGACAGAGAGAGAGATGCGTGCGTGGGTGTGTGAGAGAGATAAAGAGATAGAGAGAGACAGAGAGTGAGAGAGAGAGATAAAGAGAGAAAGAGAAGAGTGGTGTGTGTGTGGGGGGGGGGGGGGGGGGGGTGCGCGCACGCGTGTGTGTGTGTGTGTTTATTTTTGTCTCCGGCAGTCGTGGTTTTACATAACGAATGCCACTTTACAGGTACACAGCAATCCTTTTCGTCACGGTAGGCGTATACATCCTGACGGTGCT
>CM065685.1:27087465-27119965 GCA_017654935.2 Phymorhynchus buccinoides | reverse complement strand
CAACTAGTTGCATCAATCAATCCCTACCATAGACGATATCCCCTAGAGAGACAAGTGCCTAGATGTAGATTAGAACTTTATAAATCCTCTTATTTTCCATCCACTACTGTCCTTTGGAATAGCCTTCCGGAGAATATCAAGCAGTGCGATTCTCTCAGTGTCTTAAAGCGTTTTCTCA
Source organism: Phymorhynchus buccinoides (assembly GCA_017654935.2). Classification (NCBI taxonomy): domain Eukaryota; kingdom Metazoa; phylum Mollusca; class Gastropoda; order Neogastropoda; family Raphitomidae; genus Phymorhynchus; species Phymorhynchus buccinoides. The sequence goes on along the minus strand of CM065685.1, from coordinate 27,119,787 downwards.
GTAGCGACGATAGCACAGTTCCCCCTTATTACTACTTACAAGATCGACTGTCTGAAATAATTATTTGTAAATTAAGACTCCAAATGAGTGATTTGCGTAATGATTTATTCCAACGACATATTCTGAACAACCCAGCTTGTACTTGCAACGCACCTGTAGAAGATGCATGTCATTTTCTCTTTCACTGTCCACTTTTCCAACAAGCCCGTAGACAGACTATCGACTTATTACCTGACGATGTCAAAACAAATGTATCATTGCTTTTGTTCGGAAGCTGTGATAAAAACCAAAGTGAAAATAGAACAATACTTGAGTCTATTAGTAATTTCATCCAACTGTCAAACAGATTTTTGGCAGAATAACTGTCTCTAATGTGTGTCCTTATTGTGACTCGTTACATTTAAGCCCTGGTTGGTATAGTTTCTGTGATGAAATTGTTGATTTGATGCAGTTTGCAACCAGTGCGCGTCTCAGCCTTGCCCCTGCAACCCAAAGGCAAAATTTTGATTAGAGAGTTTTATGTGATTATAATACGTTTCTAATCTGTTGTTTTGATTCATGTTTTTGTTGGTAAGTTATTGTTTTATTTGTTTTTCTTTCCATTGTACACTAATATTGATGTTGTGCTGTTTATTTCCATGCTTGTGGCAGCCAATACTATGTAATTGAAAATTGTTGGAGTACCTTGCATAAGCTCTAAGCTTGTTGTGCTCTACTCATTTAAATTATGTGCTGCTGTATGTGCTTTATTTGATTAAATCATGTTTAAACCAAATACAAAAGTAAATCTCCAACAAGTAGGCAAGCAGGCCTGCCTAAAAAAAATGTTTGTTTTTGGTTTATTTTCCTACCGGACTGAAAGCTTATAAACTCTATGTGCTGGACCATTGAGTATTTGTGTACTAGACAACCATGCAAAATTTGAATTTTTTTTGTCCATTTGTTCACAAGATACACCATGAACAAAACCCCATACAACCAAACATACCCCCCAAAAACAACACCCTACCATAACTACAAATGTATGCTCATTTGCCGACTATTGGCTACTGCAAAGATCACCTTTTGCAAGAGTGAATGCCCTTGGTGGGTGGGGGGAGATGGTTGAGCACTGACCAAACAAGGGCATAACTCTCGCCAATAACCCTATTTGAGGCCACTAAATGGCTGCCTTTCCCAAGAGTGAATGCCCTTGGTGGGTGGGGGAGATGGTTGAGCACTGACCAAACAAGGGCATAACTCTCGCCAATAACCCTATTTGAGGCCACTAAATGGCTGCCTTTCCCAAGAGTTAATGCCCTTGTCCGCACTGACCAGCAAGGGTTTCCCTCTCACTGTCAAGGGCGTTAATAACCCTAGTTGCAGAGGCCAATAGGGCAGAGGACAATAATAAATTATACATTGCCTGTCATCTGAGCGCGAGTAGAGGCACAAAGACAAAGAGAAACAGCCATAGAGCAAAACGAGAAAAAACGAAGGTAAAACGTGACTGTGGCTGTCTTTGTGAATGTCTATTATTCTGTCCTCATGGTGAGGGTTTGTTAGTTGCAGTTTATTATTATATTTTTTTTAACACAAGAAAAACGTTAGTCAAAACATAGTTATGATAACATTATAATTTAAAAACAAAAATTGTTGTTGAAGAAACTCAAATAAACACAAAAACAGTAACCACAGCTGACGTTTCAAATCTAATGTCTTCAACGAAACAGGAGAAAAAGAAAAGTAAACAACGATGAAACACAGCATTGACGTCATACAAATCAAATCATACCATCAATGACGTTTTAATGAGAACATTCCCGAGGTTTGATAAAATAATAAAATGAAAAACAACAAAAAGAACAGCTTTAACACACACAAATGAAAACAAATAAACACAGGAGACAAAGCGTTCAAGGCTCATTCGTTTTTTGTTTTGTTTTTAGATATTATAGATGGCAGATAATTAAATGGTGTAATAACTGGGTAATGCATTTGTTTTACTTAACAGTATGTCAGACTATCCATACTAATGAGCCAGTAATGTGTCACTGTAGTATTAACATAAAATGTTATTGCAGACTTCATGGGTTAGATGACCCCTGGCTGCACAAAATGAGGGATCAAATATCTGTCAATGACCCAGGCCCACTGACAATCTAAAACTCTGAAGCAGCACATAATATGTGACAAATCATCAATCAAAGCTCCAAACAAATCATCGTGGTACTGCAATACCAGGTCTGACAGGGTATGGTGATAGTAATCCGCTTTCATTCAGAACAGAATGGAATGAAAATCCGTTTAACATCCTCTGGTCTGAAACAGACACATATGGGACAATAGTAGATATACAGATGGTGGAACGATCCTGGAGGTAATGCCCAGAGGCAGTGCAACCCCAGAAAGTCCCGAATTTTTAACGATACAGATGTAGTATCTGGTTGTGCGAATAAATGAACGAACGAACGAAAAATGGTGTTTTACGTCGTCTCGGTCTGGAACAGACACATATGGGACATTTGTAGATTCAAAGATGGTGGGAACACTAATGGAGGCAATGCCCGGAGGCAGTGCAACACCAGTAAAATCCCGATTTCCTAACAATACAGATAGGTGAAGCAGTAACCACGCCTCGGTTAGACCTCATCGGCTATGGTACCGCCACTAAGTAGTATGTGCGACTAAAATACGATCGCATAAATTCATAGTTAAAACATCTTTTAATTAAAATTTCAGGACCACAATTTAAAAGATAAAAATTTAACTTTATTATTAAAAATAAATCATGAAAGGTCAATCCTTAGATGTACATTACATAAAAAAAACTATATACTAGTTTATTTACAGAAAACGCAACCGGACTACTGTCCTTTGTTGGGTGAAAATACGATGCTAAAAGTTTAAAAATATTTGCTAAGGGAGACTACTATGTGTGTTGCTCACCGGCTGGGTATGTCTTGTGTTTTCCAGAGACTACTCCTTGTGTGTATGTGTGTTGTGTTTGACTCAAGACTACTTTATTATGTCATAAATATGATAAATTAGTGTGTGGCACGACATAATCACATACATTAAGAACATAATAACTAAACTTACCAACACATAACAAATTATAGTACATGTGAAAAGAGAATGTGCACGACCGCGACATACGGTTAATTGTAGAAGTCCAACACTGTTGACCTACTTCAACGTTTATTTGCAAAGTTAGGCTGTCGATCTTTGAGCCAGTTATTAGTTGTTCTGTTTTGGGTTTTAATAACAATTTCGATATGCTTAAGGCTCAAAGATCGGCAGCCTAACTTTACATGCAAAACTTGAAGTAGATCTACAGAAAGGTGGTCTTCTATAATTAACCATATGTGGGACCGAGGGCCATGCTTCGTCACGGCTATTCCATGAATTGAACACGGCAGCCGTTCTATATGCCTCCCACTGGAGTGTAAATTTCATGTAAAAGCCCCCCTTAGCGATGACTGGGGGGGGGGGATCTCACCAGGCGGAATCTGTAAAGGACCACAACAACCCCAACAACCATCTACACCCCAAATCCCAAGTCTCTGCCTTGAGCGGTTTTGGAGGAGATGGAAATAGAAGGCTGTAGTGGTTAACGTCATGCGGAATATAATGTGGATTTTATCTCATTTGGTTTGACTAGAATTCATACTGTGCACTGCAAAGTCGTCTCATGCTCAAGAACTTGGAAATTGGAACTTGGAAATTGAAAGCTGTTCCCAGTGGCTGGAGTGTCACTAGAAACAACACTCTATTTTCCCAGTTCCTATATTTCGTCAACAACATTTTGTTTTTAAATTTTAAATTTTAATATTATTTTGAAAGCCTGCAGTAATTTGTTTTGGTCGTAGTTAGGATAAGTGTGTGATATTCATTTGTCGTTTGTTCGTTTGTTTGATTTCTGGTATCCAATGGCAGCCATTTAGAAAATTATGCAACAAATCAAAATGTACAACATTGTTTCATAACTTTGCTTTCAACGGATTTGGGTCCAGCACTCTCACATCATGTAAAATCAACATAAAACCCTAACACATGTGTCAAAACAAGGTAAAGCTAAAATTCGACTATACTGAAAAGGAATCTCTCTCTCTCTCTCTCTCTCTCTCTCTCTCTCTCTCTCTCTCTCTCTCTCTCTCTCTCTCTCTCTCTCTCTCTCTCTCTCTCTCTCTCTCTCTCTCTCTCTCTCTCTCTCTCTCTCTCTCTCTCTATCTATCTATCTTTATCTCTCTCTGTGTGTGTGTGTGTGCTCGCGTGTGTGTGTCTGTGTGTGTGTGTGTGTGTGTGTGTGCCAGACAACCTGCTATAACAATTAATTCTGAGGGAATGTTACCTGACGATGACAATATCAGTACTGGAGACATGCAAGCTGATGTCAATTCTTCCGCCAACACGCTCATTTCTCCTACTCACGTGTTGAATCCTTGCAACAATCCTCGAAATATCTTCAGCCCACGTGTAGCGGAAATGGTCGATCTCGTGATGTATGCTGGGTTATTTCCTGTCCTCGTGATTTGGGGCGTCATCACCAACGTCATCAACATGGTGGTCTTCGCTCGTCAAGGATTGGCTGACCGAATTAACTTGTGTCTGTTCAGGTAAGAACAATCCAGACATATAATCGCGAGTGTGTCTTAGACAGTCAACACGGGTAGTAGTATGTAAATTGGGCTAAACAGCCAATCGTTTTGGGAGTGTAATCTAATTTACATATTACTACTGGTGTTGACTGTCAATCAATCAATCAATCAAAATATTTATTGTCTTTAAAACATAAAGAAATTCTTTGTCTGGCATGCACATAAAACACATATACAAATAGAGACAATAAGACAATATACAGTAAATACATCATCATATAGTAAAAAGCCAACTGTCCGTGTGTGTGTGTGTGATAAGATACAATCATGATTACACACCCAGAACTGTTGCAGTCATCTTTTCGTAGGTGTCACATGACATTGACAGTGCGATTTTGTTTTATTTTGGGACAGCAAATATTTTTAGAAAGCAAGCATAAAAGAACATGACAATTGATTGTCCGTTTTATTTTGTTTTATTTTGGGACAGCACATATTTTAGAAAGCAACTGTAAACTACTCATAGTGCTATAACATTGTTTCTCTTGCAACGAAAGCAAGATAGTGTTGTTAATCATTTTGAAAATATTCTCAACTTAAACTATTGATTTTGGAAGGATTACCATCAACTTCTGTTGTTTAATTAATCCTGAGTATAGAGATTTTCCAATGTTCCATAGCAATTTTATAAACCTGAAATAAACAGTTTTCATTGCAAGTTGTTCAAAGAAGAAGAAATCGTGTAGTTATGGGTTTAACGTTTAGCTTGTAGTTTTGATTTTTTTTTTAAAGGCTCTTCGGGAACTTGTAAGCCACTAGCATCCCAAACTTACTATTATCGTATTATGTTAGTCACGCTGATATGTCACGCTCAACAGATTGATCCTGGGGATCAATCCAGAAAGTGGGCGGTTATTAGAAGATGAATACCCAGGATCACGGAAACACCCCCACCACAAACCAGACCAGGCCGAATAAAGACAGTTACAACATAAACATTTCTTCTTCATTCATACACACACATAACTACACATTCTAGAAGATGAGATGAGTGGGGATGGGGACAAGAATGGATCTAGCTATTTAGATATAAGGAAAAGGTAAGGATGCTCTAAACTAACCTCCCCCAAAGATACCCAAACTAATCCCTCCCCACAAACTTAATCAAACCAATCCTAAAAAAGAACAACCTGGGGAAGAAGGGAAAGGCAAATGGACTAGATGGAACAAAGATGGTTGAACTGACGATGCAACACAAGAAACACCTATGCAACTTACTCAAAAATGCTCAATCGCACAGAATTTTAAATTTAGCGAACACTTAGTAATTTTTGGTTGTGAAAAGAATGTTCGCACAGATGAGATTATAGATTTGATCATCTTGCTCGCAAAATCGTACATTTATAAATGCAACACAAAAAAAGAATCACCGCTGTTCATGCCATTTACACATACTTTAAAATATAGGTTTTCAGTTGAAAAATACAATGCCAGAATCCAAATGAAAGTCGATCAGATTGAACAACTCTGGGACCCATACAAACCCTTGTTTTTCTGATATTGAAAGATTATGGTCTTGAGGAAGGGGAAGGGAAAGCGTATCGAACTTTTTCAACAATAATATAATTATGTATTATACGTTTTCTTTTCTTTTTTCTTAGATCAGTGTAATTTAGATGGGGTTTTTTGGTATGGCATTTGTGTCCGTTGTGGTTGACAAACTGTCTTAATCTTTGAGCTAATGCTTTGGTAAATATATGAGCACTCATTATTTAAAAAAAAATGTATGTATTAAATAAAGTACAAAAAATGTCATTTATATGTGATCCTCTCGCATATACATAACATATTCACGTCTTTCATAACGCTTATCCAATGCCTCTTCCTTTTGTTTTGTTTTGTTGTTGTTGTTGTTGTGTGTGTGTTTTTGCTTTGTTTGTTTTTGAGTTGTTGTTGTTGTGTGTTTTGGGTGGGTTTTTTTGTGCGTGTGTGTTGTTGTTGTTTTTTGGTTGTTTTTTCCCCTCTTATTATTCTATTTCTGTATCTGTATTGAATGAGTTATTCATTGGATAATCTATTTATTGCTCATCTGTCTGTCTTTATCAAGTTAAAAAAAAAAAAGAATGAATGGATATATGTTAAAATGTAAACTGCATGTATCTGTTTGCTTGTGTTTGATTCACTCGTTCATTAAAAAACAAAAGTTTGAAAAAAAGAAAGAAACACCTATGCAATACCTACATATAGATTAAATGCTTTTGTAACCTCACTCAGTCTTCTCGCACACCTTCCCATCCCCACACCTCACACATTCATGCAAACAAACAAAACCCACTGTCCATTAACCCTTTCGCCGCCAGCGATGCGACATTGGCGGTGAAAGGGTTAAAACAGAGAAAGTACGCAGGCATTGGCCGAAATAGATCCCCGACGATGGAAGTCCCAAGGACATCTTCACAGAAGGAAGACGCTGGAGTCCAGGCCCAAGGTGGAGCATCCGTCGCCTCAAAGGTGTCCCAAGTCGTCCGGATCCAGCACGAGTGGGCCCAACTCCAGGGAAATCAGTGCATCGTACTGGTGTAAGAGAACAAGAAAGAACAAGCAGACGACAACAGCTGGGACTCAGCTCCTCATCCCCCCAGGCGGCCGATCCCTAGCTCCTCTCCTGGGCTCCACCGGTGCCATGGCCCACAGCTTGAGGTTCCTCTGGCTCCCTCGACCCTTGCTCCTCTTCTCCCGCAAAGACTCATCACTCTCTTCCAAGGCTCACATGATCTTGCTTCTTTCTATTTTGATCTTTTCCGAAATATCTCCCATCTCCTCTTCTTCGCTCTTGTTCTTCATTGGGTTTCTAGATCTAGGGTTGGTTCTTTTTTTCTTTGGTTGCTCTTGTCAACGGAGAGGGGGTCAAGTCAAAGTCTTTGTCATGATGATGATATGGAGAACAAAAATACAAACTGAAAAAAATGCCCTAGCGCCTATACCCGGCCACTAGTCCCTGGGATGGAAATATTCCCAGATTGTAGAGGTTGGTCGACCAGCAGACGAGTCTGCTCCCTATCAGAGACAAAGTCCGCCTGTTGACAGTCCAAAAACCGAACTCAAACACTCATATCCGCACTGCACCTTTACATGTTTATTTATTCCTTTTGATAGCTCAACGTGTTTATTATTTTCCCCATTTATTTAAATCCTTCGTCTGTCATTTTATTTATTTATATCATTTACTTATCATTTGTTAATTTATTGATTTAATTATTATTTTTGTTGTAAACTTCTTTGTTATTGTCCATGCTTAAAATATATCAACAATTGTGTTTTAAAGAAAGTGCTTTCCTGTCAATTGTTTCTACATTAAAAAAAACACCACCATGCTGTAACAATTCCACGTGTACAATTCCCCGCGATTTTGACGGCGGGGAATTGTCGGCGGCGATGACTTGTGTGCATGGAAGTTTCCTTCCAGGACGTGCCAGGACACCAAAGCAACCAATCCTTCACTGTATGCTTTTATTCCTTCTGTCAGTCTTGCAGTGACGGATTCCGGATACCTGCTGTTTCTGATGTGTAGCAAGTCCTACCCTCTGGTGGGCCTCGTGGATACGTTGTCTGGAACCTTCTGGTTGAAGAAGCACGTTGGCACCGTGATGGCCAGCTGTCTGGGGTTCCTGGTCATCTCCAACTTCACCACAGCGGTCATCGCTGTGGAACGATGTCTGTGTGTCATCAGTCCCCTCAAAGCGGCCATGATCTTCAAAACCAAGTCAGAGAGAGAGAGAGAGAGAGAGAGAGAGAGAGAGAGAGAGAGAGAGAGAGAGAGAGAGAGAGAGAGAGAGAGAGGGAGAGAGAGAGAGAGAGAGAGAGAGAGAGAGAGAGAGAGAGAGAGAGAGAGAGAGGGAGGAGAGAGAGACAGACAGACAGAGACAACAGAGAGACAGAGAGAGAGAGAGACGAAAACGAAAACGAAATTTTATTTAACCAGGGAAACATGAGATAAGCAATACAATGCTTTTTTCCACCCAGCCCTGGGGCAAATAGAACATTCAATAACAAAGTTAACTAACGCATGCAAAAGTGAAAAGGCAAATGGGTTACACAAAAAAGAAATAAACGCTTGGGGTAATGACAGGTGAGGGGGGGGGGGGGGGATAAGGAGGGGGAATAAGGGGGAAGGGAGTGTATACTGAAGCATATCACAACACACATAACACATGAGTCATAATAGAAAAACAGAGAAGAGGAAGAAGAGAGAGAGAGAGAGAGAGAGAGAGAGAGAGAGAGAGAGAGAGAGAGAGAGAGAGAGAGAGAGAGAGAGAGAGAGAGCGAACGAGAAAGACAGAGAAAGAGAGAGAGCGAGCGTGCGTGCATGCGTGGATACATGCGTGAATGCGCGCGCGCACACAAGCGTGTGCGTGTGTGAGCGCGCGCGCGCGCGCGCGCGCGCGCGCGCGCGTGTGTGTGTGTGTGTGTGTGTGTGTGTGTGTGTGTGTGTGCGTGTGCGTGTGCGTGCGCGCGCATGCACTATGGGATTTACATAAATAAAACAATAATAAACACACGTTTTAACAGATCATAGACATAGAGATAACTATATACTCAGAGCATGAAGTATGATTCATGTTTTTGTTTTTTTATGTAAAAGGAAAATGTGGCGTGAACAAACACAAATTTCACTGAAACTAGTCTATATCATCGAGAATGTGCTACGTATCACAATAAGAAGAAATAAGGTTGATAATACCTTCTGGCTTTCACCCAATGAGTTGTTTTGCTTCAAAGATACAGTGTTAATTTTCTTCCAAATAACTCATAAAAGGGAGACATTTAGATGAATAAAATTATGTTATCGCTTGATAAATTACGATGAATCAAAACGGACTATCTTCTATTATCAGGTTTTGAACGTAAAAAATAGTATGAATACATGCTTATAATATGCTTATGAAAATAAAAAGGCGTATACTTGGATGAACATCGTTATAGTTGCTTCAATTAGTAATAGCTTTTTGTCCGGGTTCAACAAATCTGTAGCCATCAAAGACAATGTCACTCCACAGGTACACTGCAATCCTTATCGTCACGGTAGGTGTATGCATCCTGACAGTGCTCAACGCGTCCTTCAGCATGATATTCCAGACCGTTGAAGTCACAGACCCTCAGACCAACGCCACCAAGTACATCAGCCAACCGTCTCCCTTGTATCTACGTCACCAAACCCTCATTGACGTCATCCACAACTACATGATTCTCATCAGCGTTCCTTTCTTCTCGACCGTCGTCGTCATCGTCTGCACCGCCGTCATCATCTTTCGACTTAAGGTCACCTCCGCTTGGCGCCGAGAAACGGTAACGGATATGACGTCAGTGGAGAAACAGGAAGTGAAGGTGACGAAGATGTTGGTGACGGTGTGTGTCGTTTTCGTCACCTGTATGACGCCCAGTGTCGTTCGCGAATTGCTAGTGTTCAGTCGTCTACCTGGTTTCATGTTCTCAGATTCTCTGTGTAACGTTTTCAGAGTGTCTGTGGCCGTTACTCATTTGCTAGAAGTGGTCAATGCTTCTTGCAATGTTTTCATCTACGTTCGGCAGAGTTCCCGCTACCAGTCTACCTTGCGAGAGCTTTTTCCCCGTTTGTCCAACTGTTTGAGGGGAAATAAGGGTGCTTACAGCTAGTACGGTCTGATGGGACGTTTGGCATGACGATAACTACACAAACCATGGAACCGTTCACGACAATGGTGGTACATCTGTACATATATTTTACATTTAGAAGAAAATAAACACAATCGAACACCCATTGATGCTGCTTAAAGCGTTCACATGCTCTCTCTCTCTCTCTCTCTCTCTCTCTCTCTCTCTCTCTCTCGCTCTCTCTCTCTCTCTCTCTCTCTCTCTCTCTCTCTCTCTCTCTCTCTCTCTCTCTCTCTCTCTCTCTCTCTCTCTCTCTCTCTCTCTGTCTCTCTCTCTCTCTGTGTGTGTGTGTGTGTGTGTGTGTGTGTGTGCGTGTGCGTGCGTGCGTGTGCGTGTGCGTGCGTGTGTGTGTGTAAATATGTAGGCGACAGAGATAGAGAGAGAGAGAGAGAGAGAGAGAGAGAGAGAGAGAGAGAGAGAGAGAGAGAGAGAGAGAGAGAGAGAGAGAGAGAGAGAGAGAGAGAGAGAGAGAGAGAGAGAGAGAGAGAGAGAGAGAGAGAGAGAGAGACAGACAGACAGACAGACAGACAGACAGACAGACAGACAGAGACAAACACAGAGAGATAAATATAATTGCTCCTCGCCACAACGAGTAAGTTTAGTTTTTTCCCCTAATGAAGTCATTGTGTTTTTGAAAATGAATGTTTCTATTTGGATGCTGTTAATGATCACTAACTTATGGTGTTCATTAATTACTTTGTTTGTTTGTTTGTTTGTTTTGCTATTTTGGTTAAAATGTTTTATAACTGGAAAAAAGCAAAGGTAAAAAATAAGTGTGTGCTCGTTCCCAGTGTGTGTGTGTGTGTGTGTGTGTGTGTGTGTGTGTGTGTGCGTGTGCGTGCGCGTGCGTGCGTGTGCGTGTGCGTGCGTGTGCGTGCGTGTGCGTGTGTGTGTGTGTGGGTTTTGTGTTTGTTTGTTTGCGTGGCATGTTTGTTTGTCCACGTGGTTGTATGAGTTTGTGTGTGTTGTGCCATGCTTCTATGTTTATTTATTGAACGCCTGCACGCGTGCGTGTGTGTGCGCGCGCGCACGCGGGTGCGTGCGTGTGCGTGTGTGTGTGTGCGTATGCATGTGTGTGCGCGTGTTTGTATATGTGTGCATATATATATATTATATGTTATTATGTGTGTGTGTGTGTGTGTGTGTGCGTGCGCGCGCGTGTGCGTATGTGTGTGTGTGTGTGTGAGTGTGTGTGTGTGTGTGTGTGTGTGTGTGTGTGTGTGTGTGTGTGTGTGTGTGTGTGTGTGTGTGTGTGTGTGTGTGTTCGTGTGCGTGTGCGTGCGTATATGTTCGCGTATATGTTCGCGCGCGCGCGCGCGTAAATAGGTTTGTAGGAATGGTTGTGTTTCTGTGAGTGCGTGTTGGTCTGAATGATGTTGTCCTTTAAGTCACTCTTTAAAAAAAAATATTTTCTTCTTTTGATTGTCGCCAATTAAAGTCTCCCTAATTGATTGTATTGGTCCGTGTTTTGTTTGATTGTCTGTTTCTTTCTTACGATGTGTGAATAACAAAGAGGATTTGCAAGTACAAATCCGGGTATCATTTGTGTTTGTGCATAAACTTGTGTATAAACGAACGTCTTTCGATACACGGACTGACAGTTACATAAACAGATAAAAATACATACGCACATTTTAAGTCACGTGTGCTCAATATGCAGTAGCTAATCAAGCTGCAGCTTCGAAGGAAATACATGCATGTAATGAATTAATTGATGGTTTCCAAAGTTTGGATTGTAAGTAAACCTGTAATTTCTTAAGTAGATTTATTATTTAGGAGCAGAAACATAAATTTAGTGCCGTAGGTCAACTTTGATCTAACCAACGCGGTCGCAAGATGAGTCAAGGTTTTTGTTTATTTACCCCAATCGTGTCTGCGTATAATTTTATGCATATTTATAAGATTTTTCGAGCTGTTGTTAGACTGTTTTTAAGATGAGCATTCCATTAACTTCGATGTAAAATAATAGACCTAAGAATGTTGTTATGTATTTAAATTGTAGGTCAATTCCGTCGATAAAGAAACTTGGTAATCTTCTTGGAGGGTTTTTAGCGATTAATACCGACTTGGCATAAGGCTGTACCGGATCAGTTGACATAAGCTAGAACACCAAGGCTACATCAAAATGTTGCTATGTTCTGCAAGCTCCTAGCATAACATCATCAGGCCAAAATCCTCCGAAGTCGGAGTGTGGCTGCCCACGTGGTGGGGTAATCAAAAACGGTCACACACGTAATGTTCTCATCCCTAGCTGGTGCATTTGTACCATAGTGTTCAATTGCTTCGGCTGTTGGGATGATCCCTGAAGGCTTTAAGCCAGAGAACGACAACAACACCAGCATGCCATCATATGACTTTTTTCAGCAGATAAACTTAGACAATTCTCTATCATGGAAGAACTTGTCCTATTCAATTCAAACTGATAAAGGTAGTGAATAGGTTTCAGTTTTCTGTCCGAGATAGTATTAATCTTTGAGCGCGCTTGCGCGAGCGCGCGCGTGCGTGCGTACGTGTGTGTGTGTGTGTGTGTGTGTGTGTGTGTGTGTGCGTGTGTGCGTGTGCGTGTGCGTGTGCGTGTGCGTGCGCGCGTGCGCGCGCGTGCGTACGTGTCTGTGTGCGTGCGTGTGTGTGTGTGTGTGTGCGTGTGTGTGTGTGTGTGTGTGTGTGTGTGTGTGTGTGTGTGTGTGTGTGCGCGTGTGCGTGTGCGTGCGTGTGCGTGCGTATGTGTGTGTGACAGACGACCTCCTATAACAATGAATTCCGAGGGAATACTACCGGGCGGTCACAACATCAGTTCTGGAGACATGCAAGCTGATGCCAATTCTTTCACCAGCCAAACCATTCACACCACCGCATCTCCTATTCAAGTGTTCTATCCTTGTAACAATCCTCGAAATATCCTCAGCCCACGTGTAGCGGAAATGGTCGATCTCGCGATGTATGCTGGGTTATTTCCTGTCCTCGTGATTTGGGGCGTCATCACCAACGTCATCAACATGGTGGTCTTTGCTCGTCAAGGATTGGGTGACCGAATTAACTTGTGTCTGTTCAGGTAAGAACGATCAGAACTGTAGAAGTGGTCTTTTCGTAGGTGTCACATGACATTGACAGCTTTATTTTGGGAAAGGACATAATGATTTTAGAAAGCAAATTGTAAATCAAAACATTGTTTGTTTGGCAACGAAAGCCAGATAGTGTTATTTATAATTTTGAAAATATTTCCAATTTAAACGATTGATCTTGTAAGGTTTATCATCAACATACGATGTTTTGTTAATTCAGTGTAGACATGTTTCAGTGTAAACGGTTTTCATTGAAGGTGGACCAAACAAGAAGAAAGCTTGTAGTTAGTTACAGGTAACGTAGTTTGCTTAAAAAAGCTCTTTGTGAACTTAATAATATAACCCACTACCATCCCAAGCTTATTATTCCCGTATTCGCACTGTAGCACCTTTAGATGTTTATCTATTCATTAAGATAATTCATTGTGGTTTGTGTGTGTGTGTGTGTGTGTGGTTGTATTTTTATTGTAAACTTCTTTTTGTTATTGTGCATGTTTAAAATGTAACCTTTTTCTTCTTAAAGAAAGTGCATTCTTGGCAATTGTTTCTCCATCAAAGATTACATACTGCCACAATTCCACGTGTACAGTTCCCCGCGATTATGACGGGACATTATTGATGGTGTAACACCACAACACAGCTACAAGGGGACACTCAGGGGACACTCAGGGGACACTCAGGGGACACTCAGAGGACAGCAACAGCGAGCGTCTAGTGGGACTCGCGCATTCACCCAGGCAGGGAGAGGAGGCAGATGGTCTCCTTTTCTACAAGGATTTATTCCCTTCGTTCAGAAATCAGAATTCAGTCTCTTTTCGCCCAAATTGGCTACAGCTTATATATACAGAGTCATAGAGCCAGAAAGCACGTTCCCTCGGACAATGGCAAAATGGTAGGATCATGTCCAATCCCCAACATCACACCATCAAGGCTGTGGATAAGATCATGGGGCTTACAACATCCATCCAAGATGGGAGAGGAAGGGCAACATCAAGGCAGTAGGGGCCTACTAACACCTACCCCTAGTTAATCCGTGGAACACGGAGTGGTAGTAACCTGTCCACTCGGAGGATCAATTCCAGACCATGGTCCACTAAGCTCAATCATAAAGTGACAGAAAACGTGTGCTCTCTCTATCCTCTATGACAACTGTATACCTCTCATTCGGGGAGAAGCGTGACACTCATAGTGTTACAATGGCGGGGAATCGTCGCCAGCGGGGAATTGTGTGCAGGGAATTTTCCCGCTGGCACGTGTCGGGACAACAACGCAATCAAGCCTTCATTGTATTCTTTAGTGGGTAATTCCAAACGATGCTCGCTTGGGGCAAGATTTCAAAAGAAATCCACACATTATTTTGTCATTGCACTTTCGAAACGCCATGTCTGAAGTGTCACAAATCACAATGGAGTTTTCACGCAGTGACTTCCCCTGGGTGGCAGCCATGTGTGTTTTGTCAGTCATGTTTTTTAAAGAAAAAGCAACAACATTTTTCGCTTGGTTCTGAACTGATGCTATGATGAAGTATTTCATGAAAACAACTTTTACGGACCAATGGAACTCGATATTACAATTAACACCAGCGTTCAGCAGAAGTTTACACGCCTAAATGCGCAGCACCAGTAGACTACTTTCAGACTCAACACGCCAGTTACGCACTAGTCAGTCATGTTTTGCAAATAACATTGGGTAGCATTTGTGACAAGGTCAGTTATGTGTTTTTCGAATGCCACAAAATGTGTATCTTTTTTGTTTTGCATTTGTGATCTCTATGTGAGGATGTAAATGGCCACGTTCCGCACATGAAGCAATAAGTTTTTAGTTTTGACATTATTTATTTTGTTCAGGCTGAACGTTATTAATGGTTAAAATATGTCTGAATGACACTTCAGTTACGTTGGGGTTACCCTACTTCCTTCTGTCAGTCTTGCAGTGACGGATTCCGGATACCTGCTGTTTATGATGTGTAGCAAGTCCTACCCTTTGGTGGGTCTGGTGGACACATTGTCTGGAGCCTTTTGGCTACAGATCTCCCATAAGACCGTGCTTGCCAGTTGCCTAGGGTTCCTGGTGATCTCCAACTTCACCACAGCGGTCATCGCTGTGGAACGATGCCTGTGTGTCATCAGTCCCCTCAAAGCGGCCATGATCTTCAAGACAAAGTTAGAGAGAGAGAGAAAGAGAGAGAGAGAGAGAGAGAGAGAGAGAGAGAGAGAGAGAGAGAGAGAGAGAGAGAGAGAATAATTATATATATATATTTGTTTAATCCTCAATTTGTATACATGTCAGTAGTTGGCCCTCTCTAGTCATGTCTATTAGTTTTTTAAATACAAATTTTAGAGCCTTATTATTTTCGTCATTTTACATAAGATATTTACTATTTCTGGTTTAACTTAGTGCTTGTTTGCTTTTATTGTGGATTTTTGATTTGTTGCAAAGAGGACACAATTCTCTTGTAGAATGTCTTCTTGCGCAAGTTAGCATCCACTGGACATTCAAATTGCAGGCCGATCATGCAAACTGATGAGATCTTCACAGTTCGAAACAGATGTCGTTACATAAGGACAGTCCCTCCCCCATTGGGAGAAAAAGTAGATGAGCAGATGTTCTTATTTTCTTATCTTCAGAACAATTCATAACGTTAACTTTAACTGAGTTTGTTTATGAGGTTCACAAATACAGACATTGGACACAGACAAGTTTTTTTCAAATCAAGTTATTCTGCATTTCAAATGCACCAACTGTTTAGTCCTTCAGATTAAGGGCATGGAGCTCAGTTATTCACTGAGATTTCTCTTTCATACTATTTTTATCCTCAATTTGAATATCATCTCAGTAGTTGGCCCTCTCTAGTCATGTCTATTAGTTTTTTAAAAATTACATTTCAGAACGTTATTATTTTCGTCATATTACATAATGATATTTACTATTTCTGGTTTAACTTAGCATAGTGCTTGTTTGCTTTTATTGTGGATTTTCGATTTGGAGCAAAGAGGACAACATACTCTTGTATAATGTCTTCTTGCTCAAGTTGACATCCACTGGACAGTCAAATTGCAGGCCGAACATGCAAACTGATGAGATCTTCACAAGTCGAAACAACTGTCTTTGCATAAGGCACTGTCCCTCCCGCATTGGGAGAAAAAGTAAATCAGCACATTTTATTATTTTCTTCTTTTCAGAACACAGAACAATTCACAAAGTTAACGTTAACTGAGTTTGTTTCTGAGGTTCACAAATACAGACACTGGCCACATAAAAAGTTCTATCAAATCATATATATATATATTAGGTTCACATTAGGTTCACAAACTTATACATTGGACACAAACAAAGTTTTATTAAAGCAAACTATATATATATAAGAGGAAAGTTTAATGGTGTGGTTGTTTTTTCTTCTTCAATACTTGTACGTTTATATATATATATATATATATATATATAGGATGAAAATAAACGGCGAACACACTCGAGGATTTCTCCACTTTATTTGGTAAAATTCCAACGTTTCGCCCTAGCGGGCTTTTTCAGGGACTGAAAAACCACAAACGGACTATTTTTAAAATCAACCCACAAGACATAATATTAGAAGTCCTCATTAAAAAAGCGCGTGCGCGCACACGCACACGCACACACACACACACACACACACACACACACACACACACACACACACACACACACACGCGCGCGCGCACATGTACACATAAATACCCACATACGCGCGCACTCACTCACACACACACACACACACACACACACACACACACGCACACACACTCAAACTCACACTCACAAACACAAACACACACATAACAGCAACAACAATCAACATACCTAGTGGCCAAGAAGGGGCCTGTGCTTGAGAGCAGTCTGTCTAAGGCAACTGACGGCTAACAAAAAGTTAAGACTGATTACACAAGTTAACTCACACTCTCTCACCCCACACATGCAGGCGCGCGCACGCACACGCACACGCACACACACACGCACACGCACACACACACACACACACACACACACACACACACACACACACACACAACACACACACACACACACACACACACACACACACACACACACACATACACACACACACACGCACATTCACAGGAAAGGGGGGGAGAGAGAGAGGGGGAGGGAAGAGTCAGACGAGAGGGAGAGATGGAAAGTGATACAAAAAGGGGGGGGGGGAGGGAGGGAGGAGGGGGAGGGGGAAAAAGGGGGTGGTGAGGGGGGGGGGGGTGAGGCTGCTGTCTCCCTGGAAGCGTTTGTTCCACAGGACCCTCAGTACTGGACTCGTTTGTTGTTTCTGACCAGAGCACTCAGGTCCGATCTCACATTGAGGCCGATAAAAATGGTGCCCACGTTCACCTGCCACCATGTCTCTCTCTTTCCCAAGTTTTCTTTTCTTTGCACAGCCTCTATGGCGAAGATCCGGAGGCAGTTGAACTGAGGGTCCACCGGGTGTTTCTTGTCTTTGAAGTGCTGGGCCACGTGACACTTGTGGCCTTTGCCCAGCTTGCAATCCAACTTGTGGTTGGCCCAGCGGTAGCGCAGGTTGATTGTCGAGCCAATGTTCAAGAAGTCCGGATGATCCCTGCATGTCATGCAATAGATTACATTTGGGGTCTTGCAGTGAAGGGACTGCCTGATGTTCCAGATTCTGCCATCCCAAGGTGATTTGAAGGAAGAGGTTTCTTTTGAATGTCTGCAGGTGTCACATCGTCCGCAGGGGTGGAAGCCTGGCATTTCCTTGGGACCATACTGTGGGAACCTGTCCGGGACCGTGGGCTGAATTATTTCACCGATATTCTTTCTGCGCCTGTCTGCCGCAATAATCAGTCCACTAGGAAATGTGTCCCGGTTTTGTGGATTGGCATACAGCATGGAGTTGTTCCTGATGATCGTGGATTTTGTTCCAGCCAGAGTGCGCAAAGTAGACAGCATATTCCTCAATCCGCTCCCTCAGTCTGGTATCGTCGCTACAAAGCATGCGCAACCTTGTCCCAACTCCGGATATCAGGCCCTTGAAGACTGACGGGGGCATGGCAGCTTGTGGGAGGTAGGTAGGAGTGGTTGCTCTTGCTGAATACATCAGTCTCAATGTACCCATCTTTCAATGAGAGTTTCAGATCTAGGTACTCTGCCTCCTTGCCATGAGACACCGTCCATTTAATGTTGGGTGGTGTAGCTGGGTAAGGTCCTGCTCTAGTTGTATCACATCTGCGGCATCAGGCAGGATGGCAATTCCATCATCCCTAAAGCGGCTCCAGTCCAGCCGTCGTTAGTGCTCCCTGGTGTCAGGGGGGACCAAGCTAGACAGGAAACGTGCAGACGAGTTCAGCATCAACTTGGTGTCGAGTTCGCTCATGAATATGTCTACGAAATCACAAGCGTGGCTAGGGCCCATTGCTGTGCCCATAGACGGCTTTGCAAATGTGACATTCTGGTTGCCATCTGTGTATAGCGTGTAGTTGTTGTATAGGGTTATGTCGAGAGCCTCCATGATACAGCGCTTTGGTAGAGGGACACTGCTAGGGAACTTGGTAAGTAGGCTGTCCACTGCAGGGACACCCATGGCGTTGTTGACGTTGGGGTAGAGGGCAACGACAGCGCAGACAGCAATGGTAGCAGTGTCTGGAAGTGGGGCCAGTTCAGTATTGATTTCCTCCACCTTGGTCAGGAACTCCTTGGTGTCAATCACCTGGTGAGAGAGTTCCTCTGTGAGATGGCAGATGCTTCTCTGAACGATCTTGGAGAGTGGTTCCACCGGGGTGCCACACCCAGACAGAAGCAGTCTGTACGGGTATGGCTGCTTCTTGTGGGTCTTGACCAGTGATTTACATTTTCCAGGATGGGTATCATCAATGTTCGTAGCAAAAGTGGCTAATCTCTTCACGTTTTCCGTCACCATGTCATTTGGGTTGTCTTTTTGAACGCAATAGTGGTTTGGATCGTTGATGGATTCCAGGATCTGTCTGTCTTCATCCTCAAGAGAGGTAATGACTGTGACGCTGGATTTGTCGGCTGAGCGGCATGCTGCTTCATGGGAGACCCCTCAATTCAACAAGTGCTCTGCGCTATATATTATTCGAATAAATACCCGGACACAAGAGATTTTGGCTTTGGTTTGTGGGGAAAAAATGTTAGCTCGACAGGGAGTCGAACCCGAGACCTCCCGAAAACCAGACGGGCGCTCTAACCACTGAGCTATCCAGGCCGACAACCCGGTCCCTGATATTAATACTAATATGAGAGGGAGAGAGAGGGGGGAAGATAAATTAGGGGAGATGGAGAGAGAGAGAGAGCCCACAGTTCTGTAAATAGATTTGTATGAGATCGAGAATGTGTGTTTCACACGGTATTGGTATGTTTGTGAATATGATGGTAGCAATAGCTGTGTTCACATCTTTTTTAGTTTTCCATTTGTTTGCTCGGTGAGCTGTGTTCTGTTTTTTTCTTGTTTTGTCTTCTCTAGTTGGAAATTGATTTGTATTACGATCAGTGTGATTAACAGAAGCCCAAGTAGAAGGCGTAAGCCAAAACGTTGGAAAACGAAGTAAGCAACTTCTCTTTTTTCGGGTAAAATTGCGTATATATGTGTGTAATTGTCTTGTATGGCATTTGGACACAAACGTGTTATTGCATTTTACTATTTTCGAATTTCAAGTACACACATGTGAACACTGAACATGTATTCTCCCAATCTGCCCGTGGTTAAAGGGAAAATGAGGAGAGAGAGAGAGAGAGAGAGAGAGAGAGAGAGAGAGAGAGAGAGAGAGAGAGAGAGAGAGAGAGAGAGAGAGAGAGAGAGAGAGAGACAGAGACAGAGACAGAGAGAGAGAGAGAACGAAACTCTATTTAACCAGGGAACACGAGATAAGCAAGTTACATGCTTTTTTCCACCCAGCCCTGGGGGGAAAATAAAGTAAATCAAACAAGAAAGCTGTACATGCAGAAATGAGAAAACAAGAGAGGGAGGAGGGGGGAAGGGGCATAGAGTGGGATAAGGATGGGGACATTTGGGAATTTAAAGAACAGGCAAAAAACACAAAACATGTCACATCATGCAATCATAAAATCAGCAAAGGTTAACACTCCTCAGCATTGTTATTACCAGTAATAGTATGATAGTAATAAACAAATCAAGTTATTCCATTTAGAATCCTGTTAAACATGTTATTGTTCACACTGCACAGGTACACTGGAATCATCATTGTCACAACAGGTCTATGCATTCTGACGGTGCTTAATGTCACCTTCGTCTTGCAATACCAGACGGTTAAAGTCTCTGACCCTCTGACCAATGCCACCACTTACATAATCAACATGTCTCCCCTGTATTTACGTCACCAACTCCTCATTGACATCTTTGAATATTATGTCATTCTCATCAGCGTTCCTTTCTTCTCCCTAATCGTTGTGATCATCTGCACCGCCATCATCATCTTTCAACTCAAGGTCACCTCCGCTTGGCGCCGAGAAACGGTAACGGATATGACGTCAGTGGAGAAACAGGAAGTGAAGGTGACGAAGATGTTGGTGACGGTGTGTGTCGTTTTTGTCACCTGTATGACGCCAAGTGTTGTTAGCGAATTGCTGGTGTTCAGTCGTCTGCCTGGTTTCATGATCTCGGACTTTCTGTGTAATGTTTTCAAAGTTTGCATGGCAGTGCGTCACTTGCTAGAAGTGGTCAATGCTTCCTGCAATTTTCTCATCTACGTTCGGCAGAGTTCCCGCTACCAGTCTACCCTGCGAGAGCTCTTTCCCCGTTTGTCCAACTGTTTGATGGGGAAAAAGGGTGCTTACAACTAGCATGATCTGATAATAAGCGTGGAGTGATGACCCTCATTCAAACGATTCAATCGACCGTAATAGTAGTAGTACGTTTTAGTTTGTAAGAGGGAAACCAAAACAAAAGAAAACCGAAAATAAAAGGAATCCTACAAACTAACAAGCGTGAATGTTGTTCAGACAATTTACTGAATCCCTGAATGACTATTTTTGCAAGGTGATACCCCGATGCAAATCGACCATAACAATGGTGGTACTTTTTTTTAATTTTACATTTTATAAAGCAACAACAACAACAATTAAGTTTGCTATATGTATCTTAAAATTGTTGTATAGGGAAGCTAAAACTGGACATTCAAAAAGAATATGATGAATGGACAGTTGGTGACCACAAGCGCATTCTACATCTTTGGAAAATTTGGTCTTCCATGAATTTAGGCGATTTTTGTAGATTAAACTAGACACAGATCTTTGACATATTAATACCACTTTTGTTTTCCTTGGAAGTTTTCCATTGTTCATACAATTTTCTAATATTTAATTTATTTTATGTTTTTCCAGTTTCAATATACTATCTGAATTTGTTTCTAAGAGCACCTTCTTTTGTTAATTTATCAGCTATTTCATTCAAATAAATATACCACAATGTGATGGAATCCAGCAAAACTCTACAAACATTCCTTTAGCCATGATAGAATGTATCACTCTCCCCGTGGGGATACCGGGGGGTCTTTTGCATAAATAGTTCACCCACCTTCTGGAAGTTCTGTGCTTGTAACTTCATCTAATCTGTCACTCTCTTTGACTCTGCCTTTTCCCTTTGCTTACCGCCATCTACTATATCTTTCTGCCTTACCGGTCCATTCTCCTGCCTTTTTTCACGAAACGCTTTCAAAAACATTTCCTCCAGCCGAAGTCGGACTTGCTGGGCCTAACTATTTTTTAGTTATTCTTAGTTATTTCTTAGCATGACGGCAGCATGACGCATTTGCGCTCATAATTGACAGAAAACTGAGCGATCAAAGAAGAAGAATGTATCATGGATTTGATATAAAAAATCAAGTCTCTCGTAATGTTTACATTCCAGTTTCGTAAGCTATGAAGGACAGATGTAGGGTCAACGCAAATTAGATTACTGTAAATTGCCACATTAACATAAGATATCCAAGATAATGTCATACTTACCGCGTATAGTTCTGCAGTATATACAGAACAGGTTTTTCCTAAACAAAATGATTTTATAACTTTTAAATCAGGGATCACAAATCCAGCTTCTCTAAGCCCGAGCCATCTGTGTAAATCTTACGATGATGTGGATACGTATTTCCGAGGTGTTCGTTTGATTCTACTGATATTAATTTGATATGATGGTCTTTTGTTCAGAGTAGTATAATCTATATCTAATTTTGGAGAATTATGCTTCCACTGAGGAACAAAAGGGCACGGTTGGTGTACTTGAAACTGATGTAACATCGATCTCACATTTTCTAAATAAATCATCTGTATAATTTCTAATTGGCAGAAGGTAAGAAAGATGTTGCGCCCTCGTAGGAAAATCCTTATTTAGAATCAAGGAATACTTCATTTGTCTCTGCATTTGACAATGAAAGACTTCTAGTCACATACTTGGCAGTGGCCAATTTACGTTGATCATCAAGTGACAACAAATTAGCTTCTCCATAATGAATTAAACGTATGTGTATACACTGGTACACCCAGTGTTACTTTAACAGCTTTACTGGTGTGAGTGTGTGAGAGAGAGGGCATGTTGCAAAGAAGGCATTGTAGTAGCTCATCCATTTTACCCTAAAAACAACATTCGTATTCGTATCCGTATCCGTATTCGTATTCGTACTCTCTCTCTCTCTGTGTCTCTGTCTCTGTCTCTGTCTCTGTCTCTCTCTCTCTCTCTCTCTCTCTCTCTCTCTCTCTCTCTCTCTCTCTCTCTCTCTCTCTCTCTCTCTCTCTCTCTCTCTCTCCCTCTCTCTCCTCTCCCTTTCTCTCTGGTTTACTAGCATAACCCACGCATACCACATAGGCTCTAAACACACGTGTGCATACATGCACATCTGCAAGCTTGCGGGTGAGGGCACGTGCGTATGTGCGCGCGCTTATGTGTGTTTTCATGCATATGTGCGTACATGTGTGTATATGTGCGTCTGTACAAATATGTATGTGTGTGTGAGAGAGAGATGGATAGAGAGAGAGTTAGAGAGAGAGAGAGAGAGAGAGAGAGAGAGAGAGAGAGAGAAGGAAAGAGAGAGAGAGAGAGAGAGAGAGAGAGAGAGAGAGAGAGAGAGAGAGAGAGAGAGAGAGAGAGAGAGATACGGATACGAATACGAATACGAATGTTTTATTGAGGGTAACATGGATAAGTTACAATAGCTTCTTTGCACGTGCCCTCTCTCTCTGTCTCTCTGTCTCTTCTGTCTCTGTCTCTCTGTCTCTGTCTCTGTCTCTCTATCTCTCTCTCTCTCTCTCTCTCACTCTCTCTCTCTCTCTCTCTCTCTCTCTCTCTCTCTCTCTCTCTCTCTCTCTCTCTCTCTCTCTCTCTCTCTCTCTCTCTCTCTCCTCTCTCTCTCTCTCTCTCTCTGTTGCTGTGTGGCCATTTTTGCCTTGTTGTATTATATTACTTGTATATTTTTGTCACTATTGTTGCCGGTTTTGTTGTTGTTTTTACGTTTCTGTTAATCATTTTCTTCATTAATTGTTTATTTGCTTGAGGGCAATAGTGTAATAACGCTACCCAGCTTATCTGTTTTACCCACAATAAAAACATTCGTATTCGTATTCGCTATTCGTATTCGTACTCTCTCTCTCTCTCTCTCTCTCTCTCTCTCTCTCTCTCTCTCTCTCTCTCTCTCTCTCTCTCTCCTCTCTCTCTCTCTCTCTCTCTCTCTCTCTCTCTCTCTC
This sequence comes from Phymorhynchus buccinoides, assembly GCA_017654935.2. Classification (NCBI taxonomy): domain Eukaryota; kingdom Metazoa; phylum Mollusca; class Gastropoda; order Neogastropoda; family Raphitomidae; genus Phymorhynchus; species Phymorhynchus buccinoides. The sequence goes on along the minus strand of CM065685.1, from coordinate 27,095,741 downwards.
TCTCTCTCTCTCTCTCTCTCTCTCTGTCTCCCTCCCTCTATCTATCTCACACTATGCAACAAGCAAAGAAAATGTGACATAAAAAACAAGAGCGACAATCAGAGAGATAGAGATAGAGAGAGAGACAGAGTCAAAGTCAAAGTCAAAGTCAAAAATGGTGTAATTGTTAGGCCACTGGCCCTAGGCCCTAACAATTACAATACAAGCATGCACTTTCAGTAACATCTCGTGCATTCTGCCTTTCACTCAAACATTGACGTCTAACTAGAGAGAGAGAGAGAGAGAGAGAGAGAGAGAGAGAGAGATGAGAGAGAGGAGAGAGGGAGAGAGAGAGAGAGAGAGAGAGAGAGAGAGAGAGAGAGAGAGAGAGAGAGAGAGAGAGAGAGAGAGAGAGAGAGAGAGAGATACATCGTCATGTAATAAAGGAAGAGGAACATCCATCCTTCCCGTTTCTGGTATAAAGGCGCATAACTCTCTCTCTCTCTCTCTCTCTCTCTCTCTCTCTCTCTCTCTCTCTCTCTCTCTCGCTCTCTCCTCTCTCTCTCTCTCTCTCTCTCTCTCTCTCTCTCTCTCTCTCTCTCTCTCTCTCTCTCTTCTCTCTCTCTCTCTCTCTCTCTCTTCTATGTTTACATTTGTGTTATTACTTTCTTGTACAGACAAAAGTATTGTAAGAAAAGTGGCTGTTTTTATCTTTAAAGCTTTGAAAGGTTTACGTATTGTTTTGTAATGTCAAGTTAATAATGTAATGTCATTTTCATTTGTTGTTGTCAAACTCACTCCATTGTATGGCCATGGCCTAACTATTAAAATTTTCCTGACTCTCTGACTCTCTCTCTCTCTCTCTCTCTCTCTCTCTCTCTCTCTCTCTCTCTCTCTCTCTCTCTCTCTCTCTCTCTCTCTCTCTCTCTCTCTCTCTCTCTCTCTCTCTCTCTCTCTCTCTCTCTCATCTCTCTCTCTCTCTCTCTCTCTCTTCCTCACTGTTCCCTATCATATGTATTGTCATACATTACGCTCGCCCTTGGCATACGACAACCTCATTGAACCGTAACCGACAGTAAAGTATAGCCAGGTGTCTGTATCTGATAGCGAGCAACATTGAACCGTAAAGGCGCCATGCTGTATCAACAGTCGAAGGCGCCATCCGTCAGTCATCCGTCATTGCCCCCTTCCCGCACATTATTGTCATATATATGGGGCTCAAACGTGATCAAATACCAGTTAACTACTTAACTGGCTTTAATATACCAGTTAAGTAGTTAAGTGGACTTTCTTATTCCAGCTAACTAGTTAACTGATATGATCAATTTCCGCTTCCGGTCAGTTAACTGCTTAAGTGGCATTCTACTGGTTTTCGTAATAAGAAATCCCATTGGATACTGCAGATCAGCAATCTTTTCCCAGAAAAAAAAAAAAAAAAAAAAAAAAACCATCTGTTGAAATTCAAATAGCATAACCTGACGGATATAATTTATTCACTAACTCATAAGAAACGGGCAATGATAAATATATACTTTTTGATGCTGTTTGGGGCTTATTTCAGTTACTTGGAGCAATTTCTGGGAAAAGATTGCTGATCTGCAGTATCCAATGGGATTTCGTGTTACAAAAAAACAGTTAACTAGTTGGCTTTCATGATAGAATGCTACTTAAGCAGTTAACTGACCGGAAGTGGAAATTCATAATATCAGTTAACTAGTTAACTGGAATAAGAAAGTCCACTTAACTACTTAACTGGTATATTAAAGCCAGTTAAGTAGTTAACTGGTATGTTATCACGTTTGAGCCCCATACATACATCAGCGAATGATAGAGGAGTGAGATTAGCAGGAGACAGAAGAGGGAATAGCTGAGGTGCCAGAATGTACTAGGGTGTAAAAGGGGGCTGGGTGGTGGGTGGTGGATCACTGGTGGTGAAATCCGTTGTACTGGGTTGTTTTGTTTATCTTTGTGCGATTCAGCAGAAGTGAAAACAATAAACAAAACCGCAAAACGAACGCTCAAACTATAATCATAAAAAAAGGTAAATAGTAAGAATGTCAAATAGTTGATAACGAGACGTGTGCTAAGCCCTTTCGCGGACATTAATTCTGTCCTCTCGGGGATACCATGATCTACAATAAGCCTAGTGTCTCCCATAACCATATATATTCTTGATCCTCGTGCCACAACCTAAGTCAGATCCTGAATTTTGAACCGCCAGTGCAAACCTCCGCCAAGGAAGACTCACAAAACCGACATTTCCTCCCTTCATGTCCGAGCTGTTTCTCATGAACCAATGGGGGTAGAATGGCTTCGAATTTTGTGAGGTAATGTAACAGTATTATTATTATTATTATTAGAACATTTAGCACGCCTATAAAGAATGGGAAATAAAAATTACACAAGCACCCAAAGACGGTCAGACAAACAGACACAGAATTACACACCACACACCCACACACGCGTACGCGCACCCACACACATAATTAGATGCGCTCACCAAGCGCAGACGTTCACTCTCAGACATGCACACACCAAGTCATGAAGGAAGGGATTAGTAGTTATTTAGGAAACAGATGAGTTTTGAGATGGCGTTTGAATGTGGGCAGAGAGGATGAGTATCTGAGAGAGCGAGGCAACTGATTCCAAGTAACAGGAGCTTGATAGGAGAAAGAGCGTTGACCATAGGTTTTAGTGCGGACAGTGGGGATACAATAGAGACGGGTGTCAGATGAGGAACGCAGAGCTCGAGACGGTGTGTAGATCAGTGAGGTATTCAGGACAGGAACACTCGATAGATTTGTAGCAGAGACAGGCAATCTTGTAGGATATCCTTTGCTGAACAGGGAGCCAGTGGAGAGAACAGAGCAATGGAGTTATATGGTCATATTTAGAAGAGCGGAAAATGAGACGGGCAGCATGATTTTGAACTTTTTGAAGTTTGTTGATGAGATGAGAGGGGGAGCCAGACAAGAGAGCATTACAGTAGTCAAGGTGGGATAGTACAAATGCGCAGACAAGAGTTCGTGTGGTATCTTCTGAGAGGAGATGGCGGATAGAAACAATTCGGCGGAGTTCAAGAAAGCAAGTACGGCAGATATTGGTGACATAAGTAATGAAATAAATGCTTGGAGAAAATACCAACAAAAAGCAGAAACATGGTCATTTTAGATTAACCCTTTCACCGCCAGCCATGCATCAGCCAAAAATGTCCATTAAATTTGCTTCAGTATAGAATAAAATCTATCTGCAGTATTGGAGGATTCTTCTGTGACGTATATAAAATAAGGTCTATCCTTACTTCCCAAAACTAAGACAATAGGGTCTTTGGATAATAGACCCCAATTTGATGCCTGCTAGTGACATAGGTGTTAAATCACTGTGGTGCTATAATGCGACTTTGGTGGTGAAGGGGTTAATGTACATATAAGGACAAAAGGTCAATTCATTATCATTGCGATGGTGTAATACCATAACTAACTTTCATTCTTCAAGCGATATTACGTCAGGAGGATCGTATTATAACGCTGGGCAACAAAAATGAAGACTATTTATATCAATAACCTTTATATATGTCCATACGAATTAAAAGTCAATTTTAAATATAAAAGAAAAGACGGTGAATAGGCAAAGAAACAAAAATAGAGAAAGATACAAAGGAAGCAAGGAAGCAAGGAAGGAAGGAACGTAGGAATATATTTAAGCAAACAAGCACATAATTGGATGGATGGACGCGCGCGCGCGCGCGCGCGCGTGTGTGTGTGTGTGTGTGTGTGTGTGTGTGTGTGTGTGTGTGTGTGTGTGTGTGTGTGTGTGTTTGTTATCAAGCAAATAATCTCCAGCCATTCCCAAACAAAATAAGCCTCGCATCATAACAGCCGTACCCCTTTCTCTCTCTCTCTCTCTCTCTCTCTCTCTCTCTCTCTCTCTCTCTCTCTCTCTCTCTCTCTCTCTCTCTCTCTCTCTCTCTCTCTCTCTCTCTCTCTCTCTCTCTCTCTCTCTCTCTCTCTCTCTCTCTCTCTTCTCTCTCTCTCTCTCTCTCTCTCTCTCTCTCTCTCTCTCTCTCTCTCTCTCTCTCTCTCTCTCTCTCTCTCTCTCTCTCTCTCTCTCTCTCTCTCTCTCTCTCTCACACACACACACACACACGCGCGCGCGCGCGCAGGCACGCACACACACGCACACACGCACACACGCACACACACACATACACACGCACGCGCGCACGCGCGCACGCGCGCACGCGCGCACGCGCGCACGCGCGCACGCGCGCACGCGCGCACGCACACACATACACGCACATACACACACATACACACACACACACACACACACACACACACACACACACACACACACACACACACACACACACACACACACACACACGACAGACATGTACACACACACACACACGACAGACATGTACCACCCGTCGGCTGGAGAAGATTGACATGGACTACAGATAGTTTATCTTCTGAAGATTGATATATTATGCACTTGTCAAAGCCAGGCATTGGTACTGGGATGCTGAGGATGCTTTCTCTCTAGACATTTCAGGGTTCATTGAACGAAAGTTCACATCTGTGCACCCCATCGACTCTTGTCCTTGTCCTAATCCAATGTCCTTCTGCAGCACGACCCTTCTTCTTCTTCTTCTTCTTCTTCTTCTTCTTGTTCTTCTTCTTCTTCTTCTTCTTCTTCTCTTCTTCTTCTTCTTCTTCTTCTTCTTCTTCTTCTTCTTCTTCTTCTTCTTATTCTTCTTCTTCTTCTTCTTCTTCTTCTTCTTCTTCTTCTTGTTCCTCTTCTTCTTCTTCTTCTTCTTCTTGTTCTTCTTCTTCTTCTTCTTCTTCTTCTTCTTCTTCTTCTTCTTCTTCTTCTTCTTCTTCTTCTTCTCTTCTTCTTCTTCTTCTTCTTCTTCTTCTTCTTCTTCTTCTTCTTCTTCTTCTTCTTCTTCTTCTTCTTCTTCTTCTTCTTCTTCTTCTTCTTTCTTCTTCTTCTTCTTCTTCTTCTTCTTCTTCTTCTTCTTCTTCTTCTTCTTCTTCTTCTTCTTCTTCTTCTTCTTCTTCTTCTTCTTCTTCTTCTTCTTCTTCTTCTTCTTCTTCTTCTTCTTCTTCTTCTTCTTCTTCTTCTTCTTCTTCTTGTTCTTCTTCTTCTTCTTCTTCTTCTTCTTCTTCTTCTTCTTCTTCTTCTTCTTCTTCTTCTTCTTCTTCTTCTTCTTCTTCTTCTTCTTCTTCTTCTTCTTCTTCTTCTCTCTTCTTCTTCTTCTTCTTCTTCTTCTTCTTCTTCTTCTTCTTCTTCTTCTTCTTCTTCTTCTTCTTCTTCTTCTTCTTCTTCTTCTTCTTCTTCTTCTTCTTCTTCTTCTTCTTCTCTTCTTCTTCTTCTTCTTCTTCTTCTTCTTCTTCTTCTTCTTCTTCTTCTTCTTCTTCTTCTTCTTCTTCTTCTTCTTCTTCTTCTTCTTCTTCTTCTTCTTCTTCTTCTTCTTCTTCTTCTTCTCTTCTTCTTCTTCTTCTTCTTCTTCTTCTTCTTCTTCTTCTTCTTCTTCTTCTTCTTCTACTTCTTCTTTTGTCTTTCTTCTTCTTCTTCTTCTTCTTCTTCTTCTTTTTTCTTTTTTTCTTCTTCTTCTTCTTCTTATCTAAGACATTTCTATCTATGCTCTAAACTTGCCATACATTTACAGATTATGAAAAGTGGATGAATTGGATGATAGGTACAGTCATAATTTATGATTTGTTATAACTCGTTAACTTACAACAACAAAAGTCGCAGTTAGAAAACAATCGATTGTTTTAATGATACACATTGAACAGTCAGCTGAAACGTTTGTCTGAAAATGAACATGTTTCAATGCAAAAAGGTTTTTGACCCAGCACCACGAAAGGGACATTAAGTCGCCGGGCTAGTTTCTCACAAGAGGCTGGCAAAGTCAAAAATATCATGTTTTGTCAATTTTGAGTTATGGGTATTCCCGTCTTTCATATTTATAAAGGATAATCTTCAACATGGTCTCTAAATGGAATTATATGCGTTTTTAAATGAGTAGGTCAATGCATTGCCTTCAGCTAGGCTAGACTTGAGACTGTGTGTTTTTTGGGTTCAAAATGACCGATGCTCACCCTTCTAACATTAAATGCTCATAACTCTGGAATGGAAATTTTTTTATGTAAAAGAATGGTTCTTGGATCATTAGAAAGAGGATTGTCTGAAGTTGTCAAATGTATAATTTACTCAGAATGGTCAGTTTGACACTTAATGTACCTTTTGTGGTGCTGTTTTTTTCTTTAAGAAAGAACACTTTCTGGCCCGTCAATAGTTCCTCCCTTCTAATGCAAAAGTCCAATGCATAGAAAAGGACAGCGCAGAGAAAGCGCCAGTAGCGCAAGAAAACGATAAAACAGGTTTCTCACCAGGGACCCACTCCCCCAACTAAATTTAAAGTAATGTATCATATGACTTAGGTCGAGAAGACGTAACACTTTACTTTCACGGGACCCACTCAGTATTATGGGGACTAATCTCTCTGAGTGTGCTGCAGCTACGGTTCAAAGTCGACCGATAATGACCGTTAAAGTTGGCTTTCACCTGCATGGTAGAGGACCCCAGAGATTTGAGGACCTGAGGTCATTTTCCAAAAGTGCCCAGCCTCAATGTAAGCAAGCGTTTGGGAGGCGGAATGAGGGCCAAAGCCGGAATTCCATAGTCGCGATTTTTTTAAAGGCAAAAATCGACGGCGATAATCGCCCGCGATGTTTTGTCCTTTTCCGTGTTATCGCCACCAACAGTAAAGTCATTCATAGGCGCAATAATCGCGAGCAGTCAGTCGAAAATCGCTCGCGATTTTATTTGTATTGCCTGATGGAGCGAAAACAATATTTTTATCGCCGTCGAAAATAGTCTGCAAATGGGCGGAACTAACACATCAGGCCACTGGATAATTTATTTATTGCTCATCTGTCTGTCTTTATCAAGTTAAAAAAAAGAATGAATGGATGTATGTTAAAATGTAAATTGCATGTATATGTTTGCTTGTGTTTGATTCATTCGTTCATTAAAAAAATGTTTGAAAAAACAAACACAAAAAAACATCAGGCCATTTTGTTTCTAGCGAGCATGGCTTCCAAAAGCAGTGGAGAAACTTGTGGCACTGGTGAAAAACGTTGCTTGCAATTTTGTAGGCGCGATCGGTTTTTTCTTCGTTTTTTTAGCGCGATGTTTGAGTAGCGCCATCGAAAATCGCCGGCGACATTAGCGTCAATGGAATTACAAACAACTGTTTTCCCGTCGTTGTCGAAAGTCGCGGGCGATTTAAGCCAGCGAAAATAGCGCATATGGAATTCCAGCTTAATTAGGCTAAGTCGTAGTTTAGATGCACTCCCCTCCATTATGTTGACGACTTTTCTGTCTCAGAATCTGGTACTTTCAGTTCAGTAGGTTGATCCTGTCGCAGTCAAAAGTGTAGCTCGTGCAAATCTGCCGCTCGCTAACTATGAGAGTGTGTATTTGCGACATTGAGCATGAACCACAAATTTCACTTTTTTGTAGGGTTAGGGTTAGGTAAATGGTTCAAGTAAAGAAAGAGTGAAATTTGTGGTTGTCGCAAATACACACTCTCATAGTAGCGAGCGGCAGATTTGCACGAGCTACACTTTTGACTGCGACACCTAGATCCCTTTCATGAGAAGGTCAAAATGAAAAACAACTTATTTTTAAAAGGGGGATGTCTCCGTCTCTGTCTGTCTCTCTCTCTCTCTCACCTCCCCCCCCCCCTCTCTCTCTCTCTCTCTCTCTCTCTCTCTCTCTCTCTCTCTCTCTCTCTCTCTCTCTCTCTCTCTCTCTCTCTCTCTCTCTCTCTCTCTCTCTCTGTGTCTCTCTCTCTTCTCTCTTTGCTGAAACGAGTATAATCTACTCACTACCACACATCTTTACTATGGCGTACGAAACATGTCCAACACTCGATGCAAAGACTCGATACCTTTCCAAATAAATCACTATCGATACAAAACAACGCTCATTTCCAAATAGAACGATCCGTTGTAAGAAAGGATTGATCCTTCTTTCTTTTTTTCCCCTGAGAAAGTATCGCTACTTTGTGAAAAAGGGTCGCGCACTTTAAACAGAACTATCAATCCTTTTGTATAATTAACGAAGTTTACCTAACTTGGTGGGGGAAAAGGAAAGGAGTGAGCTTAATGGTCACACAACGAGTGGTAGTACAACTGACTCATCAAGCCTGGGGATAATAATAATAATAATAATAATAATAATAATAATAAAAATAATAATTATTTCACTTACATAGC
>CM065685.1:27079965-27082465 GCA_017654935.2 Phymorhynchus buccinoides | reverse complement strand
GAGAGGAAAAATCCCCTGTACCCAGGATCGAACTCGGGTTTACTTGGCACGAAGCGAACGCGCTACCACTGTGCCACTCTACACTTCTCAAATACCATAGCAACAATGCAACAGTTGCGTCGAAGCTTGAAACCGCAGGATGCGAGTAGCCTAAGCGACTTGCAAACACTGTTTTATAGAAACATTAGGGGTGGCCAGTGGCCACAAACTGAAAAAAACCCCTTGCAAAATGTGACGTAAAAATGTAAATGACATATCTTTTTTAGAATGACGCACGGTGTTCTAAGTGCTGTATATCTGCTCAAACACACGAGTCGATAGGCTACGAGAGCTGATGGTAGAGTGACTTCCCCTGTTAGATCGATCGAATTAGGCAAGATCACTCCCACACACCATGACATTACTCCCCTTAAATATTTCCGAACAATTCCTATTAGCATGCTTAGTTTATACGACTGGGTTTTTTTTTAATGCTTATTTACATGTTACTACCCGTGTTACCTGCTTATGGCGTACTCATGATTACCGTGCCAGGTTTCCTTTTTCTTCTTTCTTATAACTCGATATATCCCAAGAATCGTCACATGTGGTATGCATTTCCTTAATGTGGACACACTGTTTGTGTGTCTTTGGATGACATGTGGCTTGGAAAGGTTTTGTCTTCCTGTGCTCTTCTTTTTTTGTTCCTTCCTGAATGGATTGTGCTTTTTTCGTTCCACCCACTAGACTATTGCAGCAAGCTTTAGGGCTCACTCGTGTTAACGAAGTTAACACGAAGCGAGTCTGTAGTATGATAGTTGTTCGGTTGTGTGTATGCGCGCGCGCGCGCGTGTGTGTGTGTGCATGCATGCGCGCGCGCGCCTGTGTGTGTATGTGTGCGTGCGTGCGTTCATGTGTGGTGTGTGTGTGTGTGTGTGTGTGTGTGTGTGTGTGTGTGTGTGTGCAACCGTGCGCGCGCGCGTGTGTGTGTGTGTGTGTGTGTGTGTGTGTGTGTGTGTGTGTGTGTGTGTGTGTGTGTGTGTGTGTGTGTGTGTGTGTGTGTGTGTGTGTGTGCGTGCGTGCGTGTGCGTGCGTGCGTGCGTGTGCGTGCGTGTGTGCGTTTTGCGCGTGCGCGCGCGTGTGTGTGAAGAAGAAAGAGAACGTTGCTTGCAATCATTGTGTTTAATTTACTTTCTAACGGTTCATTACTTGTTTGCCTTTAATTTCCTTGTTATCAATGCACAGCACACTGAACTCATGTGAGAAAGAGCGCTATATAAACTCGCCAGTATTATTAGTTGTAGCATTAGATGACATTACTTGGAAGATATGCATTACTCTTAGAAATAAACAATTACTGTCCTTTCGCATTACTGGTCATTTGCATTGCTAACTAGTTCTTCATTTTAAAAAGAAAATCAGATTTAAGTGTATTATAATTATGGAAGGGCTAACACCATGATCTTGAAATAATAACTGTAGTGGTTTCGTCCCGTTGTAAAATAAATGATCGTAAGTGTCTGTACTAATCTAATATAATGATGCAAGTCATTGCACTTTTTTTTCAACTGGTAATCAATATATTGATTACACCCTCTTTTATTGTAAACATGGCGATGAAGAAAGAGAAGAAGAAACAGAAGACATTAAAAGAAGAAAAACAGAAGAGGAGCAAGTGTAGGAGCTTTTTTTTAATGAAAATTGTTCCTTTCTTTCTTTTTTGACCACACGCATAGTCATTAACAATATCGTTTCAGTATTTTTTTTATTTATTATTTTTTTTGAAACGCGCTGTCTTAGCAATAAGACCAGTTTCACAATTTATTTTGCTCTTCTTCTTGTTCTTCTTCTTCTTCTTCTTCTTCTTTGTCTTCTTGTTCTTCTTGTTCTTCTTGTTGTTCTTCTTCTTCTTCTTCTTCTTCTTCTTCTTGTTCTTCTTCTTTGTCTTCTTCTTCTTCTTGTTCTTCTTGTTCTTCTTCTTCTTCTTCTTCTTGTTCTTCTTCTTCTTCTTCTTCTTCTTCTTCTTCTTGTTCTTCTTCTTCTTCTTCTTCTTCTCCTTCTTCTTCTTCTTCTTCTTCTTCTTCTTCTTCTTCTTCTTCTTCTTCTCTCTTCTTCTTCTACTTCTTCTTCTTCTGTCTTCTTCTTCTTCTTGTTCTTCTTGTTCTTCTTCTTGTTCTTCTTCTTCTTCTTCTTCTTGTTCTTCTTCTTTGTCTTCTTCTTCTTCTTGTTCTTCTTGTTCTTCTTCTTCTTCTTCTTCTTCTTCTTCTTCTTCTTCTTCTTCTTGTTCTTCTTCTTCTTCTTCTTCTTCTTCTTGTGTCTTCTTGTTCTTCTTCTTCTTCTTCTTCTTCTTCTTCTTCTTCTTCTTCTTCTTCTTGTTCTTCTTCTTTGTCTTCTTCTTCTTCTTTTTCTTCTTGTTCTTCTTCTTCTTCTTCCTTCTTGTTCTTCTTCTTCTTCTTCTTCTTCTTGTTCTTCTTCTTCTCCTTCTTCTCTTCTTCTTCTTTCTTCTTCTTCTTCTTCTTCT
>CM065685.1:27067465-27072465 GCA_017654935.2 Phymorhynchus buccinoides | reverse complement strand
TTACAAACCATGGATATTTGATGGGACCATGAAAGGTTGTGATCAACAATAAGTCCTAAAAATTTTATGATAGTCAACCTCTTCCATGATTTCACCATTGATATACAGGGATTGAGTACCAAGGGTAAGATTTTGACGCTTTTGTCTGGTGGTGATAAGTAAGTATTTACATTTCTTGGGGTGTAGCTGCATGTGATTAAATTCGGACCATTTTATTAGTCTGTTAATGTTATCTTGTAAAGAAATAAAAACGTTTTCCACTTTACTGTCACAGGAGTGTACTGCAGTATCGTCTGCAAACATTTCACATAAAGTCGTTAGATATAATGGTAAGTCTTTAATATATATTGAGAATAATATAGGACCAAGAATGGAGCCTTGGGGAATACCATAGTTGACAGGCATAGTAGAAGATTCGCATTCATTTAAAGAAACTCGCTGCTTTCGGTCTTATAAAAATGATGTTAGGAGTTCTATGGTATTGTTAGTAATGCCATATATCTTCAGTTTTTTTAGTAAAAGATTACGATCGACAACATCAAAGGCTTTCATAAAGTCAACAGCAAGAACACCCGTGATTTTGTCATCGTTTATGTTAATAAGCCATTGGTCTACTAGGTTAGTTAGGGCCGTATGACATGAATGGTTAGCTCTAAAGCCCGATTGATTTGGATGAAACAGACCAAAAGAATTAAAGTGATTAAGAATATGTTTATTTATGTGGTGTTCCAACGGTTTAGACAGCACCGACAGAATAGAAATGGGCCTGTAATTAGAAGGATCTTCATAGTCACCCGATTTGTGGATAGGTATAATTTTGGCTACTTTAAATGCTTTAGGAAAACGACTTTTAGCAATACATAAATTGTAAACATAGGTCAAAGTTTCAGTTATTGCAGGAGCTGACAATTTCAATATTTTAGAATCAATTCCATCAACGCCTCGAGTATTGGTCTGTTTTAAGTGATTAAGATAATTGAAAACTTCATGTACACTCAAAAACGGAATGTTAGGGCAGTCATTAACATGCTTAGATTCACAAAAATTCTGCAGAATATCTAAATTATTTTCGGACGATCTATCTGACGTTATTATTGAATTTGCAATGTTACAAAAGTGAACATTCATGTCTTCGGTAGATAGGTCTTTTGGGGATGATGTGCTGGCATTTACATTTTTATTGGTTAATAGATTTATTGCTTTCCAAATGGATTTGCTATCTGATCTAGAAGAAATAAGATTTTTGAAGTAAGCTCTTTGTGCAGATCGTTTTAAAGAATTAACTAAGTTTCTTTGTTTTTTAAAATCATAGTCATTCCCTGACATCAAAAGCCTCTCTCTTTCATTAATGGCAGCGTCTATGTCCTTTGATATCCAAGGTTTTTTAGGGTTATTTCTGATACGTACTGTTTTAAAAGGAGCGTGTTTGTCATAAATATTAAGGAAACTATGGTACCAGATTTCAAAAGCTTCATCTGGATCATTGAACTGATAAACAGAAAGTAACCAAGGAGAATTTGCTAGTTCAAGAAGAAAAGAGTCTATGTCAAAATGAGTAAAGGATCTACGAGTTATTAGCCTATGAGAATTCCTAGGAATTTTAACACCGCGCTTTGACCATGTAAAGCAGACAGGAAAGTGATCACTACAGCCATACGAGGGTGAGCATGTTTCTATTATGGTGTTGACTGAAGTGGTGTAAATGTGATCGATAAGTGTTTTTGATGTAGCAGTGATTCTTGTGGGTTTGTCAATTAGTTGAGTGAGATTAAAGGATTCATAAGTTTGTAACCAAGACTTGTGTGTGGTTTTAGCAAATCTATATTAAAATCTCCCAAAAGAAGTGTTTCATGTGAAAAAGACAACGCTTCTTCCATCATTAACGTAAATCTGTCTATCCAATCAGAGCGTTCAGCAGGATTTCTATAGATAAAGCTAATAAAAATCGGTTTATAATGTTTTAATTGTAATTCAATCCATATGGATTCGATGTTATGATTATGGAGGGATGAAACTTCCTTAAAACGCAAACTCTGATGAACATAGACAATTAGACCAGTTTCTCTGTATTTAGATGGATCTTTACGAGGGAGAGACAGCGAGGAGAGAGAGGAGAGAGAGAGAGAGGAGAATAGAGAGAGAGAGAGAGAGAGAGAGACGGAGAGAGAGAGAGAGAGAGAGAGAGAGAGAGTTGGAGAGAGAGAGAGAGAGAGGATAGAGAGAGAGAGAGAGAGAGAGGAGAGAGAGAGAGAGAGAGAGAGAGAGAGAGATGAGAGAGAGAGAGAGAGAGAGGAGAGAGAGAGAGAGAGCTGACGCAAGGTAGTGATATGGGTATAAACTCGTTAATATAGAGACCACAATAAGCTTGGCGTTAGTACAACATCTGCAGCAAGACAACTCTCTCCAAACACACGTTTCCTCATGTAACATAGCAATCGAGGAAATTCCTACCTACGTACCTAATATTTCTTTTTTCTGACGTGTATTGATGTTATTTCCATAGCCAAAGAATACAACGGAAGATCCTTTTGGGCCAAACTGCTTATTGGTTTCAGTCTACTGTTGCGCTCTCTTCGCAAAGCTGACATGTCTGACATTCCTGGGACATCAGTGTATATAATAATACATCCTTCTGTTTGTTTCGTTCATCTTACTAAGTTATTTGCGCCTGTGACCATCTGTGCAAACAATCGATGGATAATATTTTGCAGAGAATAGCCGTCTGGTGAACATTATCTTCACTAGGGTTATCTTTCACATACTATTTGTGACCCAGCGCCACGAAAGGGACATTAAGTCGCTGTGCTTGTTTCCCACAATAGGCCTGCAAAGTCAAAAATCTTGTTTTTAATCAATTTTGAGTTATGTTTTTTTTAAGCTATCTAACTTCTGATCTTTCATATTTATAAAGAACAATCATTGTTATGGTCTCTAAATACTCCAAACAGTGCTTTGAAATGAGTAGGTTGATGCATTTTTTAAAAGCTAGGCTAAACTTTAGACTGTGAATTCTCAAAATGGGCGACAGTCACCCTACCAAAGTTAAATGCTTATAAATCTAAAATGGAAAACACGTTACAAAAATGGTTCTCATATCATTTGGAAAGAGAACTGTCTGTAGTTTCTAGCCGTACCATTATCTCAGAATGGTCGTTTTGACACTTAATGTCCCTTTCCGTGGTGCTATGTCACATTGTTTTAATTTTTGTGTGTATGCAAAATAATAATTATTCTTTGTATGACTGAACGAAATTCGAGGAGTGCCTGCAAGAACTGCCAAGAACTACTCTTCTTTGTTCAATTTGTGATACGCACTTCTTGCAGACACCCATACACACGCTGTCAGAAATGTACTACCTGAGATTATTGAGCATGGATGCCAAAGTCAATCCGTACAAGATAACAATAATGATGTTACCTACACACGTGTGAGCATTGTATTTGATTTCTTTTTTTTTCTCTGTATGTATGCTTGATAGCCAACTTGTTTTAAGTTTTTTGTTTTTTTGTTATATGCAATGCTGGTTTTGCCGAAATATCACATGTTGTTTGTAGGCTTTTTTCGTTCGTCATTAAAATAACCTTACTCGTCACTTGTATGGCGTTTTATTCAGTGAAGCTTTGCAGTTTGTTTATTTAAAAAAAAAAAAAAAAAGATATTGAGCGTGTGCACATTGCGCGCGCGGAAATTCATGCGCACATCTCATCCGAAATCCGTAAATAAGTAAGAAATATGCGGATTGGATATGCGGATGAGTTTCGGCGCTTGCAAAGTGCAGAACTCTTTCATTTTTTTCGTCTGGGTCCGTAAAGCTGTAAATGCTTAAAAACGGCACAGCAGAGAGATCAGTATATTATGACTGAATATCCAAGTGTTTAAATGAACGAAATGTTATGACTGAATGGTTTGTTTGAGGCAATTTGAATCCATGTTTGTTCCATACAGCACAAATGGCATTATGATCAATGATACTAATTTGTGGCACACACATTTCTACAAGTGACGAGGTGTTTGATGAATAGATGTGACCTATAAGGCCGGGTTCACATTAGACGCGTAATTTCCGTACGGAAAACCCTAAATAAGTGGAAGAAAGAAGGATAACAGTTTACACATAACATAGGGAATATTCGGACACGTGCGCAACTATTTTCCCTTCTTTGTTACATTTATCTATGGATTGCGCACGGGTTTCCGCATGGAATATCCGCTTATGCCTTAGGGTAGAAGATGAAGCAGTGACTCGCGTTGGTAGATGTACGCACTTGTGAGGATTAACAGAATTAATAATATTTGACCATTTGGAGCAAGTTTGAAGAATGTCTATATTCAAATCCCCTTATAACATTTATTTGCTTAAAAGTCAAATCCTGTCCATCATGTCAATAACATTATCATACCAGTTTGAATTACTGTTAGGATATCTGTATATAAACCCTACAAGAAGTTTTTCCGACGATTTACGTGAAGATTCACCTTCTAGACATATCATTTCGATACTTGAAAAGCATGGATCATCGCGAATTTTAAACGAAATAGAATTTTGAACATAAATAACCAAATCTGCTTCACTTTTTGTGTGTTTGTTTTTAGGATTAAATTATATTCCTTTACATATATTATATTATCAGTTATATATTCAATTATCCATGATTCTGAAAACCCAAATATATGAAAAGACTTATTGTTGTCATGTATCAATCGGCAAACATCTGTCATTTTATTTACAATATGACATATATTTAAATGACCCACTCGCAACCCATCTTTGGTAGGCCATATTCATGGATTGGATGACTACCTGGAATCATGCCAATTTTTGTGTGAAATTGCACTTTGTACGCAAAAAGATTGATGTAGTGAATGATTCAATACAGAAGAAAACCAATGTTTGGGTGATGATTCAGAGGTGGAAACGAGTCAATGGGGAACACGAAGTAGTCGGGAGCTGTGTCAGGATTACTTGCATAAAATGTGCTGGTGCTGGTGAATGAGGGTG
>CM065685.1:27054563-27066965 GCA_017654935.2 Phymorhynchus buccinoides | reverse complement strand
GAGATTAGTGTGTGTGTGTGTGTGTGTGTGTGTGTGTGTATGGTGTGTGTTGTGAGAGAGAGAGAGAGAGAAGAGAGAAGAGAGAGAGAGAGAGAGAGATATAGTGTGTGTGTGTGTATGCGTATGTGGATGTGTGTGTGCTGTGGGTGTGTGTGTGTGTGTGTGTGTGTGTGAGAGAGAGAGAGAGAGAGAGAGAGAGAGAAGAGAGAGAGTAGATTAGTGTGTGTGTGTGTGTGTGTGGTGTGTATGTGTGTATGTGTGTGTGAGTGGGTGGGTGTGTGTGTGACTGTGCTTGCTTGCGTTATATGTGCGTGTGTCTGCGTGCGTGTATGGGTTTGCGTGTGATTGTAGGTGAGCACGTGTTTGTATGTTTATTGGAGCATGCACACGTATATCTGTGTCTGTGTGCAAAACGTTGTGTACGAATGGTTGTGTACCGCATCTGTGAGTGCATGTAGATCTGACAAAATTAAGTTGTCTTTTAAGTCCTTTTTTTAGATTATCGATCTTCTTTAGGTTGTCACTAATTAAATTATCCTTAATTTATTAGTCCGTTATTTTGTTTGGTTGTATGTTGTTTTGTTTCTGTCGATAAGTGATATAGATATCATAATAGATAATATATAATCATATATTTATTATTTTTTATATATATATTATATATAATTATATAAAAAAAGTGGTTAGTACGCCAAAAAGCTATGTATATCTTGTGGTTTTTTTTTTTTTTGCATATACGTGTGTGATAAACAAATGTCTTTCTATTCGCGGACTGACAGTTACACGCACAGATAGAAAGAAAGTACACACGCACATAATTGAAGTCACATGTGCCCAACATGCTGTAGATAATTAAGCTCTAGCTTTGAAGGAAATACATATATGTGATGAATTAATTGATAGTTCCCAAAGTTTGGATTGTAAGCAAGTCTTCAGGAAATAGATAAGACTAGATTTAGTAATAATAGCATGAAACAACAACAACAACAACAAATACATTTTTTAATTTAGTTTGTAAACCTAGACCTGACCTGTGTGTGCCGGACCTAGAGGCAGTGTGGGTGGAGACTAAGTTGGACCAAAACACTTTACTGTTAGGAACATTCTATAGGCCACCTGATGCAGCTGTAAACTACTGGAATTTAGTTGACCAATCAGTCCAACTCGCAGGAAACACGCCTCATCCATACATAATTCTTGGAGATTTTAATGCTGATTGTACCAACCAGCCCCCGCCTCCTCTTCAGCACATCATTTTTACTAATAACTTATTCCAGTTAGTCAATAAGCCAACCCGCACCACTGAACATACATCTACAATAATTGATCTTATATTAACACCATGTCCTGACTTGATCCAAGCCAAAGATGTATTACCTCCAATTTGTAGCGATCATTCATGCCCATATGTTGTTCTCAAACACCAAAATACACTTAGAACCAGTTACAAACGCACAATATTTAACTACTCCAAATTAGATGTCCAAAACTGATAACAGAACTAACAAATGTTGCCTGGGAAGAAATATTATCAATTGAATCAATTGATGAAGTTGCTGAAAAATTCTCAGATCAACTAATGACTATAGCAAAAACCTGTATGCCAATGAAAGAGGTTAAAATAGATGACCGAGATGCTCCGTGGATCACGATAGAAATTAAAAAACTAATTAAAAAGAAAAACACAATCCACAAACTTGCAAAACTTTTAAATTTTGACAGGACCTGGGCTCTGTTTCGTCGTGTCCGTAACGACCTTACAGATAAAATTAGAATAAGAGAAGTTGAGTATATATCGGATTTAGATAGCCGTATTCCTTCCCCAAATCGTTTTGGCTCTAAGGATTGGTGGAAGCTTGTAAAAACATTCGTTTCAAATAAAAACATGCCACAAGATGAAATTCCTCCAATTCAAGATAATAACACAACCTGTTGCACTCCCAAGGAAAAGGCTAATGCATTCAATGAATATTTTTCTGCTCAATGCTCCATAGATAATACAGATGAAATATTTCCTAGACTTAACAAATTTCAAGGCTCCATAAACCAATTAGTTCTTGCACCAGATGTCGTTCTTGATGTATTGAAAAATCTCGACCCTGGTAAAGCTGTGGGCCCTGACTTAATTCATAATAAAATACTAATAGCTGCTGCTGATGTTATTTGTGAGCCCCTGACACGCCTGTTTAATCGTTCGTTAACAGAAAGCACATTTCCATCTGTTTGGAAGGTGGCCCATGTCACTCCCATATTCAAAAAGGGAGATAAACAAAAGTGTGACAACTACCGTCCCATATCTTTATTGAGTTGTATAGGCAAAGTTATGGAAAAATGTGTGCAAAAACATGTCTTCAAATACCTTAACGACAATAACCTTTTAACCACAGCACAATCTGGATTTATCCCCAAAGACTCTACCGTCTATCAATTGTTAGGTATTTATGACGACTTTTGCAAATTTTTAGATTCTAAGACAACCGGGCAGGTAGTTTTCTTTGACATATCTAAGGCGTTTGACAAAGTGTGGCACCAAGCTTTGCTGTACAAACTCTTTGCACTTGGTATTCGTGGACAGTTGCTTGAGTGGTTTGCTGACTATTTAAGGGAGCGCACGCAAGCAGTTGTTCTAAAAGGTAGTAAATCCCCTTATCTCCCTGTGTCGGCAGGCGTCCCTCAAGGTTCTGTCCTCGGACCTCTACTCTTTCTTGTCTATATTAATGATATTGTAAATGACATTGAATCTATCATCAAGCTTTTTGCTGATGATACTAGTATGTATTTAGGCCTTGAAAATACTGACATACGAACAGAAATTTTAAATTCGGATTTAGAAAAGATCAACAGATGGGCATCAACATGGAAAGTTAAATTTAATCAAACCAAAACTGAATTGATGACAATCTCTAACAAAGCACTTCCTCACACGCAACCATTACTATTTAACGATGTAGTACTTCAAGAGACAGACAACCACAAACATCTAGGAGTTATCATTCAAAATAATTGCAAGTGGAATCTCCATATCAAATCTATTCTATCTAAGTGTCGCACACTTGTTGCTTGCCTTAGGTCATACAAATACCGACTAAGTCGTAAAGCGCTTGTAACAATGTATAAATCGTTTATTTTGCCCCATTTAGACTTTTCAGATGTGGTATGGGACAACTGCACGCAAAAACAAGCAGAAGATCTTGAACAAATACATCTGGATGCACTCAGAACAATTACTGGCTCAGTCCGAGGGACTAGCCATCAAAAGCTGTATACTGAAACAGGATTCACATTTTTAAAAGAAAGGCGGCGTCGTCATAAAATAATTTTGTATCACAAAATTGTCAACGGTTCTGTACCTATGTATTTAATCAATTGCCTCCCCCAACTAATTGCATCAATCAATCCATACCATAGACGATATCCCCTAGAGAGACAAGTGCCTAGATGTAGATTAGAACTTTATAAATCCTCTTATTTTCCATCCACTACTGTCCTTTGGAATAGCCTTCCGGAGAATATCAAGCAGTGCGATTCTCTCAGTGTCTTAAAGCGTTTTCTCAGTAGCGAAGATAGCACAGTTCCCCCTTATTACTACTTACAAGATCGACTGTCTGAAATAATTATTTGTAAATTAAGACTCCAAATGAGTGATTTGCGTAATGATTTATTCCAACGACATATTCTGAACAACCCAGCTTGTACTTGCAACGCACCTGTAGAAGATGCATGTCATTTTCTCTTTCACTGTCCACTTTTCCAACAAGCCCGTAGACAGACTATCGACTTATTACCTGACGATGTCAAAACAAATGTATCATTGCTTTTGTTCGGAAGCTGTGATAAAAACCAAAGTGAAAATAGAACAATACTTGAGTCTATTAGTAATTTCATCCAACTGTCAAACAGATTTTTGGCAGAATAACTGTCTCTAATGTGTGTCCTTATTGTGACTCGTTACATTTAAGCCCTGGTTGGTATAGTTTCTGTGATGAAATTATTGATTTGATGCAGTTTGCAACCGGTGCGCGTCTCAGTCTTGCCCCTGCAACCCAAAGGCAAAATTTTGATTAGAGAGTTTTATGTGATTATAATACGTTTCTAATCTGTTGTTTTGATTCATGTTTTTGTTGGTAAGTTATTGTTTTATTTGTTTTTCTTTCCATTGTACACTAATATTGATGTTGTGCTGTTTATTTCCATGCTTGTGGCAGCCAATACTATGTAATTGAAAATTGTTGGAGTGCCTTGCATAAGCTCTAAGCTTGTTGTGCTCTACTCATTTAAATTATGTGCTGCTGTATGTGCTTTATTTGATTAAATCATGTTTAAACCAAATACAAAAGTAAATCTCCAACAAGTAGGCAAGCAGGCCTGCCTAAAAAAAATGTTTGTTTTTGGTTTATTTTCCTACCGGACTGAAAGCTTATAAACTCTATGTGCTGGACCATTGAGTATTTGTGTACTAGACAACCATGCAAAATTTGAATTTTTTTGGTCCATTTGTTCACAAGATACACCATGAACAAAACCCCATACAACCAAACATACCCCCAAAAAACAACACCCTACCATAACTACAAATGTATGCTCATTTGCCGACTATTGGCTACTGCAAAGATCACCTTTTGCAAGAGTGAATGCCCTTGGTGGGTGGGGGGAGATGGTTGCGCATTGACCAAACAAGGGCATACATCTCGCCAATAACCCTATTTGAGGCCACTAAATGGCTGCCTTTCCCAAGAGTGAATGCCCTTGGTGGGTGGGGGGAGATGGTTGAGCACTGACCAAACAAGGGCATACCTCTCGCCAATAACCCTATTTGAGGCCACTAAATGGCTGCCTTTCCCAAGAGTTAATGCCCTTGTCCGCACTGACCAGCAAGGGTTTCCCTCTCACTGTCAAGGGCGTTAATAACCCTAGTTGCAGAGGCCAATAGGGCAGAGGACAATAATAAATTATACATTGCCTGTCATCTGAGCGCGAGTAGAGGCACAAAGACAAAGAGAAACAGCCATAGAGCAAAACGAGAAAAAACGAAGGTAAAACGTGACTGTGGCTGTCTTTGTGAATGTCTATTATTCTGTCCTCATGGTGAGGGTTTGTTAGTTGCAGTTTATTATTATATTTTTTCTAACACAAGAAAAACGTTAGTCAAAACATAGTTATGATAACATTATAATTTAAAAACAAAAATTGTTGTTGAAGAAACTCAAATAAACACAAAAACAGTAACCACAGCTGACGTTTCAAATCTAATGTCTTCAACGAAACAGGAGAAAAAGAAAAGTAAACAACGATGAAACACAGCATTGACGTCATACAAATCAAACGCGGGGGTCATACCATCAATGACGTTTTAATGAGAACATTCCCGAGGTTTGATAAAATAATAAAATGAAAAACAACAAAAAGAACAGCTTTAACACACACAAATGAAAACAAATAAACACAGGAGACAAAGCGTTCAAGGCTCATTCGTTTTTTGTTTTGTTTTTAGATATTATAGATGGCAGATAATTAAATGGTGTAATAACTGGGTAATGCATTTGTTTTACTTAACAGTATGTCAGACTATCCATACTAATGAGCCAGTAATGTGTCACTGTAGTATTAACATAAAATGTTATTGCAGACTTCATGGGTCAGATGACCCCTGGCTGCACAAAATGAGGGATCAAATAACTGTCAATGACCCAGGCCCACTGACAATCTAAAACTCTGAAGCAGCACATAATATGTGACAAATCATCAATCAAAGCTCCAAACAAATCATCGTGCTACTGCAATACCAGGTCTGACAGGGTATGGTGATAGTAATCCGCTTTCATTCAGAACAGAATGGAATGAAAATCCGTTTAACATCCTCTGGTCTGAAACAGACACATATGGGACAATAGTAGATATAAAGATGGTGGGAACGATCCTGGAGGTAATGCCCAGAGGCAGTGCAACCCCAGAAAGTCCCGAATTTTTAACGATACAGATGTAGTATCTGGTTGTGCGAATAAATGAACGAACGAACGAAAAATGGTGTTTTACGTCGTCCGGTCTCGGTCATTTGGATACAAAGATGGTGGAACAATACTGGAGGCAATGCCCGGAGGCAGTGCAACACCAGTAAAGTCCCGATTTTTTAACAATACAGATAGGTGTAGCAGTAACCACGCCTCGGTTAGACCTCATCGGCTATGGTACCGCCACTAAGTAGTATGTGCGACTAAAACACGATCGCATAAATTCATAGTTAAAACATCTTTTAATTAAAATTTCAGGACCACAATTTAAAAGATAAAAATTTAACTTTATTATTAAAAATAAATCATGAAAGGTCAATCCTTAGATGTACATTACATTAAAAAAAAATATACTAGTTTATTTACAGAAAACGCAACCGGACTACTGTCCTTTGTTGGGTGAAAATACGATGCTAAAAGTTTAAAAATATTTGCTAAGGGAGATTACTATGTGTGTTGCTCACCGGCTGGGTATGTCTTGTGTTTTCCAGAGACTACTCCTTGTGTGTATGTGTGTTGTGTTTGACTCAAGACTACTTTATTATGTCATAAATATGATAAATTAGTGTGTGGCACGACATAATCACATACATTAAGAACATAATAACTAAACTTACCAACACATAACAAATTATAGTACATGTGAAAAGAGAATGTGCACGACCGCGACATACGGTTAATTGTAGAAGTCCAACACTGTTGACCTACTTCAACGTTTATTTGTAAAGTTAGGCTGTCGATCTTTGAGCCAGTTATTAGTTGTTCTGTTTTGGGTTTTAATAACAATTTCGATATGCTTAAGGCTCAAAGATCGGCAGCCTAACTTTACATGCAAAACTTGAAGTAGATCTACAGAAAGGTGGTCTTCTATAATTAACCATATGTGGGACCGAGGGCCATGCTTCGTCACGGCTATTCCATGAATTGAACACGGCAGCCGTTCTATATGCCTCCCACTGGAGTGTAAATTTCATGTAAAAGCCCCCCTTAGCGATGACTGGGGGGGGGGGATCTCACCAGGCGGAATCTGTAAAGGACCACAACAACCCCAACAACCATCTACACCCCAAATCCCAAGTCTCTGCCTTGAGCGGTTTTGGAGGAGATGGAAATAGAAGGCTGTAGTGGTTAACGTCATGCGGAATATAATGTGGATTTTATCTCATTTGGTTTGACTAGAATTCATACTGTGCACTGCAAAGTCGTCTCATGCTCAAGAACTTGGAAATTGGAACTTGGAAATTGAAAGCTGTTCCCAGTGGCTGGAGTGTCACTAGAAACAACACTCTATTTTCCCAGTTCCTATATTTCGTCAACAACATTTTGTTTTTAAATTTTAAATTTTAATATTATTTTGAAAGCCTGCAGTAATTTGTTTTGGTCGTAGTTAGGATAAGTGTGTGATATTCATTTGTCGTTTGTTCGTTTGTTTGATTTCTGGTATCCAATGGCAGCCATTTAGAAAATTATGCAACAAATCAAAATGTACAACATTGTTTCATAACTTTGCTTTCAACGGATTTGGGTCCAGCACTCTCACATCATGTAAAATCAACATAAAACCCTAACACATGTGTCAAAACAAGGTAAAGCTAAAATTCGACTATACTGAAAAGGAATCTCTCTCTCTCTCTCTCTCTCTCTCTCTCTCTCTCTCTCTCTCTCTCTCTCTCTCTCTCTCTCCTCTCTCTCTCTCTCTCTCTCTCTCTCTCTCTCTCTCTATCTATCTATCTTTATCTCTCTGTGGTGTGTGTGTGCGCTCGCGTGTGTGTCCTGTGTGTGTGTGTGTGTGTGTGTGTGCCAGACAACCTGCTATAACAATTAATTCTGAGGGAATGTTACCTGACGATGACAATATCAGTACTGGAGACATGCAAGCTGATGTCAATTCTTCCGCCAACACGCTCATTTCTCCTACTCACGTGTTGAATCCTTGCAACAATCCTCGAAATATCTTCAGCCCACGTGTAGCGGAAATGGTCGATCTCGTGATGTATGCTGGGTTATTTCCTGTCCTCGTGATTTGGGGCGTCATCACCAACGTCATCAACATGGTGGTCTTCGCTCGTCAAGGATTGGCTGACCGAATTAACTTGTGTCTGTTCAGGTAAGAACAATCCAGACATATAATCGCGAGTGTGTCTTAGACAGTCAACACGGGTAGTAGTATGTAAATTGGGCTAAACAGCCAATCGTTTTGGGAGTGTAATCTAATTTACATATTACTACTGGTGTTGACTGTCAATCAATCAATCAATCAAAATATTTATTGTCTTTAAAACATAAAGAAATTCTTTGTCTGGCATGCACATAAAACACATATACAAATAGAGACAATAAGACAATATACAGTAAATACATCATCATATAGTAAAAAGCCAACTGTCCGTGTGTGTGTGTGTGATAAGATACAATCATGATTACACACCCAGAACTGTTGCAGTCATCTTTTCGTAGGTGTCACATGACATTGACAGTGCGATTTTGTTTTATTTTGGGACAGCAAATATTTTTAGAAAGCAAGCATAAAAGAACATGACAATTGATTGTCCGTTTTATTTTGTTTTATTTTGGGACAGCACATATTTTAGAAAGCAACTGTAAACCACTCATAGTGCTATAACATTGTTTCTCTTGCAACGAAAGCAAGATAGTGTTGTTAATCATTTTGAAAATATTCTCAACTTAAACTATTGATTTTGGAAGGATTACCATCAACTTCTGTTGTTTAATTAATCCTGAGTATAGAGATTTTCCAATGTTCCATAGCAATTTTATAAACCTGAAATAAACAGTTTTCATTGCAAGTTGTTCAAAGAAGAAGAAATCGTGTAGTTATGGGTTTAACGTTTAGCTTGTAGTTTTGATTTTTTTTTTAAAGGCTCTTCGGGAACTTGTAAGCCACTAGCATCCCAAACTTACTATTATCGTATTATGTTAGTCACGCTGATATGTCACGCTCAACAGATTGATCCTGGGGATCAATCCAGAAAGTGGGCGGTTATTAGAAGATGAATACCCAGGATCACGGAAACACCCCCACCACAAACCAGACCAGGCCGAATAAAGACAGTTACAACATAAACATTTCTTCTTCATTCATACACACACATAACTACACATTCTAGAAGATGAGATGAGTGGGGATGGGGACAAGAATGGATCTAGCTATTTAGATATAAGGAAAAGGTAAGGATGCTCTAAACTAACCTCCCCCAAAGATACCCAAACTAATCCCTCCCCACAAACTTAATCAAACCAATCCTAAAAAAGAACAACCTGGGGAAGAAGGGAAAGGCAAATGGACTAGATGGAACAAAGATGGTTGAACTGACGATGCAACACAAGAAACACCTATGCAACTTACTCAAAAATGCTCAATCGCACAGAATTTTAAATTTAGCGAACACTTAGTAATTTTTGGTTGTGAAAAGAATGTTCGCACAGATGAGATTATAGATTTGATCATCTTGCTCGCAAAATCGTACATTTATAAATGCAACACAAAAAAAGAATCACCGCTGTTCATGCCATTTACACATACTTTAAAATATAGGTTTTCAGTTGAAAAATACAATGCCAGAATCCAAATGAAAGTCGATCAGATTGAACAACTCTGGGACCCATACAAACCCTTGTTTTTCTGATATTGAAAGATTATGGTCTTGAGGAAGGGGAAGGGAAAGCGTATCGAACTTTTTCAACAATAATATAATTATGTATTATACGTTTTCTTTTCTTTTTTTCTTAGACCAGTGTAATTTAGATGGGGTTTTTTGGTATGGCATTTGTGTCCGTTGTGGTTGACAAACTGTCTTAATCTTTGAGCTAATGCTTTGGTAAATATATGAGCACTCATTATTTAAAAAAAAATGTATGTATTAAATAAAGTACAAAAAATGTCATTTATATGTGATCCTCTCGCATATACATAACATATTCACGTCTTTCATAACGCTTATCCAATGCCTCTTCCTTTTGTTTTGTTTTGTTGTTGTTGTTGTTGTGTGTGTGTTTTTGCTTTGTTTGTTTTTGAGTTGTTGTTGTTGTGTGTTTTGGGTGGGTTTTTTTGTGCGTGTGTGTTGTTGTTTTTTGGTTGGTTTTTCCCCTCTTATTATTCTATTTCTGTATCTGTATTGAATGAGTTATTCATTGGATAATCTATTTATTGCTCATCTGTCTGTCTTTATCAAGCTAAAAAAAAAAGAATGAATGGATATATGTTAAAATGTAAACTGCATGTATATGTTTGCTTGTGTTTGATTCACTCGTTCATTAAAAAAAAAGTTTGAAAAAAAAGAAAGAAACACCTATGCAATACCTACATATAGATTAAATGCTTTTGTAGCCTCACTCAGTCTTCTCGCACACCTTCCCATCCCCACACCTCACACATTCATGCAAACAAACAAACCCCACTGTCCATTAACCCTTTCGCCGCCAGCGATGCGACATTGGCGGTGAAAGGGTTAAAACAGAGAAAGTACGCAGGCATTGGCCGAAATAGATCCCCGACGATGGAAGTCCCAAGGACATCTTCACAGAAGGAAGACGCTGGAGTCCAGGCCCAAGGTGGAGCATCCGTCGCCTCAAAGGTGTCCCAAGTCGTCCGGATCCAGCACGAGTGGGCCCAACTCCAGGGAAATCAGTGCATCGTACTGGTGTAAGAGAACAAGAAAGAACAAGCAGACGACAACAGCTGGGACTCAGCTCCTCATCCCCCCAGGCGGCCGATCCCTAGCTCCTCTCCTGGGCTCCACCGGTGCCATGGCCCACAGCTTGAGGTTCCTCTGGCTCCCTCGACCCTTGTTCCTCTTCTCCCGCAAAGACTCATCACTCTCTTCCAAGGCTCACATGATCTTGCTTCTTTCTATTTTGATCTTTTCCGAAATATCTCCCATCTCCTCTTCTTCGCTCTTGTTCTTCATTGGGTTTCTAGATCTAGGGTTGGTTCTTTTTTTCTTTGGTTGCTCTTGTCAACGGAGAGGGGGTCAAGTCAAAGTCTTTGTCATGATGATGATAATATCATTATGGAGAACAAAAATACAAACTGAAAAAAATGCCCTAGCGCCTATACCCGGCCACTAGTCCCTGGGATGGAAATATTCCCAGATTGTAGAGGTTGGTCGACCAGCAGACGAGTCTGCTCCCTATCATAGACAAAGTCCGCCTGTTGACAGTCCAAAAACCGAACTCAAACTCTCGTATCCGCACTGCACCTTTACATGTTTATTTATTCCTTTAGATAGCTCAACGTGTTTATTATTTTCCCCATTTATTTAAATCCTTCGTCTGTCATTTTATTTATTTATATCATTTACTTATCATTTGTTAATTTATTGATTTAATTATTATTTTGGTTGTAAACTTCTTTGTTATTGTCCATGCTTAAAATATATCAACAATTGTTTTTTTAAAGAAGTGCTTTCCTGGCAATTGTTTCTACATTTTTAAAAAACACACCACCATGCTGTAACAATTCCACGTGTACAATTCTCCGCGATTTTGACGGCGGGGAATTGTCGGCGGCGATGACTTGTGTGCATGGAAGTTTCCTTCCAGGACGTGCCAGGACACCAAAGCAACCAATCCTTCACTGTATGCTTTTATTCCTTCTGTCAGTCTTGCAGTGACGGATTCCGGATACCTGCTGTTTCTGATGTGTAGCAAGTCCTACCCTCTGGTGGGCCTCGTGGATACGTTGTCTGGAACCTTCTGGTTGAAGAAGCACGTTGGCACCGTGATGGCCAGCTGTCTGGGGTTCCTGGTCATCTCCAACTTCACCACAGCGGTCATCGCTGTGGAACGATGTCTGTGTGTCATCAGTCCCCTCAAAGCGGCCATGATCTTCAAGACCAAGTCAGAGAGAGAGAGAGAGAGAGAAAAGCGAGAGAGAGAGAGAGAGAGAGAGAGAGACAGAGAGAGAGAGAGAGAAGAGAGAGAGAGAGAGAGAGAGAGAGAGAGAGAGAGGAGAGAGAGAGAGAGAGAGAGAGAGAGAGAGAGAGAGAGAGAGAGAGAGAGAGAGAGACAGAGACAGAGAGACAGACAGACAGAGACAATGGCACAGAGAGACAGAGACAGAAAGAGAAAACGAAAACGAAATTTTATTTAACCAGGGAAACCTGAGATAAGCAATGCAATGCTTTTTTTCCACCCAGCCCTGGGGCAAATAGAACATTCAATAACAAAGTTAACTAACGCATGCAAAAGGAAAAGGCAAATGGGTTACACAAAAAAGAAATAAACGCTTGGGTAATGACAGGTGAGGGGGGGGTGGGGGGGGGGGAGGAGGGAATAAGGGGGAATGGAGTGTATACTGAAGCATATCACAACACACATAACACATGAGTAATAATAGTAAAACAGAGAAGAGGAAGAAGAGAGAGAGAGAGAG
>CM065685.1:27038208-27049063 GCA_017654935.2 Phymorhynchus buccinoides | reverse complement strand
CGTATCGACAGGAAACAAACAAACAACAACAAACAAAAACGGGACTAATAAATTAAGGATAATTTAATTAGTGACAACCTAAAGAAGATCGATAATCTAAAAAAAAGGACATAAAAGACAACTTATTTTTGTCAGACCTACATACACTCACAGATACAGTACACAACCATTCGTACACAACGTTTTGCACACAGACACAGACATACGTGTGCATGCTCCAATAAACATACATACAAGTGCTCACCTACAATCACGCGCAAACCCATACACGCACGCAGACACACGCACATATAACGCAAGCAAGCACATTCACACACACACACACACACACACACACACACACACACACACACACACACACTCTCCTCTCTCTCTCTCTCTCTCTCTCTCTCTCTCACACACACACCACACACACACACACACACACACACACACACACACACACACACTCACGTACACACACACACACACACACTATTACACGAACACACACACACACGCTCGCGCGCGCGCACGTGCGCACAAACACACATGGGAACGAGAACACTAATGGCTCTATCGACGTTGCTTTCTTGTTCAATTATAACATATTTGAACCAAACTATCAAAACAAATTAAATGAACACCACGCGTTAGCAATCATTAACAGCACCTAGAAGAATATGTATCTTTATGACTGTAACAAAAATTACTTCATTAGAGAAAAAAAAAGTATGGGGAGAAATAATTATACTCTCTCTCTCTCTCTCTCTCCTCTCTCTCTCTCTCTCTCTCTCTCTCTCTCTCTCTCTTCTCTCTCTCTCTATCTCTCTCTCTCTCTCCCCTACATATTTGCACAACACACACACACAATTTGTGAACACTGTAAGCAACATCAGTGGGTGTTTGTGTGTTTTTCTTCTAAATGTAAAATATATGCACAGGTGCGCCACTATTTTTGTGATCGGTTTCATTTTTTAAATGGTGGTCGTCATGCCAAACATTCAATCAGACCGTACTAGCTGTAAGCCCCCTTATTTCCTTTCAAACAGTTGAACAAACGGGGGAAAAGCTCTCGCAAGGTAGACTGGTAGCGGGAACTCTGCCGAACGTAGATGAAACAATTGCAAGAAGCATTGACCACTTCTAGCAAATGAGTAACGGCCACAGACACTCTGAAAACGTTACACAGAAAATCTGAGATAAAAAAACCAGGCAGACGACTGAACACCAGCAATTCGCGAACGACGCTGGGCGTCATACAGGTGACGAAAACGACACACACCGTCACCAACATCTTCGTCACCTTCACTTCCTGTTTCTGCACTGACGTCATATCCGTTACCGTTTCTCGGCGCCAAGCCGAGGTGACCTTAAGTCGAAATATGATGACGGCGGTGCAGACGATGACGACGACGGTAGAGAAGAAAGGAACGCTGACGAGAATAACGTAGTTGTGGATGACGTCAATGAGGGTTTGGTGACGTAGATAAAAGGGAGACGGTTGGCTGATATACTTGGTGGCGTTGGTCTGAGGGTCTGTGACTTCAACGGTCTGGAATATCAGGCTGAAGGACGCGTTGAGCACTGTCAGGATGCATACACCTACCGTGACGATAAGGATTGCAGTGTACCTGTGAAGTGACATTTTCATTGATGGCTACAGATTTGTTGAACCCGGATAAAAAGCTATTAATAACTGAAGCAACTATAACGTTTTCCATCCAAGTATACGCCTTTTTATTTTTATAAGCATATAATCATAATTTCCAAACTGGTAATATTTTTGTGTACGTTCAAAAACTGATAACCGAGAATTTTAGAGACTGAAGATAAAATACAAAGAGGATAATTTCAATGTTGTATTTTTTTGTACAAGTTATTATTTTTTTCGCAATGAGTTCCATAATAATAAGTCAACGAACCATCTGAAGATAGTCCGTTTAGATTCTAAGACATCGTAATCTATCAAGCGATAACATAATTTCAATCCTTGAAGCCAAGCAACACATTGGGTGAAAGCCAGAAGGTATTATCAACCTTCATTTCTTCTTATTGTGATACGTAGCACATTCTGGATTCCCCTCGATGATATAGACTAGTTTCAGTGAAGTTTGTATTTGTTCACGCCACATTTTCCTTTTACATAAAAAACAAAAACATGAATCAAACTTCATGCTCTGAGTATATAGTTCTCTCTTTGTCTATGATCTGCTAAACATGTGTGTATTTATTTTTTATTTCTGTAAATCTCATAGCGCATGCGCGGGCACACACACACCACACACACACACACACACACACACGTGCGCGCGCGCACTCTTTCATGCATGCATGCACGCATGCTCGCTCTCTATTTCTCTATCTATCTATCTATCTCCCCCCCCCTCTCTCTCTCTCTCTCTCTCTTTCTGTCTCTATCTCGCTGTGTCATTGTCTCTGTCTGTCTGTTTCTCTGTCTCTTACTTTTGTTGTCTCTTCGTCACTTTCTTCGTCGCTTTCTTTCTCTCTCTCTCTCTCTCTCTCTCTCTCTCTCTCTCTCTCTCTCTCCTCTCTCTCTCTCTCTCTCTCTCTGACTTGGTTTTGAAGATCATGGCCGCTTTGAGGGGACTGATGACACACAGACATCGTTCCACAGCGATGACCGCTGTGGTGAAGTTGGAGATGACCAGGAATCCTAGAGAACTGGCCATCACGGTGCCATGGGATAACTTCAACCAGAAGGTTCCAGACAACGTATCCACCAGACCCACCAGAGGGTAGGACTTGCTACACATCAGAAACAGCAGGTATCCGGAATCCGTCACTGCAAGACTGACAGAAGCAATAAAAGCATACAGTGAAGGCATGGTTGCTTTGGTGTCCTGACACGTCCTGGAAGGAAACTTCCATGCACACAAGTCATCGCCGCCGACAATTCCCCGCCGTCAAAATCGCGGGGAATTGTACACGTGGAATTGTTGCAGCATGTATTTTTTTTAATGTAGAAACAATTGCCAGGAAAGCACTTCTTTAAAAAAACAATTGTTGATATATTTTAAACATGGACAATAACAAAGAAATTTACAACAAAATAATAATTAAATCAATAAATTAATAAATGATAAGTAAATGATATAAATCAATAAAATGACAGACGAAGGATTTAAATAAATGGGAAAAATAATAAACACGTTGAACTATCTAAAGGAATAAATAAACATGCAAAGGTGCAGTGCGGATACGAGTGTTTGAGTTCGGTTTTTGGACTGTCAACAGGCGGACTTTGTCTCTGATAGGGAGCAGACTCGTCTGCTGGTCGAACAACCTCTACAATCTGGAAATATTTCCATCCCAGGGACTAGTGGCCGGGTATAGGCGTTAGGGCGGGGTTTTTTTTCAGTTTGTATTTTTGTTATCATCATCATGACAAATACTTTGACTTGAGCCTCTCTCCGTTGACAAGAGCAACCAATAAAAAAAAGAACCAACCCTAGATCTAGAAACCCAAGAAAGAACAGGAGCAAAGAAGAGGAGAGGGGAGATATTTCAGAAAAGATCAAAATAGAAAGAAGCAAGATCAAGTGGGCCTTGGAAGAGAGTGATGAGTCTCGCGGGAGAAGAGGAACAAGGGTCGAGGGAGCCAGAGGAACCTCAAGCTGTGGGCCTGGGGGGCCTGGGGGGCCGTGGAGCTGAGTCCCAGCTGTTGTCGTCTGCTTGTTCTTTCTTTTTCTCTTACACCAGTACGATGCACTGAATTCCCTGGAGTTGGGCCCACTCGTGCTGGATCCGGACGACTTGGGACACCTTTGAGGCGACGGATGCTCCACCTTGGGCCTGGACTCCAGCGTGTTCCTTCTGTGAAGATGTTCTTGGGACTTCCATCGTCGGGGATCTAATTCTGCCAATGCCTGCGTACTTTCTCTGTTTTAATGGACAGTGGGTTTTTTGTTTGCATGAATGTGTGAGGTGTGGGGATGGGAAGGTGTACGAGAAGACTGAGTGAGGCTACAAAAGCTTTTAATGTATATGTAGGTATTGTATAGGTGTTTCTTTTGTTGCATCGTTAGTTCAACCATCTTTGTTCCATCAAGTCCATTTGCCTTTCCCTTCTTCCCCAGGTTGTCCTTTTTAGGATTGGTTTGATTAGGTTTGTGGGGAGGGATTAGTTTGGGTATCTTTGGGGAGGTTAGTTTAGAACATCCTTACCTTTTCCTTCTATCTAAATAGCTAGATCCATTCTTGTCCCCATCCCCACTCATCTCATCTTCTAGAATGTGTAGTTATGTGTGTGTATGGATGAAGAAGAAATGTTTATGTTGTAACTGTCTTTATTTGGCCTGGTCTGGTTTGTGGTGGTGGTGTTTCCGTGATCCTGGGTATTCATCTTCTAATAACCGTCCACTTTCTGGATTGATCCCTAGGATCAATCTGTTGAGCGTGACATATCAGCGTGACTGACGTAATTCGATACTACATGTATTAAGTTTGGGCTGTTAGTGGCTTACAAGTTCCCGAAGAGACTTTAACAAAAAATCAAAACTACAATACAATGCCTTGTATAAGCTCTAAGCTTGTTGTACTCTACTTATTTAAATTATGTGCTGCTGTATGTGCTTTATTTGAATAAATCTTGTTTAAACCAAAACTACAAGCTAAACGTTAAACCTATAACTACACGCTTTATCTTCTTTGGATAACTTGCAATGAAAACTGTTTATTTCAGGTTTATAACATTACTGTGGAACATTGAAAAATGTCTACTCAGGATTAATTAAACAACAGAAGTTGATGGCAATACTTCCAAAATCAATAGTTTAAGTTGAGAATAATTATTTTCAAAATTATTAGCAACACTATCTTGCTTTCGTTGCAAGAGAAACAATGTTATGGCACTATAAATGGTTTACAGTTCCTTTCTAAAATAGTTGCTGTCCCAAAATCAAACAAAATCAAACGGACAATCAAATGTCATGTTCTTTTATGCTTGCTTTCTAAAACATTTCCTGTCCCAAAATAAAACAAAATAGCACTGTCAATGTCATGTGACACCTACGAAAAGATGACTTCAACAGTTCTGGGTGTGTAATCATGATTGTATCTTAGACAGTCAACACCAGTAGTAATATGTAAATTAGATTACACTCCCCAAAACGATTGGCTGTTTAGCCCAATTTACATACTACTACCCGTGTTGACTGTCTAAGACACACTCGCGATTACATGTCTGGGTTGTTCTTACCTGAACAGACACAAGTTAATTCGGTCAGCCAATCCTTGACGAGCAAAGACCGCCATGTTGATGACGTTGGTGATGACGCCCCAAATCACGAGGACAGGAAATAACCCAGCATACATCGCGAGATCGACCATTTCCGCTACACGTGGGCTGAGGATATTTCGAGGATTGTTGCAAGGATTCAACACATGAGTAGGAGAAATGAGTGAGTGATCAACTGCGTTGGCGGAAGAATTGACATCAGCTTGCATGTCTCCAGTACTAATATTGTAATCGTCAAGTAACATTCCCTCGGAATTCATTGTTATAGCAGGTTGTCTGACACACACACACAGACACACACGCGAGCGCAGAGAGAGAGAGAGAGAGAGAGAGAGAGAGAGAGAGAGAGAGAGAGAGAGAGAGAGAGAGAGAGGAGAGAGAGAGAGAGAGAGAGACAGAGAGAGAGAGAGAGAGAGAGAGAGAGAGAGAGAGAGAGAGAGATTCCTTTTCAGTATAGTCGAATTTTAGCCTTACCTTGTTTTGACACATGTGTTAGGGTTTTATGTTGATTTTACATGATGTGAAAGTGCTGAACCCAAATCCGTTGAAAGCAAAGTTATGAAATAATGTTGTATATTTTGATATGTTGCATAATTTTCAAAATGGCAGCCATTGGATTCCATAAATCAAACAAAGAAACAAACTAAAAAAGAAGATCGCACACTTATCCTAACTACGACCAAAACAAATTACTGCATGATTTCAAAATAATGTTAGAATTATTAAAAGAAATGTTGAAGAAATACAAGAACTGAGAAAATGGAGTGTTGTTTCTAGTAACATTCCAGCCACTGGGAACAGCTTTCAATTTCCAAGTTCTTGAGCATGAGACGAGTTTGCAGTGCACAATATGAATTCTAGTCAAACCAAATGAGATAAAATCCACATTATATTCTGCATGACGTTAACCACTACAGCCTTCTATTTCTATCTCCTCCCAAACCGCTCAAGGCAGAGACTTGGGATTTGGGGTGTAGATGGTTGTTGGGGTTGTTGTGGTCCTTTACAGATTCCGCCTGGTGAGACACCCCTCCCCCCCCCCCCCCCCAATCATCGCTAAGGGGGGCTTTTACATAAAATTTACATTCCAGTGGGAGGCATATAGAACGGCCGCCGTGTTCAATTCATGGAATAGCCGCGACGAAACATGGCCCCTGGTCCTACATATGGTTAATTATAGAAGACCACCTTTCTGTAGATCTACTTCACGTGTTGCATGTAAAGTTAGGCTGCCGATCTTTGAGCCTTAAACATTTCGAAATTGTTATTAAAACCAAAAACAGAAACGCTAATAACTGGCTCAAAGATCGACAGCCTAACTTTACAAATAAAAGTTGAGGTAGGTCAACAGTGTTGGACTTCTACAATTAACCGAATGTCGCCGTTGTGCGCATTCTCTTTCCACATGTACTATATATTGCTATGTGTTGGTATGTTTAGTTATTATGTTCTTAATATATGTGATTATTTCGTGCCACACACTAATTTATCATGTTTATGACATAATAAAGTAGTCTTGAGTCAAACAGGCAACACACATACACACAAGGAGTAGTCTCTGGAAAACACAAGACATACCGAGCCGGTGAGCAGCACACATACACGCAAGGAGTAGTCTCCCTTAGCAAATTATAGGGTTAGTATAATAATAGGGGTCATCTAACCCATGAAGTCTGCAATAACATTTTATTTTAATACTACAGTGACACATTACTGGCTCATTATATGGACAGTCTGACAGCCTGACATACTGTTAAGTAAAACAAATGCATTACCCAGTTATTACACCATTTAATTATTTGCCTTCTATAATAATCTTTTCTCAAACCGCTTGAGGCAGAGACTTGAGATTTGGTTTGTCCCCGTGTGGATGGCTGTTGGAGTCCTTACCAGATTCTGCTCGGTGAGGTCCCCCCAGTCATCGTTAAGGGTGGCGTTTACATGAAATTTACATTTCCAGTGGGAGGCAAATGGAACAGCCGCCGTGACAACACGTGCGGAGCACGGGTATAGCTATTCTTTCTTTAAGTCACAACAATATCCAAAAAACATCGTGAACAAAGCTCGTGACCATGCGCAAACAACACCCAGAGACGACACTCTCACAGACAAGACAAAAGTAACGGGATCACGATGACCGCATAGTAGTTGTTCTTCCCTACCACCCACCCACATAACCTATGTGTGCGCCAAATTCTTCTGCAGCATTTTGTGATCCTACACATTGACCCGAAACTATGGAAAAGTATCCCCCAGCCACCTCATGTGGCTTTCAAACAAGAAAACAACATCAGAGATCAGTTGGTTAGGTCGTCAGCAGCAGTGGTCCTTTGCCTTCCGATCTGTGGCAATTCCAGATGCACGACCTGCTGATTTGTCGATCCTGCCACTGATTTATGTGGTTCATCAGGTCGCCACTTCATTATCGATTTTAAGCAGCCTCACCTGCAAGTATTTGAAGGTTGTGTGCATTGTCACGCGTAACTTATCCAACAACGATATGTCGGCGAAACGTACCGGTCGCTGGCAGACCGTTTTGCAGAACAACTGCGATGTATAAGACTACAAAATGACACTCTATTGGGGTCTGCAACGAACACCTTTTGCAAGAGTGAATGCCCTTGGTGGGTGGGGGAAGATGGTTTCAGTACTGACCAAACAGGGGATAACTCTCGCCAATAACCCTATTTGATGCCACTAAATGGCTGCCTTTCGCAAGAGTGAATGCCCTTGTCAGTACTGACCAGCAAGGGCATCACTATCACTGTCAAGGGCGTTAATAACCCTAGTTGCAGATGCCTATCGGACTTCATTTCAACGAAGGTAGCCACAGCTCCACCCACGCAAAAATGGCCAAGGTCTACAGCCAGTTCACAGAGTCCAATACCATTACCTTTCTCGGGACTCTGGCACCAGCTGGCCTAAATAAGGAAGGATAAGTGTACACTTCAAGACTATGCAACCCAAATCATCTCTGTTTCAGGATCCACTCCCCCGCCCCTCCCCACCCTACCCTCCACCCTATTCAGTTCAACTATATATTTTTCACAAAGTTTTTGTTTTCCCTTTCCCTCGTGCTTCTTACGTTTTCGGCTCACTCGTGTTAACGAAGTGAGTTAATGTTCTCATGATTGTTCGGTTGTGTGTGTGTGCGTGTGTGTGTGTGTGCGTGTGCGTGTGCGTGCGTGCGTGCGTGTGTGTGTGTGTGTGTGTGTGTGTGTGTGTGAGTGTGTGTGTTGCGTCTGTGGTCCTAACTTTTAACGTTGGCTTTTTCTCTGGAACTACAAGGCGTACATTGTTCAAACTTTGCATACACATATATGTTTATGTAAGCTTTCAATAAATATTATTTGCATATTAAAATTAACCGGTGACCTTGATCTTTGACCTTTAACGTGTACTTTGTTACCTTGATCTTTGACCTTGGCCTTTGGAGTGTATTTGAAAGTGAACAATTTAGCATTTATATCAACCTCCAACAAATAAATCGAGTGCACATGCTAACCAATGCAATATCTCTTTGTTCAGTGTCCTTTTTATTAGTTGGTAGTATTTAGTATTTAGGTACTTTATAGTCACAGAGGCGTCTCTGCGAAATTCGGGTTGCTCGCACCTGGAGAGCGCGTCGCAGCCAGAGGCGCACCACCCTTCTTTTTTTTGCATGCGATTTTTATGACTGATGAGGAAATAAAGGGGGTGGTGGTGGTACATTTTGACCAAATGACAACTTTTTTGTTGCCACTGGGATTAACGTGTGCTATTGACGTTTTACAAAATAATTATGCAAATCGATTTCTTTTTTTCTTTTTTTGTATGGAGTTTATGTAAAAATACACACCATGGCATTTAGATCTATCTAAAAAAAATGCAAATGCGAATGAACCTTGAACGCTTTGTCTCCAGTGTTTAATTGTTTTCAATTTTTTTTATTGTTAATGCTGTTCTTCTTGTTATTTTTTTGGTTATTTTTTATCCAACCTCGGGAATGTTCTCTTTAAAACGTCATTGATGGTATGATTTCATTTGTATGACGTCAATGCTATGTTTCATCGTTGTTTACATTTCTTTTTCTCCTTCTTCGTTGAATAGCTTAGATTTGAAACGTCAGCTGTGGTTACTGTTTTTGTGTTTGTTTCAGTTTCTTCAACAACATTTTTTTTTTTTTAATTCTAATGTTATCATAACTATGTTTTGACAAACGGTTTTCTTGGGTTAGAAAAAATATAATAATAAACTGCAACTAACAAACCCTCACCAGGAGGACAAAATAATAGACATTCACAAAGACAGACACACGTTTTACCTTCTTTTTGTTTGTGGCACAAGCCACAAACCTATAACTCACTTTGTCCGTCTGTTGGTCTGTCGGTCGGTCGGTCGGTCGGTCCAAAATTGTCGCACATATTGTAAAAGAGAAAAAAAATACTTGGGCATAAAGTAACATTTCAGTTGTCATATCTACAGTCCTTAGTGAATCTTCATTTTAAAGCGTACAAAATAATAAACATACGTAATACAGACACTGCAACAGACACGACGAGTACGCGGTGCTTCTTTCGATGAGCATAAGTAGGATAAATAGTTTTAAATGTTTTCCAAAAGATATAAAAAGTTACGAAATGGTGCAGAGATAACATTCTGGTTTACAGATTAAAATTATTGAAAAGCCAGGGGAGGCGACTCAGTGTATGTAATGATTGGAGTGGTAAAAATAGACCGCTGCCACAAACGATTGCGAATCCGCGCTTGTTTTTCCTCTATGGCTGTCTTCGTGTTTTGGCGCCTCTACTCGCGCTCAGATGCAACTAGGGTTATTAACTCCCCGTTGACAGTGAGAGTGAAGCCCTTGCTGGTCAGTGCGGACAAGGGCATTCACTCTTGCGAAAGGCAGCCATTAAGTGGCCTCAAATAGGGTTATTGGCGAGAGTTATTCCTTGTTTGTTCAGTGCGCAACCATCTCCCCCCATCCAGCAAGGGCATTCTCTCTTGCAAAAGGTGTTCTTTGCAGTAGGCAATAGTGGGCAAATGAGCATGCATTTGCAGTTATGGTAGGGTGGTTTTTTTTTGGGGGTATGTTTGGTTGTATGCTTTTTTGTTCATGGTGTATCTTGTGAACCAATGGACAAAATTGTTTCAAATTTTGCATGGTTGTGTAGTACACACATACTCAATGGTCCAGCACAGAGAGTTTATAAGCTTTCAGTCCGGTAGGAAAATAAACCAACAACAAACATTTTGTTTTAGGCAGGCCTGCTTGCCTACTTGTTGGAGATTTACTTTTGTATTTGTTGTTGTTGTTGTTGTTTCATGCTATTATTACTAAATCTAGTCTTATCTATTTCCTGAAGACTTGCTTACAATCCAAACTTTGGGAACAATAAATTAATTCATCACGTATTTCCTTCTAATCTAGAGCTTAATTAGCTACAACATGTTGGGCACATGTGACTTCAATTATGTGCGTGTGTACTTTATTTCTATCTGTGCGTGTAACTGTCAGTCCGCGAATAGAAAGACATTTGTTTATACACACGTATATTCACAACCACAAGCTATGCCTAGCTTTTTGCGTACTAAACCCTTTTTTTTTATATCTATTCACGTATCGACAGAAAC
>CM065685.1:27010708-27035708 GCA_017654935.2 Phymorhynchus buccinoides | reverse complement strand
GTTATTGAATGTTCTATTTGCCCCAGGGCTGGGTGGAAAAAAGCATTGTATTGCTTATCTCATGTTTCCGTGGTTAAATAAAATTTTGTGTTCGTTCTCTCTCTCTGTGTCATTGTCTCTGTCTGTTTGTCTCTCTGTCTCTTTGTCTCCCTTTCTCTCTCTCTCTCTCTCTCTCTCTCTCTCTCTCTCTCTCTCTCTCTCTCTCTCTCTCTCTCTCTCTGACTTGGTTTTGAAGATCATGGCCGCTTTGAGGGGACTGATGACACACAGACATCGTTCCACAGCGATGACCGCTGTGGTGAAGTTGGAGATGACCATGAACCCCAGACAGCTGGCCATCACGGTGCCAACGTGCTTCTTCAACCAGAAGGTTCCAGACAACGTATCCACGAGGCCCACCAGAGGGTAGGACTTGCTACACATCAGAAACAGCAGGTATCCGGAATCCGTCACTGCAAGACTGACAGAAGGAACAAAAACATACAGTGAAGGCTTCATTGCTTTGGTGTCCTGGCACGTCCTGGAAGGAAACTTCCATGCACACAAGTCATCGCCGCCGACAATTCCCCGCCGTCAAGAATTTCCTATCATAATCGCGGGGAATTGTACACGTGGAATTGTTGCAGCATGTATTTTTTTTAATGTAGAAACAATTGCCAGGAAAGCACTTTCTTTAACAAAACAATTGTTGATATATTTTAAGCATGGACAATAACAAAGAAGTTTACAACAACAAAAATAATTAAATCAATAAATTAATAAATGATAAGTAAATGATATAAATAAATAAAATGACAGACGAAGGATTTAAATAAATGGGAAAAATAGTGAACACGTTGAGCTATCTAAAGGAATAAATAAACATGTAAAGGTGCAGTGCGGATACGAGAGTTTGAGTTCGGTTTTTGGACTGTCAACAGGCGGACTTTGTCTCTGATAGGGAGCAGACTCGTCTGCTGGTCGACCAACCTTTACAATCTGGGAATATTTCCATCCCAGGGACTAGTGGCCGGGTATAGGCGCTAGGGCATATTTTTTCAGTTTGTATTTTTGTTCTCCATATCATCATCATGACAAAGACTTTGACTTGACCCCCTCTCCGTTGACAAGAACAACCAAAGCAAAAAAAGAACCAACCCTAGATCTAGAAACCCAAGAAAGAACAGGAGCAATGAAGAGGAGATGGGAGATATTTCGGAAAAGATCAAAATAGAAAGAAGCAATATCAAGTGAGCCTTGGAAGAGAGTGATGAGTCTCGCGGGAGAAGAGGAACAAGGGTCTAGGGAGCCAGAGGAACCTCAAGCTGTGGGCCACGGCACCGGTGGAGCCCAGGAGAGGAGCCAGGGATCGGCCGCCTGGGGGAATGTGGAGCTGAGTCCCAGCTGTTGTCGTCTGCTTGTTCTTTCTTTTTCTCTTACACCAGTACGATGCACTGATTTCCCTGGAGTTGGGCCCACCCGTGCTGGATCTGGACGACTTAAGACACCTTTGAGGCGACGGACGCTCCGCCTTGGGCCTGGACTCCAGCGTCTTCATTCTGTGAAGATGTCCTTGGGACTTCCATCGTCGGGGATCTAATTCTGCGAATGCCTGCCGACTTTCTCTGTGTCAATAGACAGGGTGTTGGGTTTTGTGCATGAATGTGTGAGGTGTGGGGATGGGAATGTGTGCGAGAAGACTGAGTGAGGCTACAGAAGCATAATGTATATGTAGGTATTGTATAGGTGTTTCTTTTGTTGCATCGTTAGTTCAACCATCTTTGATCCATCAAGTCCATTTGCCTTTCCCTTCTTCCCCAGGTTGTTCTTTTTAGGATTGGTTTGATTAGGTTTGTGGGGAGGGATTAGTTTGTGTATCTTTGGGGAGGTTAGTTTTGAAAATTCTTACCTTTTCCTTCTATCTAAATAGCTAAATCCATTCTTGTCCCCATCCCCACTCATCTCATCTTCTAGAATGTGTAGTTGTTCGTGTGTATGAATGAAGAAGAAATGTCTATGTTGTAACTGTCTTTATTCGGCCTGGTCTGGTTTGTGGAGGGGATGTTTCAGTGATCCTGGGTATTCATCTTCTAATAACCGTCCACTTTCTGGATTGATCCCCAGGTTCAATCTGTTGAGCGTGACATATCAGCGTGACTAACATAATACGATAATAGTAAGTTTGGGATGCTAGTGGCTTACAAGTTCCCGAAGAGCCTTTTAAAAAAAAATCAAAACTACAAGCTAAACGTTAAACCCATAACTACACGATTTATTCTTCTTTGGACAACTTGCAATGAAAACTGTTTATTTCAGGTTTATAAAATTGCTATGGAACATTGAAAAATGTCTATACTCAGGATTAATTAAACAACAGAAGTTGCTTCACAGAATGAAGACGCTGGAGTCCAGGCCCAAGGCGGAGCGTCCGTCGCCTCAAAGGTGTCTTAAGTCGTCCAGATCCAGCACGGGTGGGCCCAACTCCAGGGAAATCAGTGCATCGTACTGGTGTAAGAGAAAAAGAAAGAACAAGCAGACGACAACAGCTGGGACTCAGCTCCACATTCCCCCAGGCGGCCGATCCCTGGCTCCTCTCCTGGGCTCCACCGGTGCCGTGGCCCACAGCTTGAGGTTCCTCTGGCTCCCTAGACCCTTGTTCCTCTTCTCCCGCGAGACTCATCACTCTCTTCCAAGGCTCACTTGATATTGCTTCTTTCTATTTTGATCTTTTCCGAAATATCTCCCATCTCCTCTTCATTGCTCCTGTTCTTTCTTGGGTTTCTAGATCTAGGGTTGGTTCTTTTTTTGCTTTGGTTGTTCTTGTCAACGGAGAGGGGGTCAAGTCAAAGTCTTTGTCATGATGATGATATGGAGAACAAAAATACAAACTGAAAAAAATGCCCTAGCGCCTATACCCGGCCACTAGTCCCTGGGATGGAAATATTCCCAGATTGTAAAGGTTGGTCGACCAGCAGACGAGTCTGCTCCCTATCAGAGACAAAGTCCGCCTGTTGACAGTCCAAAAACCGAACTCAAACTCTCGTATCCGCACTGCACCTTTACATGTTTATTTATTCCTTTAGATAGCTCAACGTGTTCACTATTTTTCCCATTTATTTAAATCCTTCGTCTGTCATTTTATTTATTTATATCATTTACTTATCATTTATTAATTTATTGATTTAATTATTTTTGTTGTTGTAAACTTCTTTGTTATTGTCCATGCTTAAAATATATCAACAATTGTTTTGTTAAAGAAAGTGCTTTCCTGGCAATTGTTTCTACATTAAAAAAAATACATGCTGCAACAATTCCACGTGTACAATTCCCCGCGATTATGATAGGAAATTCTTGACGGCGGGGAATTGTCGGCGGCGATGACTTGTGTGCATGGAAGTTTCCTTCCAGGACGTGCCAGGACACCAAAGCAACCAAGCCTTCACTGTATGCTTTTGTTCATTATGTCAGTCTTGCAGTGACGGATTCCGGATACCTGCTGTTTCTGATGTGTAGCAAGTCCTACCCTCTGGTGGGCCTCGTGGATACGTTGTCTGGAACCTTCTGGTTGAAGAAGCACGTTGGCACCGTCACCGTTATGGCAGAATGCTGTCTGGGGGGGTTTGGGTGGTTCATGGTCATCTCCAACGTTCACCACAGCGTTCATCGCTGGGTGTTGGAACGAAGTTCTTGTGTGTCATCAGTCCCTCCAAAGCGGCCCATGATCTTCAAAACCAAGTCAGGAGAGGGTGAAAGAGATGGAGAGAGGAAGAGAGGATGTGAGGAGGAGAAGGAGTGGGGGTTGGGGGAGGGAGAGAGAGAGAGAGAGGTGAGGAGGAGTGGAGAGAGAGAGGCGACGAGAGAGAAGGGAAGAGGAGAGAGGAACGCGAGAGACAGAGAGGGGAGGATGAGAGGGTGAGAGTGGAGACAGAACAGAGAGACGAGGGAGAGGGAGAGGGCGGAGCGGAGAGAGAGGGAGACGAGTAGAGAGAAAGGGACCAAGGAGACAGAGAGAGACACAAAACAGACAGAGACAATGACACAGTAGTGGGAGAGAGAGAGAGAACGAAATTTTATTTAATCACGGGAACATGAAATAAGCAAATTATATGCTTTATTCCACCCAGCCATGGGGCAAAAATAAAACATTCAATAACAAAGTTAACTAACGCATGCAAAAGGGAAAAGGCAAATGGGTTACACAAAAAGAAAGAAAAGAAAACGCTTGGGGAGTAATTACAGGTGATGGGGGCGGGTTGGGGGGGGGGAGGGAAGGTGGGTAAGGAGGGGGAGGGAACAAGGGGAAGGAGAAGAAGGGAGGAGGGTATGATGCGGGAGGGTATACTGAAGCATGTCACAACACACAAAACACATGAGTAATAATAGTAAAACAAGAGGAGAGAAGAAAGACATAGAGAGAGAGGGAGAGAGAGAGAGATGTAGGAGAGAGGGAGAGAGAGAGAGAGGAGGAGAGAGAGGAGACCCGAACGATGAAAAGAAAGAGAGAGAGCGAGAGCGTGCGTGCATTGCGTGTTTGATAAATGCGTGTAATGAAACGTGACGCGCACACGAGCGTGTGAGTCATTTAGTCCCTGAGTGCGTCGTAGTGCATGTGGGTGTGGGTGTGTG
Source organism: Phymorhynchus buccinoides (assembly GCA_017654935.2). Taxonomy (NCBI): domain Eukaryota; kingdom Metazoa; phylum Mollusca; class Gastropoda; order Neogastropoda; family Raphitomidae; genus Phymorhynchus; species Phymorhynchus buccinoides. Next base: position 27,031,103 of record CM065685.1, on the reverse strand, counting down.
CGTGTGCGTGAGTGTGCGTGCGGGCGTTTTGGCGCGCGCATGCACTATGGGATTTACAGAAGAAAAAAAAAAAAAAAAAAAAAAAAAAAAATAAAACACACGTTTTAACAGATCATAGACATAGAGATAACTATATACTCAGAGCATGAAGTATGATTCATGTTTTTGTTTTTTTATGTAAAAGGAAAATGTGGCGTGAACAAACACAAATTTCACTGAAACTAGTCTATATCATCGAGAATGTGCTACGTATCACAATAAGAAGAAATAAGGTTGATAATACCTTCTGACTTTCACCCAATGAGTTGTTTTGCTTCAAAGATACAGTGTTAATTTTCTTCCAAATAACTCATAAAAGGGAGACATTTAGATGATTAAAATTATGTTATCGCTTGATAGATTACGATGAATCAAAACGGACTATCTTCTATTATCAGGTTTTGAACGTAAAAAATAGTATGAATACATGCTTATAATATGCTTATGAAAATAAAAAGGCGTATACTTGGATGGACATCGTTATAGTTGCTTCAATTAGTAATAGCTTTTTATCCGGGTTCAACAAATCTGTAGCCATCAAAGACAATGTCACTCCACAGGTACACTGCAATCCTTATCGTCACGGTAGGTGTATGCATCCTGACAGTGCTCAACGCGTCCTTCAGCCTGATATTCCAGACCGTTGAAGTCACAGACCCTCAGACCAACGCCACCAAGTACATCAGCCAACCGTCTCCCTTGTATCTACGTCACCAAACCCTCATTGACGTCATCCACAACTACATCATTCTCATCAGCGTTCCCTTCGTCGCTACCGTCGTCGTCATCGTCTGCACCGCCGTCATCATATTTCGACTTAAGGTCACCTCCGCTTGGCGCCGAGAAACAGTAACGGATATGACGTCAGTGGAGAAACAGGAAGTGAAGGTGACGAAGATGTTGGTGACGGTGTGTGTCGTTTTTGTCACCTGTATGACACCCAGCGTCGTTCGCGAATTGCTGGTGTTCAGTCGTCTGCCTGGCTTTCTGATCTCAGATTTTCTGTGTAACGTTTTCAAAGTGTGTGTGGCCGTTACTCATTTGCTAGAAGTGGTCAATGCTTCTTGCAATTGTTTTCATCTACGTTCGGCAGAGTTCCCGCTACCAGTCTACCTTGCGAGAGCTTTTCCCCCGTTTGTCCAACTGTTTGAAGGGAAATAAGGGGGCTTACAGCTAGTACGGTCTGATTGAATGTTTGGCATGACGACCACCATTTAAAAAAAAAATGAAACCGATCACAAAAATAGTGGCGCACCTGTGCATATATTTTACATTTAGAAGAAAAACACACAAACACCCACTGATGTTGCTTACAGTGTTCACAAAATTGTGTGTGTGTGTGTTGTGAGAAAATATGTACGGGGAGAGAGAGATTGAGAGAGAGAGAGAGAGAGTGGGAGAGAGGAGAGAGAGAGAGAGAGAGAGACGAGAGGACCGAGGAGAGAGATTGAGAGAGGGAGAGAGGAGAGAGAGAGAGAGAGAGAGAGAGACCCCCCGAGAGAGAGAGGTGAGTATAATTACTTCTCCCCATACTTTTTTTTTCTCTAATGAAGTAATTTTTGTTACATTCATAAAGATACATTTTCTTCTAGGTGCTATTAATGATTGCTAACGTGTGGTGTTCATTTCATTTGTTTTGATAGTTTGGTTCAAATATGTTATAATTGAACTGAAAGCAACGTCGATAGAGCCATTAGTGTTCTCGTTCCCATGTGTGTTTGTGCGCGCGCGCGTGTGTGTGTGTGTTCGTGTAATAGTGTGTGTGTGTGTGTGTGTGGTGTGTGGGTGTGTGTGTGTGTGTGTGTTGTGTTTTGTGTGTGTTGTGTGTGTGTGTGTGTGTGTGTGTGTGTGTGAGAGAGAGAGAGAGAGAGAGAGAGAGAGAGAGAGAGAGAGAGAGAGAGAGTGTGTGTGTGTGTGTGTGTGTGTGTGTCGGTGTGTGTGATTGTGCTTGCTTGCGTTATATGTGCGTGTGTCTGCGTGCGTGTATGGGTTTGCGTATGATTGTAGGTGAGCACGTGTTTGTATGTTTATTGGAGCATGCACACATATCTGACAAAATTAAGTTGTCTTTTAAGTCCTTTTTTTTAGATTATCGATCTACTTTAGGTTGTCACTAATTAAATTATCCTTAATTTATTAGTCCGTTATTTTGTTTGGTTGTATGTTTGTTTGTTTCTGTCGATACGTGAATAGATATAAAAAAAAAGGGTTTAGTACGCAAAAAGCTAGGCATAGCTTGTGGTTGTGAATATACGTGTGTATAAACAAATGTCTTTCTATTCGCGGACTGACAGTTACACGCACAGATAGAAATAAAGTACACACGCACATAATTGAAGTCACATGTGCCCAACATGTTGTAGCTAATTAAGCTCTAGATTAGAAGGAAATACGTGATGAATTAATTTATTGTTCCCAAAGTTTGGATTGTAAGCAAGTCTTCAGGAAATAGATAAGACTAGATTTAGTAATAATAGCATGAAGCAACAACAACAACAACAACAAATACAAAAGTAAATCTCCAACAAGTAGGCAAGCAGGCCTGCCTAAAACAAAATGTTTGTTGTTGGTTTATTTTCCTACCGGACTGAAAGCTTATAAACTCTCTGTGCTGGACCATTGAGTATGTGTGTACTACACAACCATGCAAAATTTGAAACAATTTTGTCCATTGGTTCACAAGATACACCATGAACAAAAAAGCATACAACCAAACATACCCCCAAAAAAAAACCACCCTACCATAACTGCAAATGCATGCTCATTTGCCCACTATTGCCTACTGCAAAGAACACCTTTTGCAAGAGAGAATGCCCTTGCTGGATGGGGGGAGATGGTTGCGCACTGAACAAACAAGGGAATAACTCTCGCCAATAACCCTATTTGAGGCCGCTTAATGGCTGCCTTTCGCAAGAGTGAATGCCCTTGTCCGCACTGACCAGCAAGGGCTTCACTCTCACTGTCAACGGGGAGTTAATAACCCTAGTTGCATCTGAGCGCGAGTAGAGGCGCCAAAACACGAAGACAGCCATAGAGGAAAAACAAGCGCGGATTCGCAATCATTTGTGGCAGCGGTCTATTTTTACCACTCCAATCATTACATACACTGAGTCGCCTCCCCTGGCTTTTCAATAATTTTAATCTGTAAACCAGAATGTTATCTCTGCACCATTTCGTAACTTTTTATATCTTTTGGAAAACATTTAAAACTATTTTATCCTACTTATGCTCATCGAAAGAAGCACCGCGTACTCGTCGTGTCTGTTGCAGTGTCTGTATTACGTATGTTTATTATTTTGTACGCTTTAAAATGAAGATTCACTAAGGACTGTAGATATGACAACTGAAATGTTACTTTATGCCCAAGTATTTTTTTCTCTTTTACAATATGTGCGACAATTTTGGACCCGACCGACCGACCGACCGACAGACCAACAGACGGACAAAGTGAGTTATAGGTTTGTGGCTTGTGCCACAAACAAAAAGAAGGTTAAAAACGTGTGTCTGTCTTTGTGAATGTCTATTATTTTGTCCTCCTGGTGAGGGTTTGTTAGTTGCAGTTTATTATTATATTTTTTCTAACCCAAGAAAACCGTTTGTCAAAACATAGTTATGATAACATTAGAATTAAAAAAAAAAAAATGTTGTTGAAGAAACTGAAACAAACACAAAAACAGTAACCACAGCTGACGTTTCAAATCTAAGCTATTCAACGAAGAAGGAGAAAAAGAAATGTAAACAACGATGAAACATAGCATTGACGTCATACAAATGAAATCATACCATCAATGACGTTTTAAAGAGAACATTCCCGAGGTTGGATAAAAAATAACCAAAAAAATAACAAGAAGAACAGCATTAACAATAAAAAAAATTGAAAACAATTAAACACTGGAGACAAAGCGTTCAAGGTTCATTCGCATTTGCATTTTTTTTAGATAGATCTAAATGCCATGGTGTGTATTTTTACATAAACTCCATACAAAAAAAGAAAAAAAGAAATCGATTTGCATAATTATTTTGTAAAACGTCAATAGCACACGTTAATCCCAGTGGCAACAAAAAAGTTGTCATTTGGTCAAAATGTACCACCACCACCCCCTTTATTTCCTCATCAGTCATAAAAATCGCATGCAAAAAAAAGAAGGGTGGTGCGCCTCTGGCTGCGACGCGCTCTCCAGGTGCGAGCAACCCGAATTTCGCAGAGACGCCTCTGTGACTATAAAGTACTAAATACTAAATACTACCAACTAATAAAAAGGACACTGAACAAAGAGATATTGCATTGGTTAGCATGTGCACTCGATTTATTTGTTGGAGGTTGATATAAATGCTAAATTGTTCACTTTCAAATACACTCCAAAGGCCAAGGTCAAAGATCAAGGTAACAAAGTACACGTTAAAGGTCAAAGATCAAGGTCACCGGTTAATTTTAATATGCAAATAATATTTATTGAAAGCTTACATAAACATATATGTGTATGCAAAGTTTGAACAATGTACGCCTTCTAGTTCCCGAGAAAAGGCCAACGTTAAAGTTAGGACCAACAGACGCAACACACACACACACACACACACACACACACACACACACACACACGCACGCGCACGCACGCACACGCACACGCACACACACACACACACACGCACACACACACAACCGAACAATCATGAGAACATTAACTCACTTCGTTAACACGAGTGAGCCGAAAACGTAAGAAGCACGAGGGAAAGGGAAAACAAAAACTTTGTGAAAAATATATAGTTGAACTGAATAGGGTGGAGGGTAGGGTGGGGAGGGGCGGGGGAGTGGATCCTGAAACAGAGATGATTTGGGTTGCATAGTCTTGAAGTGTACACTTATCCTTCCTTATTTAGGCCAGCTGGTGCCAGAGTCCCGAGAAAGGTAATGGTATTGGACTCTGTGAACTGGCTGTAGACCTTGGCCATTTTTGCGTGGGTGGAGCTGTGGCTACCTTCGTTGAAATGAAGTCCGATAGGCATCTGCAACTAGGGTTATTAACGCCCTTGACAGTGATAGTGATGCCCTTGCTGGTCAATACTGACAAGGGCATTCACTCTTGGGAAAGGCAGCCATTTAGTGGCATCAAATAGGGTTATTGGCGAGAGCTATCCACCTGTTTGGTCAGTACTGAACCATCTTCTCCCACCCACCAAGGGCATTCACTCTTGCAAAAGGTGTTCGTTGCAGACCCCAATAGAGTGTCATTTTGTAGTCTTATACATCGCAGTTGTTCTGCAAAACGGTCTGCCAGCGACCGGTACGTTTCGCCGACATATCGTTGTTGGATAAGTTACGCGTGACAATGCACACAACCTTCAAATACTTGCAGGTGAGGCTGCTTAAAATCGATAATGAAGTGGCGACCTGATGAACCACATAAATCAGTGGCAGGATCGACAAATCAGCAGGTCGTGCATCTGGAATTGCCACAGATCGGAAGGCAAAGGACCACTGCTGCTGACGACCTAACCAACTGATCTCTGATGTTGTTTTCTTGTTTGAAAGCCACATGAGGTGGCTGGGGGATACTTTTCCATAGTTTCGGGTCAATGTGTAGGATCACAAAATGCTGCAGAAGAATTTGGCGCACACATAGGTTATGTGGGTGGGTGGTAGGGAAGAACAACTACTATGCGGTCATCGTGATCCCGTTACTTTTGTCTTGTCTGTGAGAGTGTCGTCTCTGGGTGTTGTTTGCGCATGGTCACGAGCTTTGTTCACGATGTTTTTTGGATATTGTTGTGACTTAAAGAAAGAATAGCTATACCCGTGCTCCGCACGTGTTGTCACGGCGGCTGTTCCATTTGCCTCCCACTGGAAATGTAATTTTCATGTAAACGCCACCCTTAACGATGACTGGGGGGACCTCACCGAGCAGAATCTGGTAAGGACTCCAACAGCCATCCACACGGGGACAAACCAAATCTCAAGTCTCTGCCTCAAGCGGTTTGAGAAAAGATTATTATAGAAGGCAAATAATTAAATGGTGTAATAACTGGGTAATGCATTTGTTTTACTTAACAGTATGTCAGGCTGTCAGACTGTCCATATAATGAGCCAGTAATGTGTCACTGTAGTATTAAAATAAAATTTTATTGCAGACTTCATGGGTTAGATGACCCCTATTATTATACTAACCCTATAATTTGCTAAGGGAGACTACTCCTTGCGTGTATGTGTGCTGCTCACCGGCTCGGTATGTCTTGTGTTTTCCAGAGACTACTCCATGTGTGCTGTGTTCGCCTCAAGACTCTAGAACACTTTATTATGTCATAAACATGATAAATTAGTGTGTGGCACGAAATAATCACATATATTAAGAACATAATAACTAAACATACCAACACATAGCAATATATAGTACATGTGGAAAGAGAATGCGCACAACGGCGACATTCGGTTAATTGTAGAAGTCCAACACTGTTGACCTACCTCAACTTTTATTTGTAAAGTTAGGCTGTCGATCTTTGAGCCAGTTATTAGCGTTTCTGTTTTTGGTTTTAATAACAATTTCGATATGTTTAAGGCTCAAAGATCGGCAGCCTAACTTTACATGCAACACGTGAAGTAGATCTACAGAAAGGTGGTCTTCTATAATTAACCATATGTAGGACCAGGGGCCATGTTTCGTCGCGGCTATTCCATGAATTGAACACGGCGGCCGTTCTATATGCCTCCCACTGGAATGTAAATTTTATGTAAAAGCCCCCCTTAGCGATGATTGGGGGGGGGGGGGGGGGGAGGGTGTCTCACCAGGCGGAATCTGTAAAGGACCACAACAACCCCAACAACCATCTACACCCCAAATCCCAAGTCTCTGCCTTGAGCGGTTTTGGAGGAGATAGAAATAGAAGGCTGTAGTGGTTAACGTCATGCGGAATATAATGTGGATTTTATCTCATTTGGTTTGACTAGAATTCATATTGTGCACTGCAAACTCGTCTCATGCTCAAGAACAAGAACTTGGAAATTGAAAGCTGTTCCCAGTGGCTGGAATGTCACTAGAAACAACACTCCATTTTCTCAGTTCTTGTATTTCTTCAACATTTCTTTTAATAATTCTAACATTATTTTGAAATCATGCAGTAATTTGTTTTGGTCGTAGTTAGGATAAGTGTGTGATATTCTGTTGTCGTTTGTTCATTTGTTTGATTTCTGGAATCCAATGGCAGCCATTTTGAAAATTATGCAACAAATCAAAATGTACAACATTGTTTCATAACTTTGCTTTCAACGGATTTGGGTCCAGCACTCTCACATCATGTAAAATCAACATAAAACCCTAACACATGTGTCAAAACAAGGTAAAGCTAAAATTCGACTATACTGAAAAGGATCTCTCTCTCTCTCTCTCTCTCTCTCTCTCTCTCTCTCTCTCTCTCTCTGTCTCTCTCTCTCTCTCTCTCTCTCTCTCTCTCTCTCTCTCGCTCTCTCTTCTCTCTCTCTCTGTCTCATCTCTCTCTGTGTCTGTGTGTCTCTCTCTCTCTCTCTCTCTGCGCTCGCGTGTGTGTCTGTGTGTGTGTGTGTGTCAGACAACCTGCTATAACAATGAATTCCGAGGGAATGTTACTTGACGATTACAATATTAGTACTGGAGACATGCAAGCTGATGTCAATTCTTCCGCCAACGCAGTGGATCACACACTCATTTCTCCTACTCATGTGTTGAATCCTTGCAACAATCCTCGAAATATCCTCAGCCCACGTGTAGCGGAAATGGTCGATCTCGCGATGTATGCTGGGTTATTTCCTGTCCTCGTGATTTGGGGCGTCATCACCAACGTCATCAACATGGCGGTCTTTGCTCGTCAAGGATTGGCTGACCGAATTAACTTGTGTCTGTTCAGGTAAGAACAACCCAGACATGTAATCGCGAGTGTGTCTTAGACAGTCAACACGGGTAGTAGTATGTAAATTGGGCTAAACAGCCAATCGTTTTGGGAGTGTAATCTAATTTACATATTACTACTGGTGTTGACTGTCTAAGATACAATCATGATTACACACCCAGAACTGTTGAAGTCATCTTTTCGTAGGTGTCACATGACATTGACAGTGCTATTTTGTTTTATTTTGGGACAGGAAATGTTTTAGAAAGCAAGCATAAAAGAACATGACATTTGATTGTCCGTTTGATTTTGTTTGATTTTGGGACAGCAACTATTTTAGAAAGGAACTGTAAACCATTTATAGTGCCATAACATTGTTTCTCTTGCAACGAAAGCAAGATAGTGTTGCTAATAATTTTGAAAATAATTATTCTCAACTTAAACTATTGATTTTGGAAGTATTGCCATCAACTTCTGTTGTTTAATTAATCCTGAGTAGACATTTTTCAATGTTCCACAGTAATGTTATAAACCTGAAATAAACAGTTTTCATTGCAAGTTATCCAAAGAAGATAAAGCGTGTAGTTATAGGTTTAACGTTTAGCTTGTAGTTTTGGTTTAAACAAGATTTATTCAAATAAAGCACATACAGCAGCACATAATTTAAATAAGTAGAGTACAACAAGCTTAGAGCTTATACAAGGCATTGTATTGTAGTTTTGATTTTTTGTTAAAGTCTCTTCGGGAACTTGTAAGCCACTAACAGCCCAAACTTAATACATGTAGTATCGAATTACGTCAGTCACGCTGATATGTCACGCTCAACAGATTGATCCTAGGGATCAATCCAGAAAGTGGACGGTTATTAGAAGATGAATACCCAGGATCACGGAAACACCACCACCACAAACCAGACCAGGCCAAATAAAGACAGTTACAACATAAACATTTCTTCTTCATCCATACACACACATAACTACACATTCTAGAAGATGAGATGAGTGGGGATGGGGACAAGAATGGATCTAGCTATTTAGATAGAAGGAAAAGGTAAGGATGTTCTAAACTAACCTCCCCAAAGATACCCAAACTAATCCCTCCCCACAAACCTAATCAAACCAATCCTAAAAAGGACAACCTGGGGAAGAAGGGAAAGGCAAATGGACTTGATGGAACAAAGATGGTTGAACTAACGATGCAACAAAAGAAACACCTATACAATACCTACATATACATTAAAAGCTTTTGTAGCCTCACTCAGTCTTCTCGTACACCTTCCCATCCCCACACCTCACACATTCATGCAAACAAAAAACCCACTGTCCATTAAAACAGAGAAAGTACGCAGGCATTGGCAGAATTAGATCCCCGACGATGGAAGTCCCAAGAACATCTTCACAGAAGGAACACGCTGGAGTCCAGGCCCAAGGTGGAGCATCCGTCGCCTCAAAGGTGTCCCAAGTCGTCCGGATCCAGCACGAGTGGGCCCAACTCCAGGGAAATCAGTGCATCGTACTGGTGTAAGAGAAAAAGAAAGAACAAGCAGACGACAACAGCTGGGACTCAGCTCCACGGCCCCCCAGGCCCCCCAGGCCCACAGCTTGAGGTTCCTCTGGCTCCCTCGACCCTTGTTCCTCTTCTCCCGCGAGACTCATCACTCTCTTCCAAGGCCCACTTGATCTTGCTTCTTTCTATTTTGATCTTTTCTGAAATATCTCCCCTCTCCTCTTCTTTGCTCCTGTTCTTTCTTGGGTTTCTAGATCTAGGGTTGGTTCTTTTTTTTATTGGTTGCTCTTGTCAACGGAGAGAGGCTCAAGTCAAAGTATTTGTCATGATGATGATAACAAAAATACAAACTGAAAAAAAACCCCGCCCTAACGCCTATACCCGGCCACTAGTCCCTGGGATGGAAATATTTCCAGATTGTAGAGGTTGTTCGACCAGCAGACGAGTCTGCTCCCTATCAGAGACAAAGTCCGCCTGTTGACAGTCCAAAAACCGAACTCAAACACTCGTATCCGCACTGCACCTTTGCATGTTTATTTATTCCTTTAGATAGTTCAACGTGTTTATTATTTTTCCCATTTATTTAAATCCTTCGTCTGTCATTTTATTGATTTATATCATTTACTTATCATTTATTAATTTATTGATTTAATTATTATTTTGTTGTAAATTTCTTTGTTATTGTCCATGTTTAAAATATATCAACAATTGTTTTTTAAAGAAAGTGCTTTCCTGGCAATTGTTTCTACATTAAAAAATACATGCTGCAACAATTCCACGTGTACAATTCCCCGCGATTTTGACGGCGGGGAATTGTCGGCGGCGATGACTTGTGTGCATGGAAGTTTCCTTCCAGGACGTGTCAGGACACCAAAGCAACCATGCCTTCACTGTATGCTTTTATTGCTTCTGTCAGTCTTGCAGTGACGGATTCCGGATACCTGCTGTTTCTGATGTGTAGCAAGTCCTACCCTCTGGTGGGTCTGGTGGATACGTTGTCTGGAACCTTCTGGTTGAAGTTATCCCATGGCACCGTGATGGCCAGTTCTCTAGGATTCCTGGTCATCTCCAACTTCACCACAGCGGTCATCGCTGTGGAACGATGTCTGTGTGTCATCAGTCCCCTCAAAGCGGCCATGATCTTCAAAACCAAGTCAGAGAGAGAGAGAGAGAGAGAGAGAGAGAGGAGAGAGAGAGAGAGAGAGAGAGAGAGAGAGAGAGAGAGAGAGAGAGAAAGAAAGTGACGAAGAGACAAAATAAAGAGACAGAGAAACAGACAGACAGAGACAATGACACAGCGAGATAGAGACAGAAAGAGAGAGAGAGAGAGAGAGAGAGGGGGGGGAGATAGATAGATAGATAGAGAAATAGAGAGCGAGCATGCGTGCATGCATGCATGAAAGAGTGCGCGCGCGCACGTGTGTGTGTGTGTGTGTGTGTGTGTGTGTGTGCCCGCGCATGCGCTATGAGATTTACAGAAATAAAAAATAAATACACACATGTTTAGCAGATCATAGACAAAGAGAGAACTATATACTCAGAGCATGAAGTTTGATTCATGTTTTTGTTTTTTATGTAAAAGGAAAATGTGGCGTGAACAAATACAAACTTCACTGAAACTAGTCTATATCATCGAGGGGAATCCAGAATGTGCTACGTATCACAATAAGAAGAAATGAAGGTTGATAATACCTTCTGGCTTTCACCCAATGTGTTGCTTGGCTTCAAGGATTGAAATTATGTTATCGCTTGATAGATTACGATGTCTTAGAATCTAAACGGACTATCTTCAGATGGTTCGTTGACTTATTATTATGGAACTCATTGCGAAAAAAATAATAACTTGTACAAAAAAATACAACATTGAAATTATCCTCTTTGTATTTTATCTTCAGTCTCTAAAATTCTCGGTTATCAGTTTTTGAACGTACACAAAAATATTACCAGTTTGGAAATTATGATTATATGCTTATAAAAATAAAAAGGCGTATACTTGGATGGAAAACGTTATAGTTGCTTCAGTTATTAATAGCTTTTTATCCGGGTTCAACAAATCTGTAGCCATCAATGAAAATGTCACTTCACAGGTACACTGCAATCCTTATCGTCACGGTAGGTGTATGCATCCTGACAGTGCTCAACGCGTCCTTCAGCCTGATATTCCAGACCGTTGAAGTCACAGACCCTCAGACCAACGCCACCAAGTATATCAGCCAACCGTCTCCCTTTTATCTACGTCACCAAACCCTCATTGACGTCATCCACAACTACGTTATTCTCGTCAGCGTTCCTTTCTTCTCTACCGTCGTCGTCATCGTCTGCACCGCCGTCATCATATTTCGACTTAAGGTCACCTCCGCTTGGCGCCGAGAAACGGTAACGGATATGACGTCAGTGCAGAAACAGGAAGTGAAGGTGACGAAGATGTTGGTGACGGTGTGTGTCGTTTTCGTCACCTGTATGACGCCCAGCGTCGTTCGCGAATTGCTGGTGTTCAGTCGTCTGCCTGGTTTTTTTATCTCAGATTTTCTGTGTAACGTTTTCAGAGTGTCTGTGGCCGTTACTCATTTGCTAGAAGTGGTCAATGCTTCTTGCAATTGTTTCATCTACGTTCGGCAGAGTTCCCGCTACCAGTCTACCTTGCGAGAGCTTTTCCCCCGTTTGTTCAACTGTTTGAAAGGAAATAAGGGGGCTTACAGCTAGTACAGTCTGATTGAATGTTTGGCATGACGACCACCATTTAAAAAATGAAACCGATCACAAAAATAGTGGCGCACCTGTGCATATATTTTACATTTAGAAGAAAAACACACAAACACCCACTGATGTTGCTTACAGTGTTCACAAATTGTGTGTGTGTGTTGTGCAAATATGTAGGGAGAGAGAGAGAGAGAGAGAGAGAGAGAGAGACACAGAGAGAGAGAGAGAGAGAGAGAGAGAGAGAGAGAGAGAGAGAGAGAGAGTATAATTATTTCTCCCCATACTTTTTTTTTTCTAATGAAGTAATTTTTGTTACAGTCATAAAGATACATATTCTTCTAGGTGCTGTTAATGATTGCTAACGCGTGGTGTTCATTTAATTTGTTTTGATAGTTTGGTTCAAATATGTTATAATTGAACAAGAAAGCAACGTCGATAGAGCCATTAGTGTTCTCGTTCCCATGTGTGTTTGTGCGCACGTGCGCGCGCGCGAGCGTGTGTGTGTGTTCGTGTAATAGTGTGTGTGTGTGTGTGTGTGTACGTGAGTGTGTGTGTGTGTGTGTGTGTGTGTGTGTGTGTGTGTGTGTGTGTGTGTGAGAGAGAGAGAGAGAGAGAGAGAGAGAGAGAGAGAGTGTGTGTGTGTGTGTGTGTGTGTGTGTGTGTGTGTGTGTGTGTGTGTGTGAATGTGCTTGCTTGCGTTATATGTGCGTGTGTCTGCGTGCGTGTATGGGTTTGCGCGTGATTGTAGGTGAGCACTTGTATGTATGTTTATTGGAGCATGCACACGTATGTCTGTGTCTGTGTGCAAAACGTTGTGTACGAATGGTTGTGTACTGTATCTGTGAGTGTATGTAGGTCTGACAAAAATAAGTTGTCTTTTATGTCCTTTTTTTTAGATTATCGATCTTCTTTAGGTTGTCACTAATTAAATTATCCTTAATTTATTAGTCCGTTATTTTGTTTGGTTGTATGTTTGTTTGTTTCTGTCGATACGTGAATATATATATAAAAAAGTGTTTAGTACGCAAAAAACTCGGTATATCTTGTGGTTGTGCATATACGTGTGTATAAACAAATGTCTTTCTATTCGCGGACTGACAGTTACACGCACAGATAGAAAGAAAGTACACACGCACATAATTGAAGTCACATGTGCCCAACATGCTGTAGATAATTAAGCTCTAGCTTTGAAGGAAATACATATATGTGATGAATTAATTGATAGTTCCCAAAGTTTGGATTGTAAGCAAGTTTTCAGGAAATAGATAAGACTAGATTTAGTAATAATAGCATGAAACAACAACAACAACAACAAATACAAAAGTAAATCTCCAACAAGTAGGCAAGCAGGCCTGCCTAAAGAAATGTTTGTTTTTGGTTTCTTTTCCTACCGGACTGAAAGCTTATAAGCTTCCCAAATTTACAAATAATATGGATTCGGTCCCACACAGGTATAAAAGGTAATGACCAAGCAGACAGGGCTGCTAAACAAGCAGCCCTGGGCCATACTGGGACCAAAATAAATATAAAGCTATCTATCAAAGAAGCAAAGGCAAAACTAAAAACATCAGCTTTTCAGGAATGGGCAGAAGAGCTAAAAGACTACACCAAAACTCATCCACAAGATCATAAGATAGTTTTTCAAGGCCTATTCCTTAACATACAACGATCTTTACAATCAACAATTTTCAGATTAAGAACAGAATCAGAACGAGGTAAATTTGTAACAATAACATGTGAATGCAATGAAGCACTAAACGTAAATCATCTCTTTAACCCATGCGTACAAATTAAAACAGAACTTAAAGAACTACTAGATAAACTGAAATTACACAATATTCAATACACTAAAAAAGACATCCTCACTAAGGGGTCGGAAGGATGGTCCCCAGCCATATGGCTGGCAGAGACCCTCAGGCAGACACCCCTCGGCCGTCACTTCTGATAGGCTATAGTAAATTATAAAAGGCCCGTCTCTTAAAAACTAACTTTTTAATAAAGACAAATAAATGTAAATTGTTTTAACCGCTCCGTAGTCGCGTCTAGCTTAAATGTAAATAAGCTTCAGAATCCCCCCGCATAAGGACTATGTTCGCGACGACCTGCCTCTGTTTGTTCCGGGGAGGAGGGGTCCCTCTCCCTCCCTCCCCCCGGCCAAACACGTAGGAATCGCAGCCTCTTAATAACTTATTTTATAAATGTAAATAGTGAACCAAACATTATTGAACATTTAATCCCTGTTGGACCTTGGGTTTGGCGGGCGGGGTGAGGGAGAGACTGGAGTTTGTTTTCTCCCACCCCCCCCCCCCTCCGCCCCCCCCCCCCCCCCCACCCCCCCGTTTAACCTTTTTTCCCCCTGTAAAAAAAAAAAAAAAAAAGCCCCATCTCTTAACTAGGTTTACCAGGATTCGGCCTCATTGGTTTGCGCTTTTTTGAATCCTAGGTATGGAAAACTTGTAAAAAAATGTTAAGTAAATCCAACAGGGACCCATTAAAACTTTTTAATACTGTATTGGTTTCAGGAAAAACCATTGCGATAGCTCCGGCTTATTTTAAAAGACAAAAAATAGTCTTTGGCTCGTGACACTCGCTGTCACGTAGTCAAAGATTAGATGTATAGTTCTTTTAACCTTTTTTTGGAAATAAAGTATTTTGTGTAAATAAATGCGCCCTCTTCGTAGGGCAGACCTTAACTGATTTTTAAACTTTTTGACTTCATTTTTAAAAAAAAGGTGGTCCTGGAAATTTTAATCTGAAGATGCTCAAACACAATTTTATTACAAATTTTACCAAAAGAAAAATTATAACTTTTTTAGCTAGCTAGCTAACGGGTCAAATTAATACGAGCCATGGCACTTAAACTTTATTCTAAAAAACAAACAAAAACTTTATTAAAAGAAAATACTTAGGTATTTTTTCTCTCTCCCCCCCAATCCCCATAACTTTATATATAAGTAATGTCCCATATGTTCTTTTAAGAGCGGGAGGACGTAAAGCATGACCGACGACTACTCATTGTGTGTATGTGTGTTGTGTTTGACTCAAGACTACTTTATTATGTCATAAACATGATAAATTAGTGTGTGGCACGACATAATCACATACATTAAGAACATAATAACTAAACTTACCAACACATAACAAATTATAGTACATGTGAAAAGAGAATGTGCACGACCGCGACATACGGTTAATTGTAGAAGTCCAACACTGTTGACCTACTTCAACTTTTATTTGTAAAGTTAGGCTGTCGATCTTTGAGCCAGTTATTAGTTGTTCTGTTTTGGGTTTTAATAACAATTTCGATATGCTTAAGGCTCAAAGATCGGCAGCCTAACTTTACATGCAAAACTTGAAGTAGATCTACAGAAAGGTGGTCTTCTATAATTAACCATATGTGGGACCGAGGGCCATGCTTCGTCACGGCTATTCCATGAATTGAACACGGCAGCCGTTCTATATGCCTCCCACTGGAATGTAAATTTCATGTAAAAGCCCTCCTTAGCGATGACTGGGGTGGGGGGGGGGGGGGGGGGGGGAATCTCACCAGGCGGAATCTGTAAAGGACCACAACAACCCCAACAACCATCTACACCCCAAATCCCAAGTCTCTGCCTTGAGCGGTTTTGGAGGAGATAGAAATAGAAGGCTGTAGTGGTTAACGTCATACGGAATATAATGTGGATTTTATCTCATTTGGTTTGACTAGAATTCATACTGTGCACTGCAAAGTCGTCTCATGCTCAAGAACTTGGAAATTGGAACTTGGAAATTGAAAGCTGTTCCCAGTGGCTGGAGGGTCACTAGAAACAACACTCTATTTTCCCAGTTCCTATATTTCGTCAACAACATTTTGTTTTTAAATTTAAAATTTTAATATTATTTTGAAAGCCTGCAGTAATTTGTTTTGGTCGTAGTTAGGATAAGTATGTGATATTCTTTTGTCGTTTGTTCAATTGTTTGATTTCTGGAATCCAATGGCAGCCATTTTGAAAATTATGCAACAAATAAAAATGTACAACATTGTTTCATAACTTTGCTTTCAACGGATTTGGGTCCAGCACTCTCACATCATGTAAAATCAACATAAAACCCTAACACATGTGTCCAAACAAGGTACAGCTAAAATTCGACTATACTGAAAAGGAATCTCTCTCTCTCTCTCTCTCTCTCTCTCTCTCTCTCTCTCTCTCTCTCTCTCTCTCTCTCT
Source organism: Phymorhynchus buccinoides (assembly GCA_017654935.2). Taxonomy (NCBI): domain Eukaryota; kingdom Metazoa; phylum Mollusca; class Gastropoda; order Neogastropoda; family Raphitomidae; genus Phymorhynchus; species Phymorhynchus buccinoides. The sequence goes on along the minus strand of CM065685.1, from coordinate 27,014,794 downwards.
CTCTCTCTATCTATCTATCTCTCTCTCTCTCTCTCTCTCTCTCTCTCTCTCTCTCTCTCTCTCTCTCTCTCATCTCTCTCTCTCTCCTCTCTCTCTCTCTCTGTGCGCTCGCGTGTGTGTGGCTGTGTGTGTGTGTGTGTGTGTGTGTGTGTGTGTGTGTGTGTGTGTGTGGTGTGTGTGTGTGTGTGTGTGTGTGTGTGTGTGCCAGACAACCTGCTATAACAATTATTTCCGAGGGAATGTTACCTGACGATTACAATATTAGTACTGGAGACATGCAAGCTGATGTCAATTCTTCCGCCAACGCAGTTGATCACACACTCATTTCTCCTACTCACGTGTTGAATCCTTGCAACAATCCTCGAAATATCCTCAGCCCACGTGTAGCGGAAATGGTCGATCTCGTGATGTATGCTGGGTTATTTCCTGTCCTCGTGATTTGGGGCGTCATCACCAACGTCATCAACATGGCGGTCTTCGCTCGTCAAGGATTGGCTGACCGAATTAACTTGTGTCTGTTCAGGTAAGAACAATCCAGACATATAATCGCGAGTGTGTCTTAGACAGTCAACACGGGTAGTAGTATGCAAATTGGGCTAAACAGCCAATCGTTTTGGGAGTGTAATCTAATTTACATATTACTACTGGTGTTGACTGTCTAAGATACAATCATGATTACACACCCAGAACTGTTGAAGTCATCTTTTCGTAGGTGTCACATGACATTGACAGTGCGATTTTGTTTTATTTTGGGACAGCAAATGTTTTAGAAAGCAAGCATGAAAGAACATGACATTTGATTGTCCGTTTAATTTTGTTTTATTTTGGGACAGCACATATTTTAGAAAGCAACTGTAAGCCACTCATAGTGCTATAACATTGTTTCTCTTGCAACGAAAGCAAGATAGTGTTGTTAATAATTTTGAAAATATTATCAACTTAAACTATTGATTTTTGAAGGATTACCATCAACTTCTGTTGTTTAATTAATCCTGAGTATAGAGATTTTCCAATGTTCCATAGCAATTTTATAAACCTGAAATAAACAGTTTTCATTGCAAGTTGTCCAAAGAAGAAGAAATCGTGTAGTTATGGGTTTAACGTTTAGCTTGTAGTTTTGAATTTTTTAAAGAGGCTCTTCGGGAACTTGTAAGCCCAAACTTAATATTATCGAATTAACCAGCCGCCGTGGTGTAGTGGTTAGCGTCGCGGACTACTGGCTGGGAGGTCTTGGGTTCAAATCCCATCAGAGGCGAGGGTTTTTACGGTCCTGGACCGACTCCTACCCAGAGTGAGTGGCTATGGGCTCAATGGGAAGACTGAAACCACACAGTCGAGTTTCATCCGCTTAACGGATGCGATTCTGAGAGTGTTGCTCTGATTGCAAGACTAACACTGCAGGTGTCTGTAGTTCTCGGGCCTGGTTAACGCCGGGATATCATTATGAAAGGAAGCGTAGAATACAGCCCTGCCATGCAGTCTCAGACCGATACGGAACTCCATAGCATCATCATCATCGTTATCATCGGCCTCATTTTCCATCAATCATAAAATTAAAAAATGTCTCAAATTCTGTGGCTTTGCCATGCCCTGCTCTCATGGTGACCTCAGTTTCGGTTTCCAATCCAGTCTTATGCCTTGGTGCGTTCGGGTCAAAGTCATGGGGATCAGTGTGTTCTGGGGAGCTGTCGGTGGACGGTCGTGGTGGCGCCCTCGGAGGAGGACCTCACTCACGCTGGCTCCGCGACTAAGAGAATAGTGTCGTCAGTAGGGGGCTTAGTAGGTGGTGTCCTGAACAGGCTCCACTGAACTCCACGAAGTGACTCAGCAGAAGTGCAGTGTCTCCTCGGTTGGTTGCCTCCTGACGGCCTAACATAGATTCGCTCCCCTTGGACTGCTGGTCTCGGTTTCTGCGACTTGAACAAACCCGGGTGTAGCTGCGAATTGGGATTCGGAACGAGCGGCGTGGGAGCAACGCCACTGTACAGCCCAGAAGATGGGACAGCAAACAAACAAAAAAAAAAATGTTTTTATCGAATTACGTCAGTCACGCTGATATGTCACGTTCAACAGATTGATCCTGGGGATCAATCCAGAAAGTGGACGGTTATTAGTAGATGAACACCCAGGATCACTGAAACACCCCCACCACAAACCAGACCAGGCCGAATAAAGACAGTTACAACATAAACATTTCTTCTTCATTCATACACACAAATAACTACACATTCTAGAAAATGAGATGAGTGGGAATGGGGACAAGAATCGATTTAGCTATTTAGATTTAAGGAAAAGGTAAGGATGTTCTAAACTAACCTCCCCAAAGATACCCAAACTAATCCCTCCCCACAAACTTAATCAAACCAATCCTAAAAAAGAACAACCTGGGGAAGAAGGGAAAGGCAAATGGACTAGATGGAACAAAGATGGTTGAACTGACGATGCAACACAAGAAACACCTATGCAATACCTACATATAGATTAAATGCTTTTGTAGCCTCACTCAGTCTTCTCGCACACCTTCCCATCCCCACACCTCACACATTCATGCAAACAAAAAACACCCACTGTCCATTAACCCTTTCGCCGCCAGCGATGCGACATTGTCGGTGAAAGGGTTAAAACAGAGAAAGTACGCAGGCATTGGCCGAAGTAGATCCCCGACGATGGAAGTCCTAAGGACATCTTCACAGAAGGAAGACGCTGGAGTCCAGGCCCAAGGTGGAGCATCCGTTGCCTCAAAGGTGTCCCAAGTCGTCCGGATCCAGCACGAGTGGGCCCAACTCCAGGGAATTCAGTGCATCGTACTGGTGTAAGAGAACAAGAAAGAACAAGCAGACGACAACAGCTGGGACTCAGCTCCTCATCCCCCCAGGCGGCCGATCCCTAGCTCCTCTCCTGGGCTCCACCGGTGCCGTGGCCCACAGCTTGAGGTTCCTCTGGCTCCCTCGACCCTTGTTCCTCTTCTCCCGCGAGACTCATCACTCTCTTCCAAGGCTCACATGATCTTGCTTCTTTCTATTTTGATCTTTTCCGAAATATCTCCCATCTCCTCTTCTTAGCTCTTGTTCTTCATTGGGTTTCTAGATCTAGGGTTGGTTCTTTTTTTTCTTTGGTTGCTCTTGTCAACGGAGAGGGTGTCAAGTCAAAGTCTTTGTCATGATGATGATATGGAGAACAAAAATACAAACTGAAAAAAATGCCCTAGCGCCTATGCCCGGCCACTAGTCCCTGGGATGGAAATATTCCCAGATTGTAGAGGTTGGTCGACCAGCAGACGAGTCTGCTCCCTATCAGAGACAAAGTCCGCCTGTTGACAGTCCAAAAACCGAACTCAAACACTCGTATCCGCACTGCACCTTTACATGTTTATTTATTCCTTTAGATAGCTCAACGTGTTTATTATTTTCCCCATTTATTTAAATCCTTCGTCTGTCATTTTATTTATTTATATCATTTACTTATCATTTATTAATTTATTGATTTAATTATTATTTTGGTTGTAAACTTCTTTGTTATTGTCCATGCTTAAAATATATCAAAAATTGTTTTGTTAAAGAAAGTGCTTTCCTGGCAATTGTTTCTACATGAAAAAAAATACATGCTGCAACAATTCCACGTGTACAATTCCCCGCGATTATGATAGGAAATTCTTGACGGCGGGGAATTGTCGGCGGCGATGACTTGTGTGCATGGAAGTTTCCTTCCAGGACGTGCCAGGACACCAAAGCAACCAAGCCTTCACTGTATGCTTTTGTTCATTATGTCAGTCTTGCAGTGACGGATTCCGGATACCTGCTGTTTCTGATGTGTAGCAAGTCCTACCCTCTGGTGGGTCTGGTGGATACGTTGTCTGGAACCTTCTGGCTACAGATCTCCCATGGCACCGTGTTTGCCAGTTGCCTAGGGTTCCTGGTGATCTCCAACTTCACCACAGCGGTCATCGCTGTGGAACGATGTTTGTGTGTTATCAGTCCCCTCAAAGCTGCCATGATCTTCAAGACCAAGTCAGAGAGAGAGAGAGAGAGAGAGAGAGAGAGAGAGAGAGAGAGAGAGAGAGAGAGAGAGAGAGAGAGAGAGAGAGAG
>CM065685.1:26993208-27003208 GCA_017654935.2 Phymorhynchus buccinoides | reverse complement strand
ATGCACCAACTGTTTCAGTCCTTCAGATTAGGGGTATGGAGCTCAGTTATTCACTGAGATTTCTCTTTCATACTATTTTTATCCTCAATTTGAATATCATCTCAGTAGTTGGCCCTCTCTAGTCATGTCTATTAGTTTTTTTAAATGACATTTCAGAACGTTATTATTTTCGTCATATTACATAATGATATTTACTATTTCTGGTTTAACTTAGTATAGTGCTTGTTTGCTTTTATTGTGGATTTTCGATTTGGAGCAAAGAGGACAACATACTCTTGTATAATGTCTTCTTGCTCAAGTTGACATCCACTGGACAGTCAAATTGCAGGCCGAACATGCAAACTGATGATATCTTCACAAGTCGAAACAACTGTCTTTGCATAAGGCACTGTCCCTCCCCCATTGGGAGAAAAAGTAAATCAGCACATTTTATTATTTTTCTTCTTTTCAGAACACAGAACAATTCACAAAGTTAACGTTAACTGAGTTTGTTTCTGAGGTTCACAAATACAGACACTGGCCACAGAAAAAGTTCTATCAAATCATATATATATATATTAGGTTCACAAACTTATACATTGGACACAAAACAAAGTTTTATTAAAGCAAACTATATATATATAAGAGGAAAGTTTAATGGTGTGGTTGTTTTTTCTTCTTCAATTCTTGTACGTATATTATATATATATATATATATAGAATGAAAATAAACGGCGAACACACTCGAGTATTTCTCCACTTTATTTGGTAAAATTCCAACGTTTCGCCCTGGCGGGCTTTTTCAGGGACTGAAAAACCACAAACGGACTATTTTTAAAATCAACCCACAAGACATAATATTAGAAGTCCTCATTAAAAAAAAGCGCGTGCGCACGCACACGCACACACACACACACACACACACACACACACACACACACACACACACACACACACACACACACACACACACACACACACACGCGCGCGCGCGCGCGCACATGTACACATAAATACCCACATACGCGCGCACTCACTCACACACACACACACACACACAAGCACACACACTCAAACTCACACTCACAAACACACACACAACAGCAACAACAATCATCTTACCTAGTGGCCAAGAAGGGGCCTGTGCTTGAGAGCAGTCTGTCTAAGGCAACTGACGGCTAACAAAAAGTTAAGACTGATTACACAAGTTAACTCACACTCTCTCACCCCACACATGCAGGCGCGCGCACGCACACGCACACACACGCACGCACACACACACACACACACACACACACACACACACACACACACACGCACGCACGCACACACACACACACACACACACACACACACACACACGCACATTCACAGGAAAGGCGGGGGGGGGGAGAGAGAGAGGGGGAGGGAAGAGTCAGACGAGAGGGAGAGATGGAAAGTGATACAAAAAGGGGGAGGGAGGGAGGGAGGAGGGGGGGAGGGAGGGAAAAAGGGGGGTGAGGGGTGAGGGGGGGGGGGGTTGATGCTGCTGTCTCCCTGGAAGCGTTTGTTCCACAGGACCCTCAGTACTGGACTCGTTTCTTGTTTCTGACCAGAGCACCCAGGTCCGATCTCACATTGAGGCCGATAAAAATGGTGCCCACGTTCACCTGCCACCATGTCTCTCTCTTTCCCAAATTTTATTTTCTTTGCACAGCCTCTATGGTGAAGATCCGGAGGCAGTTGAACTGAGGGTCCACCGGGTGTTTCTTGTCTTTGAAGTGCTGGGCCACGTGACACTTGTGGCCTTTGCCCAGCATGCAATCCGACTTGTGGTTGGCCCAGCGGTAGCGCAGGTTGATTGTCGAGCCAATGTACAAGAAGTCCGGATGGTCCCTGCATGTCATGCAATAGATTACATTTGGGGTCTTGCAGTGAAGGGACTGCCTGATGTTCTAGATTCTGCCATCCCAAGGTGATTTGAAGGAAGAGGTTTCTTTTGGATGTTTGCAGGTGTCACATCGTCCGCAGGGGTGAAGCCTGGCATTTCCTTGGGACCATACTGTGGGAACCTGTCCGGGACCGTGGGCTGAATTATGTCACCGATATTCTTTCTGCGCCTGTCTGCCGCAATAATCAGTCCACTAGGAAATGTGTCCCGGTTTTGTGGATTGGCATACATCATGGAGGTTGTTCCTGATGATCGTGGATTTAGAAGGCGCTCTGGGGTCGTAGGTAGAAAGCCAGGCGATCTTTCTTTGCTTCTTCTGTCTTGGTTGGGTGAGTATTTCTTTCCTGTCCCTGCTGGCACCTCGTGTCAACTCTTTCACCGCATATGCCTTGTTCCAGCCAGAGTGCGCAAAGTAGCCAGCATATTCCTCAATCCGCTCCCTCAGTCTGGTATCGTCGCTACAAAGCATGCGCAACCTTGTCCCAACTCCGGATATCAGGCCCTTGTCGACTGATGGGGCATGGCAGCTTGTGGGAGTAGGTAGGAGTGGTTGCTCTTGCTGAATACATCAGTCTCAACTCCTTGCCATGAGACACCGTCCATTTAATGTTGGGTGGGTGTAGCTGGGTAAGGTCCTGCTCTAGTTGTATCACATCTGCGGCATCAGGCTGGCAATTCCATCATCCCTAAAACGGCTCCAGTCCAGCCGTCGTGACTGCTCCCTGCTAGACCAAGCTAGACAGGAAACGTGCAGACGAGTTCAGCATCAACTTGGTGTCGAGTTCGCTCATGAATATGTCTACGAAATCACAAGCGTGGCTAGGGCCCATTGCTTTGCCCCTAGACGGCTTTGCAAATGTGGCATTCTGGTTGCCATCTGTGTATAGCGTGTAGTTGTTGTCTAGGGTTATGTCCAGAGCCTCCATGACATAGCGCTTTGGTAGAGTGACACTGATAGGGAACTTGGTAAGTAGGCTGTCCACTGCAGGGACACCCATGGCGTTGTTGACGATGGGGTAGAGGGTAACGACACCACAGACAGCAATGGTAGCAGTGTCTGGAAGTGGGGCCAGTTTAGTATTGATTTCCTCCACCTTGGTCAGGAACTCCTTGGTGTCAATCACCTGGTGAGAGAGTTCCTCTGTGAGATGGCAGATGCTTCTCTGAACGATCTTGGATAGTGGTTACACCGGGGTGCCACACCCAGACAGGAGCAGTCTGTACGGGTATAGCTGCTTCTTGTGGGTCTTGACCAGTGGTTTGCATTTTCCAGGATGGGTATCATCAATGTTCGTAGCAAAAGTGGCTAATCTCTTCACTTGTTCCGTCACCATGTCATTTGGGTTGTCTTTTTGAACGCAATAGTGGTTTGGATCGTTGATGGATTCCAGGATCTGTCTGTCTTCATCCTCAAGAGAGGTAATGGCTGTAACGCTGGATTTGTCGGCTGAGCGGCATGCTGCTTCATGGGAGACCCCTCAATTCAACAAGTGCTCTGCACTATATATTATTCGAATAAATACCCGGACACAAGAGATTTTGGCTTTGGTTTGTGGGGAAAAAATGTTAGCTGGACCGGGAGTCGAACCCGAGACCTCCCGAAAACCGGACGGGCGCTCTAACCACTGAGCTGTCCAGGCCGACAATCCGGTCTCTGATATTAATCCTAATATGAGAGGGAGATAAATTAGGAGAGATGGAGAGAGAGAGAGCCCACAGTTCTGTGAATAGATTTGTATGAGATTGAGAATGTGTGTTTCACACGGTTATTGGTGTGTTTGTGAATATGATGGTAGCAATAGCTGTGTTCACAGTACATCTTTTTTAGTTTTCCATTTGTTTGCTCGGTGAGCTGTGTTCTGTTTTTTTCTTGTTTATGTCTTCTCTAGTTGGAAATTGATTTGTATTACGATCAGTGTGATTAACAGAAGCCCAAGTAGAAGGCGTAAGCCAAAACGTTGGAAAACGAAGTAAGCAACTTCTCTTTTTTCGGGTAGAATTGCGTATATATGTGTGTAATTGTCTTGTATGGCATTTGGATACAAACGTGTTATTACATTTTACTATTTTCGAATTTCAAGTGCACACATGTGAACACTGAACATGTATTCTCCCAATCTGCCCGTGGTTTAAAGGGAAAATGAGAGAGAGAGAGAGAGAGAGAGAGAGAGAGAGAGAGAGAGAGAGAGAGAGAGAGAGAGAGAGAGAGAGAGAGAGAGAGATCAGCGAAGAGAGTGGAGAGAGAGAGAGAGAGAACGAAATTCTGTTTAACCAGGGAACACGAGATAAGCAAGTTACATGCTTTTTTCCACCCAGCCCTGGGGGAAAAATAAAGTAAATCAAACAAGAAAGCTGTACATGCAGAAATGAGAAAAAAAGGGAGGGTAAGGGGCATAGAGTGGGATAAGGATGGGAAAATTTGGGAATTTAAAGAACACGCAAAAATAATAACACAAAAAATGTCACATCATGCAATCATAAAATCAGCAAAGGTTAACACTCCTCAGCATTGTTATTATCAGTAATACATGTAGCATGATAGTAATAAACAAATCAAGTTATTCCATTTAGAATCCTGTTAAACGTGTTATTGTTCACACTGCACAGGTACACTGGAATCATCATTGTCACAACAGGTCTATGCATTCTGACGGTGCTCAATGTCACCTTCGTCTTGCAATACCAGACGGTTAAAGTCTCTGACCCTCTGACCAATGCCACCACTTACATGATCAACATGTCTCCCCTGTATTTACGTCACCAACTCCTCATTGACATCTTTGAATATTATGTCATTCTCATCAGCGTTCCTTTCTTCTCCCTACTCGTTGTGATCATCTGCACCGCCATCATCATCTTTCAACTCAAGGTCACCTCCGCTTGGCGCCGAAAAACGGTAACGGATATGACGTCAGTGGAGAAACAGGAAGTGAAGGTGACGAAGATGTTGGTGACGGTGTGTGTAGCTTTCGTCACCTGTATGACGCCAAGTGTGGTTAGCGAATTGCTGGTGTTCAGTCGTCTGCCTGGTTTCATGATCTCGGACTTTCTGTGTAACGTTTTCAAAGTCTGCATGGCAGTGCGTCACTTGCTAGAAGTGGTCAATGCTTCCTGCAATTTTCTCATCTACGTTCGGCAGAGTTCCCGCTACCAGTCCACCCTGCGAGAGCTCTTTCCCCGTTTGTCCAACTGTTTGATGGGGAAAAAGGGTGCTTACAACTAGCATGATCTGATAATAAGCGTGGAGTGATGACCCTCATTCAAACGATCCAGTCGACCGTAATAGTAGTAGTACGTTTTATTTTGTAAGAGGGAAACCAAAACAGAAGAAAACCGAAAATAAAAGGAAACCTACAAACTAACAAGCGTGAATGTTGTTCAGACAGTTTACTGAATCCCTGAATGACTATTTTTGCAAGGTGATGCAAAGACCCCGATGCAAATCGACCATAACAATGGTGGTATTTTTTTAATTTTACATTTTAGAAAAACAACAACAACAACAATTAAGTTTGCTATATGTATCTTAAAATTGTTGTATAGGGAAGTTAAAACTGGACATTCAAAAATAATATGATGAATGGACAGTTGGTGACCACAAGCGCATTCTACATCTCGGGAAAATTTGGTCTTCCATGAATTTAGGCGATTTTTGTAGATTAAACTAGACATAGATCTTCGACATATTAATAGCACTTTTTTCTTTTTTTGCTGTCCCATCTTCTGGGTCATACAGTGGCGTTGCTCCCACGCCGCTCATTCCGAACTCCAATTCGCAGAAACACCCCGGCTTGTTCAAGTCGCAGAATCCGGAACCAGCAGTCCAAGGGGAGCGAATCTATGTTAGGCCGTCAGTAGGCAACCACCCGAGGAGACACTGCACTTCTGCTGAGTACTTCGGTGGAGTTCAGCGGAGCCTGTTCAGCAGGACACCACCTACTAAGCCCCCTGCTGACGACACTATTCTCTTTGTCGCGGATCCAGCGTGAGTGAGGTCCTCCTCTGAGGGCGCCACCACGACCGTCCATCGACAGCTCCCCAGAACACACTGATCCCCATGACTTTGACCCGAACGCACGAAGGCATAGATTGGATTGGAAACCGAAGCTGAGGTGTTTGTTTGATTCTACTGATAATAATTTGATATTATCGTCTTTTGTTTCAGAGTAGCATAATCTATGTCTAATTTTGGAGAATTATGCTCCCACTGAGGACAAATCAACACGGTTGGTGTACTTGAAATTGATGTAATATTGATCTCACATTTTCTAAATAAATCATCTGTATTATTTCTAATTGGCTGAAGGTAAGAAAGATGTTGCGCCCTCTTAGGAAATTCCTTATTTAGAATCAAGGAATATTTCATTCACTGAATTTGACACTGAAAGACTTATAGTCACATACGGGGCAGTGGCCAGTTTACGTTGATCATCAAGTGACAACAAATTAGCTTATCCATATGTATTAACCCTTTCATCGCCACTGTCGCCTCTTGGCACCACAACGATTTAAACATCCATGTCACTGAAAGGCATCAAATGAGGGTCTGTTAATCAATGACCTTATGTTCTTAATTTTGGGAGGTAAGGATAGATCATGTTTTATGCATGTCAGAGAGGAATCCCCAATATTGCAGACATAATCTTTTCTCTACCCAGGTAAGTTTCATGGAAAGGTTTGGATGAAAAATGGCTTGCGTTGAAAGGGTTAAACGTATGTGTATGCACTGGTAGGCCTACACCCAGTGCTACTTTAACAGCTTTACTGGTGTGTATGTGTGAGTGAGAGGGCATGGTGCAAATAAGCTATTGTAGCTTATCATTTTTACCCTCAATAAAACATTCGTATTCGTATCCGTATTCGTATTCGTACTCTCTCTCTCTCTCTCTCTCTCTCTCTCTCTCTCTCTCTCTCTCTCTCTCTCTCTCTCCTCTCTCTCTCTCTCTTCTCTCTCCCCCCCCATATCTCTCTCTGATTTACTAGCATAGGCCCACGCATACCACATAGGCTCTAAACACACGTGTGCATACATGCACATCTGCAAGCATGCGGGTGAGGGCACGTGCGTATGTGCGCGCGCTTATGTGTGTCTTCATGCATATGTGCGTACATGTGTGTATATGTGCGTCTGTGCAAATATGTATGTGTGTGTGTGTGTGAGAGAGATAGATGGATAAGAGAGAGAGTTAGAGAGAGAGAGAGAGAGATGAGAGAGAGAGAGAGAGAGAGAGAGAGAGAGAGAGAGAGAGAGAGAGAGAGAGAGACATCGTCAGGTAATAAAGGAAGAGGAACATCCACCCTTCCGTTTCTGGTATAAAGGCGAATAACTCTCTCTCTCTCTCTCTCTCTCTCTCTCTCTCTCTCTCTCTCTCTCTCTCTCTATCAGTGCCTCTCTCTCTCTCTCTCTCTCTCTCTCTCTCTTCTCCTCTCTCTCTCTCTCTCTCTCTCTCTCTTGTCTCGCTCCCTCTATCCCTCTCTCGCCTCTTGTTGCTGTGTGGCCATTTTTGCCTTGTTGTATTATATTACTTGTATATTTTTGTCACTATTGTTGCCGGTTTTGTTGTTGTTGTTTTTACGTTTCTGTTAATCATTTTCTTCATTAATTGTTTATTTGCTTGAGGGCAATAGTGTAATAACGCTACCCAGCTTATCTGTTTTACCCTCAATAAAAACATTCGTATTCGTATTCGTATTCGTTCGTATTCGTATTCTTCTCTCTCTCTCTCTCTCTCTCTCTCTCTCTCTCTCTCTCTCTCTCTCTCTCTCTCTCTCTCTCTCTCTCTCTCTCTCTCTCTCTCTCTCTCTCTCTCTCTCTCTCTCTCTCTCTCTCTCTCTCTCTCTCTTCTCTCTCTCTCTCTCTCTCTCTCTCTCTCTCTCTCTCCTCTCTCTCTCTCTCTCTCTCCCTCTATCTATCTCACACTATGCAACAAGCACAGAAAATGTGACATAAAAAACCAAGAGCAACAATCAGAGAGAGAGAGATAGAGAGAGAGTCAAAGTCAAAGTCAAAAATGGTTTCATTGTTAGGCCACTGGCCCATAACAATTACAATGCAAGCATTGAACTTTCAGTAACATCTCGTGCATTCTGCCTTTCACTCAAACATTGACGTCTAACTAGAGAGAGAGAGAGAGAGAGAGAGAGAGAGAGAGAGAGAAGAGAGAGAGGAGAGAGAGAGAGAGAGAGAGAGAGAGAGAGAGAGAGACATCGTCAGGTAATAAAGGAAGAGGAACATCCATCCTTCCGTTTCTGGTATAAAGGCGCATAACTCTCTCTCTCTCCTCTCTCTCCTCTCATCTCTCTCTCTCTCTCTCTCTCTCTCGAATCTCTCTCTCTCTCTCTCTCTCTCTCTCTCTCTCTCTCTCTCTCTCTCTCTCTCTCTCTCTCTCTCTCTCTCTCTCTCTCTCTCTTCTATGTTTACATTTGTGTTATTACTTTCTTGTACAGACAAAATGTATTGTAAGAAAAGTGGATGTTTTTATTTTTAGAGCTTTGAAAGGTTTACTTATTGTTTTGTAATGTCAAGTTAATAATGTAATGTCATTTTCATTTGTTGTTGTCAAACTCACTCCATTGTATGGCCATGGCCTAACTATTAAAATTTTCCTGACTTCTGACTCTCTCTCTCTCTCTCTCTCTCTCTCTCTCTCTCTCTCTCTCTCTCTCTCTCTCTCTCTCTCTCTCTCTCTCTCTCGATCTCTCTCTCTCTCTCTCTCTCTCTCTCTCTCTCTCTCTCTCTCTCTCTCTCTCTCTGCCTCACTGTTCCCTATCATATGTATTGTCATACATTACGCTCGCCCTTGGCATACGACAACCTCATTGAACCGTAACCGACAGTAAAGTATAGCCAGGTGTCTGTATCTGATAGCGAGCAACCCGAAGGCGCCATGCTGTCAACAGTCATCCGTCAGCATTGCCCCCTTCCCGCACATTATTGTCATATATATGGGGCTCAAACGTGATACAATACTTTCTTATTCCAGTTAACTAGTTAACTGATATTATCAATTTCCGCTTCCGGTCAGTTAACTGCTTAAGTGGCATTCTATCATGAAAACCAACTAATTAACTTTTTTGCAACACTAAATCCCATTGGATACTGCAGATCAGCAATCTTTTCCCAGACATTGCCCCAAATACGTTTTAGTAACTGAAATAAGCCCCAAATAGCATCAAAAAGTATATATTTATCACTGCCCGTTTCTTATGAGTTAGTGAATAGATTATATCCGTCAGGTTGAATTTCAACAGATGGTTTTTATTTTATTTTATTTTTTTTGGGAAAAGATTGCTGATCTGCAGTATCCAATGGGATTTCGTTTTACGAAAACCAGTAGAATGCCACTTAAGCAGTTAAGCGGAAGCGGAAATTGATGATATCAGTTAACTAGTTAATTGGAATAAGAAAGTCCACTTAACTACTTAACTGGTATATTAAAGCCAGTTAAGTATCTAACTGGTATTTTATCACGTTTGAGCCCCATACATACATCAGCGAATGATAGAGGAGTGAGATTAGCAGGAGACAGAAGAGGGAATAGCTGAGGTGCCAGAATGTACTAGGGTGTAAAAGGGGGCTGGGTGGTGGGTGGTGGATCACTGGTGGTGAAATCCGTTGTACTGGGTTGTTTTGTTTATCTTTGTGCGATTCAGCAGAAGTGAAAACAATAAACAAAACCGCAAAACGAACGCTCAAACTATAATCATAAAAAAAGGTAAATAGTAAGAATGTCAAATAGTTGATAACGAGACGTGTGCTAAGCCCTTTCGCGGACATTAATTCTGTCCTCTCGGGGATACCATGATCTACAATAAGCCTAGTGTCTCCCATAACCATATATATTCTTGATCCTCGTGCCACAACCTAAGTCAGATCCTTTAAGTTTGAACCGCCAGTGCAACCCTCCGCCAAGGAAGACTCACAAAACCGGCATTTCCTCCCTTCATGTCCGAGCTGTTTCTCATGAACCAATGGGGGTAGAATGGCTTCGAATTTTGTAACAGTATTATTATTATTATTATTATTAGAACATTTAGCACGCCTATAAAGAATGGGAAATAAAAATTACACAAACACCCAAAGACGGTCAG
>CM065685.1:26970708-26973208 GCA_017654935.2 Phymorhynchus buccinoides | reverse complement strand
ATTACGATCGACAACATCAAAGGCTTTCATAAAGTCAACAGCAAGAACACCCGTGATTTTGTCATCGTTTATGTTAATAAGCCATTGGTCTACTAGGTTAGTTAGGGCCGTATGACATGAATGGTTAGCTCTAAAGCCCGATTGATTTGGATGAAACAGACCAAAAGAATTAAAGTGATTAAGAATATGTTTATTTATGTGGTGTTCCAACGGTTTAGACAGCACCGACAGAATAGAAATGGGCCTGTAATTAGAAGGATCTTCATAGTCACCCGATTTGTGGATAGGTATAATTTTGGCTACTTTAAATGCTTTAGGAAAACGACTTTTAGCAATACATAAATTGTAAACATAGGTCAAAGTTTCAGTTATTGCAGGAGCTGACAATTTCAATATTTTAGAATCAATTCCATCAACGCCTCGAGTATTGGTCTGTTTTAAGTGATTAAGATAATTGAAAACTTCATGTACACTCAAAAACGGAATGTTAGGGCAGTCATTAACATGCTTGGATTCACAAAAATTCTGCAGAATATCAATTATTTTCGGACGATCTATCTGACGTTATTATTGAATTTGCAATGTTACAAAAGTGAACATTCATGTCTTCGGTAGATAGGTCTTTTGGGGATGATGTGCTGGCATTTACATTTTTATTGGTTAATAGATTTATTGCTTTCCAAATGGATTTGCTATCTGATCTAGAAGAAATAAGATTTTTGAAGTAAGCTCTTTGTGCAGATCGTTTTAAAGAATTAACTAAGTTTCTTTGTTTTTTTAAAATCATAGTCATTCCCTGACATCAAAAGCCTCTCTCTTTCATTAATGGCAGCGTCTATGTCCTTTGATATCCAAGGTTTTTTAGGGTTATTTCTGATACGTACTGTTTTAAAAGGAGCGTGTTTGTCATAAATATTAAGGAAACTATGGTACCAGATTTCAAAAGCTTCATCTGGATCATTGAACTGATAAACAGAAAGTAACCAAGGAGAATTTGCTAGTTCAAGAAGAAAAGAGTCTATGTCAAAATGAGTAAAGGATCTACGAGTTATTAGCCTATGAGAATTCCTAGGAATTTTAACACCGCGCTTTGACCATGTAAAGCAGACAGGAAAGTGATCACTACAGCCATACGAGGGTGAGCATGTTTCTATTATGGTGTTGACTGAAGTGGTGTAAATGTGATCGATAAGTGTTTTTGATGTAGCAGTGATTCTTGTGGGTTTGTCAATTAGTTGAGTGAGATTAAAGGATTCATAAGTTTGTAACCAAGACTTGTGTGTGGTTTTAGCAAATCTATATTAAAATCACCCAAAAGAAGTGTTTCATGTGAAAAAGACAACGCTTCTTCCATCATTAACGTAAATCTGTCTATCCAATCAGAGCGTTCAGCAGGATTTCTATAGATAAAGCTAATAAAAATCGGTTTATAATGTTTTAATTGTAATTCAATCCATATGGATTCGATGTTATG
Organism: Phymorhynchus buccinoides; assembly: GCA_017654935.2. Classification (NCBI taxonomy): domain Eukaryota; kingdom Metazoa; phylum Mollusca; class Gastropoda; order Neogastropoda; family Raphitomidae; genus Phymorhynchus; species Phymorhynchus buccinoides. The sequence goes on along the minus strand of CM065685.1, from coordinate 26,971,734 downwards.
ATTATGGAGGGATGAAACTTCCTTAAAACGCAAACTCTGATGAACATAGACAATTAGACCAGTTTCTCTGTATTTAGATGGATCTTTACGAATTAAAGAGAGAGAGAGAGAGAGAGAGAGAGAGAGAGAGAGAGAGAGAGAGAGAGAGAGAGAGAGAGAGAGAGAGAGAGAGAATCAGAGAGAGAGAGAGAGAGAGAGAGAGAGAGAGAGAGAGAGAGAGAGAGAGAGAGAGAGAGAGAGAGAGAGAGAGAGAGAGAGAGAGAGAGAGAGAGAGAGAGAGAGAGAGAGAGAGAGAGAGAGAGAGAGAGAGAGAGAGAGAGAGAGCTGACGCAAGGTAGTGATATGGGTATAACTCGTTAATATAGAGACCACAATAAGCTTGGCGTTAGTACAACATCTGCAGCAAGACAACTCTCTCCAAACACACGTTTCCTCATGTAACATAGCAATCGAGGAAATTCCTACCTACGTACCTAATATTTCTTTTTTCTGACGTGTATTGATGTTATTTCCATAGCCAAAGAATACAACGGAAGATCCTTTTGGGCCAAACTGCTTATTGGTTTCAGTCTACTGTTGCGCTCTCTTCGCAAAGCTGACATGTCTGACATTCCTGGGACATCAGTGTATATAATAATACATCCTTCTGTTTGTTTCGTTCATCTTACTAAGTTATTTGCGCCTGTGACCATCTGTGCAAACAATCGATGGATAATATTTTGCAGAGAATAGCCGTCTGGTGAACATTATCTTCACTAGGGTTATCTTTCACATACTATTTGTGACCCAGCGCCACGAAAGGGACATTAAGTCGCTGTGCTTGTTTCCCACAATAGGCCTGCAAAGTCAAAAATCTTGTTTTTAATCAATTTTGAGTTATGTTTTTTTTAAGCTATCTAACTTCTGATCTTTCATATTTATAAAGAACAATCGTTGTTATGGTCTCTAAATACTCCAAACAGTGCTTTGAAATGAGTAGATTGATGCATTTTTTAAAAGCTAGGCTAAACTTTAGACTGTGAATTC
>CM065685.1:26960708-26963208 GCA_017654935.2 Phymorhynchus buccinoides | reverse complement strand
AGAGATAACATTCTGGTTTACATATTAAAATTATTGAAAAGCCAGGGGAGGCGACTCAGTGTATGTAATGATTGGAGTGGTAAAAATAGACCGCTGCCACAAACGATTGCGAATCCGCGCTTGTTAGCTTGAATGTTTTGGATGGGTTCAGAACTTACACTCACTACCTCTAAAATTCGCGTCTGATTTAATTAAAAGTAAGAAAACTGTCACTGGTTTCAGAACCTTCCATAATATTATTAATGCTACATAGGTCAATATTACAAATAAAAATAATGCTCCTTTCTGTTCTTGTATGCCTTCAGATTTCAAATTGCAGCTAGATTTAAAATCCCGTCTGCTTAATTAACAAGGGCGTCGCCGAGCGGCAGAAATGGCCGTCACCAGCAATGCCACGCACTTGCGACACCCCGTAGAGTGTCACATCCTGACACCAAATTGGAAGGGATTCTGTCTTCTAGTTCACGAGATACAGCTTGAAGAATAAATATATAGCGCAAAGAAGGAAATTTCGGTTTTCAAGGTCAAACTTCACGGTCAAGGTCAGCATGGCGATAATTTATGCTCGGATGTTTTCTACTCTAGGGTATACAGTGCCACACACAATATGAAGCGCTTCTGTCAAGTACAAATGTGGAAAATAAAGCTTAAAACCCAGTTTGTAGACCCCTACCACATTCAAGGCCTACAGATCTCCCGGACCGTGACCTTGACCTTGATCGGTATGCAATCATCAGAACGGGCATCAGCCAAAGTACCTACATGCCAAATTTGAAGACTCTAACACCAACGGTGTGGGAGTTATGGCCCCTTAAAGATTTTCGGTTTTCAAGGTCGTACGCCAAGGTCAAGGTCACGACGGCAAATTTGTTTGCGCGGATGCATTCCTCTCATGCTGACACACCAGCACACACAATTTGACGCGATTCGGTAAAGCAGTTCGGGAGATATCCTTGGGACACACAAAAAAAGTAAACCCTAGCCCATCGCATAGTCCGATCACCTTCGGTGACGGACAAAGACCCACTGACCCACCACGGTTAGGTCACTGGGTTGTGTTTTTGGTAGCTGTGACCCACATGCAAATCCCCCAACTTCAAATTGAGGCTGCTCTTTAAAATTATGTTTGGCTTTGAATTTGGGGCCATTTGTATGGGAGTCAAACCTGGTCAAAACAAGATTTCTTACCAGAGGGAAAACTCGTGAAACCCGTGATTTTGAGACATGATCTGGTGGGTCTTTTAAGAAAATGGCCCCTTGTTTCTGAGCTGTTCTTATTTGCGCTTAACAAGACTTTTTTTAAAAAGTGTACAGCATTGTGCCCCCGTCTCAAGGTCCCCCGAATTTTGCCTCTATTATGTCCCCCATCTATATATGCCCCTGTCTGTATAATATGTCCCCGACTCCGTGTGTCCCCGTCTTTATAATATTATATCCCCGTATGCATGTACCCCTGTCTTCTATCCCCCTGTCTCTCTGCTTATCTTAACCCTAGCCCTATTCCTAACCTTACCCCAACCCTATCCCAAACCCTAACCCTAACCCTATTCCTAACCTTACCCCAACCCTATCCCAAACCCTAACCCTAACCCTAACCCTATTCCTGACCTTACCCCAACCCTATATCTAAACCCTAACCCTTACCCTAATCGGAGGAACACATAGAGACGGGGGAAAACAGAGACGGGGGACACACAGGGGAGACGGGGACATTTAGAGACGGGGACACAATAACAGGAACATATAGCTATAGAGACAGGGTCACATCACACTGATCCGAAATCGATAAGTCTTTGTTCTGTCCTCCAATTCAAACATACTGAGCTCCGTGTCTCTTTGCTTGGATAATTCGAACGGCACATTCCTTTCTTGACTGGTCGTTTAAGGGCCAGCCACACGCCCACTAGAACCGCACGACTGAACGATACGATTCGATCACGTGGTCTCGAAGAACAAGACAGCGTGATTCGCGCTTCGAGACCACGTGGTCGAATCGTGTCGTGCAGTCGTGCGAGTTTTGTGGACGTGTGGCTGGCCCTTAAATAGCCTGTTGTCGGGATAGGTATGGCATGTACGCATTGCATTGTACCTTGGCACACATTGCATTGCAGCTTGGCACACATTGCATTGCAGCTTGACACACATTGCATTGTAGTTTGGCATCCATTGCATTGTAGCTTGGCATACATTGCATTCCGGCTTGGCACACATTGCATTGCAGCTTGGCACACATTGCATTGCAGCTTGACACACATTGCATTGTAGTTTGGCACACATTGCATTGTAGTTTGGCATCCATTGCATTGTAGCTTGGCATACATTGCATTCCGGCTTGGCACACATTGCATTGCAGCTTGGCACACATTGCATTGTAACTTGGCACACATTGCATTGCAGCTTGGCACACATTGCATTGTAACTTGGCACACATTGCATTGCAGCTTGGCACACATTGCATTGCAGCTTGGCACACATTGCATTGTAACTTGGCACACATTGC
>CM065685.1:26948208-26955708 GCA_017654935.2 Phymorhynchus buccinoides | reverse complement strand
CGTAAACTTTTATCCTTCTTTCTTCCACTTATTTAGGGTTTTCCGTACGGAACTTACGCGTCTAATGTGACCCCGGCCTAAGACTCAGTATTAGGCTGAGATGTTAGGTTCCAATTTGCCTACTATGTATCGCAATATTTGTTGTATGTTGCCTATTTTGGAACTAAAAAAATAATATAGACCTGCGGATTCCTGAAACTCAGAAATGACAACTATTGTATGCAAATGCGTTCGTTTATTTGATTCTTTATTCGGACGAAAAATACAATGATGCGACAGGTTCGCATCGTTTCTTAGAAGTGAAACGACATTAACAACATCAACAAAACCAAACAACGTGTTTTTAAAAAAAAAGGTACTTTATTCAGACGAAAAATACAATGATACAACATGTTTGCATTGTTTCCTAGAAGTAAAACAACAATAACAAACAAAACAAACGGCGTGATGTTTAACATTTTACGCTTAGGCCAACGTTGCGGAATCATGCTTCTTTTGAACACAGGGACGTCAAAAAGGTTTCAAGGTTTCAAGGTTTTTTTTCCGAAAGCCCCTTGGGGGTACATGGAATAAAAAAAGAAAAATTGGAAGAAAATGAACGGAAAAGAAACAAAATTCAAAAGAAAAAGAAATAATAAAAAGAAAAGAAAAAAAAGACAAACACAAGCTACACAGAAAGGGCCCGGCATAAGCAGCTGTCTTGCTATGCCAGGCAATGCAGCGAATCACACCACATTACATATAAATCAAACAACAAGAATGCAGCACATCCTACAACAACATCACCAGTCACACAAACTACAATACAGCACATTTCACAATACATCTCTATCGCACACATTAGCCATGTAGTATACATTTTACACAGCATGTCACAACAGCAATAAACCTTAACCCTTTCACCACCAGCCATATTTCAGCCAAAATTGTCCATTAATATTACCTGGGTAGAGAACAAACTCCATCCGCAGTATTGTGGATTCTTCTGTGACATATATAAAATAAGGTTTATCCTTACTTCCCAAAACAAAGACAATAGTGTATTTGGATAATAGACCCCAATTTGATGCCTTTTAGTGACATAGGTGTTAAATCACTGCGGTGCTGAAATGCGACTTTGGCGGTGAAAGGGTTAATCAAAACGCAGCATAATATGACACAACTCATCCCCATAGCACACACCTGAAGACCAACTAAGACTGACTAAGCAATAACTGAAGACTGAAAAGAAAAACCGTGAGGTTTAACATTTTACGCTTAGGCCAACGTTGCGACATCATGCTTCTTTTAAGCACAGGGACGTCAAAACGCAACAACTGAAGACTGTTGTGGAAAATACAGGCAGTTTCAGAAGGAAAAAAATGGTCCAAGAACATTAAGAATCAAGGAAATATTGTACGTTTGGATAGGACATTCTTAATGATTCCGATTCACGCAAAATTGCCCATCGTAGACCCAGTATAGGGGAAGACGGGGTAAAAAGCGCATTTCAGATCGAAATAAAGTGCAAAAAAAAAAGAAAGAAAGAAAGTAAAAAAGAAAAGAAAGAAAGTAAAAAAGAAAAGAAAGAAAGTAAAAAAAGAAAGAAAGTAAAAAAGAAAGAAAGAAAGTAAAAAAGAAAGAAAGTAAAAAAGAAAGAAAGTAAAAAAAGAAAAAGAAAGAAAGTAAAAAAGAAAGAAAGAAAGAAAGTAAAGAAAGAAAAAAGAAAGTAAAAAAGAAAGAAAGAAAGAAAGAAAGTAAGTAAAAAGAAAAGAAAGAAAGAAAGTAAAAAAAAAGAAAGAAAGAAAGTAACAAAAGAAAGAAAGTAAAAAAGAAAGAAAGAAAGAAAAAATTAAAGAAAGAAAGTAAAAAAAAGAAAGAAAGTAAGTAAAAAAAAAAAGTAAAAGAAAGAAAGTAAAAAAGAAAAAAAAAAAAAAAAAAGAAAGAAAAAAAGAAAGAAAGAAAATAACAAAGAAAGAAAGTAACAAAGAAAAGAAAAAAAAAGAAAGAAAGAAGAAAAAAAAAGAAAGTAAAAAGAAAAAAAAAGAAAGAAAAAAAAAAAAAAGAAAGAAAGTAAAAAAAGAAAGAAAAAAAGAAAGTAAAAAAGAAAGTAAAAAAGAAAGAAAGTAAAAAAAGAAAGAAAGTAACAAAGAAAGAAAGAAAGAAAGAAAGAAAGTAAAAAAAAAGAAAAAAAAAGAAAGAAAGAAAAAGTAAAGAAAGAAAGTAAAAAAAGAAAGAAAGAAAGTAAAAAAGAAAGAAAGTAAAAAAAAGAAAGAAAGAAAGAAAAAAAAAAAAGAAAGAAAGTAACAAAGAAAGAAAAAACAAAGAAAGAAAGTAAAAGAAAGAAAGTAAAAAAGAAAGTAAGTATGCAAAAAAGAAAGAAAGTAAAAAAGAAAGAAAGAAAGGAAAAAAGAAAGAAAGTAATAAAAGAAAGAAAGTAGCCAAAAAAAGAAAGAAAGAAAGAAAGTAACAAAGAACCAAAGAAAGAATTGGGGAGGGTGGGGGAGATCGATCGATGATATAGATGGTTGCTTGTCTGCATAAACTAAAGGGTTCACACCTCAAGAAGAGGATAAAAGAAGAGCAAAAAAAAGTGAACCGGAGAAAAGCATATTCAACAGATGCAGGTTTTCAGTATCATGTAAGCTTATCAATATTGTTTACTTTTTGTCGGTGTTTTGAAAATTGATTAGCAAAGCCGTCGACCAGTTTGAAAAACAAAATCACAGTCTAAAGATCAGCTTAGCTGAAGAAAATGCGTCAACCTACTCATTTTAAAACACTTGTTTGAGTATTTAGAGTCCATAGCAAAGATTGCCCTTTATAAATATGAAAGATGAGATGCTAGAGAGCGCGAAAATACCCAGAACACAAAATTGATAACAAAAATGAGATTTTTAACTTTGCAAGCCTTTTGTGAGAAACTGGAACAGCGACTTAATGTCCCTTTTGTGATGCTGGGTCAGATATTTTATTTGTTTGCGTTGTTGCTTAAAAAGTTAAAAAAAGAGTCAATACCTGACGTTCTTGTCATCTGTAATCGTCTACCTTTCAGCAAAATGAAAGCTTCTAAATTCCATTCTTATGCCTTAGGCCGGGTTCACATTAGACGCGTAAGTTTTCCGTACGGAAAACCCCAAATAAGTGGAAGAAAGACGGATACAAGTTTACGCATATAGGGGAAATTCGGACACGTGCGCAAATCTGTTCCCTTTTTTGTTTCACTTATTTATGGATTGCGCACGGGTTTCCGCATGGAATATCCGCTTATGTGTGTAGCCTACACGGCCTTATACCTCCAAAACGTAACCCTTTTTTTGGTTACGCCTAATATACCCCAAATGTAATTATTTTTTTTCTTCATTTTCGTTTTGCATGTTTCTGATTACTCTCAGATTGGGGGTAAGTCATTCATTTTAGATCTGTCAACGCGGTGAATTTTGTTCTTTTTCTTTGGGTTTCATTATTATGACAACGTTATAATGATTCTGTCTCTTTTTCTTTGTGGCTCAAGCCACAAACCTATAACTCACTTTGTCGGTCGGTCTGTCTGTCGGTCCAAAATTGTCGCACATTTTGACAAAATTGTCGCACTTCAAATCGAGGCTACACTTCAAAATTAATTGAGGCCGCTCTTTAAAATGATGTATTTTAAAAGCGTACAAAATAATAAACATACGTAATACAGACACTACAACAGACACGACGAGTATGCGGTGCTTCTTTCGATGAGTATAAGTAGGATACATAGTTTTAAATGTTTTCCAAAAGATATAAAAAGTTACGAAATGGTGCAGAGATAACATTCTGGTTTACAGATTAAAATTATTGAAAAGCCAGGGGAGGTAACTCATGATTGGAGTGGTAAAAATAGACCGCGTGCCACAAACTATTGTGATTTCGCGCTTGTTTTTGTTTGCTTGCGTATCAATCGAAACTGGTTGATTGAAAACGATTCCTTTTACTCTTGCATGCCCTTGTTGTTCTTCTGCTATTCTCTTTTTAGTTATAAGTGTACTTTTCTTTTTTGGGGAATAGACCCTATTATGTTTTTTTCCTTTGTCGCTGTTTTCATTCGAACATATCAATTAGGAAATAATACCCCCAGTTCTGTCGACCCTGTAAAAGATTGTTATGAAAGGTGTTTTTCTTTTTATAGCACTTTATTTTTTAGAAAAATCCTTTTCAAGTATATTACATTACATTTTATGATTCTACGTATTTTATTTGTTGTTTGATTGATGGAAGTTGCACCCTCTCTCTCTCTCTCTCTCTCTCTCTCTCTCTCTCTCTCTCTCTCTCTCTCTCTCTCTCTCTCTCTCTCTCTCTCTCTCCCTCTCTGTGTGACTCTCTCTCTCTCTCTCTCTCTCTCTCTTCTCTCTCTGTGTCTCTCTGTCTCTCTCTCTCTCTCTCTCTCTCTCTCTCTCTCTCTCTCTCTCTCTCTCTCTCTCTCTCTCTGTCTCTCTCTCTCTCTCTCTCTCTCTCTCTCTCTCTCTCTCTCTCTCTCAATTGTCTCGCTTGCAAGTGCTTGCTTTGTGTCTTTAAAAGCAAATTACTTCCCTTTTTGTTGTTGACATATAACATGAACGTGTAGCCATTGTACTACAATTTGTAGACAGGCCGGTGGCCTTACAGTTACAATTTTAAGAGTTTCAGAGTTTCAGAGTTTCTGTCTCTCTGTCTCTCTGTCTGTCTCTCTCTGTCTCTCTGTCTGTCTCTCTCTCTCTCTCTCTCTCTCTCTCTCTCTCTCTCTCTCTCTCTCTCTCTCTCTCTCTCTCTCTCTCTCTCTCTCTCTCTCTGTGCTGTCTGTCTCTCTCTAACCCCCATCAGTGAATCAAATAGGCACACACAAACAAAGATCAACTGAAGCCACAGAGTCACAGACACATACACATACGCGCACACATATACAAATACACACACACACACGCGCGCGCGCGCGCTCGCGCGCAGATATGCACATACACACATACCCATATGCACACACACGCGCGCGCACAATCAACCCTCTACCAAATAACATGGAAATATAACTATTGATAGTTAGTGTGTGTGTGTGTGTGTGTGTGTGTGTGTGTGTGTGTGTGTGTGTGCGTGCGTGTGCAATGTGTGTGCGTGCGTGTGCGTGTGCGTGTGAACGTGCGCAATTCGTGTGCGTTTTTTGCGTGCGTGCAATGCGTGCGTGCGTGAAAAATACATATTGTGTGCAGTGTGTGTATGTGTGAAACAACTGTGTGTGCCTGTATGTCTCTGTGTGTGCGTGCGCGTGTGTGTGTATGTGTGTGTGCTCGCGCTCGCGTGTGTGTGTGTGTGCGTGCGTTGCAAAGCAAACCGTCTGACTGCATGGCACATACAGGCAGTCAAACTGAGAAAGAGACAATAATTTACCCCCTAGAGGTCAAACAAAAGAAAGAAAGAAGAGAAATAGAAAAATCACCAAAAATGCGAACTGTCTAATAATCTAGTGAAGAGCTTTATAGCCAGAGGCTCACGTGTGTACCTCCCCTTAATTAGAGGCGGGTTTTGCCAGCTTTATAAATCAGGGGGGCCCAATGAATGAGACATTCAATTCAAGAGGAAAATAACAATCAATAAAAGATTAAAAAACGGGGGGGGAAAAAATGACATAAAACTGATACTCTCGGATGATCGAAGAATTCCGTTACATTCCAACGAAATTATCTCTGTCTCTGTCAATGTTTCTCTCTCTTTTTCTTTCTGTCTCTCTGTCTCTCTCTCTCTCTGTCTCTCTCTCTCTCTCTCTCTCTCTCTCTCTCTCTCTCTCTCTACCAGGATCTCTCGCCCCCACAGGGCAAGGGTGTTCAACTCTCTCTCTCTCTCTCTCTCTCTCTCTCTCTCGGCGTAAACGACCTGAACGTCAATATCAGATACAACAAAATGTCCAAACATGCTCATTCTGTAACCACGTTGAGAACGAACTGCAATTCTCTTTTTTTAATTCTTTTTTTTATTGAGATGCAATGTTTATTCTCCTATCAGAGAAAAATACATATTGAAGCACAGTCAGATTTCGATTGTTAATTCTATCGAACCGAAACAACTACTTGCGAATGATAACATATATATTACTACCAGAGATATTGCTGAGGAAAAGAAAAGAACTCGTGCCTTGTCTTGTACTTGCTAACCGCCATTCAGAAATTCATGCATAGTACGTTGGCACAGTATAAGCTTAAAGCTTGTTGTTGCCTTTATGCTTGATTAACATGTGTGTAATAATGTGATTTTTGGTAAATCAAAATCATTTAAACCAAGAACTCGTGCCTCAGATAGGATAAGCAACATTTATGACTGATGCTGTAATTAGCATATAAATTATAGGCCTGCACTTGTTGTCATTTCTTTTTATGTGTGTATCGCACCTCCTATGTTACAGGCCGGAGGCCAGAAACATTAAAATTGTGTTCAATTGTGATCTCTATCTCTTTCGCTCTGTCTTCCTCTCTCTCCCTCTCTCTTTCTGTCTGTCTCTGTCTGTTTGTCTCTCTGTCTCTCTCTCTCTGTCTCCTGCCTCTCTGTGTGTCTCTGTCTATGTCTCTCTCCCTCCCTCTCTCTCTCTCTCTCTCTCTCTCTCTCTCTCTCTCTCTCTCTCTCTCTCTCTCTCTCTCTTTCCTTATATGTGTCTTTGAAGAGTGGCGATTCCGATTAAAAAAGGTAAATCTCTCTCTCTCTCTCTCTCTCTCTCTCTCTCTCTCTCTCTCTCTCACACACACACACACACACACACACACACACACACACACACACACACACACACACACACACACACACACGCGCGCTCGCGCGCGCGCGCGCGCGCACGCACACACACACACACTCATGCACACTTACATGCGCACGCGCGCGCACACAAACACTCGCGCGCACATACAGAGAGAGAGAGAGAGAGAGAGAGAGAGAGAGAGAGAGAGAGAGAGAGAGAGAGAGAGAGAGAGAGAGAGAGAGAGAGAGAGAGAGAGAGAGAGAGAGAGAGAGTACAAAGAAGGAGATAGAGCAACAAAAAACAAAGCCCCCAAAAAGCAAACAAGGCCTATGATTATCTATATCTCTATGTGATAGGTATAATACCTACCCTACCCGCTATGGATTAGCTTACCTTTCAGTACCTGATTGCATCAGTGAAAAGCCAGGTGCGTGTGAAGCTTCATTCCCAGCTAAAATAGTATGCAATAACATGTAAAATGCTGTCTTTTCAAAGATGCGTATGCTCCCCTACTACGCAAGTGCATAATGGGCACCTTAAGTAACACGAACAGATGGCCTAACCATCTAGTGAAAATAAAAATAACCTGTTAGTTCGCATTGTAAGCGATGTGAGAGTGAAGGAATGAGAGAGAGAGAGAGAGAGAGAGAGAGAGAGAGAGAGAGAGAGAGAGAGAGAGAGAGAGAGAGAGAGAGACGAGAGAGAGAGAGAGAGAGAGAGAGAGAGAGAGAGAGAGAGAGAGAGAGAGAGAGAGAGAGAGAGAGTAACACGAACAGATGGCCTAACCATCTTGTGCA
>CM065685.1:26935708-26943208 GCA_017654935.2 Phymorhynchus buccinoides | reverse complement strand
TCTCTCTCTCTCTCTCTCTCTCTCTCTCTCTCTCTCTCTCTCTCTCTCTCTCTCTCTCTCTCTCTCTCTCACTCAGATGCTCTTTAAGAACAATAATAACGTATGCGTTCATATACTATGATATGTTTATGTGAACTCTATTTGTATGGGCTAGTGGACTAACACATCAAATCATTACAGACTTCTGAGAAAAAAAAACTCTCTCTCTCTCTCTCTCTCTCTCTCTCTCTCTCTCTCTCTCTCTCTCTCTCTCTCTCTCTCTCTCTCTCTCTCTCTCCCTCTCTCTCTCTCTCTCTCTCTCTCTCTCTCTCTCTCTCTCTCTCTCTCTCTCTCTCTCTCTCTCTCTCTCCTCTCTCTCTCTCTCTCTCTCTCTCTCTCTCCCCCTCTCTCTCTCTCTCTCTCTCTCTCTCTCTCTCTCTCTCTCTCTCTCTCTCTCTCTCTCTCTCTCTCTCTCTCTCTCTCTCTCTCTCTCTCTCTCTCTCTCTCTCTCTCTCTCTCTCTCTCTCTCTCTCTCTCTCTCAATGCAAAACAAACAAACAAACGAACCAAAACGAGTGAACGGCTAGAATGCGAAAGGAAATAATGCAATGAGGGAACAAGAAAGAAAACATATAAAGATGCAACCTTCTTTACGAGAATAATAAAGGCATGTGGACACAACTCTGTGGATTAGAGGAACTACTGCCTCAAACAGATGCCATGTTTCCAAATAATAGAAAGACAGACAGTTAACAAAAGAAAGGAAAACAAGAATAAAAACGGCCTTCTTCACAAAATCATAAAGGCATGTGGACACAACTCCGTGGATTACAGGAACCAATGCCGCAAACAGATGACATTTGCTGTTCTATAGATTAAGGTCCAAAATACACATTGTTAGTTTATAGCTGGTAAGAAATCTTTGTTTTGACCAGGTTTGACTCCCATACACATGTCCCCACATTGAAAACGAAGCTTCATTTTAAAGAGCAGCCTCAATTGGAAGTTGGGGATATTTGTATGTGGGTCACAGCCTCCTAGAAATAACAAAAGGGACTTGATCGTGGTGCGTCGGTGTGTCTTCAAGTCAATAGGCTAAAGGTGGGGTGGGGGGGTCATGCACTGCAACATTAAACCTTGGCTGAAAGGTTTCCACAATTTGGTAAGCTATATAACACCAACAGCTAATCAATCTTCTTTTTGGTCTGTTCTTCTCTATTTTGTTTCGCTTTTTCTATCCAAAAACTCAGACTGGTCCGTTTTCACTGGCCTCACTTTAAAATGTTCTCACGGGAAATAACCAGTTAGCACTACTGCATATAGGGAAAAGAGACACCTATACAGTCCCACACACACACACATTCACACCCTTCTCACGTAAATGTTAGCACGTGCGTAGACACACCGCCACCCACACACACACATTCACACCCGCGCGCGCATGTGCACACACATACGCACACACACGCGCGCGCACAGATATACACACACATACATCCACACACGCACGCGCATGTTATGTACAGTGATGCACACACATAATATTATATTCACACACGCGCGCGCATATGCACATGCATACACATGCACACACACACAAACACACATACGCGCTCACACACTTACATGCACGTACACATACACACAAACATACGTTCAAGTGCGCGCGCGCGCGCGCGCACACGCACACACACACACACACACACACACACGAAGAAATTATATGAGTGTGTGCATTTATATAGTAGCTCAGTATTGATCTGGGATTGGGAACAGCACGTTACAGGGGTCATGGAGGATTAATAGTAAGCTCTCTCCCAACTTCCGCTTAACTTAGTCCTCGCATACTTACTGGTGAACCTGTGTAGCTTAGATATGACACTAGGGAATGACACTTGTTTTTAGCAGCATGACACGTGTCTTGGAGCTCTATGTGTCTTTGTCATCTTATTGTCTGACCGTTGTCATTATCTGGAGAATCAGAGTAGTGGTGATGCTTAACTAAGGTAAGATGGCTATCGGAAAAAGGCTAAATAATTATAACTTTTCCTTTACTTTTTCGCTGATGTTTGTTTTTTACCAAGCCCGTTTCGCTTGTAAACTTTTGTTAGTACTTTTCTCACTTTGTTTTGAAAAAAACACAAAAACGAAAACAAAAAACACGTGCTCTTGTCTAGATAGACGGTCTTCCAGTGCTTTATATCAATGATATAACAATATTGTTCTTCTGTATATTCTTGTTGTTGTTGTTGATGTCTTGTTGTCTTGTTGTTGTTGTTGTTGTTGTTGTTGTTCTTCTTCTTCTTTTTGCATGGAAGGGAAATAAAAAGTGAACAAAAGACGAATGGAAACAGCATGGCTTTATCACAAATCCACTGACTCACTGGATAACGTCACGAAAAGTTCCGCCTTTTGTTTTCTCCTGATAAGACGTTCGAAGCGTTATCACACACACACACACACACACACACACACACACACACACACACACACACACACACACACACACACACACACACACACACATACATCATCCCACCACCCCCACCCCACACATGACGAAGAACCCACTACGTCCACACTGCGAGCTACATTCATAGAGAACGTGGCGAGGTCCTGGAAATCTTCCTCGATTCTGACTAGACTGTAGCCACGACCTCACCACGATCTGAAGTGTGAACACCCACAGCTAAAAAACAAAATACTTTAGATCGAGCCACGCTCTTGGCGCCAGTCCTTACGCTGCCTACGTTATCGGCACTGTTCCACTATTTTCATTTGTCCACGCACTCACCACGCTGCCAATACGTTGTACCCGTTCTCACCACGATCTCGCTATGATTATTTTAAAAAAACAAAAATTCACCGCGTCCTCGCTACATGTTCAGAGTAATGCGCGCAAGCGAGAACACAGCCTACCACGCCCTCTACGCTCCTACCAAGATTCTACCAGGGTCGAGTTTCTCTAGATAACGGTCGCCGCGCGAATAACGTTTACGCCAAACGGGGCCTAATTAACGCTTTAGAAAACGTTTGCGGGAGAATATAACAAGCTCTTGTCTGATTGGTCCCAAAAAAAAAGTATTATTTTAACCAAGCTTTAATGGACCAATCAACAACAATAAATGTATTCACCACTTACTAGTTCCGGATAGTTCGCCGCTTGCTCGGTGTTTGGCAAGGATAAAACGTCACACGAACTATCGGCCAACGAAGGGTGTTTCTTAGACCGTTTTTTGCCGATTCGAGCGAGCGCAACGTAACGTCAGCCCTTGTGAAACGGCCCCCTGGGGTCTTACTTACCTTACCCCCAACTGCATACAGTACGCCTACGCTACGCTATGGCCATCCTACGATCAGGAGAACTATGTGCGATGAGGGTGTTATCCACGATCAGAGCTAAACCAGTGTTATTGTGGCTATGGCTGTTAACCCTTTCACCGCCAGCCATATTTCAGCCAAACTTTCCCATTACATGTACCTGGGTAGAGAACACCATCCTTGGGGATTCTTCTGTGATACATATTAATAATTGAACTAAAAAACATCAAAACGCTACACTCACACAAGCACATGAAGGTGAAATAAACAATAAACACGGTGAATACAACCAAATTGTCGTCTTTAAAAAGACTTTGACGAGGTGACAACACACTGAACTTAACAATAACATTTTATATTAATATAAAACAAGGTCTATCCTTACTTCCCAACACTAAAGACACTTTAGATAATAGACCCCGCATTTGAAGCCTTTTTGGCGACATAGGTGTTTAATTTTAAATCACTGTGGTGCTACAATTCGACTTTGGCGGTGAAAGGGTTAATGCGAGCACTGCAAATAGACACGATTCGACGGGACTTACTTGAAGAGAAGAGGGCCGAGCGAAGGGTTGGAACATGGGATTCTGAGAAAGGATGAATATGGATTAGAAAGGGGGAGGAGGCCATGTGCCCCTCCCCCCTTGTTGTTGTTGTTGTTGTTGCTGTTGTTGTTGTTGTTATTGTTGTTGTTATTGTTGTTGTTATTGTTGTTGTTATTCTTCTTCTTCGTCTGTCTGTCCGTCTGTCTATCTGTTTGCATATGTCTCTGTCTCTGTCTCTCTCTGTGTCTCTCTCTGTCTCTCTCTCTCTCTCTCTCTCTCTCTCTCTCTCTCTCTCTCTCTCTCTCTCTCTCTCTCTCTCTCTCTCTCTCTCTCTCTCTCTCTCTCTCGCTCGCTCGCTCGCTCTCCCTTACCTTCTCTCTTCCTATATAATATTATATTTCTTTCTTTCTTTCTATTTTTGATTGCATACTACGATCTAACCATTTAACTATTAGCCTAGTAACGAGACTACCATACAGTATTATTAACCCTTTCACCGCCAATGTGGTATTTATGCACCACAGTGGTTTTACACCCATGTCACTAAAAAGTCATCAAATCAGGGCCTTTTTATCCGAAGACCCTATTTTCTTCATTTTGGGAGGTAAGGACAGGCCTAATGTTATGCATGTCACAGAGGAATTCCCAATATTTCAAATAAAATTGTTTTCTTAACCCAGTTACATTTTATGGTATTTTGGGGGGCTAAAAAATGGCTGGCGGTGAAAGGGTTAATTGGTTTATTTAAGAATAACATTAATTATACCTTGAGGCAAAGTATTCTTTACACGGGTTTGAGCTTTATCTGTGAATAAGGCAGAATGGACCCAAAAAAAACTCCAACTATTATATACAGTCAAACCTCTATTAAACGACCCTCCGCTAATAGACCTCCTCTCATTTAAGTGTGATGGGGTTGTAAGGGTAAGGATTAGGGATAAGGAGGAGTTGATGAGGAAATGGGGGTGATGATGAGCACACACCACGCAGACCAGGAACATATAGGGGAAGACGGGGTAAAAAGCGCATGGGCGGGTAAGAAGCCCACCCCAATTATCTCATGAAATAAAGAAAATGTCAGTCAAATTTGCCCATGAGACGAATGCTAGACATTAACGCTCGTCTCATGGGCAAAATGAGACTGAAATTTGCTTCATTTCATGAGATAATTGGGGCGGGCTTCTTACCCGCCCATGCGCTTTTTACCCCGTCTTCCCCTAGAGGAAACCAGACAGTTGTTTGAGTTTGTTTATTTACTAGGAAGAAGACTAAGAAAGACAGTGCAGCAAATAAGATCAGCTAGGAGCAGGGATCAGTGCTCAAACATTTCAGGCTGATGACCACAGTTAGAATAACACAATGTATCTCTGCACACGCACACATTCCGCAGATTGGCTGGTGTAGGTTCCCGCCTGTACTTGGCTTATACAGTTGAATAACACAATGTATCTCTGCAATGGTTTAACCAAGCAACGCATGAAACATATCACAATAAAGGCCGCGAACCCAGCTACAATCTGATACAAATGGGGATAAAAAGTTATAAAGCTATGATCCTTTCACACACACACACACACACACACACACACACACACACACACACACACACACGCACGCACGCACGCACGCACGCACGCACGACACGCACACGCACGCACACGCACGCACGCACGCACGCACGCACGCACACACACACAACACACACACACACACACGCACGCACAACACGCACACATGCGCGCATGTACACACACGCACGCGCTCACATGCACTCATCCATTGTGCATCACTGACCGTACCGGCAGAGAGCCAGAAAGAAGAAAATGGACAAAATGGAAGGTAATGCAGAAAAGCAGAAGAGGGAGCGTAAAAGAAGGAAGGAGTTGGGGATACGGGGATAGAGAGGAGCAGAGAGTAAGACAGATAGAAAACGGAGAGACAAAGAGTGAGAGACGAGTAACAAAGTGGGGAGGGGGGGGGGGGGAGAAGTTAAAAAAAAGAGCAAGGGGGGTGGAGAGGGGGGACAAGGCTACAGAGTGACAGACACGTTACAGAGAGAGAGAGAGAGAGAGAGAGAGAGAGAGAGAGAGAGAGAGAGAGAGAGAGAGAGAGAGAGGGGGGGGGGACAGACAAAGAGACCAACAGACGGAAAGACATGAGACAGCAGACATATTTTAATCGAGGTTGATCAGTTAGTACTGATTAAAAGAGGGCAATGAATGTTAATTATATTGATGTACTATGTCATAAGACTGCTTTAGTTTGCATGGATGTGGTGTATCTTACTAAAATTTGTGATGGTGCGTGGGAAAAACCCCAACATAAGTTGCTCAGAATGTTTTTGAGCAAAAGCGCAAAATAGTCAACAACCCCCCAAAATATCAAGTTTATATTTGGGGGGCATATTTATGTCTATTTTTTATGTATTCTACCAGTATCCACAACATGAAAGACAACGTTGAATGATTTCTTGGTTTATTTGATTGATTTTTAAATCAAGTCAGTGGAAAGAAAGAGGCAAAATTGTATTTTCTATGACCAATTTCTGCAAATGATCTATCTCGAATGTCAAATTTCAAATAATTATAAAATATAAACTAGACAAGATAACTCAATTCGGTTTTCTGTGTATTAATTCAAGGAATCTTTGCTCCATCATGAAAAATTAAAATCTCAATTTATGGCCAAATCCCATTTTGTCTGTTTTTCCCATGCACCGACCTCCGTTATAAGACCTCCAATTTTAGACTGATTGTCCCTGACCTTTTTGAAGTCTTGAAATAGAGATTTGATTGTATTATGTCTGTACATTAGACAATTGAAGAGGCTTTCAGTAAATTGTGGTCATTTCTGTGAGAGCCCAGACAGTTTATTGTTACACAAACGGGTCCCTTGTGAGTAATATAAGTTTAGATTTGTTGTGTGTGTGTTCCCGTTGATATCTTCACCCAATTTTACTTTAACACTTTCAGCGCCAATGTCGCATTTTAGCACCACAATGATTTGGCACCCATGTCGCGAAAAGGCCTCAAACCAGGGTCTGTTATCCAAAGAGCCTATTTTCATAATTTGGGGAGGTATGTGTATGCCTTACTTTATGCATGACACAGAGGAATCCCCACTATTGCAGACACATTGTTTTCTATACCCAGGTAAGTTTAATGGACTTTTTTTTGTGCTGAAAAATGGCTGGCGGTGAAAGGGTTCAGTTTATTGCATTATTAGCTTGCGGATTAAGAAACAAAGTCGCAAGTTTGTGTTCATTGTCTTGCAACATCCACTGGGATATTTTAGTGTGAGTGAGTGAATACACCCTGGCACGCACACCCAAATATACGTAATCGCTCATCCACGCAATGTTAAACACATACACATACACACGTAATTGCAGTCACACATGCACGCGCGCATGCCTACACATTCGCCCGCCCGTGGCATGCACACACGCACAAACGCGCAGTTATGTACACCCACGTGCGCACATACAAGCACACACACACACACACACACACACACACACACACACACACACACACACACACACACACACACACGCACGCACGCGCACGCACACACACACACACACACACACACACACACACACACACACACACACACACACACACACACACACACACACACACACACACACACA
>CM065685.1:26903208-26913208 GCA_017654935.2 Phymorhynchus buccinoides | reverse complement strand
AACACTTTCTTTGGAAATAAGACACATATTTAATCTCGACAAAATGATAGACCCAAAGACACTGATATTATTAGCGACCAACATAGACACAGAGATCAAGAGAGAGAGATAAGAGAGACGAGAGAGAAGAGGAGAGAGAGAGATAAGAGGAGAGAGAGAGAAGGAGAGAGAGAGAGAGTGTGTGTGATGATCAGAGAGAGAGAGAGAGCGGAGAGAGATAGAGAGAGAGAGAGAGAGTGTTATTGATAGAAGGAGAGAGAGAGAGAAGGAGAGATAGACGAGAGAGACGAGAGAGAGAGAAGAGAGAGTGAGAGGTGAGAGAGAGAAGTAGGCCGAAACGATAGACAGAAAGAGACTGAGAGAGAGAGAGAGAGAGAGAGCATGGAGAGAGAAGAGTAGAGAAGAGAGAGAGAGAGAGAAAGAGAGAGAGAGAGAGAGAGAGAGAGAGAGAGAGCGAGAGAGAGAGAGAGAGAGAGGAGAGCTGAGGTAAGTAGGTCGAAACGCATAGACACAAAGAGACCGAGAGACACACGGAGAGATAGAGCAGAGAGGAGAGAGAGAGAGGAGGATAGAGAGATGGAGAGAGAGAGATAGAGAGAGATAAGAGAGAGGAGAGAGAGACACACACAGAGAGAGATCGAGTAGAGAGAGAGAGTGAGAGGGAGAGAGAGAGGGGGGAGGGAGAGAGAGAGACACTGGAACACTGGACACTGGACACTGGAATGTTTAATGATTAGGCCATAGGCCCATATCACTGGAGTGTTAACAAAGCTTGTTATCATGCAGAAACAGAATGGACAAAAATTCAGTTTTAAACATAATTAGACATTATTCAACATATAACATTCATATTTTCTCAACAAGAAGAAATGCCACAAAGACATAATAAATGCATGAATGAATCAATAAACACACCGATCAACCAATCAAATTACTGTATATCTTCCATTCATATGTTACGTAATTTGAATGCCTTTTCAAGGTACAAAGCCACCCTAATAATTTGCGATTTGTTTTCAGAAGAAAGAAGCATTGTCACTTTGAATAGAGCTGGTTGATTAAAGTATTTTGATGGAATGTACTGTTGGCGTAGTTCTTTATACATTGGGCATTTTAAAACAAAATGAACCTCATTCTCAATTTGTTCTCTACAAAATGGACAGAAAAGATAATTTTCATTAACATTTATTTGGAAACGTAGCTTATGAACTTTCAGTGGTGACACCCCTAATCTTAGCCTGATCAAGCTAATCCTAGCCTTTAAATGATTTACAGTATTCAGATATGGAGATAATGTTAATTCACTTTTAAACGTTCTATAAAATTGAAAACGCTCACTTCGTGACGTATCTACGAGCCATTTCTGCTTGAATTCGTTAATAATAGACATTTTCAATAAATAGATAAATGACTTTATATTCCCTACCCCTTGGTTTTCCCATACCTCACCAAATCCATGCCTATAGAGGAAAAACTTACTGCTGAAGCCCAAGTATTTTTTATTATTATTGTTGTGAAAATGCAGCAACATCTTGTAAGCTTTGTATGGTATACGATGACAGGGCATCTGCAACATTTTCAACCAGTATTTTATAGTTTTTAACTGAAAATTGACGTGTAGAGGGTATCGCCCAAGCTCCCCATAAGCCATCACAATTCGGTGTTCTAATACTGACATTCAAGAATCGTTTAAGAGCAAACAGATGAACCTTTTCTAAAGCATTAACATTTCCTGTGAGACCCCATACTTCTGCACCATAGCTAAGTATGGGTTGGATTTGGGCATCAAACAGTTTGAAAAATATGGCTGGAGATTTTTCACCCAAAGACCACAGAAGCCTGAATATCTGGATTACTTTTTGTCAAGCCTTGCTAGCCATGTCATTAAAACTATGTGTGAATGACAATCTTGTAGAAAGAATAATTCCTATATATTTATGCATGTTCACTACTGTCATCTTTGAATGAACATACAACCACTGTTCTTGTTGTGCTAGGTAACCACCATTTATAAACACTACTATGTTTTACTTATTTAAGTTAACGATTAGGCCACAACAAGCTTTTTTGCTCTGTCATGTAAAATGTTTAACTGATGTTGTAACCCACTAACTGAATCTGAAAGCAAAATAATATCATCAGCAAACATAAGGATAACAAGTTCTAAAAAATCTGGTACGAGTTGAAGCCCATGTTCCCCTTTTATTTTATAATTTCTTCTGCTAATTCATTTATTAAGATTGAAAAAAGAAGTGGACTACAGATTTCCCCTTGATTTAGCCCGATTGGACACGAAAAAGCTTCTCATAGTTTATTACAATTTCTAACTCTTCCTTTCACTACGCTGTACATACTAGTTAATGCCCTATACATTTTCCCATGAATCCCCTTTTTCTTCAGAATAGACCATAAATTATTACGTACAACCGAATCGAAAGCCTTTCTGAAGTCAATAAAAGCAACGTATAATTTCTTGTGTAATAACAACTGTTTTTGAATCAAAGAAAATAATGTAAATACATGATCAATAGTACTATACTTTTTCCTAAAACCAGCTTGACATTCATTAACAGTATCATTCTCTTCTACCCATTTTGTTAATCTGGCATTCAATATATGGCTGTATATCTTACTACAAATGTTCAATAAAGAGAGGGGGAGGGGGGTAAGTAGGCCGAAACGATAGACACAAAGAGACTGAGAAACAGAGACATATACAGAGAGAGAGAGAGAGAGAGAGAGAGAGAGAGAGAGAGAGAGAGAGAGAGAGAGAGAGAGAGAGAGAGAGAGAGAGATAGAGAGAGAGAGAGAGAGAGAGAGAGAGAAGAGAGAGACAGACAGACAGACAGATAGAGAGCGACATACAGACATACAGACAGACAGAGAGAGACTCCCACAGAGAAAGGTAAGTAGGTCTAATAAACGACAAGAGCAGTGAAACGCACGGAAGGTAAAAGCTCTAATTTCCCAGTGGAAGGCGGCCATGGGAACTTCTCTGTCCCGCTCCCGACACCTTCGTTACGGCGGTTCATTAGTCAGACGTTAGCGGTATGTCTGCCGAGTTTCCACTCTTTCTACTCCTGTCTTCTTCATAGATTTTTGGCTCACTCGTGTCAACGACACGAAAGCGAGTCTATGTTTTTAGAGGACGGATGAGGTTTTTTTTGCTAGAAACACGTCGAGGTCACCAGAAAGACAGTCTTTTTCAAGGATCGGAACACTCACTTCGCTCTGGTTTCCTAGAAATTAAACCGTCAAAACGGCGATTCCTCCTTGGCGGAGATGCCGGACAGAGTAGCCATATTGGATGGGGTGGGTGGAGGCCACTCATTGTGGTTGAAACGTTTTCTTTTTTTTTGTAGTGCAGTAAAAAAAAAGAGAAGAGCTATTTCCTTTGTTGTGAGCGAAACTCATTTAGATAAACTATGCAATTTATGACCAAAAAAAAGGCTTGTATTACAAAAATGTCGTGCAAACGATTTGGTCTAAACGCAGGCGGCCATTGGAAAAGAGACGGCACACACCTTCTCTTTGGGTGACATAATTTGACTTCCAGCACCTCCGCCAAGGAGGAATCGCCGATTTGACGGTTTGATTTCTAGGAAACCAGAGCAAAGTGAGCGTTGCAGATCCTCGAAAAGGGTCTCTTTCCTGGTGATCTCGACGTGTTTCTTGCAAAAACTCATCCGTCAGGGTGTGGCCCTTTAATGCTTTCTTCGGTTTTCCGGGTGTTTGTCTGTCTGTCTGTCTGTCTGTGTTTCTGTCCGTCTGTGGCAACTTGAACGTGGCTTTTTTTTTCTCGGTATCTGAAAGGCGTTCATCGGTCAAACTTTGCACACATTAATATAGATGTCTATGCAAGCTTTCAGACATTAGTGATTTTGATCACTAAATGCTTAAGACAACACCGTTAACAGATAGCAAACCGATAGCATTTTAGATTAGTGGGTTAGAGAGTATTGAATCCGCAACGTGAGTTAAGAAAGAAAGTCATCAACAGTGAACGCCTAGCTCATTGCTTAGAGCGTTTGTCTCTCATGCGAATGTTCCGGGGTTCGATTCTCAGCAAAAGCACTTTTATGTAATTTTTTTTTCCTTTTCTTTACTTGTATCTATTAACGATAGTTCCATTTCATGCATACGCACACACACACACACACTCGCGCGCACACACGCACATACACGCGCACACACAAATACACAATACACACACACCACACACACACACACACACACACACACACACACACACGCGTGTGCGCACACATACTTTTGTTATGCCGACTACAAAAGATTATAAGCCATTCATAAGTATTCATGGTTATGACGTCACACAAAAATGATGTCATCTTTGTGACGTAGAAAAAAGAAATGACGCACAGTAGCATAACAAAATTTAAAAAAAAAAACCGATTAGGGAATACGATAGGGACACATCCTTATATATGTTTTTCTTATTTCTTTTCTTATTATTGCAGTACCTCCAGGATCGTCCCAATATCTTTATATCTATAAATATCCCACATGTGCCTGTTCGAGTGAACCTTGAAGGCTTTGTCCTCTTGTGTTTTTTAAAATTTGTATTCTTACTCTAAACACTTTTATTAGCTCTGTGTCTCTCGCCCTCTCTCTCAGTATATACGTATGTGTTTCTATCTGCCTTTGTCTGCCTTTCGGTGTTTCTTTGTCAGCATGTTCTTTCTTCTTTATTTTTGTGTGTGTGTGTGTGTGTTGTCTTTTGTCTTTGAGTCTGCTTGCCACCCCCTCCTCTCTCTCTCTCTCTCTCTCTCTCTCTCTCTCTCTCTCTCTCTCTCTCTCTCTCTCTCTCTCTCTCTCTCTCTCTCTCTCTCCTCTCTCTCTCTCTCTCTCTCTCTCTCTCCGTGTCTACATGTCACTCCTTTACTCTCTCTCTCTCTCTCTCTCTCTCATCTCTCTCTCTCCTCATCTCTCTCTCTCTCTCTCTCTCTCTCTCTCTCTCTCTCTCTCTCTCTCTCTCTCCGTGTCTACATGTCACTCCTTTACTCTCTCTCTCTCTCTCTCTCAATTCTCTCTCTCTCTCTCTCTCTCTCTCTCTGCCTCGCTCTCGCTCTCGCTCTCGTCCTGTTTTTCATCATTTTCAATGACATTGTCAGAATCGTATTGAATAGAGGACAACGAGATTGAAAACAACTTATAATTATTTTAATTTAGTTTCCATTCAGATGAGCGTTTCATTACACCCTATTTGGTAAAACAACAATTGCGGTGTTGTCCGACTGGTTTGCCTGAGACTGGTAAAAGGTCATATAATTTCGAAATTGAACAAAGGGTAAATACTCTCTTGTTATAATTAACTCCCCTCCACCAAAGTTGATTACGATACCATTCACCTAGCAGTGCGTGGGTCAGAACCAAAGTGAGACAAACAAAGCATCATTTTAAAAATAGAATTTGCCAAGTTCGCCTTTATGACCCTCCACCCACACAGTACACATCAACAATGGTGGAGAGGACAACATACAATTTCGCTTTGAGTATTCTTAGTGGCTGTGTATTAGCGCACTTTTAGCGTGGCTGTCTTCTTAAGGTCTGTGTACACGTTAACGTTAACGTTATTCACAAGATATTTATATTTCCCCATATGTGGCAACAACACAGTAATAGCCCACTCTTAATATGACTGACAACTCACTGTGTTGCCATGGGGAAATAGAGATATCTTGTGAATAATGCTAACGTGTACACAAGACCTTAATATGACTTACAGCTCACTGTGTTGCCATGGGGAAATAGAGATATCTTGGCATAGTGCTAACGTATACAAGGACCTTAATATGACTTACAGCTCACTGTGTTGCCATGGGGAAATAGAGATATCTTGGCATAGTGCTAACGTATACAAGGACCTTAATATGACTTACAGCTCACTGTGTTGCCATGGGGAAATAAAGATATCTTGTGCATAGTGCTAACGTATACAATGACCTTAATATGACTTACAGCTCACTGTGTTGCCATGGGGAGACATAAATATCTTGTGAATAGTGTAAAGGTGTGTGTACACGTTAACGCTATTCACGAGATATTTCTATTTCTCCATGACAACACAGTGATAGTTCACTCGTAATAGACTTACAGCTCACTGTGTTGCCATGGGGACATATAACTATCTTGTGAACACTGCTAACGTGTACAGATACCTTAATATGTCTTACAGCTCACTGTGTTGCCACGTGGAAATATAAATATCTTGTGAATAGTGTAAATGTCTGTGTACATGTCAACGTTATTCGCGAGCTATTTTTATTTATCCATGGCAACACAGTGATAGCCCACTCTTAATATGACTTACAGCTCACTGTGTTGCCATGGGGACAAATAAATAGCTTGTGAATAATGTAAAGGTGTGTGTATACGTTAACGTTATTCACGATATATTTCTATTTCCCCATGGCAAACAGTGACAGCACACTCTTAATATGACATACAGCTCACTGTGTTGCCATGGGGAAATAGAGATATCTTGTGAATAGTGCTAACGTGTACATATACTTTAATATGTCTTACAGCTCACTGTGTTGCCATGGGGAAAAAGAAATATGTTGTGAATATTGCTAACGTGTACAGATACCTTAATATGTCTTTCAGCTCACTGCGTTGCCATGTGGAAATATAAATATCTTGTGAATAGTGTAAAGGTATGTGTACACGTTAACGTTATTCACGATATATTTCTATTTCCCCATGGCAACACAGTGACTGCACACTCTTAATACGACATACAACTCACTGTATTGCCATGGGGGACATATAATTATCTTGTGAAAACGTTAACGTGTATAGAGACCTTAATGTATGTCTTACAGCTCACTGTGTTGCCATGGGGAAATAGAGATATCTTGTGAACACTGCTAACGTGTACAGATACCTTAATATGTCTTACAGCTCACTGTGTTGCCACGTGGAAATATAAATATCTTGTGAATAGTGTAAAGTTCTGTGTACATGTCAACGTTATTCGCGAGCTATTTTTATTTATCCATGGTAACACAGTGATAGCGCACTCTTAATATGACTTACAGCTCACTGTTTTGCCATGGGAAAATATAAATATCTTGAGAATAATGTAAAGGTGTGTGTACACGTTAACGTTATTCACGAGATATTTCTATTTCCCCATGACAACACAGTGATAGCCCACTGTTAATAGACTTACAGCTCACTGTGTTGCCATGGGGAAATAGAGATATCTTGTGAATAGCGTTAACGTGTACATATACTTTAATATGTCTTACAGCTCACTGTGTTGCCATGGGGAAATATAAATATGTTGTGAATAGTGTAAAGGTATGTGTACAAGTTAACGTTATTCACGATATATTTCTATTTCCCCATGGCAACACAGTGACAGCACACTCTTAATATGACTTACAGCTCACAGTGTTGTAATGGGTGGATACAAATATCTTGTGAATAGCGTTAGCGTATACCTAGACCTTTATATTCACGTGATATTTATATTTCCCTATGGCAACACAGTGATAGCCCACTCTTAATAATATGACTTACAGCTCACTGTGTTGTCATGGGGAAATAGAGTTATTTTGTGAATAGCGTTAACGTGTACACAGACATTTATCAATATGAAGCACTCACAATTCGTAAGATCATTTTGTTTTCATCCAGTGGTTTAGCTAAATGGGATTCACGGGCTCCGAGTGCTATAATATCGAACGCATTATAATATTAGTAGGCTACGCAAGAACGACTTAAACCTAATCATAGTTTATATTCAGACGGTTGCCTACAGATAACAGCTTAATACGTTCTTCGTTGTATTAGTTCATTCAGCTAATGGAAGTGTCTGTGAGAAATGTACCTTAGATAATATAACCTGTCTAATATCGTGCCTGTCTCCCCCCGGCCTGCTTGACGCCGGGATATGTTATGAAAGAAAACACCAAGTACAAACAAGCCTGTTGAAAGGATACAAGACAAAAAAAAGGCTAGATTATATCTAAGAAAGAAAGAATGAAAGGAAAAGAAAGAAAAGTAAATGAGAGAGTTATTCGGTTTGTTCCTCTGTGATCTTTCTTCTTGTTCTTCTTGTTCTTGTTCTTGTTCTTCTTGTTCTTGTTATTGTTCTTCTTCTTCTTCTTGTTCTTGTTCTTTTTGTTTTGTTCTTGTTATTGTTCTTCTTGTTCTTCTTCTTGTCTTGTTATTGTTTTTGTTTCTTCTTATTCTTGTTCTTGTTATTCTTCTTCTTCTTCTTCTTCTTCTTGTTCTTCTTCTTCTTCTTCTTATTCTTCTTATTCTTCTTTTCTTTTTCTTCTTCTTCTTCTTCTTCTTCTTCTTCTTCTCTTCTTATTCTTTTTCTTCTTCTTCTTCTTCTTCTTTTCTTCTTCTTCTTCGTCTTTTTCTTCTCCTTCTTTCTCTTCTTCTTCTTCATTCTTCTTCTTCTTCTTCTTCTTCTTCTTCTTCTTCTTCTTCTCCTCCTTCTCCTTCTTCTTCTTCTTCTTCGTCTTCTTCTCTTCTTCTTCTTATTCTTCTTCTTCTTCTTCTTCTTCTTCTTCTTCTTCGATCGTTCAGATAGTCTTCTGTCATAATTATGAGTGCTGATAGTGATACGTCATGCTGCCGTTATGCGCCTAACTAAGAAATACTTCTTAGGCCCAGCATGTTCGTCTTCGGCTGGAAACACAAACAACAAGCGCGGATTCGCTATCGTTTGTGGCACGCTTTTCTTTCTCTTTTACAATATGTGCGACAATTTTGGACCGACCGACAGACCGACAGACCGACAAAGTGAGTTATAGGTTTGTGGCTTGTGGCCACAAACAAACTCCGAGAAGCCTACCTTAAAAAACCCTTTCACCGCCAACGTCGCATTTTAGCACCACAATGATTTAACACCCATGTCACTAAAAGGCATCAAATCAGGGTCTGTTTTTCCAAAGACCCTATTTTGTCTTACTTTTTGGGAAGTAAGGATAGGCCTTGCTTCATACATGTCACAGAGGAATCCCCAATATTGCAGACATTTTATTTTCTCTACCCAGGTAAGTTTAATGGACATTTTTGGTTGAACAAATAGCTGGCGGCGAAAGGGTTAAAAAAAAACCCAAAAACCCACACACACACACAAAATGAAAAAAATAGAGAAATGGAACAAGGAAAAAAAGAGGAGAGGAAGGAAAAAAGAAAAGAAAGGGTTAAAAATGAAGGCGGAAGTGGTGGTGGGTTGCATGATGAGTGAGCAAGATAGCGGAGAGCGGATGAATGATTGGGTGTGGTGTGAGAGTTACATATTTATTTTAATGTAAATTTATGTTTCATATTTGTATTTAATATTTTCATTTTGATATATCTCATCTTTATTTTACACGGTGGAAGACAAAGTTTCCATGTGCGTTGTACAATGCCAATAGACAATAAAGAAACTTATGACTTACATGGAGTATAGTGAACACAAATAGTAGAGCGTTATTGTTAGACGGACGTAAATCCTCACGTGAATCATGACTCCACAAGACATCGTCACAATCGCGTCGCTATTATTTGGGGTCAAATCGTATACAGTGTTGGCTAGCCCTTTAGCGCAGAAAGAAAGATAGCAGATGACAGTAAGCAAAGGAGAAATGTCAAAGTCAAACAGAGTGAAGGATAGCTACAAGCACAGAACTTCCAGAAGGTGGGGGAACTATCAGTACGAAAGACACCCCCCATCCCCCCCGGTATCCCCACTTGGGAGTTCTGTGGTCTTTTGTCTGTGGGGTTGTCATAAGCAACTTTGGTGGAGGGGAGCTAATTACCGGAGAGTTACTTACCTACTTTTGTTCATTCTCACCATCCTTCTCTTCTAGCCTCTGTGTAGTTATTTTCAATCTAGGGAGAAAGGCTTACAGAGTCTTTCTTGACTAACTCGCCCTTTTAGACAAAATTGGAAGAAGAAAAAAAAAAGTAATGCTGTGTCTTCTTCTTCTTCTTCTTATATTCTTCTTTTCTTCTTCTTCTTCTTCTT
>CM065685.1:26898208-26900708 GCA_017654935.2 Phymorhynchus buccinoides | reverse complement strand
GGAACGATTTGCAACATGCAATAGAAAGAGGGGTGACCACAAACTGATAGAACTTTGACGTAACAATTGTAAATAACTCAATGTTTAGAATGACGCACGGTGTTCTTAGTGTTGTAATGTCAACTCAAACAACACGAGGCGAGAGCTGGGGCATCTACTGATGGCATAGTAACTCCCCTGCTTGACCGATTGATTAAGGCAAGATAATCTCCCACACGACTCGATTTATTACTCCCTTTAATTATTTCCGACAATGCTATTGACTTGATTCGATGCCCCCCCCCCCCCCCCATTCTCTCTCTCTCTCGCTCTCTCTCTCTCTTCGTCTCTGTCTTCTTCCTCTCTCTCTCTCTCACTCCTGTCTCTCTGTTCCTCTCTCTCTCGTCTCTCTCTCTCTCTCTTCTCTCTCCTCATTTCGAGTTTCAAGATCTCCATCTCGCGTCCTCTGTCTCTCTCTTCTCCCTCCTCATCTGTCTATCTCTCTCTCTCCCTCTCTTCTCTGTCTCTGACTCTCTCTCGCTGTGTCCTGTCTCTCTCTCTCTCTCTCTCTCTCTCCTCGCACTCTCTCTCCTCTGCTCTCAGCTCTCTCTCTCTCTCTCCGTCGCGTCCGTCTCTCTCTCTCGTCTCTTCTTCGTCCTCCGTCTCTCTCTCTCTCTCTCTCTCTTCTCTCTCTCTCTCGTCTCTCTCTCTCCTCTTCTCTCTCTCTCTCTCTCTCTCCATTTCGAGTTTCAAGATCTCCATCTCGCGGTCCTGTCCTCTTCTCTTTCCCTCTCTCTGTCTCTCTCTTCTCTCCTCTCTCTCTCTGTCTCTGTCTCTGTCTCTCTCTCATCTGTGTCTCTGTCTGGTCTCTCTCTCTCTCTCTCTCTCGTCCTCTCTCTCAACCTCCAGGCTCTCTCTCTCTCTCTCTCTGTGTCGCTGTCCTGTCTCTCTCTCTCGCTCTCTCTCTCTCTCTCTCTCTCTCTTTCTCTCTTCTCTCTCTCTCGCTCTCTCCTCTCTCTGTCTCTCTCTCTCTTCTCTCCTCTCCCCCCCCTCTCTCTCTCTCTCTCTCTCTCATCGGCTCTCATCTCTCTCTCTCTCTCCTCTCTCTCCTTCTCTTCTCTCTCTCTCTCTCTCTCCCGCTCTCGCCTCCCCCCTCCATACTTCCCGGATCCGCAAACACATACCCGCAAATAACCCCACTCGCTGCTGCTACTACCACTACGACTAACTACTATCTTACTAGAACTACTACTACTACTACTACCACTACTACTACCACGTAAACTACTACTACCACTTTCAATGCTAACTGGCCGCGACCTCTCTCGCCTCTGACTTTCACTGGCGAAAGATAGGCCGGGGGGGGGCGTTTGACGCGTTGCGGAATGCTAAGGCACCAGCCCTTCTTCGAGGCGTGGCTGGAGACACTCAGAGCAAAACTCTTCGAAGAGAGAGAAAAAAGTCTGGAACCAGTGCCTGATAGTATCGTTCAGTTTTTCGTTCACTAAAATCGTGTGAACGATAATCCTCTTTTTCTTTCACTGTTCGAGTATCGGTGGTCGTAAAAAAAAGTTACTTTTGTTTGATGAGTATTGTGATGTGGTTGTGATTTTTTCTTTTTCTTCTAGGGATTAGTAAATTAAAGCAACATAGGATTCGTTTCTCGTTTATTTGTTATAAACCACATTTGTTTGGACTTGTTGAGATTTTTTGGTCGTGGCAGTTTGTTAAGACTCTGATCCTGTTGGCCAGGAAAGCGTGAAAAAAGGTCAGTGGGGGGGCACGGAATGATTTTATTATGATTGCTTACCATTAGCATTAATCAGTGATATCATCATTATAACAAATAGTTAAGAGTGTTGCTTGCCCTAGTATGTCGGACGCTATCGGTCATTATTCCGGAAACTTTCTTTTGAGTACGCATATAGCAGACAGAAGCGATGGCACGCGCGCACGTACACCCACACACATACCTACGCCACACACACACGCGCGGCACATACACACACACATGCCACATATGAACGCACGCGCGCACGCACGCAACGCGCGCACGCGCGCACGCACACGCACTCGCACCCACGCACACGCACCACGCACAACCGGCGCACGCACTACGAAACGGAACACACACACACACACACACACACACACACGGCCTCCCTTACATTCTCGAAAATACACATACGCGCGCAACTGCACACGGCACACACACACACACACACACACAACACACACACAACATCACCACGCCAACGAACACGCACACGCACACGCACTGCACGCGCCACGCGCACCACACACACGAGACGGGGCGCAATAACCTAGACACACACACACACAAACCACACCAACGCAACGTCGCTCCGACGCACGCACTCACGCGCACCACGCATCACGCACGACGCACACACACACACACACACAACACCACCCGCAACGCTCCCTGACATTTTACCGAAAATGACATTCTAGTTGCAGTCATGAGAATTTAGTCTGTCTCTCGTTACTCGTAGAATCC
>CM065685.1:26894509-26897708 GCA_017654935.2 Phymorhynchus buccinoides | reverse complement strand
TTATTATCATTATTAATTTATTATTTCAACTCCTGCATACTTATTGTGTGACTAAATTTTTCGGGGTATTTCTGTATGCAATGTGTTTAATGCATTTTCAGCAGTACTAAAAGTGCATTTGACCCATAGATATGAAATCTAACCGACAAATGTTTTGACGAGCCGTCGCATTGCTTTCATTTCTGAATAGAGTTGTTCTGCAGATACTTCATGGTTCACTAGGGTAACAATATAACCCTTCTACCTTGCCGATCACTACACGTTGCGAACGTGCTGTGAGCGTAGACGCGTTTCGAAGCTAGGGGTTCGGATTGCCTACCAAACCTTTGGTGGGGAGTGGGTGTGTGGGTGGTAAGCGCCAGCGCAACGGACAAGTATGGTGAGGGGGGCGGTTTGCAGAGCAGCACAGGACAAGGAAGAGCGGATCAGGTTTAAAGTTATAGCGTCTTAGTACGTGCTACAAAAATACTTTGTGATTGTTTATTGTTGTAACCCTAAAAAAAATTGTAATCAAAATTCAAAATCTATGCCTTAATGAAAACACTGATGTGAATTTAAAGGAGACAACAAAAAAGAATAAAATATACAACCATGTTTGGTGGCGGATCATCCAGTCATGGACCAGGGGAGGAGACAGTTCCAATGGTGAAATTGGTGATAGATCGACTGGGTCGGGTGGGGGGGGAGGTGGGGGGGGCGTTACCCACCCAGAAGGTTGGCGATAATTGGAATGCAGACAGATTCGGGTCAAGGCGTTCTCGTGAGAGGAATAAGTCTAAAACTAAAGCAGTCGCTTACATTTCTTCCTCTTTTTCTGAAAGGGGTGTGACCCCCTCTCAAAATCCCTTGATGTAGTTACCCAAGTCCAAAGACATGCAACAATATAACACCAATGAGGTCTATACATCAAATAACATAAAAATAAAATGAAACATCTTTGATCCATCTAAACGGCATAGTCTAGCAAATTGTAGCAAGTCTTTGTTTGGTGACGATTGAGTTTTTAAAAGAGCCCAATCCATAAAAGAACAAACTTACTAAAAATATATTTGTATCTATAAGCAAGAAGCGCACTTTACTACTACTTTTAGGGTATGTCTAGCTCAGACAATATTTCATTGTACATTGGACACATACTTATTGGAAACCATACCAGCCAACTGTCAGACATTGTGGAAAAAAACCAGTTATAATCAAAACAAATCAGTCATTATCACTATCATCCACCTAATGAAACCAAGCATACGGATGTCTACACAAGTTGTGTGTCAGTCAGTCCTGTCTGACTAGCCACGACTTCCCGATACAAAGGAGGCAATTACTATTCTGGAGAACTTGGCATAGTGTTAAATGTAAAGAAGTCTTGCCCAAAATACCCCCACTCTCCTGGACAAAAATATTATAGACAGCTGTTGTTGGGGAAGGTCCCCAAAGGCAAAAATAATCCTTTTTTGCTGCAGTGCTAGTAAGAGCCAGTGCAAATGCCTCCGAGTTTGGGATTCAATATTATTCGCAAAAGATAAACAATTTTACCATGATTTGCCATCTCAAGATTCACACTGTGATATGGAACATGGATCAAAGGTAAACCTACTTTTGAGAACAACGAATAAACCAGTGAAACCTGGTTGAACCATGCAGGCCCTCAGCTCTAACAAGCGCTATCAATTTCAATCATATGAATTCGCATTAGCGACTTAATTGAAGAGTGGGTTTTTTCTATGTTGTCTGTACCTGTTCATCTTCAAAGGTGTGGAAGTGGTGTGATGGTGTAGAACGTAAGGGGAGGGTGACAGAAGTAGAATTGGGATGCAACTGAATTTTTTGGATTTGTTTTACAAAAGTCACAGGGGGCATGTGCGGAAGGGGTTAAGGGGGCAGAAGCTATGGATAAGGGGATATATCTCATACATGTACACTTCAGAACGAATATAATTTCAGTATCAGACTTTTTAAAGACATTGATGTAAATTATTGTAAGAAAAAATGGAGCCTTTGACTCCCCCTTCCCTCTCCCTCTTTCTCTCTCTCCCTCCACCTCTCTCTCTCTATCTCTATCTCTCTGCTTCATTTTGGGGGGAGCATGTCTCCTCCCCCTCCTATGTTCTAGGAGGAGGGTGGGTCAGACATGCTTCCTGTTTGCATCGCATAATGCAATTGATTGTAAAGAGGGTTGTCTCCATATTTCTATGTCACTGATAGACTACCTACAACCTTTGAGGATATTTTCTGCAGCGGTTTTCAGGGTTTTGTGAGGACAGAAACAAAGCAACAACAAAGAAGCTACAAAAATCGCAATACCTCACCATTCTGGAATGAAGTAGAGGGCTAATAAAGCAATATTGGAAAACAATGCAACTATGTCCCTACTACTTATAGTACAAGCTATTTAGGTTGTACATTAACTCTCTCTCTCTCTCTCTTTTGGTTTCTTGTTGCCGGCTTGTTCCAACCCCCCCATTTTGGGGGGGCAGGAAGACATGTCTGCCACCCCTTCATCTGAGGCCGGTGTGGGTGTGTGTGTGTGTGGGCGGGGGGGGGCAAGCCCCCCCCCCCCTGTTCCTACGCCTCTGACCCGTGGGCCTAACACATGCCAAACAAGACTGTCACACCACACGACTCTTACAAGATCTTACAAGAAAAATTGGCTGAAATTTAACCCCCCCCTCCCCCAAACTCCCCCCCCCCACGCCCCTATAATAATATTAGGTAACGATTAAGTAAAAAAAAAAACAAAAATAATAGAAGTAAGCTTACATATTCCAGGAGACATAAAGAGACGGCTTTTAGCTGATTTTATCTATTTTGTTTATATATATATATATATTGCATATATATCTATATATATATATATATATATATATAGATATATATATATTATTCATATACACACACATTCATTCGAATACATTTCATTTCTCTCTATATTATATAGAATGAATATATATGTATATATATGTTTATATATGGTATATATAGCAGGAAAAAAAGAACTCTCCTTCGTTCTTTCTTTCTTTCTTTCCGTCTAATTTCCCTTTGCGTCTAGGTGCATTATTTTTCAACGTCAGTCTTTTTGTTATTTGCCATTCCTTTTGTGGCATTTTATTTTCTATTGCATCAGTAACTCTCATTTTCTGTCCGTCCTATCTCTTTCTCTCTCTTCTTTTTGTTTCTGTGTATCTCTGTATCTGTCTAGGTC
>CM065685.1:26879509-26889509 GCA_017654935.2 Phymorhynchus buccinoides | reverse complement strand
AACCTTTTCTAAAGCATTAACATTTCCTGTGAGACCCCATACTTCTGCACCATAGCTAAGTATGGGTTGGATTTGGGCATCAAACAGTTTGAAAAATATGGCTGGAGATTTTTCACCCAAAGACCACAGAAGCCTGAATATCTGGATTACTTTTTGTCAAGCCTTGCTAGCCATGTCATTAAAACTATATGTGAATGACAATCTTGTAGAAAGAATAATTCCTATATATTTATGCATGTTCACTACTGTCATCTTTGAATGACCATACAACCACTGTTCTTGTTGTGCTAGGTAACCACCATTTCTAAACACTACTATGTTTGACTTATTTAAGTTAACGATTAGGCCAAGCTTTTTTGCTCTGTCATGTAAATTGTTTAACTGATGTTGTAACCCACTAACTGAATCTGAAAGCAAAATAATATCATCAGCAAACATAAGGATAACAAGTTCTAAAAAATCTGGTACGAGTTGAAGCCCATGTTTCCCTTTTTTGAATAATTTCTTCTGCTAATTCATTTATGAAGATTGAAAAAAGAAGTGGACTACAAATTTCCCCTTGCTTTAGCCCGATTGGACACGAAAAAGCTTCTCCTAGTTTATTACAATTTCTAACTCTTCCTTTCACTACGCTGTACATACTAGTTAGTGCCCTATACATTTTCCCATGAATCCCCTTTTTCTTCAGAATAGACCATAAATTATTACGTACAACCGAATCGAAAGCCTTTCTGAAGTCAATAAAAGCAACGTATAATTTCTTGTGTAATAACAACTGTTTTTGAATCAAAGAAAATAATGTAAATACATGATCAATAGTACTATACTTTTTCCTAAAACCAGCTTGACATTCATTAACAGTATCATTCTCTTCTACCCATTTTGTTAATCTGGCATTCAATATATGGCTGTATATCTTACTACAAATGTTCAATAAAGAGAGGGGGAGGGGGGTAAGTAGGCCGAAACGATAGACACAAAGAGACTGAGAAACAGAGACATATACAGAAAGAGAGAGAGAGAGAGAGAGAGAGAGAGAGAGAGAGAGAGAGAGAGAGAGAGAGAGAGAGAGAGAGAGAGAGAGAGAGAGAGAGAGAGAGAGAGAGAGAGAGAGAGAGAGAGAGAGAGAGAGAGAGAGAGACAGACAGACAGATAGAGAGCGACATACAGACATACAGACAGACAGAGAGAGACTCCCACAGAGAAAGGTAAGTAGGTCTAATAAACGACAAGAGCAGTGAAACGCACGGAAGGTAAAAGCTCTAATTTCCCAGTGGAAGGCGGCCATGGGAACTTCTCTGTCCTGCTCCCGACACCTTCGTTACGGCGGTTCATTAGTCAGACGTTAGCGGTATGTCTGCCGAGTTTCCACTCTTTCTACTCCTGTCTTCTTCATAGATTTTTGGCTCACTCGTGTCAACGACACGAAAGCGAGTCTATGTTTTTAGAGGAGGACGGATGAGGGTTTTTTTGCTAGAAACACGTCGAGGTCACCAGAATGACAGTCTTTTTCAAGGATCGGAACACTCACCTCGCTCTGGTTTCCTAGAAATTAAACCGTCAAAACGGCGATTCCTCCTTGGCGGAGATGCCGGAGAGAGTAGCCAGATTGGATGAGGTGGGTGGAGGCCACTCATTGTTGTTGAAACGTTTTAATATTTTTGTAGTGCAGTAAAAAAAAAAAAGAGAAGAGCTATTTCCTTTGTTGTGAGCGAAACTCCTTTAGATAAACTATAAAATTTATGAGAAAAAACAACAACAAAGGTTTGTATTGCGAAAATGTCGCGCAAGCAATTTGGTCTAAACGCAGGCGGTCATTAGAAAAGAGACGACACACGTCTTCTCTTTGGGTAAACTAATTTGACTTCCAGCGCCTCCGCCAAGGAGGAATCGCCGATTTGACGGTTTGATTTCTAGGAAACCAGAGAAAAGTGAGTGTTGCAATCTAAGTAAAGGGTCTTTTCCTGGTGATCTCGACGTGTTTCTTACAAAAACTCATCCGTCAGGGTGCCCCTTTAATGCTTGTTCGGTTTTCCGGGTGTCTGTCGGTCTGTCTGTATGTGTTTCTGTCTGTCTGTGGTAACTTTAACGTTGGCTTTTTTTCTCGGTATCTAAAAGGCGTTCATCGGTCAAACTTTGCACACATTAATATAGATGTCTATCTATGCAAGCTTTCAGACATTAGTGATTTTGATCACTAAATGCTTAAGACAACACCGTTAACAGATAGCAAACTGATAGCATTTTAGGTTAGTGGGTTAGAGAGTATTGAATCCGCAACGTGAGTTAAGAAAGAAAGTCATCAACAGTGAACGTCTAGCCCATTGCGTAGAGCGTTTGTCTCTCATGCGAATGTTCGATTCTCAGCAAGGGCACTTTTATGTTATGTTATTTTATTTTTTATTTAGTTGTATCTATTAACGATAGTTCCATTACATACATACGCACACACACACACTCGCGCGCACACACGCACATACACGCGCACACACAAATACACACACACACACACACGCGCGTGCGCGCACACATACTTTTGCTATGCTGACTACAAAAGATTATAAGCCATTCAATCATAAGTATTCATGGTTATGACGTCACAAAGAAATGATGTCATCTTTGTGACGTAGAAAAAAGAAATGACGCACAGTACCATAACAAATTTTAAAAAAAAACCGATTAGGGTGTTATGATAAATAAGTACCTGTCATTAAATATCTACCTCTCGCATGAGAACTGTACCCATCTAACCCTAACCCTATCCCTATCCCTAACCCTAACCCTATCCCTAACCACGGAAAGAACCAAAAAATAGAGCAGGAGGGTGTAAATCTACATATTTGCCGATAAATCGATGTACAAGTCCATAAATCCATAATCCGTAAAATTCACAATGGCGGACAAACAAACGATTCTGATTGGCTACGCTAGGACTACTTCTAATGCGCATGCGCAGAGGTAAATATTTCATAGGACTACTTATTCATTATGACAAGGGGATACGATAGGGACACATCCTTATATATGTTTTTCTTATTTCTTTTCTTATTATTGCAGTACCTCCAGGATCGTCCCAATATCTTTATATCTATGAATATCCAACATGTGCCTGTTCGAGTGAACCTTGAAGGCTTTGTCTCTTGTGTTTTTTAAAATTTGTATTCTTACTCTAAACACTTTTATTAGCTCTGTGTCTCTCGCCCTCTCTCTCAGTATATACGTATGTGTTTCTATCTGCCTTTGTCTGCCTTTCGGTGTTTCTTTGTCAGCATGTTCTTTCTTCTTTATTTTTTTTTGTGTGTGTGTGTGTGTGTTGTCTTTTGTCTTTGAGTCTGCTTGTCACCCCCTCCTCTCTCTCTCTCTCTCTCTCTCTCTCTCTCTCTCTCTCTCTATATATATATATATATATATATATATATATATATATATATATGGTAGTAGGAGAAGTAATTTGTAGTGATAGAGGTGTTTTTCATTTATTTATTTGCTTGTTTGTTTATTTGGTTGGTTATTTTTCAGTTTTGTTTTGTTTTTATTGCTGATGTTGATGCTCTGCCTACCGTGTCGTTGCTATATTACTGTCAGTTGTTGTTTCTGTTGGCGATGTTCCTATATTCCAATGTTCATTTATAGTAGTAGTTATGCATTGCATGCTTAGAACCAAGGACAGAATGGAAGAATAGGCCCAGCCTAAATTTTTAT
Source organism: Phymorhynchus buccinoides (assembly GCA_017654935.2). NCBI lineage: Eukaryota > Metazoa > Mollusca > Gastropoda > Neogastropoda > Raphitomidae > Phymorhynchus > Phymorhynchus buccinoides. Next base: position 26,885,807 of record CM065685.1, on the reverse strand, counting down.
CCTTGTAAAATAAAGTATCTGAGTCTGAGTCTGAGTCTGAGTCTCTCTCTCCGTGTCTACATGTCACTCCTTTACTCTCTCTCTCTCTCTCTCTCTCTCTCTCTCTCTCTCTGCCTCGCTCTCGCTCTCGCACTCGTCCTGTTTTTCGTCATTTCCAATGACATTGTCAGAATCGTATTGAATAGCGGACAACGAGATTGAAAAAAACCTTATAATTATTTTAATTTAGTTTCCATTCAGATGGGCGTTTCATTACACCCTATTTTGTACAACAACAATTGCGGTGTTGTCCGATTGGTTTGCCTGAGACTGGTAAAAGGTCATATAATTTCGAAATTGAACAAAGGGTAAATACTCTCTTGTTCTAATTAACTCCCCTCCACCAAAGTTGATTACGATACCATTCACCTAGCAGTGCGTGGGTCAGAACCAAAGTGAGACAAACAAAGCATCATTTTAAAAATAGAATTTGGCCAAGTTCGCCTTTATGACCCTCCACCCACACAGTACACATCAACAATGGTGGAGAGGACAACATACAATTTCGTTTTGAGTATTCTTAGTGGCTGTGTTTTGGCGCACTTTTAGCGTGGTTGTCTTCTTAAGGTCTGTGTGCACGTTCACGTTAACGTTATTCACAAGATATTTATATTTCCCCATATGTGGCAACAACACAGTGATAGCCCACTCTTAATATGACTGACAACTCACTGTGTTGCCATGGGGAAATAGAGATATATTGTGAATATTGCTAACGTATACAAAGACCTTAATATGACTTACAGCTCACTGTGTTGCCATGGGGAAATAGAGATATCTTGGCATAGTGCTAACGTATACAAAGACCTTAATATGACTTACAGCTCACTGTGTTGCCATGGGGAAATAGAGATATCTTGGCATAGTGCTAACGTATACAAAGACCTTAATATGACTTACAGCTCACTGTGTTGCCATGGGGAAATAGATATATCTTGTGAATATTGCTAACGTATACAAAGACCTTAATATGACTTACAGCTCACTGTGTTGCCATGGGGAAACATAAATATCTTGTGAATAGTGTAAAGGTGTGTGTACACGTTAACGCTATTCACGAGATATTTCTATTTCTCCATGACAACACAGTGATAGTCCACTCGTAATAGACTTACAGCTCACTGTGTTGCCATGGGAAAATATAAATATCTTGTGATAATGTTAACGTGTACATATACCTTAATATGTCTTACAGCTCAATGTGTTGCCATGGGGAAATAGAGATATCTTGTGAATATTGCTAAACCTTAATATGACTTACAGCTCACTGTGTTGCCATGTGGAAATATAAATATCTTGTGAATAGTGTAAAGGTCTGTGTACACGTTAACGTTATTCACGATATATTTCTATTTCCCCATGACAACACAGTGGTAGCCCACTCGTAATAGACTTACAACTCACTGTGTTGCCATGGGGAAATAGATATATCTTGTGAATATTGCTAACGTGTACATATACTTTAATATGTCTTACAGCTCACTGTGTTGCCATGGGGAAATAGAGATATCTTGTGAATATTGCTAACGTGTACAGATACCTTAATATGTCTTGCAGCTCACTGTGTTGCCACGTGGAAATATAAAAATCTTGTGAATAGTGTAAAGGTCTGTGTACATGTTACCGTTATTCGCGAGCTATTTGTATTTATCCACACAGTGATAGCGCACTCTTAATATGACTTACAGCTCACTGTGCTGCCATGGGGAAATATAAATAGCTTGTGAATAATGTAAAGGTATGTGTACACGTTAACGTTATTCACGATACATTTCTATTTCCCCATGGCAAACAGTGACAGCACACTCTTAATATGACTTACAGCTCACTGTGTTGCCATGGGGAAATAGAGATATCTTGTGAATATTGCTAACGTGTACATATACTTTAATATGTCTTACAGCTCACTGTGTTGCCATGGGGAAGTATAAATATGTTGTGAATATTGCTAACGTGTACAGATACCTTAATATGTCTTTCAGCTCACTGCGTTGCCATGTGGAAATATAAATATCTTGTGAATAATGTAAAGGTATGTGTACACGTTAACGTTATTCACGATATATTTCTATTTCCCCATGGCAAACAGTGACATCACACTCTTAATATGACTTACAGCTCACTGTGTTGCCATGAGGAAATAGACATATTTTGTGAATATTGCTAACGTGTACATAAACTTTAATATGTCTTACAGCTCACTGTGTTGCCATGGGGAAGTAGAGATATCTTGTGAATATTGCTAACGTGTGTGACGTAAGTGTCCCGCGCGAACCGCTTTCTTTATTTCTTATCTACACCCCCCCCCTTCTCCCCTCCCCCCCCCCCCCCCTCTCTCCTTTTCATTTCTCGACCAGCCACCACTTTAATTGCCCGGCCGCTTCAAAGAGAACGCCGATTAAGGCCGTTGTCTGTTTGAAGTTCGATTTGTCTCCCCGGTCAGCATGTAACCCCTACCGAGGTTATCTCCCTTCACCCCCCCCCCCCTCTCTTATCTACCCTCCTCACCATGAGAAAGTGACAACCACGGTCAATTCCCTTTGAAGACGGTTTTGCCTTTCCTATCATGAGCAAGGTTAGGAATGTCCGGCACGTGATAATGCTGTAATCGGCGCGTGATTGTTCTGTACATTTTGAACATCATCTTGTGATGTGTCGACTGCTATAAACCAATGACAGGCTTTCATTGTTTGAAAGTGAAGGCTATAATTGGAGTGGTGAGAAAAAGTTGTCACACAAGACGCTGAAACGTAGCTAGAGCAACACTCCCAGCCTGTCATAATAAGCCCACTAGTAAGTATTATTGATGGCAGGTGATTGAGATCTGGTTTGTTTGACCCTAGTTTTGATCTAGATCCTATGTTCAATGATGAATAAGGAGTAGATAGATATGTTATAGAAAAGAAGTGGTAAACATTCTATTCTATTTATGTGCACTGATTATTTGTGTGTGTGTGTTTTTGACTTGAACACTTTTGGTACCAGAACCGGAGTTTATGCCTACTAACCCTTTTGTCTATTTTTAGTAGGAAACCTATGGGCCGCAATCTTGCACTTTATGATACCATTCCTTTCCAGGTGTTGGATGGAGAGTGATGTTGGATTGATCACCTTTTATGTTTTACTGATCTCAGTTTGTTAACTGAAATTCAGTTTATTTATTAACTAGTGCTATTGTACAAGGGAAGCCTTCTAGCCGGTTGGGATTCACTAATGCCCTGCCGACTGAAGCCCCTTGTCTCTAAGCCATAGAGATCTACATCCACCTTCTCCTGTGATTATCAGCAGGGCATCGTGGTCAGGAAGATTATCCCTGACTCACAAGCACCAAGACGGGAAAGACGCCCCGCACCCAGAATCCGTGAGGAGACCACGCCTGAACCGTGCCATCCCGCGAAGCCGTAACCGGAACGACTGGGAGCTACTCTCACCTGATGAGCAAGCCCAGCCAACCCAGCACTCGCCGATCACCATGGAGGACCCTGACAACAGCTAAGTCCCCCGGACTGCGCCAATCATTTGAACTTTCCTACGGACACTGAAGATAATTAGTAACCCTTCCGGCATGGGGCGAACCTTATAGAAAGACAAAAGTCTTGTAAATCCTTTCGGATTCCATTGTTTTTCATTCACATTTTGTTTTGGCGCCATTGAGCTGCTTTATTATTATTGTTGCATAATCTTATGCAGATTTTGGGAGTAAATAAAATACAAGTGTCAAATAATCCTGAACCCTTTGGTCAGACTGATGAGAGTGGGAGTCTTGTAATTTCATGTAAAACCCTACTTCTCTCTGTCTGCCATTTAGAGCAATTCAACCACTTGTATTTCTTACAACCATACGAGCCAGAACCCGGGCACAAATATAAATTTATTAGATGAAAAGGGGCCTGGAAAGTTGCTCATCTCCCATACCCTAGAGAAGTGGGTTAAAGGCAAATTTTCTACTTGAAAATTTAACACACTAAAAGTCTCCCCTATGGACTTAGCCTTTTAACCCATTACCTCGTCACAACGTGTACATATACCTTAATATGTCTTTCAGCTCACTGCGTTGTCATGTGGAAATATAAATATCTTGTGAATAGTGTAAAGGTATGTGTACACGTTAACGTTATTTACGATATATTTCTACTTTCCCATGGCAACACAATGATAGCCCACTCTTAATATGACTTACAACTCACTGTGTTGTCATGGGGAAATATAATTATCTTGTGAATAATGTTAACGTGTACAGATACCTTAATATGACTTGCAGCTCACTGTGTTGTCATGGGGAAATAGAATTATCTTGTGAATAATGTTAACGTGTACAGAGACCTTAATATGACTTGCAGCTCACTGTGTTGCCATGGGGAAATATAATTATCTTGTGAATAGTGTAAAGGTCTGTGTACGCGTTAACGTTATTCACGATATATTTCTATTTCCCCGTGGCAACACAGTGACAGCATACTCTTAATATGACTTACAGCTCACAGTGTTGTCATGGGTGAATAGAAATATCTTGTGAATAGTGTTAACGTATACCTAGACCTTTATATTCACGTGATATTTATATTTCCCTATGGCAACACAGTGATAGCCCACTCTTAATAATCATGACTTACAGCTCACTGTGTTGCCATGGGAAAATAGAAATATCTTGTGAATAGCGTTAACGTGTACACAGACATTTATCAGTATGAAGCACTCACAATTCGTAAGATCATTTTGTTTTCATCCAGTGGTTTAGCTAAATGGGATTCACGGGCTCCGAGTGCTATAATATCGAACGCATTATAATATTAGTAGGCTACGCAAGAACGACTTAAACCTAATCATAGTTTATATTCAGACGGTTGCCTACAGATAACAGCTTAATACGTTCTTCGTTGTATTAGTTCATTCAGCTAATGGAAGTGTCTGTGAGAAATGTACCTTAGATAATATAACCTGTCTAACATCGTGCCTGTCTCCCCCCGGCCTGCTTGACGCCGGGATATGTTATGAAAGAAAACACCAAGTACAAACAAGCCTGTTGAAAGGATACAAGACAAAAAAAAGGCTAGATTATATCTAAGAAAGAAAGAATGAAAGGAAAAGAAAGAAAAGTAAATGAGAGAGTTATTCGGTTTGTTCCTCTGTGATCTTTCTTCTTGTTCTTCTTGTTCTTGTTCTTGTTCTTCTTGTTCTTGTTCTTGTTCTTCTTCTTCTTCTTGTTCTTGTTCTTCTTGTTCTTCTTGTTCTTCTTCTTGTTCTTCTTCTTTCTTGTTCTTGTTCTTGTTCTTCTTGTTCTTGTTCTTGTTCTTCTTCTTGTTCTTGTTCTTCTTGTTCTTCTTCTTCTTCTTCTTCTTCTTCTTCTTCTTCTTCTTCTTCTTCTTCTTCTTCTTCTTCTTCTTCTTTCTTCTTCTTTCTTCTTTCTTCTTCTTCTTCTTCTTCTTCTTCTTTTCTTCTTCTTCTTCTTCTTCTTCTTCTTCTTCTTCTTCTTCTTCTTCTTCTTCTTCTTCTTCTTCTTCTTCTCCTTCTTCTTCCTTCTTCTTCTTCTTCTTCTTCTTCTTCTTCTTCTTCTTCTTCTTCTTCTTCTTCTTCTTCTTCTTCTTCTTCTTCTTCTTCTTCTTCGATCGTTCAGATAGTCTTCTGTCATAATTATGAGTGCTGATAGTGATACGTCATGCTGCCGTTATGCGCCTAACTAAGAAATACTTCTTAGGCCCAGCATGTTCGTCTTCGGCTGGAAAACAAACCAACAAGCGCGGATTCGCTATCGTTTGTGGCACGCTTTTCTTTCTCTTTTACAATATGTGCGACAAGTTTGGACCGACCGATCGACCGACAGACCGACAAAGTGAGTTATAGGTTTGTGGCTTGTGGCCACAAACAAACTCCGAGAAGCCTACCTTAAAAAACCCTTTCACCGCCAACGTCGCATTTTAGCACCACAATGATATAACACCCATGTCACTAAAAGGCATCAAATCAGGGTCTGTTTTCCAAAGACCCTATTTTTCTTACTTTTGGGACGTAGGGATAGGCCTTGCTTCATACAAGTCACAGAGGAATCCCCAATATTGCAGACATTTTTTTTTTCTCTACCCAGGTAAGTTTAATGGACATTTTTGGTTGAAAAAATAGCTGGCGGCGAAAGGGTTAAAAAACCCAAAAACACACACACACACACAAAATGAAAAAAATAGAGAAATGGAACAAGGAAAAAAAGAGGAGAGGAAGGAAAAAAGAAAAGAAAGGGTTAAACGTGAAGGCGGAAGTGGTGGTG
>CM065685.1:26872009-26874509 GCA_017654935.2 Phymorhynchus buccinoides | reverse complement strand
GGGCGGGTAAGAAGCCCACCCCAATTATCTCGTGAAATGAAGCAAATTTCAGTCTCATTTTGCCCATGAGACGAGCGTTAATGTCTTGCATTCGTCTCATGGGCAAATTTGACTGAAATTTTCTTTATTTCATGAGATAATTGGGGTGGGCTTCTTACCCGCCCATGCGCTTTTTACCCCGTCTTCCCCTATGAAATGTGGTGAAAAGTCCGTCTGCTTTTGGTTTTTAGACAGGAATCGTGCAACGCAAACCACCACAACAAATAAAAACAGGAATGTAGAAAGAAAGGGCCGCAAGACCCATGCAAACCTTATTAGGCTAAATTTGACATTTATGCCCGTCAACCCGGTCAAGAACGATAATCTGTTGACTGAAAGAGCAATCGCTATGTTCTTTTCTGTTACAAATTATCGTTCTTGACGCCAGCAGACGGGCATAAATGTGAATATAGCCCCTTATTATATATCATACCTACATGCTTCGAAAGAATCTTTCGCTCTAAGCGTGATCTATATATAATTATTTTGTTTATAGACACAGAGAGGAGCAGCCAGAGCCAAATGTCCATCATCGACCTGATTTATTCTAACGATTATAACCAAATCCTTATTATTACCATTCCGCTAATTGTTTGTTCGCCCAGATGTCCGTTTGGCCGAACGTCTGTCGGTGGTTTATTGTTTTTTGTTTGTGGCTCAAGCCACAAACCTATAACTCACTTTGTCGGTCGGTCGGTCGGTCTGTCGGTCTGTCTGTCGGTCGGTCTGTCTGTCCAAAATTGTCGCACATTTTGACAAAATTGTCGCACTTCAAATCGAGGCTACACTTCTGGCCGCTCTTTAAAATGATGTATTTTAAAAGCGTACAAAATAATAAACATACGTAATACAGACACTACAACAGACACGACGAGTATGCGGTGCTTCTTTTGATGAGTATAAGTAGGATACATAGTTTTAAATGTTTTCCAAAAGATATAAAAAGTTACGAAATGGTGCAGAGATAACATTCTGGTTTACAGATTAAAATTATTGAAAAGCCAGGGGAGGTAACTCATGATTGGAGTGGTAAAAATAGACCGCGTGCCACAAACTATTGCGATTTCGCGCTTGTTTAATTTAGTTTTTTTGTTTGTTTTGTTTTTGTCCGTCTAATATTACGATTAGTGGATAAACGTTAACCCCTTTACTGCCACCAACGTATTACGTACTGACCTGATGACATCACTGATGATGTCATCAGATGCAGAGGAATAACCCTGATATGCTGGCTTTTGCTCTAACACAGTCAAGAGAGTTATATCCCCAGACCATTTGCCAGATTGGCTCTATCAGTTGTCCTTTTTTTATGGCATGATTTGTCCAATGATGTTTTCTTTAATTTTCTCTGGCAGTCAAGGGGTTAAATGAATGACACGCGCCCACACCCACACACCCACGCACCCCACCCACCCCAACCACCCCAACCACATCACACCCACACCCACACACCCACGCACCCCACCCACCCCACCCACCCCAACCAAATCACACCAACACCCACACACACACCCACACACACAAAACACCCCCCCACACACACACACATCCACACCCACATCCACACCCACACAACAACACGCATTTCTGTTTTATGATAACACAAGTGTATTATATTGCTTTACAGAAACGCCCCACCCTCACCCCCACACTCCTTACACACTCTTGATTTTTTTTATTTTTTAAGCATAGCAATATTTCAGAAAAAGGTGACGTTTAAAACCAGGACTGGATTTGTTTTTAAAGGGGGAGGGTGGGGGGGGGGGGGGGTATCTATGTTTTACACAACCATTCTGAGGCTTCTTTGTGGATGTATTTTAGGGGAAAGATTTGAGTGCAAGACTTGCAGATTGACTCTTTAGTAGTTTGCATTACTTTAAATGGGCACCCTGACGGATGAGTTTTTGCAGGAAACACGTCGAGGTCGTCAGAAAGGCAGCCTTTTTCGGGGATCGGAACACTCACTTTGCTCTGGTTTCCTATAAATCAAACCGTCAAAACGGCGATTCCTCCTTGGCGGAGTTGCCGGAGAGAGAAGCCATTTTGGACGGGGTGGGTGGAGGCCACTGAGAGAGGGTGAAACTTTTTCTTCTTTGTAGTGAAGTTAAAACAAATCGGAGCTATTTCCTTTGTTGTGAGCGAAACTCCTTTTAGCAAACTGTATTAAAAACTGTGTAAAAAGGCTTGCATTGTGGACATTTCGTGGAAACGATTTGGTCTAACTCAGGCGGCTATTAGAATCTCTTTCACTGAATGAATCTGACTTCCGTGTGTATTGTGTGTGTGTGTATATATAGCAACAAATGGTTTTAACTATTACTTCTATATATATATATAGAAGTAATAGTTAAAACCCTTTGTTGCTGAGCTCCACGAAAGATAGTTTGGTGCTGTGGCTGCAGGAGTCTCCAAGGAGATAAGCCAGGAATATAGTGTGTGTGTGTGTGTGTGTGTGTGTGTG
>CM065685.1:26859509-26867009 GCA_017654935.2 Phymorhynchus buccinoides | reverse complement strand
ATGGTCATATGTGTGCTCTCTAACATCTTATCTTTCATATTGATAAAGGACAATCGTTGTTGTGGTATCTAACTACCCCAAAAGATGCCTTAAAATGAGTAGTTCAATGCATGTTCGAAAACCTCAGACACTCACCCTACCAGGTTTAAATGCTCATAACTCTAATACGGTACACATTACAAGAATGGTTCTTATGTCGTTGGAAAGAGACGTTCCTGAAGTTTGCACCCATACCATTTTCTCATAATGGTTATTTTGAAACTTAATGTCCCTTTCGGGACACATATTTCAAAGGCATTTTGCGCTAATGTGCAGTTGACCAAGAAACTTACAACCCTATTGCAGCACATAAGCCCAATAGAAAAAAATACCTTGTTGTTTGCTTTCGTGTTATTTGTATTCAAACGCTTCATTGTTAGCAAACACGAGATGTATGCAATAATAGTGATTACGAACAATGCAAAGCAAAGCACAAACGACAGCCATTACAACAACAATGACGACAACAACAACAACAACAACAACAACAACAACAACAACAACAACAACAACAACAACAACAGCTGCAGCAATGGGTATTGTGAAACCTAGGCGCACTCTGCACGAAATAGCAAACATCTGACGATGGCTTGGAGTCAAAAAACGGACTATCTTTAGATAGTCCATTGACATATTATTGAACTTATTACAAAAAAACTAATAACTTGTATGAAAAAAAGACTGCTGAAATATAAAAAAAGCAAAACCCCCTTTTTATATTTCTGTAGTCATTGTTTAATACAAGTTATTAGTTTTTGTAATAAATCCAATAATACGTCAATGGACTATCTAAAGATAGTCCGTTTTGACTCCAAGCCATTATTCAGATACAATTATATGTTAAAGCTTAAACATCTTGTTCATAGCCGTACACTGTTTTTTTATTTATGTTTTAAATCAAACAACATTACCCACCCACCCCTTTTTTTTCTCTCCCGTGGGTATACCGGGGGGGGGCTTCGTACAAATAGTGCCCCCGCCTTCTGGAAGTTCTGCGCTTGTAATTTTCTCTAATATGTCCCAATCTTTGACTCTGCCTTTTCCCCTTTGCTTGACTGTCTACTATCTTTCTGCCTTACTGGTCCTTTCTCCTACCTTTTTGTGTGTGTGTTTGTTTCGACACTTTTACAAAAAAGGTTTTCTCCTGCCAGGAAGACGGACATGTCAGGCCTACGTTTTTCTTAGTCAGGCGCATAACGGCCGGCAGCATGACGCATCTGCGCTCATATTATGACCAGACACTGTCTGAGCGATCGACGAAGAGGAAGAAACTCTATTACATTTTCATCAAAGCTACCACCACCCCCCTTTGAACGTTTAAAATGTGATAACTGGGGTACTGGTGGATTTAGCCCGAGTTCTTCATTTTAGAACTTGATCAATGTTCGCAACTACCCCATTTCCACTTTGTCTCACGCGTAGCACAAATTGGATTTCACAGCGAGGAGGCTGCTAGGTCTCTTCTCTGTGAAGTCCCAGTCCCGATCCAAGAACCCTACAGCCATTGGGTCTGATGAATAGTATATATATTTTAACTCCACAGGCGAGAGAGGGTCTGCACAAAGGGGAGACAATTAAACTGTGGGAGACGGCTTTAGACAAGGCGGCAGACTGAAGGGAAAGTGAGATGAATAATTGAAAATGCGAAAGTGTGAGGATAAAAGGCGATGAAAGCGTCGGTTCTTTTATTCATAGTCAAGTAGTGTTAGTACCATAGCTATTGTACGAGTGGGTGGTGGTTGTTTTTGCTGTTGTTATTTCCACTGAGACACGATACTTGTTACAGTGAAGCTTCTTCGCTGAGTCAGTCAGCTTGTTTGTTCGTTCATAGAAATATCTTTCTCACAACAGGCTTGCAGATTCAAAAATATCATTTTATCCCAATTTTGAGTTATGGGTGTTTTTGTGTTCTCTAACATCTCATCTTTCATATCTAATAAAGGATACTCTTTAATATGGCCTCTGAATGGTCTGTTAAATGTTGTGAAATGATTAGCTCAATGCATTTTCTTTAGTTAGGCTAGACTTTAGACTGCGTTTTCTCAAAATGACCAACACTCTCCCTACTAACTTTAAATGCACATAACTCTGGCATGAAACACGATACAATCATGGTTCTTGTGTCACTAGAAAGAGAATTATCTGCAGTTTGCAAATGTGTAATTTTCTCAGAATGGTCATTTTGACACTTAATCTCCCTTTCGTGGTGCTAGGTCACATATAGTATACATATATTTCTTAAAAGAGATTGTTGGTGCTTGCCACTAAGATGTTGTTGCTGCTGCTGCTGTTGCCCTCAAGGAAGAGACCATTAACCCTTTCCCCGACAGCCACATTTTAGCAAAAAATCTCCTTAAATTTACCTGGGTAGAGAACAAAATCCATCTGCAGTATTGGGGATTCTTCTGTGACATATATAAAATAAGGTCTATCCTTACTTCCCAAAACTAAGACAATAGGGTCTTTGGATAATAGACCCCAATTTGACGCCTTTTAGTGATATGGCTTGTACCCACGTGTCGTCATATCCGGCCACAAGGAGCGCCATATTATGGGAGACCGCCATCTTAGTCAGTAACTTTGTTTGAAAAATGCCAGATCGATGCTGCGTATTTGGCTGTTGTTCCAATTCGAAACTTATCTAATCTGTATTTATAACATCTGGATGTTTTCTTTACACATTTAGATAACATTTTCACTTTGCTTACACACAAATAAGGATTAAGATGGCGACACTTCCGTTGGAAGGGTCGAGATGCGCACGCAAGTGGGGGGGGGGGGGGGAGGAGCCATAGGTGTTAAATCACTGTGGTGCTAAAATGCGACTTTGGCGGTGAAAGGGTTAATTAGTCTTTGTTTCTTTGTTTCTCTTGCATGCTTACTTGTTTGTTCTCTTGCTTTGTTTCCTTTTGTCTGATGTTTGCTCGCGTGATGACTTATATCAAGCTAGTATCTGATTACATCATCAGTAAATGGCCCGCTACACTACATACGATTCGGATCTGAATGCGATGCGACTGTGACGATGTGAGTCATGATTCACGTGGAATTCATGTATTGGGTCTTCTGGAGTATAGGGTCATTATTGTTTTTAAACAGAGGTATTTCACATTAATCATGACTCACGTGGCCCAGTCGGATCGCATCCACATACGATTTTACGCGTGTGTGGCGCCGGCTTAAGCACGGTAGGGACATTTTGAAAAAAATAATAACAATAATAGAAACCGCTTTGATCTACATATTATTTTTGGCTCAGATAATTATTTCAAAAAAATGACAAAATCACATATCAAAATCGAAACATAGGCCTACTTAGATTAAAAAGACTGTATCAGGTCAGCAGTTTATTGATTAATGCTACCACCCACAATCAAATTTGCAGGAGGTTTTGCTCTTCTGCTTAAACCAGTCTAAAATATATATGAAAATCAAGTGATGAGTTAAATATCCCATTCTTTATTAAATATTATTTATTAACATTAATAGACATTTTGAAATCAACCTTGACTTTTCTTATAATAAAGAATATTTATATAGCGCGCGTTCTAGGCGTACTACTCATGTCGCTTTACAGAAACTAAGAATCGCCCCACATACAACATTACAGTCATATCAAACATACACAGACGCGCTCGCATACCCACCCTCACCCTCACGCTGTGACATATTCATAGACATAAAAACATGCACCTACGCATAACACACAAACGCGTCCACACACACACATGCACACACATACATTGCGCACGCGCACGCACGCACACGCACACGCACACACACACACACACACACACACACACACACACACACACACACGCACACACGCTCCCCAATCCTCTCCTCCCCATCCGCACACAAATCATTCACGCAGACCCATAGCATTTCAAGAAGTGAGGCTGAGATTGCGAACATTATTGCTGAGAGAAGAAGTGTGTGCAGCCCGAATTTCACAGAGACAAGTCTATGTGACTGAATATACCAAATACCAAATACCAAATATGGTCCAATGGCTGCTTCGACTCGGTTCCGCGCTTTTTCGTTTGTGCTTCGATCTCTGAATGTGATGCAGAAGATTTTTCTCTCATTTCCAATGCTTGTATTCTTGTTTCCCCCAAAGTTTGCAGTGAGGGTCCATGCTTCACACGAATACAGAAAGGTTGATATAACAAGAGAACGGAGTAGTCGGATCTTATATTTTGCTGTTGATGTTCTTACCCTTCCATATTGGTTACACATTTGTTTTGGTTAAAACACATTTCCGAAGGACCGGGTCATGAGTACGGATTAGACATTCAAAACTCTGATCTGTATGTAAATTAGGCTAAACTCCCAACAACGATTGGCTGTTGAGCCTAATTTACATACCGATCGGCGTTTTGAATGTCTGACTACAGGGGCCTGATGTTTTCGATTCAAATCCTACATTTGAGTTTGAGAAGTGATTTTACTCTGTCATTCCGTATTCCCGAACGTCGCATATACCGCGCACGGCTGCATGCATGCACAAACAAAACCTCAGGCCATTAGGAAATATATACCACTATAATTTACATCCCTACAGAGCAAACATTGAATAGAGGAACTACCTGCACCTGTACAATGCCTTCGTAGCGGATAGGAATTGTTTTCTTTCAAAACAGGTACACTGAGATAATAAGAGTGCTAAAGGGGCACCCTGACGGATGAGGTTTTGTTTTGCAGGAAACACGTCGAAATCACCAGGAAAATAAGCACCCTTTACAGAGATTGCAACACTCACTTTGCTCTGGTTTCCTAGAAATCAAACAGTCAAATTGGCGATTCCTCCTTGGCGGAGGTGCTGGAAGTCAGATACTTTCAGTGAAAGAGAATGCATGTACCTTCTCGTTTCTAATGGCCGCCTGAGTCGCTTAGACCAAATCACGAAATGTCCACAATACAAGCTTTTTATTTACAGTTTAACAAAAGGAGTTTCGCTCACATTATTGTTACTGAACTACAAGAAGAAAAAGCTTCAACCACTCTGAGTGTCCTCCAACCACCCCGTCCAGAATGGCTTCTTTCTCCGGCAACTCCGCCAAGAAGGAATCGCCGTTTTGACGGTTTGATTTCTAGGAAACCAGAGCAAAGTGAGTGTCCCGATCCTTGAAAAGGCTGTCTTTCTGGTGATCTCTGACGTGTTTCTTGCAAAAAAACACCTCATCCGTCAGGGTGTCCCTTTAAGAAATAAGTTTACACAATGGAATGTGCTTGCGCAATTTCAGCATCTCCTTGCAAAGTTTTACATCATGATGGTTTAAAAGTTTCTTATGGGTGGGGCATTATATTCGCCAGAAGACGAATAAATATAAGAATGCTGATCTCTTTTCTGTCTCTCATTGTCGATCTATTTGTATTTAGACAAGGTTTCAGAAAGGTAGGGATATTATTTTATGAATGACAGCAAAGGTTTAAGGTAATACTACCCTCTCTTCTTCTCTTCCTTTATCCCATCTTCTTCTTTTTTTATATGTATTATGATTTTTGACAGACAGTGAGTTTTGGTCGAGTTAATCTGAGTTATCAATATTTCAGTTTCACAAGACAAGCCTACAGACAGATGGAAATAGAGACACACACACTGGAAGACAGAGACACAACACAGAGAGAGAGAGAGGGGAGGGGGGAGGGAGGGATACGGATACGGATACGGATATTTGCGGATATTTAATCAATCAAGGCCATAGCCCCTCATGAGGGGGTGATACAATATAACATAGTCAGGCATAATCAGACATAATGAATAATAAGTACACACAAAGCAAAATATAAGCATTGCATGTGGGAATCATCAACCTCTAACTGCATAAGGTAGACCTGATTTTAAAGGCTTTATGCAAATATACTGCAAACATTTTAACGACATGTTCATTGGTTGACGACATTAACATTCCTAATCTAAACAAAGACGGTTGGCTGTAATACTTCCGAGGTATTAACCGAAACCTGAGATCACTCAATACAGGACAAGAAAAAAACAAAATGAATGTCATTTTCTGAGGCACATTTACATAATGGACAAATAAGGTCTCTCTCAACATGACGTCTATAACGGTAGTGATGTATCAGTAGGTCAGAAACTCCAAATCTGAATCTAGTCATAATAATTTTTAAATGTTTGTCAATATTCATAGATAAGTAAGTCGGAACACAATGATTCACATTAATTTGCCTAAACAAGTCAAATCTATTACTATTATCAATTCGGCTAGACAATTCCTGCCACTGACAATCAATCATCCTAGCACGTAGCACACACTTAAAACTGTTGATATATTCTACCCCTTGATTAAGCCAAGCATAACCAAATTCTTGTTCATAGAGTTTACGTTTCACTTTAGACACCCAATTAATTCTACCGCTCATATCTAACATATACAACATATTATATGCCTTCTTTGGAAGTCTTGAATCTTCCATTCTAAGAATTTTAACCCAATAAGAAAAACATTTACAAGCAGAATTAACAGTTATAGGGTATCGGTTCGTTTCACCATAAAGTAGGTCATTCGGGGTTTGCATAGTTACACCTAAAACGTTTTTAAAGCAAATAAGTGTACTTTTCACACTGAACTGCAGTCATAAAAAACCCATATTTCAGCCCAACTTGTGAGTCAAACAACTTTACAAAAATAATGCAAGGGATTTATTCTCAAGCTTTGATAATTTCTGCATGATACATAACAATGTTCGTTTAGCTCTACTTGCCAAATCCCTACCTGTTACATTCAAACTAAGTTTTGTTGAAACATATATTCCTAAATACTTATAAACAATAACAAACGGCATAACTACTCCTCCATAAGTCCACTTTTCCCTAGCCCCTAAATAACCCCCTTTTCTAAACACAATGATGTTACTTTTAGACTTATTTACTTTCAACTGAAGTGAGTTAGCTGCATTGCATAAGCTATTTAATTATACTTGAAGTCCTACAACAGTTTCAGACATCAAAACAACATCATCAGCCGAAGATAACAAAGTTTCAAAATATCCCCTAATAATTGTGCACCGTGTCGTCCCTTACTAACAACCTCAGATGTTAACTCATTAATGAATAATGAAAAAAGAATTGGACTGCAAACATCACCTTGCTTTACCCCAGCAGTACATTGGATATAATCTGTTAATTTTCCCCCACATCTAACTCTAGCTTTCACACAATCATACATGCTCATAATACATTTTACGAGTTTACCATGAATACCAGCTTTATCCAATATAGGCCACATAATACTTCTATTAATGGAATCAAATGCCTTCTCAAAATCGATACAAGCCACATATAATTTGCGATTAAGAGAAAATTGTTTCTGCACAAAAGCCATCAAAGTAAACATATGATTTATCGTTGAATACGTACGCTTAAATCCAGCTTGGAACTCCCCAGTGATATTATTTAATTCAACCCATTCCTGAAGTCTACGATTGATAATTGTA
>CM065685.1:26837009-26839509 GCA_017654935.2 Phymorhynchus buccinoides | reverse complement strand
ACAAATACGAACAAATAGTCCAGTAAAAGCAGAACGCATTTTAAAAAATACATTTTAAATCAAGACATAATCAGTTAAAAAACGAGGCAACAATAACGCTTAAAAATGCAGCAATAATAGTACCTACACCATCTCTACACAGACAATTTAGTCAAGGACATACAAAGCAGCAATCCATTGCAGAAAAAGGGGACTACAAATAGGCTTGCACAAATTCAATCCCAAGGAGATGGACAGGCTGCTCAGCAAAACAATCACTCGATGCAGTAAGAGTTCAACAGATGAATTGAATCTTGGTGACCTCATTGCCAATCCAGTTTATGCCCTTGGTGCGTTCGGGTCAAACTCATGGGGATCAGTGTGTTCTGGTGGACGCGTGGTGGCGCCCTCAGAGGAGGACCTCGTTCACGCTGGCTCCGCGACTAAGACATTATTGTCGTCAGTATAGGGCTTATTGGCCCATTGTCCTGCCTTTAAAAAATAATCTTCCAAATAAGTGTTCTCCTTT
Source organism: Phymorhynchus buccinoides (assembly GCA_017654935.2). Classification (NCBI taxonomy): domain Eukaryota; kingdom Metazoa; phylum Mollusca; class Gastropoda; order Neogastropoda; family Raphitomidae; genus Phymorhynchus; species Phymorhynchus buccinoides. The sequence continues at coordinate 26,839,001 of CM065685.1, read as the reverse complement.
GAGCTCCTCCGAAATCGGAATGTGTCGGCTGTACGCAGCGGGGTGACCAGAGAAAACCGAAAACCGGACACAAACGTACCTTACCCATTATGGCCATAAGGTATGGGAACGCACAAGAAGAAGAAGAAGAAGAAGAAGGAGAAGTAGGGGGCTTAGAATGCGGTTCTGAGACGTTGAATAGTTGTTACATTTTAACGTAAACAAAATATGTGTTTGACTTTCTTTGTCAATGACTTCTGACCGTGTATGTCACTGTGTCTTTGTGTCTGTCTCTGTATTTGTCTGGATATCTGTCTGTCTGTCTGTCTGTCTGTCTGTCTCTCTCTCTCTCTCTCTCTCTCTCTCTCTCTCTCTCTCTCTCTCTCTCTCTCTCTCTCTCTCTCTCTCTCTCTCTCTCTCTCTCTCTCTCTACGTCTCTCTTTCTGTGATCAATCACCCAATGAATAATTAAACAGGAACGAAACGCATACTCTTTTTTTTTCTTTTTTTATTAATCCTAAGTTTGTATTGAAGAGCTGGCGAAATTCAAGAGTAATTAAGCTGATGTAATCCAAAGTAATGGTCTGTAAAACCGATGCCTCGCTCCGCGGGTGTTGGCTACTTCGTTAAGATTTTTGACAGTGTGATTAATAACCGTTGTCAGCCGTTGCATGCGGATAGTGAAATATTGCTGTCTTCATTCGCTATAAATAAAAAATAAGTGTGGGAAGAGAGAGCTAGAGAGAAAGAGAACAGAAACAGAGACAGAGAGACAGAGATAGAGAGATAATGTGAGATAGTGTGTGTGTGTGTGTGTGTGTGTGTGTGTGTGTGTGTGTGTGTGTGTGTGTGTGTGTGTGTGTGTGTGTGTGTATGTGTGTGTGTGTGTGTGAGAGAGAGAGGGAGGGAGAGAGAGAGAGAGAGAGAGAGAGAGAGAGAGAGAGAGAGAGAGAGAGAGAGAGAGAGAGAGACAGAGACACAGAGAGACAGGGAGACGGAGATAGAGAGATACAGAGAGAGAGAAGGATACCCTGAACTATATCTTTATCTATCAAGAGAGAGAGAGAGAGAGAGAGAGAGAGAGAGAGAGAGAGAGAGAGAGAGAGAGAGAGAGAGAGAGAGAGAGAGAGAGAGAGAGAGAGAGAGAGAGACAGAGACAGAGAGAGAGAGTGAGAGACAGAGAGACAGAGAGACAGAGAGACAGAGACACAACACACAGAGTGATAGGTACCCTGTACAATCAATCTATGCCTCAATACTAGCTCAGCCCCACAGATTAGCAGCTACCTACTCTGTTATCCAGTGAATACAAGGACTAACGAGTCGTTCCGACAAAGTTACCGCCCGTAGCCCTTAACGCCACATGGCATTCCATTTGAAGGCAGTTTGCGAACCCTCCTTTCTAGTTAGTGTCTGTGAGCTCCCTATCTGCTCCCTCTCTGACTTTCCTTTCTAGTGTTCGCGAGCAGCGAGAATAGAGTATGCCTTCCATTTTGATCAAGAGGAATAAAACGAGCCAGAAGAGTTATCCCCCGTATGACCATTAGAAGAGCTTCTGGGTTAGTTAGTTAGTTAGTATGTTACAGTCCCGTTAACAGCTATGGTTATCTCAGGACTGTCACCGCGTAAAGTTCGACCACGTATAACAAAACACACATCAAATGATTCTTAACAACGTCCAAAAACCTGAAGAAGAAAACCAACAACAGTACAATTCACGACATGACATCTTCATCATTTCACACAGTGCTGAAAACGTTGAGCCACTCTACTCTACTTATCGGATCCAGGTTAAAAGACAGTAAAACAAAAAAAAGGATAACAAACACATCCTAGTAAACAAAAAAAATATATAAAAAAGGCCATATAGGCAAATATGCACTGCATAATGGGCAACGTGTAGTGCGCAAGCGGTGATTATATTATAGTACACGCGGGAAAGTCAGTGAACAATAATAAAAAAAATGTTTTTAAACCTGGCATGTCATAAATTGTAAATGAGGATGGAGAGAA
>CM065685.1:26827009-26832009 GCA_017654935.2 Phymorhynchus buccinoides | reverse complement strand
TGAAAATTGTTTTAATTAATTCAGGCCTCTGCCCATTTTCAGAAAGAGAGAGAGAGAGAGAGAGAGAGAGAGAGAGAGAGAGAGAGAGAGAGAGAGAGAGAGAGAGAGAGAGAGAGAGAGACAGACAGACAGACAGACAGACAGACAGACAGACAGACAGACAGATATACAGACAAGCAGACCGACGATCAGACAGACAGACAAACATACAGACAGACACAATTGAACAAACACAAACACTATAAAAAAAACACATACAAAGGAACAGACTGACAGTGACACATGGAGAGGGGTCTTGATTCAATAAAGGGAGGGAGAGCACAGAGCATAGCAGAGGAGGGGTGTGGGACGACGAACGCTGTTTACGAGATCCAGCAAGTGATTGGCGTAAGAATAGAATGAAAGGATTCTAAGGAAACTAAAGACAACAGCAACAACTACAGAGAAATAATGACCCTAGAGTGTCTTGTCACCTTACGAAGAATATTCCTTCCGGGGCCAAAACGCCAGTGAAACCAAAACATCGCTTTCTGGCTCAAACAAAACAAAATGCATTCCAAGTTAAGAATGTCTACTCCTAAGCCTGCTTCCTGTCTTCTTTTCGCATTGTTCTTCTTCGGCTCGGGGAGCTATTGTTTTTGTCTGGTCCGTCCGTCCGTCCGTCCGGTCCGTGTCCGTCCCGTCCGGCGTGCCCTCCGTCCGTCCGGCTATTCGTCCGGCTATTTACCGTGTTCAAACCCCGAAACACATAATCGCTAATATCTCGCGAAGTTTTGCATGTATTTTAATGCAGTTTTTTTCCACAACATTTCTTGATGAATGGTCTATAACACAGTTGTCATGAATGTTTTCTGTGCGCGCGTGTGCGCATGATCGCGCGCGCTCAAATCACGGGTCCGAACCCCAAGGCTATATAAAAAACACACTATTCAGTTACGTGCTGTTTTGATGCGATTTTATGTAGTTACGTGCTGTTTTGATGCGTTTTTATGTATGTGCACAGCCGACACATTCCGATTTCGGAGTAGCTCGGCGATGCTGCGAGGGGACTTTGCAGCCGCTCGGCGTTGCACTTGTTTTTGTTTTGTGTTTTGTTGTTGTTGTAATGAACGCAATTTTCATAATAATAGTCTTTCTTTTTAGGGGAAGGCGGGGTAAAAAGCCCATGGGCGGGTAAGAAGCCCATGCCAATGATCTCATGAAATAAAACAAATTTCAGTCAACTTTCCCCATGAGACGAATGCTAAAGATGTGACTGAAATGTGCTTTATTTCATGAGATAATTGGCATAGGCTTCTTACCCGCCCATGGGCTTTTTACCCCGTCTTACCCTATATTCCTTTCGGGGCCCCCAAAACCAGAGAAACCAAAACATCGCATTTTGGCTCAAACAAAAAACAAATACATTCCAAGTTAAGAATGTCTACTCCTAAACCTGCGTCCTGTCTTCTTTCCGCATTTTTTTTTTTTTTTTTTTTTTTTTTTGGTAATGAACGCAATTTTCATAATAATACTCTTTCTTTATTTGCTAAAAAGAATTTTTCTATGGTGCGTCTTTGTTGTTCCAATGAAGAATTCTGCTATATGTCTTCGTGTCGGGTTTTTTGGTTTTTTGTAATGAACGCAATTTTCATAATAAGTCTCTTTATTTTTTTTTAAATTATTTTTTGGTAATATTTGTTATATGGTGTGTCTTTGTTGTCGTTTTAGCCTCTTTTGTGTTTATTTTCTATAAGATTGTTGTATTTTTTTTATTTATTCGGCTATAAATTTCAGTCAACTTTCCCCATGAGACGAATGCTAAAGATTAACACTCGTCTCATGGGCAACATGTGAAAAATATTAGGCCTATTTTTTTGTTTTTTTGGGATGAGAACATCGCTATTTGACTTTATTATGCTCACCTTATGCATTACGGTCACAGACAGCTGTGCATATGTGTATGTGAATGTGAATGTGTATGTGAATGTGTACGTCCACTACAGATACATAGACTTTAACAGCTGTGCATACGGATACGCGCTCACACACGTCGATGTACATACAGAAGCAGGCAACAATAATACGGATGGAGAGACAGGAGGTTTTAATTTAAAACGTTGATGTGGTTGAAAACGTACACCGTTGGATCAAGGTTCCCCCCCCCCCGTGGGATACCGGGGGGTCTGTTGTATAAATAGTTCCCCCACCTTCTGGAAGTTATGTGCTTGTGGCTTCCTCTAATCTGTCACTCTCTTTGACTTTTCCTTGTTCCTGTGCTTGCTGAAATGGGTGCGCCACTCTTCGCCAAAGCACACTTCGCCAAACCTTTGATGTTCACTCTCGGCACCGACAACCCCTCCCCAAGGCCGCTAGTGCACGAAAAGTAACATCTCGCCATAAACCACTCTGCTCTGTTCGCCAATAAATGACTGGTTTTGGTGACAAAGTGTTCACAAGTAATCACTGTCTTGAATTTTTGTTTGACAGGACTGTTCTAGCACTGTTCGCCCAAAATGGTTTCCTGTGACTTTCTGTTATTTTCTTACTATCCCTAACCATATCCCTAACCTATCCCTAACCCAATCCCTAACCAATCCCTAACTCTATCCCTAACCTATCCCTAACCCAATCCCTAACCTATCCCTAACCTAGGTTTGTGGCGAAGTGTGGTTTGGCGAAGTGCTATGCCGGGCTAATGATTTGGCGAAGTGTGGTTTGGCGAAGTGTGGTTTGGCGAAGTGAGCATTGGCGAAGTGAGCATTGGCGAAGTGAGCTTTGGCGAAGTGTGGTGCACCGGCTGAAATCTACTATCTTTCTGCCTTTCCGGTCCATTCTCCTGCCTTTTTTCAAGAACAAAACCCGCTTTCAAACAGATTTCCTACGGCCGAAGTCGGACTTGCTGGGCCTAACTATTAATTTTCTTAGTTAGGCGCAGCACGGCAGCATGACGCATCTGCGCTCATAATTGACAGGACACTGTCTGAGCGATCGAAGAAGAAGAAGAAGAAGAAGAAGAAGAAGAAGAAGAAGAAGAAGAAGAAGAATCAAGGTTTTCCTGATTTATAAAACTAGTAAACAGGACCTAGAAATCTGTTTTATTATTATTATTATTTTCTAATTAGAGCCTGGGAATCCGGTTTCTTGTAACATAGGGCGAACAAATCTCGTTTGGGTAAATATTGCATAGGCCTACTTGTCTTGAGAACGTAAATTGGTAAAACTGAAGATCGTGCAAGAAACAAAGGGGGGAAAAAAGGAAAGAAAAAGAAAACAATCAAGATTTATTTCCTTCTTACTTGTCGCGTCCTAATCTTTCTTTAGTTAGTTTTGTTTCTTTTTTTTTGGTACTTCTTGTTTTTTGACGATTTTTGTTCTCGTTCTCGAACATCTCCTGCAGTAAATGCTTACAACCAAGGCACGGAAATTGTTTTGTGTATTGGGCCTGTGCCTTGGGCAGAATCGAAAGGAGAAGAAGAAGAAGAAGAAGAAGAAGAAGAAGAAAAAAGAGTCGTTTTCCATTGGGAGAATGCGAGGAATGTGCAATGGGCCAGTAATTCGATTAAGTAGTGGGAAGAGGGGGGGGGGGGGAAGAAGGAGGAATATCCATAACTTTTGAGAAGAAGGGCAAGGGTGTGGGGTGTAGGGGTTGGTTGGGGTTGGGGGTGGATGTGGGGGATGGGATGTGCGAGTGTGGGTGTCCATTTCTCTTAATGAAAACTAGCGCAACGGCGAGTACCGGTAACGCCTAGTAACGGTAACGCCAAGTACTGGGAACGCTGAGTACAGCAAATTTGAAGCGATTCGGTTAAGAAACGGCGGAGTTATAAGGCCCCGTTTCCCGTTGGCGCTGCTCTGAGAGTGACGCGCTCTCCCGATTATCTTCACATTTGCTGCCAGGCTTTGCCCCGACCACAGCAAGCTTGACAGCAAATTTGAAGCGATTCTGTCGAAAAAACGGCGGAGTTATAAGGCCCGTGTTGTGTTTCAGACACACAGACACACACAGACACACTTGCCTTTTTATGATATGATATGATCACCCGCTTTGCGTTTACGGGGGAGGTTAATGTGGGAAATAAGTTCAAGTCTCCGAGGGTAGATTGTCCAGCGTGATTAATGTCTTTTTTTTTTTCTTCCTCTTTAAAGACCTACCAGATCACGTGTCAAAATCACGGGTTTCACGAGTTTTCCCTCTTATAGCTGGTAAGAAATCTTGTTTTGACCAGGTTTGACTCCCCATACAAATGTCCCCAAATTGAAAACGAAGCATCATTTTAAAGAGCAGCCTCAATTTGAAGTTGGGGACATTTGTATGTGGGTCACAGCTACCCAGACCCCCCCCCCCCCCCCCCCACACACACACACACACACACACACAGGGTAGCTGTGACTCCTCGTACAAATGTCCCCAAATTGAAAACGAAGCATCATTTTAAAGAGCAGCCTCAATTCGAAGTTGGGGACATTTGTATGTGGGTCACAGCTACCCAGACCCCCCCCCCCCCCCCCCCCCCCCCCCAAGGACTTAATCGTGGTGCGTCAGTGTGTCTTTAAAGTCTGGAAGTCGAGTAATGATATTTTGACTGCGTAGAGACTCTGAGGCCTCACTTGTCATCGCATGATGTTCGTTAGTGTTATCGTCATTCAATCTGTTTTTATGTGTATTTTGTTGCAGATTTATATGGCTGTCGTTGGATGTGCCCCTGCGGGAAGTGTTGTAGCACCGTATTTCGCTGAGTTTATTCTGCATCGTGGATGATAAAGTTTGTGGTTTGGTGAATACGTGGCATCTGAGGGTTCACAAATTCCGCCCACACATCCATTTGTCCAAACTCTGTTTGGCTAACTTTTACTAAATACATTTGCAGACGAAGAAACAGTTATTTTTTGATGACAAAAAGATAACTTATTCAATACTGTTTTAGACCCAGTGACAGGGATCAAACAAATCTGCACATTGAGATAAATGTTGATTGAACAATGTGGAGATAGATAGTCGTGGTGCAAATGTGCTTGAG
>CM065685.1:26809509-26812009 GCA_017654935.2 Phymorhynchus buccinoides | reverse complement strand
AATCATTGTGGTGCCGAAAGGCGACAGTGGCGATGAAAGGGTTTTAAGAAAATAAACAAGGGGGAAAAACAATATGGTTGTGGTTAGAGAGGAGAGTGGCTAAGACAGGCGCGAGGAGAGACGAGGGGAAAAAAAAAAAAGTGGTGGTGGTGGTGGTGGTGTGTGTGTGTGTGTGGGTTGTGGGTGGGGGTAGGGGTGTGGGGTGGGGTAGGGTGGGGTGGGGGTGGATGAGTGGAGGGAGGGTAGGGGGTTCATATGGATAGTGATATAGATGGAAGGAGAAAAGGATCGCGTTTCACCAGGTGTCGTTTCGTTTACACTCTGCATACCTATTCGATTTGTACGATATTTCGTGTAACCTTTTTTGGGGGGAGGCTGCTTTTTCCTATCAATTAGGCCTAGTAATTCGTTTATTATTTTCTCGTTGGGAATACAGTTTTCAATACTTATTCTGTGTTTTATACTGTTTACTGTCCGTGCATATAAATCAGTATAATATGTGCCTGAATGTATGTGGTTTGTGTGCTTGTATGCAATATATGTGTGTGTGTGGTGTGTGTGTGTGTGGTGTGTGTGTGTGTGTTGTGTGCGTGTGCGTGTGCGTGCGTGCGCGCGCGCGCGTGTGTGTGCGTATGTGTGTGTATCACAAACATAAAAAAAATGTGCCCATGAGTGAAAATCTAACCATTTCCACTCAATATAACTTTTTTTTCTTTCTTCTCACACGCTACAACATTATTCTTGACTGTTATTTGTGAAGAAAGTTACTTATGGTAAACTAAAGTTTGCTTGGAAAAAACAAAACAAAAACAAATGCATCGCCGAGCTACTCCGAAATCGGAATGTGTCGGCTGTACCACATACATAGAAACGCATCAAAAGCAGCACGTCACTGAATAGTTTTCTTTTATTTAGCCTTGGGGTTCGGACCCGTGATTTGAACGCGCGCGATCATGCGCACACGCGCGCACAGAAAAGACATCATGACAACTGTGTTAATAAGACCATTCATTAATGAATGTTGTGAAAAAAACTGCATTAAAATACATGCAAAAACTTCGCGAGATATTAGCGACTATCTGTTTCGGGGTTTGAACCCCGTAACTGGCGCGACCTTGACCTTAAGATGTTAAATTCAACTAAATACATCAGTGGATAGCTTGCATCTTGTCAAACTAGTATACCAAATTTGATGATGATAGACTGAATAGTTTTTGAGAAAAACGTACGAATAGCCGGACGGACGGTGGCACGCCGGATGGACACCGGACGGACGGACCAGACAAAAACAATAGCTCCCCGAACCTTCGGCTCGGGGACAAAAAAGACAACCTTCTGAAAGTATAGATGAACTAAATGTTCCTCCCGAAACAGCTGTGAACTGTGTATCCGTTTGCCTGTCAGTTTCTCTGTGTATGCCTGTATCTTCTTGTTTTTCTATCCCTTTCAGGCCTACTGCCTGTCTGTCGTTCTGCCTGTGTGTCTGTCTGCGTCTTTTGTGCCTCTATTACATCTTACTGTCTGTCTTTGTATCTGTCTGTTTATCTCTCTCTATCTTCTATCTCTGTCTTCCCTCCACCCGTCCCTGTCCTGTCTTTCATTAAATATTCCCGCTCGCCCTCCCCCTCCCCTCTCTCTCCGCTCTCTCTTGAATCGGCTTGGCCTAAAATCTCAATCTTTGCATAATAAAGATTTAAAGTCTCAAGTTTCAAATTTATCTCTCTCTCGCCTCGCCCCCCCCGTCCTCTCTCTCTCTCTCTCTCGTCTCTCGCTCTCTCTCTCTCTTTCTCTCTCTCTCTCTCTCACATCTTTCTCTCTCTCTCTCTCTCCTCCTCTCTCTCTCTCTCTGCTCTCTCTCTCTCATTCTCTCTCCTCTCTCTCTCTCTCTAGTCTCGCCCCCCTCTCTCTCTCTCTTGCTGACAAGATTATAATGCGCTAAACATTCTTCCTTTTACAGATAAACTTCAATATAATAAAGCAATTTTGATGTACATAATTATGAATGGTTTGGCACCTTCAACTGTAACAACACGATTTCCATTGAACCAGTCAAGATATACCAACAATATTCTTATCCCTAAACCCATAACTGATCTTTTCAAAACAAGTTTAACTTTCTCAGGTGGAAACCTGTGGAACTCTTTGCCATCTTATTTAAAACAAAACCCCAGTATTGATTCATTTAAAACAGCGTATCACAAATGTCTGTTTCAAAGATTAAAAGATAAATTGAACGTAGAACCATAATAATAATAATAATAATAATAATAAGAATAATAAAAGTTTTTTTTGTTTTTTTCTCCACAAGTTTCCGGATTAATTCACCTTATGATTATGTGTGTGTCTTAGTATGCCCGCCCCCCCCCCCCCCCCCCACAACACACTCTCTGACACTCCCGTATCCTATTACCCTCATTTCCCCCTGATTTGTGTGTGCATGCGTTACTTAGATTTTGTTGTTTGAAGTTTTCTTTGAATCTTGTTATTTATTATTATTTTC
>CM065685.1:26799509-26802009 GCA_017654935.2 Phymorhynchus buccinoides | reverse complement strand
TGTGTGTGTGTGTTGCGTCCGTGGTCTAATCTCCAAACTTTAACGTTGGCATTTTCTCGGGAAATAGAAGGCATACATTGTTCAAACTTTGCACACATATAGATGTCTATGCAAGCTTTCGAACAATAATGATTTTAATAATTAAATACTTAAAACAAACACTGTAAACAGATAACATTTTAGATTAGTGGGTTAGAGAGTATTCAACAGGCAATACTGAAAGCCTCGATAGCTCATGGTTCGGGGTCCGATTTTTCGGCACGGGCACTTTCTTTTAATTGTTATGTTTTAGTTGTATCCCCATGAACGATAGTTTCATTTGTACTTTAAAATTTGTTATTGGCAATCTTGTACTTTAGACACCCCCCCCCTCAATCTTTGTTTGTTGTTGTCCCACATGTTCCCCCCCCCCCATGTTCCTGTTCGAGTGAGCCTTGAAGGCTTTGCCTCTAGTTTTTTGTAGTCATTATTTCTCTGATCATGGTTTTTTTAGAAGTTACTGAGTAACATTTGGAATATTTGGGTGTTTGTGTTCACGTTTACGATCACATAGACAGCAAAGGCTGTTTAAATGTCGTCTGATTCTGCTAGCCTTTGAAGATATGCCCTCAACCAATCACATAGGAATGTAAATTGTGTCGTAAATGGTCCATCGGATGTCGTTTCAACTTTCACAACAATGAGTCACTCGCAGCAGTTATTCTGATCCGTTTATTGTGCGTGTGCGTGGGAAGTATATTTTAAACAATAAAATGTGGGCTAAGTATTGAAGTGAACATTCTGCTTCTTTTTTTCTTGTTAAATGGCATTTCGGGCACATCACATAACACAAAACTAAAACGGGATGAATTGAGGGTTGGGGGGTTATACGAAGACAAACGCTCGATATAAAATGGCTGAACAACAGACGTTTTAACCCTTTCAACGCTAGCCATTCCTCAGCCAAAATTTACCATTAAACTTACCCGGGTAGAGAAAAGATTTCGACGGCAATATTGGGGATTCCTCTGTGACGTGCATAAAATAGGGCCTGTCCTTACCTCCCAAAATTAAGAACATAAGGTCACTGGATACCAGACCCTCATTTGATGCCTTTCAGTGACATTGGTGTCAAATCATTGTGGTGCCAAGAGGCGACAGTGGCGATGAAAGACCCCCCACGTCATGTGTCAAAATCATGGTTTTCGCGTGTTTTCCCTCTTATAGTTGGTAAGAAATCTTAAGAAATCTTCCAAGCATAAGAGGGAATGTGACACGTGACGTGGGGGGTCTTATCATTACACACCCATGCGGTTTCACGTTTGGAGGGCCATGCTAACCATTTTGCCAATGTCGCCATTTTTGCACCACAATGATTGAACAACCATATCAGTAAAAACCTTGCATTCAGTGTCTGTTATTCAATAGTATTTGTGTTCTTGATTTGGGGAGTTAATGATAGGCCTTTTTGCTAAGCATGTAGTAAAATAATCCCCAATATTTCAGAGACAAAAAATTTTCTCTACCCAATGTAAGTTTATTGGAATATTTTGGATACAAAATGGCTGGCGGCCAAAGGGTTAATAGTCCATAATAAAGACTGTAACAATCATTATGTATGGAAAGCATCGTCGTGACACAAGCTACCTAGCTCATATTTGTGTTTCTCCCCCTCTTGGGGATATCAGGGAGTCTTTGTTCTTAAAATAGTTCCCCAACTTCTGGAAGTTCTGTGCTTGTAACTTCGTCTAATCTGTCACTCTCTTTGACTCCGCCTTTTCGGTTTCCCCTTTGCTTACTGTGTCTACGACTATCTCTCTGACTCAGTGCTCCATTTCCTGCCTTTGTTTCTGAAAGACTTAAAATTTATCAACCCAAAAAAAAGGAATGGTTCCAGCAAAAAAATAGTATAAGTGCATGGCTTTGTACATCGATTTCTCGGCAAATATGTAGATTTACACCCTCCTGCTCTATTTCTTGGTTCTTGCCGTGGTTCCGTGGTTAGGGATAGGGTTAGGGAGGGATAGGGTTAGGGTTAGGGATAGGTTTAGGGTTAGGGATAGGTTTAGGTTTAGGGATAGGGTTAGGGTTAGATGGTCTTTTCTTTTGCCACAAGCATCTGTTTTTTGTCAAAATCATCTTTTTGGGGGGGAGCATTAAATCGCTGCCTTCCTGAAACTCTTACAGCTATTTTCTCCAGCAGAAGTCGGACTGTCATGCTGGGCCAAAGTATGTTTTAGGCGCATAACGGCAGCATGACGTTTATGCGCTCAATTATGATTTGAAACTGTCTGAGCGATCGTCAAAGAAACTAAAAAATATTATTTTTATGTTTGCTATTTATTAATTAAAAATATCAGTGCTTGTAAACACATGTGCATCAAAGGTGCCACCCTGACGGATGAGTTTTTTTGCAAGAAAACACGTCGAGATCACCAGAAGGATCGGAACACTCACTTTGCTCTGGTTTCCTAGAAATTAAACCGTCCAAAACGGCGATTCCTCCTTGGCGGAGATGCCG
>CM065685.1:26779509-26787009 GCA_017654935.2 Phymorhynchus buccinoides | reverse complement strand
ATTAGGGAGGCCTATTGGTAGAGAGAGGGAAGAGAAGAGGGAGAGAGAGAGAGAGAGAGAAGAGAGGAGAGAGAGAGAGAGAGAGAGAGAGAGAGAGAGAGAGAGGAGAGGAATAGAGAGAGAGAGAGAAGAGAGAGAGAGAGAGAGAGAGAGAGACTGCACACACGAAAAACTTTATTTGACAAGAATAAATATAGAGGAAGAGAGCCTATTGAGAGAGAGAGAGAGAGAGAGAGAGAACGAGAGACAGAGAGAGAGAGAGAGTGAGAGCGAGAGAGAGAGAGGGAGAGAGAGAGAGAGAGAGGGAGAGAGAGAGAGAGAGAGAGAGAGAGAGAGAGACACTACCGAAAACTTTATTTGACAAGAATAAAGATTTTAGGCGAGGCCTATTCTTAGAGAGAGATAGAGAGAGAGAGAGAGAGAAAGAGAACTAGAGAGAGAGAGAGAGAGAGAGGAGAGAGAGAGAGAGAGAGAGAGAGAGAGGGAGAGAGAGAGAGAGAGAGAGAGAGAGAGAGGACACTGGAAATCTTTATTTGACAAGAATAAATATATTAGAGCGATGCCTATTGGTAGAGAGAGAGAGAGAGAGGGAGAGAGGAGAAGAGGGGAGAGAGAGAGAGAGAGAGAGAGAGAGAAGAGTGAGAGAGGAGAGAGAGAGAGAGAGTCGAGAGAGAGAGGAGAGAGAGAGAGAGAGATAGAGAGAGACGAGAGAGAGAGAGAGAGAGGAGAGAGGAGAGAGAGAGAGAGGGGAGCACACCCGAAAACTTTATTTGACAAAGGAATAAAAGATTTCTAGGCGATGCCGGATTCTTAGAGAGAGAGAGGGGAGGGGGAGAGAGAGGGAGAGAGGAGAGAGAGAGAGAGAGAGAGAGAGAGAGAGAGAGAGAGAGAGAGAGAGTCAGAGAGGCAGACAGACAGACAGAGACAGAGAAAGACAGAACAAACATAAGACAGAGAGGGGGAGACAGAGAGAGAGAGAGAGAGAGACAGAGATGAGAGAGGACATAGATGCTGAGGGATAGAGAGAGACATAGATAAGATAAGAGACAGAAAGAGACAGACAGACAGACATATAGACACACAGACATAAAGTCAGTCAGACAGACAGGCAGACAGCTAACCAAACATATAGGTAGACAGAGACAGACAGCGACAGGTCTGTCATAGATAGATAGAGACATGAGGCAAGATTCAGAGACAGACGCAGAGCCACCACATCAAAATGGATTTAGTTTGCCTAACAGTAACATACATTTATCACTAAAACCAAATGTGACAAGATGATGATGATTCTTGTATTTAACATGTGTTCACTTCACAGTGATATTACACGAACAAAAAAACAAAATCAACAACAACTAAAATTTCGAAAGGAAGAATAAACAAAAACAAACAAAAACCAATACTAGCATGCAATTGCAAACCTGTTATAAGAACTATGTAAAATATTTTGTGCTAGGTTAATCAAAAATGAATTATTTTTTTTGTATAGCAGAGTATTTATTTCAATATTTGCAAAATCTGTAGGTAAAATATTTAATTTAGAGCAATTTAATATTATGTTCAATAGAAATGTTGCTTTGACAAAATACAGCTAACTTCCTTGGAATATTTTGTTTTGTATGCATTAAGTCTTAGCCTATGTATTAAGCTAGTTACATGCCTGTTACCCGATGGGATGTATGTTTTAAATTGGTAGGGTTGTATGTTATTTTTATAACGTGAATAAATTTCGTATTCGATGATATGACTCATTTCCTTTAGTGAATGTGACAACTTGGAACGAACAGTGGCCAAATTAAACAACGTCAGTACTATATTTGGACCATCCTTCCATTGCTTTTCCTCCTTTTCTGTTTTCTGGAGTCTGACAACATGTCTGTGTATACAGTGTGAAATTACCTTTGTCTACTTAGACAGGGGCGTGACTAGATAACACCAAACTAAATTTGCCCAAGCAGAACTTGAAATTCCTCGTCTAAAATAAACTTCAAAAATGCTGTGTTTTCTTTTTTGGCTCACTCGTGTCAACGAAGTTAACACGAAGAGTGTGGAGTCCCTAGAGAGTACGATAGTGTGTGTGGGTGTGTGTGTGCGTGTGCGTGTGTGTGTGTGTGTGTGTGTGTGGTGTGTGTGTGTGTGCGTGTGCGTGTGCGGTGCGCGTGTGGCGGTGTTTGTGTGGTGTGTGGTGTGGTGTGGTGTGTGTGTGCGTGTTGTGTGCGTGCGTGTGCGTGTGCGTGTTGTGTGTGTGTGTGTACGTGTGGTTGTGTTGTGTGTGTGTGTGTTGTGTGTGTGTGTGTGTGTGTGTGTGGCGTGTGTGTGTGTTTGTGTGTACGTGTGTGTGTGTGTGTGTGTGTGTGTGTGTGTGTGGCGGCTGCGCGCGTGTGTGTTGTGTGTGTGTGCGTGTGCGTGTGCGCTGTGCGTGTGTGTGTGCATGTGTGGTGTGGTGTGTGTGGTGCGGGTGCGGGGGTGTTGCGTGTGTGTGTGCTGTGCGTGTGCGTGTGGCGTGTGCGTGTGCGTGTGCGTGTGTTGGTTGAAAATGTGTGGTGGCAGGATGTTGGCGTCCGTGGTCTAATCTCCAGACTACGTTGTGGCATTTCCTCATGTAATAGAAAGCCGTAGATTGTTCAAGCTTTCAATACACATAGATGTTTCAATGCAAGCTGGGTCCAAACAATAATGATTTGAATAATTGAATACTTGAAAACAACACGTAAAACGATAAAACAGATAGACAAACAGATCACATTTTAGGGATTATGTGGATGTTCGAGAGTATTCAACAAGCAACAACATGAGTTTAGGAAACTCACAAACACTGAAAGCCTCGATGGTTCCGGTTTCGATTCTCTGCAAAGGCAATTGTTTTTTTTTAATCTTTTAAGTTGTATCTATTAACAACAGTTTCATTTGTACGTTAATCACCCCCTCATCATTAGTGGGTGGTATACGACACCTATTAACTCAAGTTCCTTTTGTGTTGGCAATCTTGTACTTTACCGCAACACACCCCATCATGTGTCTACGACCCTCAATCTCAAAGTCATTTATATTTGTTGGCAATCTTGTACGTTAAACACCCCCATCATGTTTTTACGTGACAGACACGACACTCAATCTCAAAATCCTTATTTGTTGGCAATCTTGTACGTTAAACAGCGTCTGCTTGAAAGCCCATCATGTTTACGACCCTCAATCACAAAGTCATTTTTTGTTGGCAATCTTGTACTTAAACATCACCCCCCTCATGTTTACGACCCTCAATCTCAAAGTCATTTTTTTGTTGGCAATCTTGTACTTAACCGCCCCCCCCTCGTGTTTACGACCCTCAATCTCAAGAGTCATATTTCTTGGCAATCTTGTATTTAAACACCCCTACACCCCCGAGTGAAGCCTTGAAGGACTTTGAACCTTGTATTAAAATGTAACGTGGAAAACGGTAGAAGGGGATAATGAAATGGGACAAGAAACGATGGCAACAATGTACTTTAGTCACCCACCCACCCCCACCTCAAGTTTTCGCAAATATCACATGTTCTCCGAGAAGCAACACGTTGCCACTGTGGGGGAAACGGGGTAAGGTTAGGATCAGCCTAGCATTGTTTTCATAAAACTGAAAGAAGCAGACTTTCAGATTGAGGATCGTAAACATGAGGGTGGGTGGGGGGGGGGGGGTGGACTATTTAAATACATCTTTGCCTTATGATGTGAAGCATCATAGCGCGAGCAGGCGAATATTATAAGAAATGTAGGCCAACGATGGATCATACCATCCAAAATATGTCTGGCATGAACGGAATTGCCCCTTGGCCTCTGTCCCGTGTGGCAGTTTAGGAGCCTTTACGGCATTCCAGAACTGGGTCTGGATACTGTGGCTATATAGGCTACCTCCTGCGAGATATTATTAGGATGAAATTAAACGAAACCCACGTACAAGTATCATGACACACTGTTACATTATCAGAAATGAACTCAGAAGGAAAAAAACCAAAATTTAATAAGGAGTGGGGGGGGGAGGGGGGGGGGGAGGTGGGGGGTGGGGGGGGGGGGGGCCAAATAACCAGGAAAATGGTGGGGGGGGGGGGGGGGGGGGGTGCAGATAAACATAGAACGTGACAGAAAAATACCAAACACGAGATAATGTTTATGACATTTTAAAAAAACCGTAGGTGATTGATGAATATTTATTACAGCGGTTCGTCGTTTAAAGGTTCGTGTATACACGTTAACACTATTCGCAAGATAGTTTCTGTTCCTCATGACAACGCAGTGAGCTGTAAGTCATACTAAGAGTGGGCTATCACTGTGTTGCCATGGGGAAATAGAAGTATCTCCCTCCGTGAATAATGTTAACGTGTTTCACAGACCTTTAGGTATCTATACACGTGAACAATTTTTTTTTAAACAAAATTCACGTTAACGTATATTCACAAAGTATGACTATTTCCCAATGGGGGGGGGGGGGCAACACAGTGAGTTGTAAGTGATATTATGAGTGGCCTAAAACCGTGTTGCCATGGGGGAAATTGAGGTAATATTCGGTGACTAATGTTAACGTGTATATAGACCTTTACTGACTTTTTTAAAAATACACTGACGCACCACGATTAAGTCCCTTGGTTTTTGTTGGGGGGTAGCTGTGACCCACATACACATGTCCTCAACTTCAAATTGAGGCTGCTCTTTAAAATGATGTTTCGGTTTTTAAATTGGGGGCATTTGTATGGGAGCGAAAACCTGGTCAAAACAAGATTGGCTTTCCAGCTTTTTAAAGACCCAATCACGTCACGTGTCAAAATCACGGTTGTCCACGTGTTTTCCCTCTTATAGCTAGTAAAGGAATCTTCAGAAATATTCCTAGTATAAGAGGGAATGTGACATGTGACGTAGGGGGTGGGGGTCTTTAAGAGGAAAAACCACGTGAAACCTGTGATTTTGACACGTGATCTGGTTGGTGGATCTTTAAAATGTAAGCAGCTACTGAAGCCGGACCGTTCATTCTTGGCGTTAATTAAAGTAGAACTTGGAATTGTTTTTTGACGATGACCGCACAAGCACTGAAGATCTTCCCTGCCAAAAGGTAATGTAATTAGGATGCAAAGTGTAATATACTGATCATAATTATGGACGACGTGCCCACAGACCTGTAGTCCTAAGTAATATTGCGCAAAATGATGTGCTGTGTGGTGTGTACCAAACATTGTAGCAGCCAATTCAAAAATCGAGCGAGAGAGAGAGAGAGAGAGAGAGAGAGATGAGATTGAGAGAGAGATGAGAGACGAGAGAGAGAGAGGACGAGAGAGAGAGAGAGAGAGAGAGAGAGAGAGAGATTCAAATTCAAAAACAATTTTAATGACTAGGCCTATGCCCGTACCATAGGCAGGCTGGGGAGGGGGTTCTAATGACACATAACATTTGCATCAAAAACTAGTAAATAACACAAAGTCTTGTGGATTTAAACAGTGAAGCAAAAATAAACAAATTAGTAAGTAAATAAATAAACAGATACAAATACCATAGGTAAACAAACAATAAAAACAACAACAACAAATAGTCCACAGAAACAAGAGAGAGAGAGAGAGAGAGAGAGAGAGAGAGGAGAGGAGACGAGAGCAGAGAGAGAGAGAAGAAAGAAGAGGAGAGAGAGAGAGAGAGAAGATGACGAGAGAGATTGAGAGAGAGAGAGTCACCTTTTTAACGTATAATTCTAAGGTACTTCCCACAACAGTAAAACAGGCATAGTCGCACGTAACGAGGATGAGAGAGAGCGAGAGAGGATGATATGAAGTGGAGAGAGAGAGAGAGAGAGGGAGAGCGGGAGAGAGAGAGAGAGAGAGAGAGATGAGAAGGAGAGAGAGAGAGAGAGACAGAGACAGACAGGACAGAGACAGACAGAACAGGACAGAGACGACAGAGACGAAGAAGGACAGACAGAGACAACCAGACAGACAAGGACAGACCGGCAGAGAGAGAGCGACGGGACAGAGAGAGAGAGAGAGAACTGAGAGAGAGAGAGAGAAGAGAGAGGAGAGAGAGAGAGAGAGAGGAGAGAGAGAGATCACTCTTTTAAGTATAATTCTAGGGTACTTCCCACAACAGTAAAAACATGCATAGTCGCACGGAAACGCGTTCGAGAGAGAGAGAAAGAGAGAGAGAGACGAGAGAGGAGAGAGAGAGAGAGAGAGATAGAGAGAGAGAGAGAGAGAGATGACGAGAGAGAGAGGGAGAGGAGGAGGGAGAGAGAGAGAGAGAGAGAGAGAGGAGAGGAGAGAGAGGAGAGAGGGAGAGAGAGAGAGAGAGAAGGAGGAGGAGAGAGAGAGAGGGAAGAGAGGGAGAGAGAGGAGAGAGAGAGAGAGAGAGGAGAGAGGGAGGAGAGAGAGAGAGAGAGAGACAGAGGACAGACAGACAGAGAAGACAGACAGACAGAGACAGACAGAGACAGACAGAGACAGGCAGAGACAAACCAGGACAGACAGACAGACCGGGCAGAGAGAGAGCGAGACACAGAGAAGAGGAGAGAGAGAGAAGAGACGAGAGAGAGAGAAGACTGAGGAGAGAAGAGAGGAGAGAGAGGAGAGAAGAGAGACAGACAGACAGACGACAAGACAGAGACACAGAGGGCAGACAGACTGAGACAGAGAACACAGACAGATAGTGTTCTCGGTGTCACACCTTCTGCTCACAAATTCCCCAAGATTCCTTTCTATTTTTTGTTTATTCTTTCCGGGAGCAATGCAGATATGTAAGGGAGGCCAACAACACTATACAGTTGAAAGGGTTCGCCATTACAACAAAAGTTTAGGAAAACCCGTTAGTTAGCAATGAGGAACGATAATCGTCTAACCTGCTTACTAATGGGATTGCACTCTCTTTTCCTTCCCCGCGTCAGAAAAACCCAAACTCCTCTGAGTGAAATCGGCACAGCGGTTCGGCTGGTGGTTCCAGGAGTTGGCGGAAGCGTAAGAGAGAAGAAAATAACGAGGATTTAAGCTTGGATTCACATATCCTGGCGCTTAAATCGCCCGCGACTTTCGAACAGCGACGAACAAAGTTGCTCGCAATTCCATCGACGCTCAAACTGAATCACGGCGATTTTCGTGGGTATATTCAAGGCATCACGCTTTCAAAACACAACACCAAAAAACAAAAACAAAACACAAAGACACACACACTAAAAAAACGATCGCGCTACAGAAACTGCAAGCAAGTTTTTCACTAGTTGTACCACAAGTTTCTAAACGCTTTGGGAGCCAGTTGGCTGAGAGAAAAAAAAAAAAGAGGTTATGCGTTTTAGCCTCCGCCACTTTCAGGATATTTCGACGGCAAAAAAAACCACATTAAAAAATATTCTATCTATGTTGTCGCTTACCGGGCGATAAAATCAAATCGCGCGCGAGTCGAGTAATTGTTTATCGATTACCGCTCCATGGGTGCCATAATAACTTTATTGTTGGTGGCAAAACAGTAATCGCGGTGCGATTATCGCCGTCGATTGTAGTC
>CM065685.1:26774548-26779009 GCA_017654935.2 Phymorhynchus buccinoides | reverse complement strand
CTCTCTCTGGGCTGTCTTCTGTCTGTCCTGTCTGTTTCTCTCTCTTTTCTCTCTCTCTCCTCTCTCTCTCTCTCACTCTCTACTCTCTCTCTCACTCTCTCTCTCAAAAAAACTCTCTCTCTCTCTCTCTCTCTCATCTCTCCTCTCTCTCTCTCTCCCGTTCCTCTCATCTTTCTCTCCTCTCTCTCTCCTCTCTCTCTATCTTCTCTCTCTCTCTCTCTTTTTTTTTTTTTCTGTCTCTCTCTCTCTCTCTCTGCGAGTGTGTATGTGTGTATGCGTGTGTGTGTTTGTGTGTGTGTATGTATGTGTGCATGCGTGTGTACGTGTGTACGCGTGTGTGCGCGCGCGCGCGCGCGGTGTGTGTCCTGTGTCTCTGTGGTTTGCACGTGGCGTATTCGTCTGTGTGGGCGTGCGTGCGTTGCGTGGGGGAAAAAAAGCGGCATTTCTAATTGGAAAAAAAAAAGCCTCCACTAGTTCATCAAGAATTGACCTTGAATTCCACACTAAGTGATTCATCATTCTTGTCAGAAGCATTTCGCCATATCTCGGTTCAGGTCACAAAGTCAAATAATCATTCCGGACATTTTCCATTTCGTTATCAACAAAACATCAAAATGAGTTGTTTGTGTGCTTGTTGTTTGCAATTGCTTGCTTTTTTGTCGTTGTTGTCGTTCGTCATCATCATCATCATCATCATTATCATCATCATCATCAATCATCATCATCATGCAGCATCAACATCATCCATCATCATCACCATCGTCATTATCATCGTCATCATCAACGTCCATCATCATCATCGGCATCATCGCCGTCAGTCGTCATTGTCATCATCATCATCATCAATCATCATCATCATCATCGTCATCATCATCATAATCATCATTATAATCATCATCATCATCATCATCACATCATCATCAACATCAGTTACCATCATCATCAGCATCATTTTCACATCACCATCATCTTCTCCTCCTCCTCGTCCTCCTCATACTCGTCGTCGTCATCATCGTCATCATCATCATTATCGATCATCATCATCATCATCATCATCATGCGTCCGTCGTCGTTGTCGTCGTCGTCGTGTCGTCTCCTCACACCGTCCGTCGTCGTTCATCCGTTGTCGCATCGTCATCATCATCATTATGATCACCATCATCATCACCATCATCACAATCGTCATCATCATCATCATCACCATCGTCATCATCATCATCGTCATCATCATCATCATCACTGTCATCCTCATCATCATTATCACTGTCATCAATCATCATCATCATCATCATCATCATCATCATCATCATCATCACCAATCGCCGTCATCATCATCATCATCAGTCAACATTCATCATCATCATCATCATTATCATCATCTTCATCATCATTGTCAGCTTCATCATTGTCGTCGTCGTCATCATCGTCGTCGTGGTCGTCGTCGTCGTCATCGTTCTCATCATCATCATCATCGTCATCAATCATCATCATCATCTATCACCATCGTACATCGTCATCATCGTCGTCGTCATCCTCATCATCATCATCATCATCAGCATCATCATTATCATCATCATCATCATCTCTATCATCATTCATCATCATCGTCATCATCGGCGTCCATCATCATCGACATCATCATCATCAACATCAACATCAACAACATCAGCAGCATCATCATCATCATCGTCGTCATCAGTCATCATCATCTTTATCATCACCATCATCATCAGCCACCACGATCATCATGATCATCATCATCATCCATCATTGATCACCATCATCATCTCATCATCATCATCATCATCACCAGCATCATCATCATCATCATCATCGTTGTCATCGTCGTCATCATCATCATCAACATCATCATCACCATCATCATCACCATCATCACCATCATCATCATCAGCCTCATCATCAATCACCATCATCATCGTCATCATCATCGTCGTCATCATCATCTTTGTTATCATCATCATCATCATCATCTCATCCTCATCATCATCTCATCATCGTCATCATCATCATCATCATCATCATCACCATCATCATCATATCATCATCATCATCGTCATCATCATCATCATCATCATCGTCTCGTCATCGTTCATCCATCTCAGCATCATCACATCATCACCATCCGTCATCACATCATCATCATCATCCATCATCCGTCATCATCTCATCATCATCATCATCGTCATCATCATCTCATCAATCGTCCATCATATCATCATCATCAGTCATCGTCATCATAATCACAATCATCAACATCACCATCGTCATCATCATCACATCATATCATCCTCATCATCATCATCTTCATCATCATCATCATCTCACCATCACACCATCGTCATCACTCTGTTTGACTCTATGGCCGTGGTCTCTGCCCTCTTCTGCGCCACTTGTGTTTTTCAGATTGATTTCAAGCTTCAGGCACTCATGAACCCTTGATGACTAGTGGAAACAACAATGAGGGTTCGATTTCCGAAAAGTGTCGAGTATGCCTCAAGAACTAACTTCGATTGTTTTCAGAGCTTCATGGTAACACGACCACTAGCTGCACTAAAATGAGTGGTCAAATAGGGTTCTTGACCCTGGTCCCCCGACAATATGAAAAAATCAACTCTCTCTCTCTTCTCTCTCCTCCTCATCCTCTCTCTCTCTCTCGTCATCAATCTCTCTGCTCCGTCTCTTCTCTCTCTCTCTCCCTCTCTCCACCCCCTCTCTCTCTCTCCCATCTTCTCTCTCTCGCTTTGTGTGTCTCGCTCTATCTCTCTCGTCTCTCCAAGATATCTCTATCTCCTCTCTCTCTCTCTCTCGTCTCATCTCTCTGCTCTCTCTCTCTCTCTCTCGCTTTTGTGGCCTCTCTCTCCTCTCTCTCTCTCTCCCTTTCTCGTCTCTCTCGTCTCTCTCTCTCTCCTCTCTCTTTCTCTCTCTCGCTACTCTCATCTCTCTCTCTCAACTTCTCTTTCTCTCTCTCATCTCTGTCTCTCTCTCTCTCATATTCTCTCTCTCTCTCATTCTCCTCTGTACTTTCTCTCTCTCTCTCCTCCCCTCTCCCCCCCCTCTTCTCTCTCTCTCGTCGTCTTTCTCTCTCATCTCAGCCTGTATCTGCGTCTCCTCTCTCTCTCTCTCTCTCTCTGTGACTTATTCTCCATGACTGTATTCCTGTTTGTGTTGTGTGTTTGCGTCTACCTCTATCTATCTCTATATGTCTGTCTGCCTGTCTGTAGACATGTTCCTATTACTTGTTTGCTCTATTGTAGGTGTTGTTAAATGGTGCTAACATTCCGTAGGGAGGGACCTACACTGCTTCTCCCTTAACCCTTTCATCGCCACTGTCACCTCTTGGCACCACAATGATTTAACACCCATGTCACTAACTGGCATCAACAGTAGGGTCTGGTATCCAGTGACCTTATGTTCTTTAATTTTGGGAGGTAAGGATAGGCCCCATTTTTATGCACGCCGCAGAGGAATCCCCAATATTGCAGACGGAATAGTTTCTCTACCCAGGTACGTTTAATAGTACATTTTGGCTGAGGAATGGCTAGCGTTCAAAGGGTTAAGGGCTCGCTACACTACATACAATTCCGCTGTCAATGCGATGCGATTGTGATGACGCGAGTCATGGTGATTCGCGTGAAATTTCGTCCGTCTAAAAATAATTCTTCTTATTATGCTAAGAATGGAATAGTGGGGCCAAGAGAGGAGATAACGAAATTGAACAAAGGGTGATTACTCTTCTTTCTAATTAACTCCCCTCCACCAAAAGTTGATTACGATAGCAATCACCTAGCAGTATGTTGTCCTCTCCACCATTGTTGATGTGTACTGTGAGGGTTGGAGGGTAATGCAGGCAGAACTTGGCACATTCTTTTTTTGAGAATGATGCTTTGTTTGTCTCACTTTGGTTCTGACCCACGCGCTGCTATATGTGATTGGCATCGTAATCAACTTTGGTGGAGGGGAGTTAATTAGAAAGAGAGTATTCACCCTTTGTGCAATCTCGCTATCGTCTTATACTACTTTCGCTCTATTAATATCCTACTCAAGTTGACCCAGTGCACGAATTTCACGTGAGTCGCGACTCGCATCGTCACAATCGCATCGCATTGACAGCGAATCGTATGCATTCTAGCAGACCCCTTACACTGAAGCTGAACGTTTCCCGGGCAAAAGGGAGGTTTACGGCTCTGCCCGGCTTTACCGTTCGGTTTTAATCAAGACCTGCACGTTTCTTCTTCCCCCGGTTGCGTTATCATGAGTGCGTCTTAAACAGTTAACGCGAGTAGTTACATGTACATTAACCCTTTAACTGCCAATGTCGCATCTTGGCACCACAATGGTTTAACACCCATGTCACTAAAAGGCATCAAATCAGGACCTGGTATCCAAAGACCCCATTTTCTTAATTTTGTGAAGGTAAGGATAGGCCTAATGTTATACATG
>CM065685.1:26749548-26754548 GCA_017654935.2 Phymorhynchus buccinoides | reverse complement strand
GGGAAATAGAAGGCATACATTGTTCAAACTTTGCACACATATATATAGATGTCTATGCAAGCTTTTAAACAATAATGATTTTGAATAATTAAATACTTAAAACAACACTGTAAACAGATAACATGTTAGATTAGTGGGTTAGAGAGTATTCAACAGGCAATGCTGAAAGCCTCGATAGCTCATGGTTCGGGGTCCGATTTTCGGCACGGGCACTTTCTTTTAATTTTTTATGTTTTAGTTGTATCCCCATTAACGATAGTTTCATTTGTACTTTAACATTTTATTGGCAATCTTGTACTTTAGACATCCCCCTCAATCTTTGTTTGTTGTTGTCCCACATGTTCCTGTTCGAGTGAGCCTTGAAGGCTTTGCCTCTAGTTTTTTTGTAGTCATTATTGCTCTGATCATGGTTTTTTTAGAAGTTACTGAGTAACATTTGGAATATTTGGGTGTTTTTGTTCACGTTTACGATCACATAGACAGCAAAGGCTGTTTAAATGTCGTCTGATTCTGCTAGCCTTTGAAGATATGCCCTCAACCAATCACATAGGAATGTAAATCGTGTCGTAAATGGTCCATCGGATGTCGTTTCAACTTTCACAACAATGAGTCACTCGCAGCAGTTATTCTGATCCGTTTATTGTGCGTGTGCGTGGGAAGTATTATTTATTTTAATACATTGTGGGCTAAGTATTGAAGTGAAAATTCTGCTTTTTTTTCTTTCTTTTTAAATGGCATTTCGGGCACATCACAGAACAAAAAGCTAAAACGGGATGAATTGAGGGTTGGGGGGTTATGCGAAGACAAACGCTCGATATAAAATGGCTGAACAACAGACGTTTTTAACCCTTTTCAACGCAAAAGCCATTCCTCAGCCAAAATGTACCATTAAACTTACCTGGGTAGAGAAAAGATTTCGACGGCAATATTGGGGATTCCTCTGTGACGTGCATAAAATAGGGCCTGTCCTTACCTCCTAATATTAAGAACATAAGGTCACTGGATACCAGACCCTCATGTGATGCCTTTCAGTGACATGGGTGTCAAATCATTGTGGTGCCAAGAGGCGACAGTGGCGATGAAAGACCCCCCACGTCATGTGTCAAAATCATGGTTTTTCGCGTGTTT
Organism: Phymorhynchus buccinoides; assembly: GCA_017654935.2. Taxonomy (NCBI): domain Eukaryota; kingdom Metazoa; phylum Mollusca; class Gastropoda; order Neogastropoda; family Raphitomidae; genus Phymorhynchus; species Phymorhynchus buccinoides. The sequence goes on along the minus strand of CM065685.1, from coordinate 26,753,420 downwards.
TCCCTCTTATAGTTGGTAAGAAATCTTAAGAAATCTTCCAAGCATAAGAGGGAATGTGACACGTGACGTGGGGGGTTCTTTAAATACAACACCCATGCGGTTTCACGTTTGAGGCATGCTAACCATTTTGCCAACATCGCATTTTTGCACCACAATGATTGAACACCCATGTCAGTAAAACTCTTGAATTCAGGGTCTGTTATCCAATAGTATTTGTGTTCTTGATTTGGGGAGTTAATGATAGGCCTTTTTGCTAAGCATGTAGTAAAATAATCCCCAATATTTCAGAGACAATATTTTCTCTACCCAATGTAAGTTTATTGGAATATTTTGGCTACAAAATGGCTGGCGGCCAAAGGGTTAATATTCCATAATAAAGACTGTAACAATCATTATGTATGGAAAGCATCGTCGTGACACAAGCTACCTAGTTCATATTTGTGTTTCTCCCCCTCTTGGGGATATCAGGGAGTCTTTTGTTCTTAAATAGTTCCCCAACTTCTGGAAGTTCTGTGCTTGTAACTTCGTCTAATCTGTCACTCTCTTTTGACTCCGTCTTTTCGGTTTTCCCTTTGCTTACTGTGTCTACTACTATCTCTCTGACTTAGTGCTCCATTCTCCTGCCTTTGTTTCTGAAAGACTTAAAATGTATCAACAACAAAAAAGGAATGGTTCCAGCCAAAAAAATAGTATAAGTGCATGGCTTTTGGTACATCGATTTCTCGGCAAATATGTAGATTTACACCCTCCCTGCTCTATTTCTTGGTTCTTGTCCGTGGTTCCGTGGTTAGGGATAGGGTTAGGGAAAGGGATAGGGTTAGGGTTAGGATAGGGTAGGGGTTAGGGATAGGGTTAGGGTTAGGGATAGGGTTAGGGTTAGATGGTCTTTTCTTTTGCCACAAGCATCTGTTTTTTTGTCAAAATCATCTTACTTCTTTTTTTTAGCATTAAATCGCTGCCTTCCTCAAAACTCTTACAGCTATTTTCTCCAGCAGAAGTCGGACTGTCATGCTGGGCCAAAGTATGTTTTAGGCGCATAACGGCAGCATGACGTTTATGCGCTCAATTATGATTTGAAACTGTCTGAGCGATCGTCAAAGAAACTAAAAAATATTATTTTTATGTTTGCTATTTATTAATTAAAAATATCAGTGCTTGTAAACACATGTGCATCAAAAGTGGACCCTGACGGATGAGTGTTTTGCAAAAAAAACACGTCGAGATCACCATGAGGATCGGAAACACTCACTTTGCTCTGGTTTCCTAGAAATTAAACCGTCAAAACGGCGATTCCTCCTTGGCGGAGATGCCGGAGAGAGTAGCCATTTTGGATGGGGTGGGTGGAGGTCACTCATTGTGGTTGAATCGTTTTCCTTTTTTGCAATGCAGTAAAAAAAAAAAAAAAATTTGGGAGCTACTTTCCTTTGTTGTGAGCAGAACTCCTTTTAGATAAACTATAAAATAAAATAAAAATAAAATAAAAAGGGCTTGTATTGCGAACATTTCATGCAAACGATTTGGCGTCCATTAGAAAAGAGACAGTACACGCCTTCTCTTTGAGTGAACTAATTTGACTTCCAAGCCAAGGAGGAATCGCCGATATTTGACAATTTGATTTATCTAGGAAACCGGAGCAAAGTGAGTGTTGCTATCTCTCTGGCATAGGGTGTTTTCCTGGTGATTTTCGACGTGTTCTCTAACATTAAATCTCAATCCATCAGGGTGCCCCTTAAAATTAAGGAAAGCTGCATTTCGGCTGGTGGTATTGCCCACACGCCCTACTAATGGAAAACACAAAAAACCATGGAAGTTCGCAATTTAACCCTTTCGCCGCCAGACATTTTTTAGCCAAAAGATAACATTAAACTTAAACTGTGTAGAGAGGAAAAACATCTGCAATCTTTGCAACATTCCTCTGTGATTATGCATAACATTAATTAGGCCTATCCTTACCTCCCAAAAATTAAGAAAATAGGGTCTTTGGATAAAACAGACCCTGATTTGGTGCCTTTTAGTGACATATGGGTGTTGAACGATTGTGGGTTGTGGCAAAAAAAAGAAAATTGCGACAAATTGGCGGTGAAAGGGTTAAAACGGTCGCGTATCGGCTTTCGCCATGTAACGACGGGCTGAACAAAACCAACCATGGTATATAAACAAAAAAATTATGTTCCTGAATCACTGTCTTAGCCAAAAGGCAGAGAAGCGATCAGGATTAAACTCTAATTACAAAACCCAGTCTCGCGGCTTACACCTTTTATATTGCCAGAACCGTTTCCATCCAGTTCTGGCCCATTTGTATTTGCCTGGTGCACTGCTTTCCCTTTTATTATTCTCCTCGCCACCGAGCCGAAGGTTCGGGGTAGCTATTGTTTTTGTCTGGTGTCCGTTCGGTGTCCGTCCGGTGTCCTCTGTCCGTCCGGCTATTCGTCCGTTTTTCCTCAAAAACTATTCAGTCTATCATCATCAAATTTGGTATACTAGTTTGTCAAGATGCCAGCTATCCACTGATGTAATTTAGTTTTACATTAAGGTCAAGGTAACGCCAGTTACGGGGTTCAAACCCCAAAACACATAATCGCTAATATCTCGCGAAGTTTTGCATCTATTTAAAAAAAAAAAATTGCAGTTTTTTCACAACATTTTCTTGATGAATGGTCTATAACACAGTTGTCATGAGTCCTTCTTTCTTCTGTGCGCGCGTGTAGCGCCAGAGAGCAAAAATACGCATGATCGCGCGCGCTCCAATCAGGGGTTCGAACCCCAAGGCTATATATAAAACAAACTATTCAGTTCGCGTGCTGTTTTTATGCGTTTTGTTTTATGTAGTTACGTGCTTTTTGATGCGTTTTTATGTATGTGTACATGTGTAACGAAATAGGCCGCAACACATTCCGATTTCGGATCTAGCTCGGCGAAGCGTCCTGCTGCGGAGGGGACTCTCTTACAAGCCGCTCAGCCGTTGGGCACTTGTTTTTCCCTTCTTTGACACGGTTCTAAATTCCCAACACATCTAGTATCTGTGTTGTTTTAATTGCAGCTTTCTCCTTATTAGACTAATCCGTCAAATGTTCTGGCGTTCTGTACATCCTCTCAAGATTTGTTACAAGAGGAAAACCATTGTGGGTTTGGTATGAGAATTTTTTTTAAAATCACATGCGCGCACATCACGCATACACATATAGACGCGGCGACCGCCACACACACACATCACAACACGACACACACACACACACACACACACACACACAAACACACACCACACACACACACACACACTCACAAACAAGACACAAACACACGACACACACAAGGACAAGTGAAGAACAGCCACGCTGCCGGCGCGTGACACGCAACACACATATACGCACGAACAGCACAGGCGCACGGCACACGCACAAGCACGCACCGCACGGCCCGCACAACGCACGCAGAACGGCACTCAGCACGCAACGCACGCCGCACGCCCACTGGACGCGCGCGCCGGCGGCGCACAGGCACACCACCGCGCCGCAACGCGCACAGTTTGCAAGAACGGCACGCACGTTATTGCACGCACACGCGCACGGGCGCAACTAGCAACGGCTTACACACAGAATTGCAGCACGCCACAATGCCGTGCAACGCACAACAAAAGCCACACGCAGCACACACACACAAACACACGACTACACACGACCACCCACACACACCGCACACAGTGCAAAAGACAACCCCCCCCACACCTGTCACACACACCAACACACATGCATACACACACACACATACACACAACACACAACGCACGGCACAGCACGCACACGCCCCAACATACGCACTACACCCAACACAGACACACACACACACACACAGCACATACACACACAAAACAC
>CM065685.1:26744114-26749048 GCA_017654935.2 Phymorhynchus buccinoides | reverse complement strand
CTTTTCCCTCCCTCTCTCCTCTCTCTCTCTCTTCTCTCGCCTCTCTCCTCCTCTTTCTCTATCTATTCTCGTTCTCTTTCTCTCTCTATCTCTCTCTCTCTCTCTCCTCTCTCTCTCTCTCTTTCTCTCTCATCTCACGCGTTCTCTCTCTTCTCTCTCTTCTCTCTCTCTCTTTCTCCTCTCTCTCCTCTCTCGCTCTCTCTCTCTCCCTCTCTCTATGTCGCTCTCTCTGTCTCTCTCTGTCTCTCTGGCTCTCCTCTCTCTCTCTCCTCTCTCTCTCTCTCTCTCCGTCTCTCCCTCTTTCATCACCCCCCCCCCACCCTTTCCCCTCACATGTTATTGTGGCCCATGGCCAAAAACATGCATTAAAAACATTTCAGTCTCTCTCTATCTCTTCTCCTATCTCTTCTCTCTCGCTCTCTCTCTCTCTCTCTTCTTCATCTTCTCCTCTCTCCGTCTCTCCCTCTTTCATCACCCCCCCCCACCCTTTCCCCCTCACATGTATTGTGCCCATGGCCAAACATGCATTAAAATGATGTCAGTCTCTCTCTCTCCTTCTCTCTCTCTCTCTCCTCTCTCTCACCTCTCTCTCTCTCTCTGTCTCTCTCTCTCTGTGTTTTTTTTTTTTTTCTCTCTCTCTCTCTCCCCCTCTCTTTTTTTTCTCTCTCTCTCTCTCTTCTCCTCTCTCTCCACTCTCTCACACCCGTCTCTCTCTTTCTCACCCACCCCACCACCCTTCCCGTAACATGTATTGTGGCCCATGGCCAAACATGCATTAAAATATGTCAGTCTCTCTATCTCTCTTCTCTCTCTCTCTCTCTCTCTCTTCTCTGCTCTCTATCTCTCTCTCTCTCTTCTTTCTCTCTCTCTCTTGTTCTTGGCAATGCAAAAAAAGAAGCCAAACATGTTAATGGAGGGGTGTTGTGGGATGGCTGGGCTGGTTAAGGGTATGGGGAGCTCATAACAAAAATGTAATACGCGAAAGCACAGAAATACTTTACGTTTGGAAAACCCAACAAAACAAAAGTCGTTACTGTTCCCTAGTCCGTGCCGAATGCGTTTAGAACCCACTCTTTTTTTTGTATTTACTATCAGTAATCGACTATTAGAAATATATCTGGTTAGACATGAATTTACTTGTGCTTGATGTGGATGCGGGTAGATGGTTGCGTGGGTACCTTATAGGAGGTTTCTCCTTTGGCGAAATAATCGGGGGCCTATGCCGTTGTGCTTTTGCTGGGGAACAATGTTGAGATTGAAGATTGGAGTTTCAAAAATTTTTGAAAAAAAATAAAAGGAGAGCTCTGTTGCAGACTGATTTTAGTCAACTGTCTATGTGATGCTGGACAGATACTAGCAGAGAGACGGAGAGAAGGAGGAGAGAGGAGACAGAGAGAAAGGGAGGAGATTAGACGAAGAGAGAGAGAGAGAGAGAGAGAGAGAGAGAGAGAGAGAGAGATTGGGGAAGAGTGAGAGAGAGGCGGAGAGAGGAGGAGAGGAGAGAGAGAGAGATGAGGGGAGAGAGAAGAGAGAGAGAGAGGAAGAAAGAGGATGACGAGAGGAGAGAGAGAGAGAGAGACGAGAGATGAGAGTAGAGAGGGAAGGGAAGACGAGGGGAGAGGGAGAGATGAGGAGAGAGAGAGAGGAGAGAGATGAGAGAGAGAAAGAAAGAAAAGGAGAGAGAGAGAGAGAGAGAGACGACGAGAGAGAGAGAGAGAGAGACGAGAGAGAGAGAGAAAGAGAGGAGAGTATAGAGAGATAGGAGGAGGGAGAGATAGAGGGGGATAGTTAGTAGAGATGAGAGAGGATGGGAGAGAGAGAAGAAGAGAGAGGAGAGAGAGATGACGAGCGACCGAGAGACGGTATAAGAGAGAGAGAGAGAGAGAGAGAGACTGAGACGAGAGAGAGAGAGAGAGGGGAGATGAGAGAGAGAGAGAGAACCAGAGAGAAGAGGAGAGAGAGAGAGAGAGAGAGAGAGAGTCGATTGTGCATGTGATGACTGTTTTTTGTGTGTGTTTTTTTAAACTTGCAGCGGCCTTAAATATATATAAAACTGATAAGAATGAAATAATAATTTCACAATTGCCACTTCAGGCTTGGTTGCTGTTTTGCACACACACTTTATCAGCCCATTTTTGTGGTTTGAATTATTAGCTCAACATAACTAGTATAAAATTCATAATGATCGCTGGAAATCTGGTGTTGGCTCAAATCGTGTTAACGAAGTTAAACACGGAAGTGAGTCTATAGTAGTATGATAGTTTATTCTGTGTGCGCGCGCGCGCGCGCGCGCGCCCGGGCTGCGCACGCGTATGTGTTGTGTGTGTGTGACTGTGTGTGACTGTGCATGATCGTGTATGTGTGTGTGTGTGTTGCGTCCCGTGGTCTAATCTCCAAACTTTAACGTTGGCATTTTATCGAGGAAATAGAAGGCATACATTATTCAAACTTTGCACACACAAAATCTTTATTTAATTTTATGTTTATGCAAGCTTTCAAGCAATAATGATTTGAATCATTAAAATACTTAAAAACAACACTGTAAAACAGATAACAAACATGTTTAGATTAGTGGGTTAGAGAATATTCAACAGGCAATACTGAAAGCCTCGATAGCTCATGGTTCGGGGTCCGATTTTCGGCACGGGCACTTTCTTTTAATTGTTATGTTTTAGTTGTATCCCCATGAACGATAGTTTCATTTGTACTTTTAACACTTTATTGGGCAATATTGTACGTTAGAACACCCCCCTCAATCTTGTTTGTTGTTGTCCCACATGTTCCTGTGTGAGTGAGCCTTGAAGGCTTTGCCTCTAGTTTTTTTGTAGTCATTATTGCTCTGATCATGTTTTTTTTAGAAGTTACTGAGTAACATTTGGAATATTTGGGTGTTTGTGTTCACGTTTACGATCACATAGACAGCAAAGGCTGTTTAAATGTCGTCTGATTCTGCTAGCCTTTGAAGATATGCCCTCAACCAATCACATAGGAATGTAAATTGTGTCGTAAATGGTCCATCGGATGTCGTTTCAACTTTCACAACAATGAGTCACTCGCAGCAGTTATTCTGATCCGTTTATTGTGCGTGTGCGTGGGAAGTATATTTTAAACAATAAAATGTGGGCTAAGTATTGAAGTGAACATTCTGCTTCTTTTTTTCTTGTTAAATGGCATTTCGGGCACATCACATAACACAAAACTAAAACGGGATGAATTGAGGGTTGGGGGGTTATACGAAGACAAACGCTCGATATAAAATGGCTGAACAACAGACGTTCTTAACCCTTTCAATGCCAGCCATTTCCTCAGCTAAAACTGTAACCATTAAACTTACCGGGTAGAGAAAAGATTCCGTCTGCAACACTGAGGATTCCTCTGTAACATGCATAAAATAGGGCCTGCCCCTACCTCCCAAAATTAAGAACATAATGGTAATTAGTTGACAGACCCTCATTTGATGCCTTTCAGTGACATTGGTGTCAAATCATTGTGGTGCCAAGAGGCGGCAGTGGCGTTGAAAGATCCCCTCATCGTAATGTGTCAAAATCATGGTTTTCACGTGTTTTCCACTCTTATAGTTGGTAAGAAATTCTTAAGAAATCTTCCAAAGCATAAGAGGGCATGTGAGACGTGACGGCGGGGGGGTTCTTTCATACACACCCATGCGGTTTCACGTTTGAGGCATGCTAACCATTTTGCCAACATCGCATTTTTGCACCACAATGATTGAACAACCATATCAGTAAAAACCTTGCATTCAGTGTCTGTTATTCAATAGTATTTGTGTTCTTGATTTGGGGAGTTAATGATAGGCCTTTTTGCTAAGCATGTAGTAAAATAATCCCCAATATTTCAGAGACAAAAAATTTTCTCTACCCAATGTAAGTTTATTGGAATATTTTGGATACAAAATGGCTGGCGGCCAAAGGGTTAATAGTCCATAATAAAGACTGTAACAATCATTATGTATGGAAAGCATCGTCGTGACACAAGCTACCTAGCTCATATTTGTGTTTCTCCCCCTCTTGGGGATATCAGGGAGTCTTTGTTCTTAAAATAGTTCCCCAACTTCTGGAAGTTCTGTGCTTGTAACTTCGTCTAATCTGTCACTCTCTTTGACTCCGTCTTTTCGGTTTCCCCTTTGCTTACTGTGTCTACGACTATCTCTCTGACTCAGTGCTCCATTCTCCTGCCTTTGTTTCTGAAAGGACTTAAAAATTTATCAACCAAAAAAAGGAATGGTTCCAGCAAAAAAATAGTATAAGATGCATGGCTTTGTACATCGATTTCTCGGCAAATATTGTAGATTTACACCCTCCTGCTCTATTTCTTGGTTCTTGCCGTGGTTCCGTGGTTAGGGATAGGGTTAGGGTTAGGGATAGGGTTAGGGTTAGGGATAGGGTTAGGGTTAGGGATAGGGTTAGGGTTAGGGATAGGGTTAGGGTTAGATGGTCTTTTCTTTTGCCACAAGCATCTGTTTTTTGTTCAAAATCATCTTTTTGGGGGGGAGCATTAAATCGCTGCCTTCCTGAAAACTCTTACAGCTATTTTCTCCAGCAGAAGTCGGACTGTCATGCTGGGCCAAAGTATGTTTTAGGCGCATAACGGCAGCATGACGTTTATGCGCTCAATTATGATTTGAAACTGTCTGAGCGATCGTCAAAGAAACTGTCTGAGCGATCGTCAAAGAAACTAAAAAATATTATTTTTATGTTTGCTATTTATTAATTAAAAATATCAGTGCTTGTAAACACATGTGCATCAAAGGTGCACCCTGACGGATGAGTGTTTGCAAGAAACACGTCGAGATCACCCAAGGATCGGAACACTCATTTTGCTCTGGTTTCCTAGAAATTAAAACCGTCAAAACGGCGATTCCTCCTTGGCGGAGATGCCGGAGAGAGTAGCCATTTTGGATGGGGTGGGGTGGAGGT
>CM065685.1:26701614-26706614 GCA_017654935.2 Phymorhynchus buccinoides | reverse complement strand
TTGATTCATTTATCAATGCAACATGATCACACAGAGAGGTACGGCGGATGCGGAATGTGCTACGACCAAAGATATTATAAAAGGTAAGATGGACTACTTAAAAGCTCGGCGAACCGGGCTGATAGAGTTATCGTTAGTGGGGACGTGTACACTATTCACAGTGGAGGCTATCCAAAAACTCGGACTGGAACTTGAACGGGGAATTCAACTGGCCTATCGATGTGTAAAATGTGTCACGTTTCAAAGGGACATAACCAGTGTTTCTGTCCTCACTACTCATATAGGGAAAAGAGACCGGATGTTTATCTTCCCCTGTACAGTCTTTGCTACGACTACAAGAGACGGAAAGAAGTTAATGCATTCTTGACGGATACGTCTGTGTATTGAATCGTAAAAAGTAAGAAGGTAGCGTTCTGTGCTTGATTTTATGAAGTTCTACTAATGCTTAAGTGGGAAACTAAACGTTGTTACTTTCTAAATTAAGTAAATCTGTTTACTGAATTTATAAAGTAACAACGTTTAGTTTCCCACTTAAGCTTTTAGTAGAACTTCATCAAATTAAGGGCTGGAGACGAGTTACCACATCTGGGAGTCTGGGGTGGGTGAAAGTGTATAGGTGAGACTGGAATAGGTGAAAGTAGAATAGGTGTGTTTATCAATTTCTGATGTAAGGACATTTGCGATTCAGCCTTTAACCCATTCAGTGCCAAGGGTATTTTAATCATGGACAGTACTAAATAAATTACATTCTAATGGTATGCATTTTCATGAAACAAGCGTGAAAGTTGGCAAGATAGTTTTAGTATGGTGTGTTTACCAATTTCTGATGTAGGGACATTTTATTTGCAGGCTTTAACCCATTCAGTTCCAGGGGCATTTTGATTGCGGACAGTTATAATTTAAAAAAAAATACTAGTGATATGCATTTTCATGAAACAACCATGAAATTTGGCATAATAGTCTTTTTATGGCGTGTTTACCAATTTCTGATGTAGAGACATTTTCAATACAGCCTTTAACCCATTCAGTGGTAAGGGCATTTTGATCGCGGACAGTTATAATTTTAAAAAATATTCTAGTGATGGGTATTTTCATACAATAAGCATAACATTTGGAATTATAGTCTTCTCTTATAATAGTCATTCTGTCAAACCTCTGTAAATTGTCACAAGGGTTTATGCGATTTCCCTTTACACACATGTTGCATACATTGTCCTGAGCAAGGACAGCGTGGGAAACACCATATACATGATGGAGGGTAGATGCAGTGGTCATTTAAAGTCCGGCAGATTTAAGATCTCATTACTTTTGACGCTTTTATGCTTTCCTACCGTAGCTGCTTCACTCCTCCCCTGCGACGTCATTGCACGCGCATATAATGACGCACAAACACTTCATTTTTGGGACCTTATAAAAAATGTATGGTTGCTGGCTTATGTCAAAACTGTAGGTGTCTGAATTTCTTTTGTTACAAAGTTTACTGAATTTGTACAGTTTTCTTCAGTTTTATTAGGATTCTACCTTTTAGGTAGAACATTATTGCATTTGTAAGAGGGTTTTTTTCCCTTCTTTTTCTGCCCATTTTTCGTCAGATTTGGCTGATATTTTCAGGAAAGTTGCGGGGCATTAAGTGATTGCCAAGTTATTAATATTAAATTATTTTGCCAACAATTCGGCGAAATATGACCGAAAAACCGCATAATTGGCAATATATCAATCTTCATTAACTAAATAAAAGGCTGAACAGATTTCGTTCATATTTTCAGAATTTGCTCTAAAGTAGATTTGCAACATATACGGTAGATTATTGAACCGGAAGTGCCCCAGCTATGTTCAGGCAGCTTTTATTTGATTCACAGAATAGCCAAAACCAGAAGTGACGTCACAAAACTAACTATTGGATTTTGTAGCCCTTACTCTGGCCCAGGTCTGAAAGGAGTTTGTTGATGAAATGTTAAATAGTTTGGAAGTTATTCAAATTTATGTACATTGGGTTGTGTCACTTTAACTTATTTCCATTTAGTTATGGATATATTTATATTTTTCATCGAATCTCGCTGAAATTTGCAGGAAAATTGACGGATGCTATAGTTATGATAAATTGTCAATATAAAACCAATTGGCCAAAATTTGGTCGGAAAATGCCACATTTGGACTGGTTTTGTCTCTGTGATCAACGTCAGCGCAGTGTGGACTGGTTCTGTCTGCGTGATCCATGTGAGTTCGGTGTGGACTGGTTTTGTCTCTGTGATCCATGTCAGCTCAGTGTGGAATTAACTCAACACAATGCGCTAATCACGATCCCACTGCTCAATGAGAATGAATTAAATTACATGACTTTTGCACAAGGAGTACGTATAACCACGCATACACACACAGTATTCAGCATCACAATAACACAAAAAGACCGGTAAAGGTAAAGATGTGCCACCCCCCCCCCTACATTTCTCGGTTAATTGTATTTTTTCCGTGATTACCTTTCTTACCATACATAAAGCTGTATCTTAGGAACATTTTTAGCTAATAACCTTTTTGGGTTACTAACCCTATCCCTAACTCTAACCCTAAACCTACCCCCCACCCTATAAGACGGGAAAACGCAACAAACCACAACTGTGACAAATCGCGGTGTACTGCAGTGGGGGTAGGGTTAGGTTTAGGGCTAGGGTTAGGGTTAGGGTTAGTATTCCAAAAAGGTAATTAGCTCAAAATGTTCCTAAAATACAGCTTTATGTATGGTAAGAAAGGCAAACACGGAAAAATACAATTAACCGAGAAATGCAGGGGGGGTGGTACATCTTCCTCAGCTCCGAGGATCAGAGGGGGATTGGCCCCTGGCGGCATGCCCTTTGATGACTGAACAGTCCGGTCCTGGATTTGCATAGGTTCGGACATGACGGGCATGGGAAATTCAGGGTTGGGGGGCTTTGAGCAGTTGACGCTTTTCTCCTGCTCCTCTTGTCCTCTGATGCCTCATTCCTGGCAGTCTTGGAGGCCTCAGCGCCTTGCCTTGTTGACGTTCTCCAGATTTGACAGATATTTACGGTTGATTGCTTTTTACTGCAGAATTTTGCTAATTTCTTGAAGTTTTCAATCCTGGAAAACACTGCTTCAAAAAATGTCACCCTCTAGTTAACTGAACGCACAAAACACACCGGGTGTTCTTTTTTTTAGGAAACTGACTGATGAAGATCCGCATTTGACACTGATAGAACTAAGTGAGAGGAGTGACGTTTCTTTGAGTACAATAGTAAAGATAATGCGTAAGCATCTTCTATCGAGAAAGCTCGCAACAAAATGGGTACCCAAATTCCTAAGTGACTAACGATGCCCTACCACATTGTATCACATTTACTGACCTGTTATTAGTGTCTTATGGTTTTCTCTAGATTAGCCATTTGTTTTTGCTGCCGATTCCTTGGGTCCGAGGATCAGAGGGGGATTGGCCCCTGGCGGCATGCCCTTTGATGACTGAACAGTCCGGTCCTGGATTTGCATACCTGGATTTACATGACGGGCATGGGAAATACGGGGTCGGGGGGCTTTGAGCAGTTGACGCTTTTCTCCTGCTCGCCTTGTCCTCTGCTGCTTCATTCCTGGCAGTCTTGGAGGCCTCAGCGCCTTGCCTTGTTGACGTTCTCCAGATTTGACAGATATTTACGGTTGATTGTGTACTTTTTACTGCAGAATTTGCTAATTTTTTTGAAGTTTTCAATCCTGGAAAACACTGCTTCCAAAAATGTCACCCTCTAGTTAACTGTTTGCAGTTCTGAACGCGCAAAGCACACCGGGTGTTCTTTTTTCTTAGGAAACTGACTGATGAAGATTCGCATTTGACACTGATAGAACTAAGTGAGAGGAGTGACGTTTCCTTGAGTACAACAGTAAAGATCATGCGTAAACATCTTCTATCGAGAAAGCTCGCAACAAAATGGGTACCCAAATTCCTAAGTGAATAACATAACAAATGATGTAATGATTGTCCGACAGAAATGCTCAAAAAGTTTGGGCCAAATGGACCTAAATAAATATGCGATGTCATCACAGAGAACGAGACCTGGCAGAGCTTCTGTATCATTTTAAACAAAAGCGCCAATTAGATGTAGAGTGGTCTTGACTGGTCTTAACAAAGAAGTCATACTGTAGTCAAAATTCCATGTTTGTAAGTTACGTTTTTTGCATTTTTTTACTAACCCAAGTGCTTGTCATCATCATTGATAATATGCCAAAGAAAACAATTATGCCAGCCCATGTTGTTGAAGTTGTTTTGTCAGAAGCTACCGGATCAGTCCACCCAACCATTGACACAAGCAATACTTTAGTTTTACATGAAAACGCTAGTGTCCACAAAATCAAGGTCGCCATGACCTTCCAATAATAGCAAGGCAATCAATGTTTGAACCACGTATTCTACAGACTTCACTTAGCTCCACATGACTTTTAATTTCTTCTTATCATGACTTTTAGTATCTTCTTATCATTTTATATTGTTTCGCTGGACGAAATTTTCTGGCACCTAGGCCCTCGCAAAAAGCTCATAATCACAGCTCCGACCCTTGCCTCAAAAAAGCTACAAAAATGAGCTTGAAACCTGGCGTAGAAGGCTGGAACTGTGCATACAAAGATAAAAGGTGGTCTGCATAGGAATGCTAAAGTTTGAAGTCTGTGCACTTATGTATTCCTGGTTTATTGACCCAATGACCAACTTTAATGAACAACCCACGTATATATCAATTTACTGTTTTTTAAAACCCACACAATACCAAAAACGAACACAGTTTTTATAGTATTTTACCAAATGTAACACGATGTTTGTAATAAATCATGTTCAATAGAACACATATTGTTATGATTTCAAAGATTTTAAGGCCGATTTGCATTGTTAGGTTCAAAACCCAGTTAAAAATCATTCTTAAGCTTAGCTTAAAATCCAACCGAAAATATCACATATTATATCTGGACGATTAGAATTAGAACGATATTTAGTATATGGAAAAACG
>CM065685.1:26689114-26699114 GCA_017654935.2 Phymorhynchus buccinoides | reverse complement strand
TATATAGACGTAGCGTATATGGTCGAGGATGTTGGTAACCCTCTCGTTGCTGCTTTTGGAGTGTTTGGGAATCTTATGGTCATTCTTGTCATGCATCGTCTACCTTCATCCACGTCCAGCGTTTTCTTCAAAGTCATGGCCCTGTCTGATCAGTTGGTGCTGATCATAGGTCCCCTGGAACGTTGGCTTTACACGGAAGTTGATGTCATGTACTTCAGTGCTCGGAGCTCGTGGCAGTGCAAGCTTAACAGAATTATACATTTCACAGCACAGCCCGTATCGTCATGGATGCTGGTGTCACTCACCATGCTCAGAGCTGCTTCTGTGCTGTGGCCACTTCGTGTCAGCGCTGTGTGGACCAAGAGAAAGTCGAGAGTTACTGCTGCTATAGTAACCATCACTTTTATTTTGATGAATGGTTACATACTCACACGATATCGAATTGCAAAAGGTTTCTGCAGAACATCTAGTCTAATACCGCATTATCGTTGGGTTCGACAACTTCAAATTCGTTTGATTCCTTTTTCGTTGTTGTTTGTAAGCAACGTTGTTCTTTGGCGGACTCTGGTCAGATCCGTCGGAACAAACACCCGTCTTTCTGTGCTGCAAGCCACTGAGGATTCCAGACAACGTCATAGAGTGCCTTCTTTGACTGTTACCCTGATTGCTGCAAGTGTTTGTTTTGTCCTTCTGGCAACAACCTTGTCGGTGTACTTCATGATGAGTGATTACGTGAATCGGGACGATCCAATAGAGAATGGACGAAACACGATACTTCACAAGGTTGGTTTGTGCTTGTGGTACACCAACAGTGCTGTCAGCTTCTACCTCTACTGTTGTACTGACAGCAAGTTCAGAGCACAGTTTGTACAGATACTCCACGAGTTTTACGCACTGTGTTGTGGGACCAGAAAAATCAGACTTTAGACACTTCTATTGATTCACACGAACAACATATTATTGTAAAATACACTATAATTACGAAAACTGCCGGTGATGACTCTGTCAGTTGCAGTTATTCTAACTTGGTAAAAGAGGAATCTGATAACGGTTCTCACATCTACGCCAAGGAGGGACAACGGGCAAACCACGCCATATCAAATTAAGTTTTAACATATTGTGACGAGGTAATGAGCTAAAGGCGAAGTCTCTAGGGAGGACTTTTAGTGTGTTAAATTTTCAATTAGAAAATTTTCCTTTAGCCCACTTCTCTAGGGTGTGGGAGGTGAGCAACTTTCCCGGCCCCTTTTCATCTAATAAATTTATATTTTTGCCCGGGTTCTGGCTCATATGATTGAAAGAAATACAAGTGGTATATTTGCTCTAAATGGCAGACAGAGAGAAGTAGGTTTTTACATGAAAATTACAAAACTTCCACTCTCATCTGTCTGACCAAAGGGTTCAGAATTATTTGTACACTTGTATTTTATTTACTCACAAATCTGCATAAGCTTATGCAGCAATAAGAATAAAGCAGCTCAATGGCGCCAAAGCAAAATATGAATGAAAAACAATGAAATCTGAAAGGATTAAACAAGACTGTTGTCTTTCTAGAAGGTTAGGCCTCAAGCCGGAAGGGTCCCTAATTATCTTCAGTGTCCGGAGGAAAGTTCAAATGATTTGCGCGGTCCTGTGGACTTAGCTGTTGTCAAGTTCCTCTGTAGGGATTCGGCGAGTGCTGGGGTGACTAGGCTTGCTCTTCGGTGTAGAGTAGCTCCCAGTCATTCCAGTTGCGGCGTCGTGGGATGGCATGGCTCAGGCATGGTCTCCTCGCGGATTCTGAGTGCGGTGGCATCTTGGCGGCAGCCCCGTCTTGGTGCTTGTGAGTCAGGGATAATCGTCCTGCCCACGATGCCCTGCTGATAATCACAGGAGAAGGTGGATGTAGATCTCTATGGCTTAGAGACAAGGGGCTTCAGCCGGCAGGGAATTAGTGTATCCCAACTGGCTAGAAGGCTGCCCTTTTTTGTCAGCGGGATTTTTTCGCCTAGCAGGCTGAATTATTTACTCTCGTCAATATTATTTTGTTGGTGTGTTTCTAGTAGTGCTTGAGTTCCTGTTTTGTGTCTGTGTGTTCGTGATGAACTTGATATTCTTCTGGGCTGCTTTCTGAGCCTCTCTGCCTCCGGACATGAGAGTAATTTGATTTATTTTCTTGATGATACTGGTTGGCTTGATGGATTCTCCAAGCCAGCCATGTTTCCAGCACCGGCCAAACAACGCCATGCCTTTGCCTACCATCCCTTTTCTTCAGTCTCTCTCTTACTTCCCTCTTCCTGACCAGCAGTATACGCACGCAACACGCGTGTGTGCGCCACTACTCACCCAGCCACACTCTCCCCACCCTCCGCCTATCGCCTGCAGTACAAAACTAACGAGTTATGAGTTACGGGCTGTACAACCTTTGACCCCTGACTCCGCCCTTGTTGCCATGCTACGTCATCTGCGTATAGGGATTAATCTTCCACGCACGCGGTTGCAGAGGATGAAAAAGAAAGCAACGGAAGATTTCTGTCCTCTGCTCCATTCCTCGCCCTCCCCCTTCACCTCCAAAACAGATGAGTATTTCCAACGTACTTACTGTTCCCGTTGCTTCGCCCACAAAAGATGCTAACTTTATTGTTGCCCAGTTTAACCCCCGTTCCATTGATGTCCCACAGAAACGTTCTTCTATTAATTATTTTATTGTAGAGAACGATGTTGATATTTTCTGCATCACTGAATCCTGGCTTCTGCCTTCGGGTGATGAAGCTAAATGCGCTGATCTCTCTCCCCCTGGCTACAAAACCATCTCCTATCCTCGCTCTTCACGTGGCGGAGGCATTGCCTTTGTCGTGCGTGAAACACTGTGCCTCCATCTCACCTCTACCTCCCTCTTCCCCTTTCCACACTCCTTTGAACTGGCCCAGCTCTCCGTTACTCTCCGTCAGCACTGCCTACAGCTTTTCTGCCTCTACCGCCCCCCTCCCAACAGGAAAAACAAACTTTCGGACTCCCTCTTCCTCGACGAGTTTCCCTCTTTGCTGGAGCACTGCAACACTATCAGCGGTGTTCCAATCATCATGGGAGACTTCAACATTCATGTCGATGTCCCCACTGACCCCCTGCACCACACTGTTGGATGACTTCGACCTGGACCAGGCTGTGACCTTCCCAACCCACCAGAAAGGTCACACCCTTGACCTGGTTATCATCAGGCGTGACAACGAAGATGTCTTGCAGTCCACTGCTCCTGACTTCTTCCTGGACTTTTCTGATCATCACTGTTGTTTCCTGCCTCCAGTTGTCTCGCCCTTCATGCCCTCCTGTGTATGCTGAGACCAGGAAGATCTCCTCCATCGACCTCACTGCCTTCCTGTCTGACCTCAGGGCCAGACTGGACTCCTCTCTACAGCCTTCTGCCGACCAGCTCCACCACCTCCTGACCAGTCTACTCGACCTCCACGCCCCTGTCATCAGTCGCAAGATCTCCAGTAGGCCTCCATCGTCGTGGTATCCTTCGGTGGCACCTGAGATGGCTCTGGCTAAACAAGAGCGCCGCCGTGCAGAACGCCAGTGGTTTAAAACTGGACTTGAAATTCACAAACAGATTTTTCGAGCCATGAACAAAATTGTGTCTGACATAATAGATAAGGCCAAATGCTCCTGTTTGAATGCCCAAATTCTCGCTTGTGCTACTTCACGTAAATTGTTTAGTTTAGCCAACTCTCTCCTAGGTAAATCTAGGTCCACACCCCTACCTTCCTCTATCCCTGTGTCTGAACTCCCTCAACATTTCTCTGATTTCTTTCACAGCAAGATAGCCACTATCCGCCGAAATCTTGATTCTCAATCTGCTCCACCGTCAACAGCCCTGATCCCTCCTTTTCTGGCAGTATGTGGTCTGAGTTCCGTTCTGTTTCCACTGAAGAGGTTAAGAAGATTTTGACCCAAACTCAGACTAAAACCTGTGAACTAGACCCTCTACCTTCATCTCTCTTCTCCCAGTGCCTTGATGATCTCCTTCCTTACTTTACATTCATCATCAATGATTCTCTATGTTCAGGCTGCTTTCCATCTCATTTCAAATCTGCAGTTGTCAAACCTCTCTTAAAGAAGCCTAGTCTCGATCCTGAAAATCAAAAGAATTATCGGCCTGTCTCTAATCTTTCATTCCTTTCTAAGCTTACGGAAAAGGTGGTTCTTAAACAGCTGTCTGACCATCTTCAGGTAAATGATCTTTACTATCCAAACCAGTCTGCTTATCGAGCAGGTCACAGTACTGAGACAGCCCTCTTGAAGATAACGAACGACCTGCTCACTGCCTTGGATGAAAACAAGGTTTCTCTTCTCTCTCTCCTTGATCTTTCTGCAGCGTTTGATACTATTGACCACTCTATCCTCATTTCTAGACTTCACACCTCCTTTGGTCTATCTGGGGCTGTTCTTTCCTGGTTTTCTTCCTACCTCTCTGATCGCACACAGACAGTTGTTGTCAATGGTTCTTCATCTCTTCCAAAAGGTCTTCAGTTCGGTGTGCCCCAAGGTTCAGTCTTAGGCCCTATTCTTTTTGTTCTTTATACCCAACCTCTCTCTGCCATCATCAACCAGCATTCTCTTCTACATCATAGCTTAGCTGATGACAATCAGCTGTACATTTCTGCCCACCTGAGTCAGTTAGATCAAATGATTTATTCTTCTAAGTTGTGCATCTCTGCTGTTAAAACATGGATGTTTTGCAACAAACTGCAGCTAAATGCTGAAAAGACAGAGATGATTCTTGTAGCCTCTAACCACACAATTAAAACTCAGGTTCTCCCAGGTTCTGTCGACATTGATGGCACTGAGTTCAAGCTGTCAGCATCTGTCCGCAATCTAGGTGTTACTTTGGACCAAACCCTCTCTTTCAAACTGCATGTTTCCAATGTTTGCAAGTCTTGCTATCTAAAACATCGAAGAATTAGTTCAATCTGCCGTTTCCTCTCTCAATATGCCCTGAAGACTCTAGTATGTGCTTTTGTTCTGTCTCGCCTTGATTACTGTAACTCACTTCTTGCTGGCTGTCCATCAACTCTCATCTCTAAGCTCCAACGGGTCCAGAATAATGCTGCTCGTCTCATTTCTCGCTCCCCTAGGTACGATCATATTACTCCGGTTCTTCGTTCCCTACATTGGCTCCCAGTTCAATCACGTATTGACTACAAAAATTCTCCTCCTTGCCTTCAAGTCACTGAATGATCAAGCTCCCTTATATCTCTCTGATCTCCTTCATCTCTATGTCCCAGCTCGCCAACTACGTTCGTCTTCTGATTCTCGTCTCCTTTCCCTTCCCTCCATCCATCTCAAATCTGCTGGCCAACGTTCTTTTTCCTGTCAAGCACCATCTCTTTGGAATTATCTGCCTTCTCCTCTCTGACACTCCAACTCAGTCTCCTCATTCAAAACCTCTCTTAAAACCCATCTTTTTCCTGCTGCACCCTAAATATTTGATCAGTTGTCTATCTTGTGTGCACGTGAGGGAAGATTTGGTCTCTTTCCATCTCTCTCTCTCTCTCTCTCTCTCTCTCTCTCTCTCTCTCTCTCTCTCTCTCTCTCTCTCTCTCTCTCTCTCTCTGACAGTGGTTGTTCTGCAGCCCTTACATAAGAAGGTGACTTGAACCAACCAGATAACTACCGTGGTATATCGTTATTAAGTATATGTAGTAAACTATATATCTTTGTGTTAAATAAAAGACTTACAAAATGGATTGAAAATAATGAGGTTATTGGCGAGGAACAGGCTGGCTTTAGGCACAACCGTTGTACAACATATCATGTATTTACCATTATGGCTTGTGTGCAAAAACAATTACTTAGACACAGAAAACTTTATGTTGCCTTTATAGATTTCCGTAAAGCCTTCGATACAGTTAGCAGGGACAAAATATGGAAAATACTTCATTGCAATGGAATAAGGGGTAAATTTTTGAATGCGCTTAAAAGCATGTACAGTGTCGTTAAAGTTCGTGTGCGCACTGGAGCTGATTTAACAGATGCCTTTTTATGTCCACAAGGTCTTAAGCAGGGCAAGGTTTGTTCTCCTGCTCTTTTCTCACTCCTAATTAATGAAATTACTAAAGAAAGAAATACATGACAGTTAACACCTGACCTGATTCAGCTATTGATGTTATTATTTGCGGATGACATTGCCTCATGTCTGATAGTATCATTGGGCTTCAAACACAACTGAACATTTTGAATAGCACAGCAAAAAGATTGGATTTAGTTGTGAACCTTGATAAATATAACGTAATTGTTTTTAGAAATGGGGGCTATTTAGCTGCAAACGAACACTGGACTTTTGGAAATACCAATTTATCTGTTGTAAATATGTATAAATATCTTGGCATCATTTTTTCGACATGGCTTACGTTCCAATTTACACAGCACGATCTATATGAAAGGGCACGAAAAGGAGTCTGAGCTATTATTAGAATATTTTGGTCTATCAGAGAGTATTCACCGGATATATTATTTTAATTATTCGACGCTCAAATTCAGCCGATTTTAATGTATGGAGCAGAACTTTGGGGTGTCATGAGTGATCTTTCCGTTATTGAGAGAGTTCATTTGTCAGCTATGAAACGTTTTATGTGCATTAGCCAGAAGACACTGATACAGTTAGTTTATGGTGAGTTGGGAAGATATCCCCTCAAAGTAAATGCCTTCATTAAATGCATACAATTCTGGTTTCGTGTTGTTAATATGGAGGAATCGAGGTTTCTCTGGAAAGACAAAACTATTCTACATGGGCAGGTAGGGCTAGAAACATGCTTTATATGTTTGGGTTTGGCTTTGTGTGGGAAGCTCAGTCTGTGGGGAACGTTAATATGTTTATTTCTGAGTTTAAACAGCGAATAATTGATTGTTGTGCACAATATTGGCACTCTGCTTTTGAATCACATACGTTTTATGACATTTATGCAACATATAGCCAATCATTACGTCCATATTTCAGAGTAGTCAAATGTATTAATGTTCGTAAAATATTCACAAGATTTAGATTAGGCATGTAACCATTACGTTCACGATTCCTAAAATTCAGTAATCTTAGCAATAATGCAAATATCCTTTGTCCATTTTGTTCTGATACTGCTGACAAACTGAGCTTCATTTTCTCTTGGTTTGTCCGAAATATGCTGATATGCGTGCTCATTTTATACCCCGCAAATATTATCGTTGTCCTTCATTGCATAAAATGACACTGCTTCTGTCTAATGAAAATCATAACTTAATTCTTAGGCTTTGTAAATATGTGTACAAAGCTTATTTAGTAAGAAAAGATGCACCCCAAGAACGATAATAATGTGCTTTGATAATGATGTTATGTGATCTTAAATGCTACGTTTATGTGAACTCTATTTGTATGGGCCTGTGGCCTATTAAATTAAATCATTTCACACTTCAGACTTCAGACTTCTCTCTCTCTCTTCTCTCTCTCTCTCTCTCTCTCTCTCTCGGAATAGCTCCTCTCTCTCTCTCTCTCTCTCATCACCTCTACGTTGATCACGTGTTTTTTCTTTTTCTTTGTGATTTCTCTCTCTCACCCTCTCTCTCTCATTGCCAATGGCAATTAATATGGAAAGCCAAATACCTCAAACCCGTTTAGAAACGCGGGCGTGATTTCGCCCGGATTTATCAAAAACGCGCGCGCGTTTTCACATTTTCCTGGCCAATTCCCCGCGCGCACTTTTGCTTGATTTCTTTAAAAAGTTGAATCAGAAAGTAAACGGAGTAAGTGTTCTTGGTTACCTCAAACACTTTATCGTTCTAAGCAGGGAAATAAAAACGGAAAGGTTATTCACGCAGTGTTCTGTATATAGTAAGTGTCTATAGTATAGTATAGTATAGTAGTCTCTGTCTCTCCCATTCTCTCTCTCTGCCTTTCTCTGTCTTTCTCTGTCTCTCTATCTGTCTGTCTCTGTCTCTCTCTCTCTCTCTCTCTCTCGCTCTCTCTCTCTCTCTCACATTGTATCTCTGTGTGTGTGTCTCTCTCGGTGTCTCTGTCTCTCTCCCCTCTCTCTCCTCTTATCATCTTTCTTGGTCAGATCATGTATCTAAGGTATGTAAGTCTGTTTCAAAAAAGATCTATCAGTTGTCCAAAATAAAACACTTCCTAAACCTCCACTCGCGTAAGATATTCTTTCACTCGTTTATTGAATCCCACATTAAACTATGCTTCAACTATCTGGGATGGTGCAAGTGACAATACTTTAAAACCCCTCTCTAGTCTTCATAGACGGGCATTAAAGTTAGTTCTTCTTAAATCTTTTACATTAACAGCTAATGATTACAAAGCCTTGGACTTGAAACCTTTCAAGTTAAAACTAAAATTCAACAAAGCTGTTTTCATGTTCAAAATTTTATCAGGCAATGCCCCACCATCACTTACCAATAGGTTTGTTGTCAATGATCAACGCCATGTTCACAAACTCATGCTGTGCCTTTGCCTAGAATCGACCTTTTCAAAACATGTGTTTAGCTTATTCTGGCGGGGCCTTGTGGAATGCCATATTGGGCAATCTCGCAATTGAAACAAGCTTTAATTCTTTCAAAAAAACCTATCGAACATTTCTAATGACTGAATTTTATAATTCAATTGTATTACATGTTGTTCATATTATTAAACCTTCTCCCAGATTCCACCACCTGTTTCCTCAATATACCCGATGTGAATGTAACTTTGCTTTTGTCCCTTTTACTTCTTGACAGGAAATTTTCGCGCCTCTTTTTGAGCGCGCGCTCGTTGTGTGTGTGGGTTGTGTGTGTGTGTGTAAAAGAGAGAGAGACAGAGAGGGGAGGGAGAGGAGGGAGAGAGAGAGAGGGAGAGAGAGATAAAATGTGTGTGTGTGTGTGTGTGTGTGTGTGTGTGTGTGTGTGTGTGTGTGTGTGTGCGTGTGCGTGCGTTTGCGTGTGCGCGTGCGTATGTGTGCGTGTGCGTGCGTTGCATTTGTAACGTGCGTGCGTGTGTGCTGCGTGCTGCTAATGGGTAACTTTAATTTCAATGTGGTTGATGCTTTTTTCATGGTTATTTGATAAACTATGAATTTTGTATGTGCATGCTTCTTCACTTTCATTCTTTTTTAAAATGTTCCATTTATTGTTACTGGTGGTTATTGTTTTTTCTTCTCCTTTTCATTTTTTTATGAGGGCTGGATGCAAACAAGCCTGTATAGTGCTTAGTCTCTCCCTCCCTCTCTTTCTCTCTCGTTCTCTCTCTCCCTCTCTCATCTCTCTCTAGCTCTCCTCTCTCTGTCCGCGGATCTCCTCCTCAATCCTCTCTCCTTCTCTCATCCCTCCGATCTCGTCTCGATCACGATCTCTCTTTCTGCTCCTCTCCGCGTCTCTCTCTCTCTCTCTCTTCATTCCTCTCTCTCTCTCTCTCCACATCTCTCCGTCTCCTCACCTCTCGATTCTCCGCTCTCCTCGCTCTCGTCTCTCATTCTCCTCTCTCGCAGCTCCCCTCTCTCTCTCTCTCCCTCCTCCTCTCTCTCTGTCTCTCTCTATCTCACTCTCACTCTCTCTCTCCATCTCATCTTCGACCGTCCTCTCTCTCTCTCTCTCGTCCTCTCTCTCTCTCCCCCCTCTCTCTCTCTCCCTACTCCTCTCTCTCTCTCCCACTCTCTCATCATTTTGCGTCCTCTCTCTCCCTCTCCCTTCTCTGTCTCTCTCACTCACTGTCTCTGTCTCTCTCTCTCCCTCTCTCTCTCCTCCCCCCCCCTCTCCTCTCTCAACATTGTATCTTGTGGTGTATCGCTCTCTATCTGTCCTGTCTCTCTCTCGTTTTCCTCTCCCTGTCTCTGTTTTTTTTTTCCCCCACCCCCCCCACTCTCTCACATCACTGTATCTCTCCTCTCTGTGGTCTCTGTCCTCTGTCTCTGCCTCTCTCTCCTCTCTCTCCTCTCTCGTCATCCTCTCTCCTCTCTCTCTCAAAATTGTATCTGTGTGTGTGTCCTCCTCTCTCTCTGTCTCTGTCTCTCTC
>CM065685.1:26676959-26688614 GCA_017654935.2 Phymorhynchus buccinoides | reverse complement strand
CGAGAGGCAGAAGACCTCGAACTGGAAGAGGTGAAGGAGGAGAACGATCGAGTGTGGAGAGATCGAGACAGAGAGAGGGATGAGAGAGATACTGAGGAGAGAAGGGAGCGAGAGAGAGTTAGGGATGAGAGAGAACAGAGATGGAGAGAGCGAGAGAGGGATGAGAGAGAGGCTGAGGGAGAGAGAGAGGAGGGGGGAGAGACTGAGACGAGCGAAGAGAGGGAGAGGAGAGAGAGAGAGGGGAGAGATGACGGAGTGGAGAGAGTGAGAGAGGAGAGGGAGAAAGTGATGGGGCTGATGAGACAGGAGAGAGAGAGGGTTGATGAGAATGGGAGAGAGGGAGGAGAGGAGAGAGAGGAGGAGGAGGAGGTGAGAGGAGGAGAGAGATTACTTTGACGAGAGGAGGCGAGAGGTGGTGGATGAGAGAGAGAGAGATTGAGAGGAGAAGATAGTGGGAGAGGAGGATGAGGGAGATGCGAGTGAGAGGGAGGATGAGGAGAGAGAGAGCAAGTGAGTGAGCGAGAGAAGAGGGGAGTTCGGGGAGAGAGTGTTTGGAGGGGGAGATGAGGAGAGAGACGACGAGGAGAGACGGGAGACGAGAGAGGGGAGAGAGAGGGAGAGAGGGAGGACCTGGAGAGAGGAAGATGGAGAGAGCGGAAGCAAGTGAGAGGGATGAAGGGTAGAGGAGAGAGGAGGGAGAGAGAGAGGAGAGAGAGAGAGAGAGAGAGAGATTAGAGAGAGAAGCGAGAGAGAAGAGAGATGGACGACGAGTAGAGAGGAGAAAGAGAGGAGAGAGGATGAGGAGGAGGGAGGAGGAGGAGAGGATGAGAGGAGAGAGGGAGAGATAGAGAGATCAGAGAGATAGGGAGAGAAGAGGGGAGGGAGATAGAAGGAGGGCAGAGTGAGAGAGGGAGAGGAGGATGGGAGAGAGGAGATGGATAAGGAGAGGGGAGGGAGAGAGAAAGAGAGAAGGGGATGAGAAAAAAAGGAGTAGAGAGCGGAGAACGAAAAAGAGAGAGGAGAGAGATGAGAGGAGATTGAGAGAGAGAGAGAGAGAGGAGAGAGAGAGATGAGGAGAGATGACGAGAGAAGAGAGAGGAGAGGACGAGAGAGGGAGAGGAGAGAGAGGAAAGAGCGACAGAGAGAGAGAGAGAGAGAGAGCAGCGGAGACAGACGAGAGAGAGAGAGAGAGAGAGAGATAGACGATGAGAGACGACGAGAGTTGAGAGAGAGAGGGAGAGAGAGAGAGAGAGAGAGAAGAGAGAGAGAAAGAGAGAGAAGGAAAGAGAGACCGAGAGAGAGAGAGAGGAGGAGACCGACCACTCTGACAGATATATAGACAGACCGACAGACAAA
Source organism: Phymorhynchus buccinoides (assembly GCA_017654935.2). NCBI lineage: Eukaryota > Metazoa > Mollusca > Gastropoda > Neogastropoda > Raphitomidae > Phymorhynchus > Phymorhynchus buccinoides. The sequence continues at coordinate 26,687,258 of CM065685.1, read as the reverse complement.
CAGACAACACAAACTGACACAGACAGAGACAGACCGACAGGACAACGGACATGCGTGACGAGAGAGAGAGAGAAGAGGAGGAAGAGGAGAGGAAGAGGTGAGAGAGAGATCGTAGAGAGAGAGAGAAGAGATGAGACGAGAGAGAGAGAGAGAGAGAGAGAGAGCGATGCAAAGAGCGAACACAGAGAGAGAGGACAGGCAGAGATTCGACAGTAGTAGACAGACCAAAAAACAATGACAGGACAGCAGACAGGACAGGACAGACAGACAAACCGGACTGCGAGGAGATGAGAGAGAGAGAGAGAGAGAGAGATGAGAGAGAGTAGAGAGAAGAGAGGAGAGAGAGAGAGAGAGACGAGAGAGGCGGAGCAGCGGGGTACAGTATATACAAACATTTAAAACCAGGGGTAAATATCAATTAATATGTGTCTCTATGTTCTCTCTTTGAGTTCATGTTAGAAAAAGGTTGTCAGCTCCGTATTAACTTGAACCCGACTGTCAAACGCAGTATAATATGGGTTTGCTTCTTTTCCATTGCCCTTCGTTAGGCCCTATGATAGCAATGTTGTCAGTAACAAGAATTGTGTAATATGTATTTCAAAACTCACAGTTTGTACGTTGACTCTATGAACCCTTTCGCCGCCAGCCCTTTCTCAGCCAAAAATACCATTAAACTTAACTGGGTAAAACAAAACATAAAAGTATAGCTGCAACATATGCGAATTCCTCTGTGAAATGTATAGCACTTAGGCCTATCCTTGCCTCCCAGAGTTAAGGAAATGGGGTCTTTGGATAACAGGTCACCGGCACTGGAGCCTTGTGGGCTTGAATGGCTTGTTTAAGCAATTGTGTTGCTTAAAATGCGACATGGGCAGTAAAAGGGTTTTCATTAATTATTTGCATATTCTGTCCTTGTAACTAAACAACTCAGAATTGCTGGGTTTGTATCTGTATCCTGTTTGACCATGTGTCTGTCTATCTGTCTGTGTTTTATGACACACACACACACACCCTTGTCTATAACTCTTGTTTTATTTCTCCTTCTCTATCTTCCTGTGAGTGGCTATGCCTGTCTATCTCTGTCTATCAAAAGATTGTCTCCCCTGTGTCTATGATTGTCCTCTTTGTCTACTGTCTCTCTGTCTGTCTGTCCTGTCCTCTCTCTCTTTCTCTGGCTCTCTGTCCATTACCTGTCTGTTTGTCTCTCCCCCCCCCCTCTCTCTCTCTCTCTCTCTATCTATCATCTCTCTCTTTATTATTATCTCTCTCTCTCTCTCTACTCTCCTCTCTCTCTCTCTCTCTCTCTTTCGTCTCTCTCTCTCTTTTAGCTCTTTGATTCTCTCTCTCTATCTCTCTCTCTCTCTCTCTCTCTCTCTCTCTCTCTCTCTCTCTCTCTCTCTCTCCTCTCTCCTCTAGAATCAAGCATTCGATGTCTCACGAAAGTGAACAACAACACAACAACACTACAACAACAACAAAATAAAACAGAAAAGAAAAACACAGACCCGAACATTATATTTTACACGGAACAAACTGACTCGCATATTATAAGATATACGCAACAATAGGCACGAGTGGCAAAGTGATTGTGGGAAACACCTCCTTATTCTAGAGATTCAGCCCACAGAAGAGGACAGAGAGAGGCCAGACAGACAGGTGGCTGCTAGCCAACGTGAAGTACCCACGTCCACACAGACAATAGGACACAAAGAAAAATATGTGCACGAACCGCCAATGGCCTCCTCAGCAGACGTCGCTGACGAAGGGAGCGTGACGCCCCCGAAAGGATACGAGGGGAGCCTAAACTTCGCGAGTGAAACTGTTTAAAATTCGTTTTATCAAGAAAAACACATATTATGAGTTTTTGTTTTTGAGTGACAAAGCTTTCCCTGTCTAGTCGCGTCGGTTTGTTGCCAATTTTCTCCCAGGTATTGAATTTGTTCTGTTTTCCTGTTCCTGAGAGGGAGAGAGAGACGAGAGAGAGGAGATGAGAGAGAGAGAGAGAGAGGAGAGAGAAGAGACGACGAGAGTAGAGGAGAGAGAGAGAGGGATGAGAGAGAGAGAGAGAGAGAGAGAGAGAGAAAAGAGAGAGAAGAGAAGAGAGAGAGAGAGGATAGATGAGAGAGAGAGAAGAGAGAGAGACAGAGAGAGAGAGCAGACCAGAGAGAGAGAGAGGGGGTCAGAATTTTTTTTAAAATAAATAACAAAGCATCATGCATGTTTGCTTTGCTTTGCTGTAGGTGCAAAGTCCACAAAGTCATAGTACATTATTAGACAATATATTAATGAACCCTGATTTAAACCCTTGACTGCCAGAGAAAATGAAAAAAAACAATCATGTACACAACATGCATGACAAAATTCCACCCACAACGGATAGAGCCAATCTGGCAAAAATGGCCAGGGGACATAACTATCTTGACTGATGTTAGAGAGCCAAAAGACAAACCTATATCAGAGTTATTCCGTCATCTTTCTGATTGACGTCACATCAATTGATGTCATCACGTCAGTACGAATGATACGTTTATTTGGCAGTGTCAAGGGGTTAACTTCCGCACAGAATTGGCACGTTCATCTGAAGTACATACATACACTGACTGTGAAAGAAGACAAAAACCATAATAGTGAAATCCAGGGATGATTTGTTTTTTAGCATTAATTAGAATTGATTGGCCGAGGCGAATGAGCTTATAGGTCTGTCTGGAGCTGTTTTTGTTTTTTCGTTTTTTTTTAACATGGACATATGTTGCTGATACTCGCCATGCCTTGAAGAAATGCAGGAAAACGTAGGCTTAATCACCTTGGTTATCCATGATTATAGTGGATAACATCTGTCTTCCCCATGCATAGTCAGGACCTAGCATGATCGTTCTCTCCTCTCTGTCTGGGTCTGTCTGTCTGTCTGTCTGCCTGTCTGTCTCTGTGTCTGCTTCTCAATCTCTCTCTCTGTCTCTGTTCATGGGCTGTCGGTTGTCTCTTCTCCATATCTCTCTCTGTCTCTCTCCTGCAGGTCTCTCTGTCTGTCTGATCTGTCTCTCTTCTCTCTCAATATTTATCTCCCTCTCCCTCTCTCTACTCTCTCTCACACAAAACACACAACTATCTCTCTCTCTATTCTATCTACTCTCTCGCTCTCTTTCTCTCTCTCTCTCTCTCTCTCGTCTCTGTCTCTGTCTCACTCCATCAAATGTATCTCATCACGCACAAAACGCTCTTCTTTACTCTCTCCCGTTTCTGTCTCTATCACTCTCTGTCTTGCCTTTCTCTTCAGCGATATATGTCTCTGTATAGTCTCTCTCTCTCTCTGTTTCTCTTCCCGCCCCATCTCTCTCTCTCTCTCTCTCTCTCTCTCTATCTCCTCTCCTCTCGCTCTTCTCTCTCTCCTCTCTCTCTCTCTCTCTATCTCTCTCCTCTCTCTCTCTCTCTCTCTCAAAGTTTTCTTCAAAGTTTTGCAAGTCCATCAAGGTCTAGTACTAAAAGACCTGCTGTATAAACCTATTCTGTCAGTTTCCTCTTTTCCTGCTTAACATAGGACCATGGCTCTCACACACACACACACACACCACACACCACACCCACACACACACACACACACACACACACACACCACACCACACATTTCTTTTGCTTGTTCCATTGTGTCCGGGGACTATTCGTTAATATGGGTGGATGGGGATAGGAAAGGAATGGGGAAGGGACAACCACATTCAACTTCAATTATCCCATTATTTTTATTCTCTCTCTCTCTCTCTCTCTCCCCATGCTCATAATCAAGAGAACCTTCTCACAATTCCTTTTTTTTCTAACCCTCCCCCCCACCCCCCCCCCCCCCCCCCTCATCAGGTCAGAGAAAACACCCACGTCGACAACCCTCAAATCAGAAGCAGGTCTGATAAATTGTTCCAGACATGTTAATTTTCATAAAAGAGGGTCTCCATGCCTGGTTAGGGCGAAATTGTAGAGCGAGTGGTTGAAGAGCAAACGCTGATATTTATATATACCACGATTCAGTCTGGAGAAGAAGAAGAACAAAGTTGCGTTTGGAACAAAAACTGCAAAGTGCTTCAAATAAAATATTTCCAGTATGTTGGATATAAGTTTGGTTGTTGTTGGGTTTTTTTTAGAAATAAAAATGTGTAAAGGTAAAGATGTGCCACCCCACCCTGCATTTCTCGGTTATTTGAAATTTTATGTTTTTGCCTTTCTTACCATACATAAAGTTGTATTTTAGGAACATTTTCTGCTAATAACCTTTTTGGAATACTAACCCTATCCCTAACCCTATCCCTAAACCTAACCCTACCCCTCCCCCCCCCCCCACACACTATGTACTGCAGTACACCGCAGCGATTTGTCACAGTTGTGGTTCGTTTTGCGTTTTTTCCGTCTTATAAGGTGGGGGGTAGGGGAAATGTATGGGGGGGTGGCACATCTTGACCCCCCCACCTTGTACCCTCTCAGTCCTAGCGCCCCCATATGGGAACGCCTTTGTTGGTGCTTACAAAGTGCATGAAGCTAAAACAAAATGTTCATACTTCTGATCGCTTCTCGGCATTTTGGCTAAGACGGTGATTCAGGAACATAATTTGTTGTATATACCCTGGTTGGTTTGTTCAGCCCGTCACACATGGCGAAAGCGGATACGGGACGTTAAACTGAACTTCCATCCTAAAACAAAGTTGGCCGGAAAATAGCAAACACGCGTTATATACAATATGTCTAAGGTAAATAAAGCAACAACAAAAACCCAGCACAAATGGGTTAACCCTTTCACCGCCAAAGTAGCATTTTATCACCACAGTGGTTTAACACCCATGTTACTTAAAAGGCTTCAAATCAGGGCCTGCTATCCAAAGAATTTTATTTTCTTAAGTTTGGGAGGTAAGAATTGGACTAACGTTATACATGTCACATAGGAATTCCACCCCCCAAAAATATTGCTTGCAGAATTTTTTTTTCTCTACCCCGTTAAGTTTAATGGTAGTTTTGGGCTGAAAAAATGGCTGGCGGCGAATGGGTTAATGACTACCAATAAAAAAAAACCCCACTAGAAATTGATTCATTTATCAATGCAACATCATCATACAGAGAGGTATGGCGGATGCGGAATTTGCTACGACCAAAGATATTATAAAGGGTAAGATGGATTACTTAAACAAGCTCGGCGAACACGGGCTGATAGAGTTATCGTTAGTGGGGACGTGTACACTATTCACAGTGGAGGCTATCCAAAAACTCGGACTGGAACTTGAACGGAGAATTCAACTGGCCTATCGACGTGTAAAATGTGTCCTGTTTAAAAGGGACATGACCAGTGTTTCTGTCCTCACTACTCATATAGGGAAAAGAGACCGGATGTTTATCTTCCCCTGTACAGTCTTTGCTACGACTACAAGAGACGGAAAGAAGTTAATGCATTCTTGACGGATACGTCTGTGTATTGAATCGTAAAAAGTAAGAAGGTAGCGTTCTGTGCTTGATTTTATGAAGTTCTACTAAAGCTTAAGTGGGAAACTAAACGTTGTTACTTTCTAAATTAAGTAAACCGATTTACTTAATTTAGAAAGTTAAACAACGTTTAGTTTCCCACTTAAGCTTTTAGTAGAACTTCATCAAATTAAGGGCTGGAGACGAGTTACCACATCTGGGAGTCTGGGGTGGGTGAAAGTGTATAGGTGAGACTGGAATAGGTGAAAGTAGAATAGGTGTGTTTATCAATTTCTGATGTAAGGACATTTGCGATTCAGCCTTTAACCCATTCAGTGCCAAGGGTATTTTAATCATGGACAGTAATAAATAAATTAAATTCTAGTGGTATGCATTTTCATGAAACAAGCGTGAAAGTTGGCAAGATAGTTTTAGTATGGTGTGTTTACCAATTTCTGATGTAGGGACATTTTATTTGCAGGCTTTAACCCATTCAGTTCCAGGGGCATTTTGATTGCGGACAGTTATAATTTAAAAAAGAATACTAGTGATATGCATTTTCATGAAACAAACCATGAAATTTGGCATGATAGTCTTTTTATGGTGTGTTTACCAATTTCTGATGTAGGGACATTTTCAATACAGCCTTTAACCCATTCAGTGGTATGGGCATTTTGATCGCGGACAGTTATAATTTTAAAAAATATTCTAGTGATGGGTATTTTCATACAATAAGCATAACATTTGGAATTATAGTCTTCTCTTATAATAGTCATTCTGTCAAACCTCTGTACATTGTCACAAGGGTTTATGCGATTTCCCTTTACACACATGTTGCATACATTGTCCTGAGCAAGGACAGCGTGGGAAACACCATCTACACGATGGAGGGTAGATGCAGTGGTCATTTAAAGTCCGACAGATTTAAGATCTCATTACTTTTGACGCTTTTATGCTTTCCTACCGTAGCTGCTTCACTCCTCCCCTGCGACGTCATTGCACGCGCATATAATGACGCACAAGCATTGCATTTTGTGCCTTATAAAAAATGTATGGTTGCTGGCTTATGTCAAAACTGTAGGTGTCTGAATTTCTTTTGTTACAAAGTTTACTGAATTTGTACAGTTTTCTTCAGTTTTATTAGGATTCTACCTTTTAGGTAGAACATTATTGCATGTGTAAGAGGGTTTTTTTCCCTTCTTTTTCAGCCCATTTTTCGTCAGATTTGGCTGATATTTTCAGGAAAGTTGCGGGGCATTAAGTGATTGCCAAGTTATTAATATTAAATTATTTTGCCAACAATTCGGCGAAATATGACCGAAAAACCGCATAATTGGCAATATATCAATCTTCATTAACTAAATAAAAGGCTGAACAGATTTCGTTCATATTTTTCAGAATTTGCTCTAAAGTAGATTTGCAACATTTACGGTAGATTATTGAACCGGAAGTGCCCCAGCTATGTTCAGGCAGCTTTTATTTGATTCACAGAATAGCCAAAACCAGAAGTGACGTCACAAAACTAACTATTGGATTTTGTAGCCCTTACTCTGGCCCAGGTCTGAAAGGAGTTTGTTGATGATATGTTAAATAGTTTGGAAGTTATTCAAATTTATGTAAATTTGGTTGCGTCACTTTAACTTATTTCCATTTATGATTTATTTTTATTTTTCATCGAATCTCGCTGAAATTTGCAGGAAAATTGACGGATGCTATAGTTATGATAAATTGTCAATATAAAACCAATTGGCCAAAATTTGGTCGGAAAATGCCACATTTGGACTGGTTTTGTCTCTGTGATCAACGTCAGCGCAGTGTGGACTGGTTCTGTCTGCGTGATCCATGTGAGCTCGGTGTGGACTGGTTCTGTCTGTGTGATCCATGTCAGCTCAGTGTGGAATTAACTCAACACAATGCGCTAATCACGATCCCACGGCTCAATGAGAATGAATTAAATTACATGACTTTTGCACAAGGAGTACGTATAACCACGCATACACACACAGTATTCAGCATCACAATAACACAAAAAGACCGGTAAAGGTAAAGATGTGCCACCCCCCCCCCCTACATTTCTCGGTTAATTTGTATTTTTCCGTTTTTGCCTTTCTTACCATACATAAAGCTGTATCTTAGGAACATTTTTAGCTAATAACCTTTTTGGGTTACTAACCCTATCCCTAACCCTAACCCTAACCCTACCCCCCACCCTATAAGACGGAAAAACGCAAAAAGAACCACAACTGTGACAAATCGCGGTGTACTGCAGTACATAGTGGGGGGTAGGGTTAGGTTTAGGGCTAGGGTTAGGGTTAGGGTTAGTATTCCAAAAAGGTAATTAGCTCAAAATGTTCCTAAAATACAGCTTTATGTATGGTAAGAAAGGCAAAAACACGAAAAATACAATTAACCGAGAAATGCAGGGGGGTGGTACATCTTCCTCAGCTCCGAGGATCAGAGGGGGATTGGCCCCTGGCGGCATGCCCTTTGATGACTGAACAGTCCGGTCCTGGATTTGCATAGGTTCGGACATGACGGGCATGGGAAATTCAGGGTTGGGGGGCTTTGAGCAGTTGACGCTTTTCTCCTGCTCCTCTTGTCCTCTGATGCCTCATTCCTGGCAGTCTTGGAGGCCTCAGCGCCTTGCCTTGTTGACGTTCTCCAGATTTGACAGATATTTACGGTTGATTGCTTTTTACTGCAGAATTTGCTAATTTCTTGAAGTTTTCAATCCTGGAAAACACTGCTTCAAAAAATGTCACCCTCTAGTTAACTGAACGCACAAAACACACCGGGTGTTCTTTTTTTTAGGAAACTGACTGATGAAGATCCGCATTTGACACTGATAGAACTAAGTGAGAGGAGTGACGTTTCTTTGAGTACAACAGTAAAGATCATGCGTAAGCATCTTATATCGAGAAAGCTCGCAACAAAATGGGTACCCAAATTCCTAAGTGACTAACGATGCCCTACCACATTGTATCACATTTACTGACCTGTTATTAGTGTCTTATGGTTTTCTCTAGATTAGCCATTTGTTTTTGCTGCCGATTCCTTGGGTCCGAGGATCAGAGGGGGATTGGCCCCTGGCGGCATGCCCTTTGATGACTGAACAGTCCGGTCCTGGATTTGCATACCTGGATTTACATGACGGGCATGGGAAATACGGGGTCGGGGGGCTTTGAGCAGTTGACGCTTTTCTCCTGCTCGCCTTGTCCTCTGCTGCTTCATTCCTGGCAGTCTTGGAAGCCTCAGCGCCTTGCCTTGTTGACGTTCTCCAGATTTGACAGATATTTACGGTTGATTGTGTACTTTTTACTGCAGAATTTGCTAATTTTTTTGAAGTTTTCAATCCTGGAAAACACTGCTTCCAAAAATGTCACCCTCTAGTTAACTGTTTGCAGTTCTGAACGCGCAAAGCACACCGGGTGTTCTTTTTTCTTAGGAAACTGACTGATGAAGATTCGCATTTGACACTGATAGAACTAAGTGAGAGGAGTGACGTTTCCTTGAGTACAACAGTAAAGATCATGCGTAAACATCTTCTATCGAGAAAGCTCGCAACAAAATGGGTACCCAAATTCCTAAGTGAATAACATAACAAATGATGTAATGATTGTCCGACAGAAATGCTCAAAAATTTGGGCCAAATGGACCTAAATAAATATGCGATGTCATCACAGAGAACGAGACCTGGCAGAGCTTCTGTATCATTTTAAACAAAAGCGCCAATTAGATGTAGAGTGGTCTTGACTGGTCTTAACAAAGAAGTCATACTGTAGTCAAAATTCCATGTTTGTAAGTTACGTTTTTTGCATTTTTTTACTAACCCAAGTGCTTGTCATCATCATTGATAATATGCCAAAGAAAACAATTATGCCAGCCCATGTTGTTGAAGTTGTTTTGTCAGAAGCTACCGGATCAGTCCACCCAACCATTGACACAAGCAATACTTTAGTTTTACATGAAAACGCTAGTGTCCACAAAATCAAGGTCGCCATGACCTTCCAATAATAGCAAGGCAATCAATGTTTGAACCACGTATTCTACAGACTTCACTTAGCTCCACATGACTTTTAATTTCTTCTTATCATGACTTTTAGTATCTTCTTATCATTTTATATTGTTTCGCTGGACGAAATTTTCTGGCACCTAGACCCTCGCAAAAAGCTCAAAATCACAGATCCGACCCTTGCCTCAAAGAAGCTACCAAAATGACCTTGAAACCTGGCGTAGAGAGCTGGAACTGTGCATACAAAGAGGAAAGGTGTTCTTCATAGGAATGCTAAAGTTTGAAGTCTGTGCACTTATTTGTTCCTGGTTTATTGACCCAATGACCAACTTTAATGAACAACCCACGTATATATCAATTTACTGTTTTTTAAAACCCACACAATACCAAAAACGAACACAGTTTTTATAGTATTTTACCAAATGTAACACGATGTTTGTAATAAATCATGTTCAATAGAACACATATTGTTATGATTTCAAAGATTTTAAGGCCGATTTGCATTGTTAGGTTCAAAACCCAGTTAAAAATCATTCTTAAGCTTAGCTTAAAATCCAACCGAAAATATCACATATTATATCTGGACGATTAGAATTAGAACGATATTTAGTATATGGAAAAACGAAAGCAGCTCCAACATGATACTGACCCATCTGTATAATATATGTAAATATGAATTATATTAAGAATATATAAGATCTTTAGCTAAAGTGGATAGAACAAGAGTGTTATCGGTTGTATTCAAATCTCCATAAGAATGAACAATTTCGTCTTCCTCAAATAACCATGGAGGATCTTGTCCATATCTACGACACACACACGCTCAAACGCGCAAACAGACAGAAAGAAAGAGAGAG
>CM065685.1:26661959-26674459 GCA_017654935.2 Phymorhynchus buccinoides | reverse complement strand
CTGGAACGTTGGCTTTACACGGAAGTTGATGTCATGTACTTCAGTGCTCGGAGCTCGTGGCAGTGCAAGCTTAACAGAATGATACATTTCACAGCACAGCCCGTATCGTCATGGATGCTGGTGTCACTCACCATGCTCAGAGCTGCTTCTGTGCTGTGGCCACTTCGTGTCAGCGCTGTGTGGACCAAAAGAAAGTCGAGAGTTACTGCTGCTATAGTAACCATCACTTTTATTTTGATGAATGGTTACATACTCACACGATATCGAATTGCAAAAGGTTTCTGCAGAATATCTAGTCTAAAACCGCATTATCGTTGGGTTCGTCAACTTCAAATTCGTTTGATTCCTTTTTCGTTGTTGTTTGTAAGCAACGTCGTTCTTTGGCGGACACTGGTCAGATCCGTCGGAACAAACACCCGTCTTTCTGTGCTGCAAGCCACTGAGGATTCCAGACAACGTCATAGAGTGCCTTCTTTGACTGTTACCCTGATTGCTGCAAGTGTTTGTTTTGTCCTTCTGGCAACAACCTTGTCGGTGTACTTCATGATGAGTGATTACGTGAATCGGGACGATCCAATAGAGAATGGACGAAACACGATACTTCACAAGGTCGGGTTGTGCTTGTGGTACACCAACAGTGCTGTCAGCTTCTACCTCTACTGTTGTACCGACAGCAGGTTCAGAGCACAGTTTGTACAGATACTCCACGAGTTTTACGCACTGTGTTGTGGGACAAGAAAAATCAGTCTTTAGACATTTCTATTGATTCACACGAACAACATATTATTGTAAAATACACTATAATTACGAAAACTGCCGGTGATGACTCTGTCAGTTGCAGTTATTCTAACTTGGTAAAAGAGGAATCTGATAACGGTTCTCACATCTACGCCAAGGAGGGACAACGGGCAAACCACGCCATATCAAATTAAGTTTTAACATATTGTGACGAGGTAATGAGCTAAAGGCGAAGTCTCTAGGGAACGACTTTTGGTGTGTTAAATGTTCAATTAGAAAATATTCCTTTAGCCCACTTCTCTGGGGTGTGGGAGGTGAGCAACTTTCCCTGCTCCTTTTCATCTAATTTTTAAAAAATTTTTTAATTTAAATTTTTTTTTTTTTTTGGGGGGGGCCCCCCCCGCGGTTCTGGCTCCTATGATTTAAGGAAATACAAGTGGTAGATTTTGCTCTAAATGTCAGACAGAAAGAAGTAGGTTTTTACATGACAAGGTTACAAAACTTCTACTCTCAGCTGTCTGACCAAAGGGTTCAGAATTAGTGGTATACTTGTATTTTATTTACTCACTAAATATGCATAATATTATGCAACAATTATAATAAAGCAGGTCAATGGCGCCAAGACAAAATATGAATGAAAAACAATAAAAATCCGAAAGGATTTACAACACTTTAGTCTTTCTAGAAGGTTAGCCCCAAGCGAGAAGGGTTACTAATATTCTCAAGTGTCCTGGATCGGAAAGTTCAAATGATTTGCACTGTCATGAGGACTTATCTGGTGTAAGGTTCCTCTGTCGGGAGCAGCGGGTGCTGGGGTGACTAGGCTTGTTCTTCGATGGAGAGTAGTTCTCAGTCGTTCCGGTTACGGCGTCTCAGGATGGCATGGCTCAGGCGTGGTCTCCTCGCTGATTCTGGGTGCGGGGCCATCTTGGCGGCATTCCCTGTCTTGGTGCTTGTGAGTCAGGGATAATCGTCCTGCCCACGATGCTCTGCTGTAAATCACAGGAGAAGGTGGATGTAGATCTCTATGGCTTAGAGACAATGGGCTTCAGCCGGCAGGGAATTAGTGTATCCCAACTGGCTAGAAGGCTGCCCTTTTTTGTCAGCGGGATTTTTTCGCCTAGCAGGCTGAATTATTTACTCTCGTCAATATTATTTTGTTGGTGTGTTTCTAGTAGTGCTTGAGTTCCTGTTTTGTGTCTGTGTGTTCGTGATGAACTTGACATTATTTTGGGCTGCTTTCTGTGCCTCTCTGCCTCCGGACATGAGAGTAATTTGATTTATTTTCTTGATGATACTGGTTGGCTTGATGGATTCTCCAAGCCAGCCATGTTTCCAGCACCGGTTTCCAAACAACGCCATGCCTTTGCCCACCATCCCTTTTCTTCAGTCTCTCTCTTACTTCCCTCTTCCTGACCAGCAGTATACGCACGCAACACGCGTGTGTGCGCCACTACTCACCCAGCCACACTCTCCCCACCCTCCGCCTATCGCCTGCAGTACAAAACTAACGAGTTATGAGTTACGGGCTGTACAACCTTTGACCCCTGACTCCGCCCTTGTTGCCATGCTACGTCATCTGCGTATAGGGATTAATCTTCCACGCACGCGGTTGCAGAGGATGAAAAAGAAAGCAACGGAAGATTTCTGTCCTCTGCTCCATTCCTCGCCCTCCCCCTTCACCTCCAAAACAGATGAGTATTTCCAACCTACTTACTGTTCCCGATGCTTCGCCCACAAAAGATGCTAACTTTATTGTTGCCCAGCTTAACCCCCGTTCCGTTGGCGTCCCACAGAAACGGTCTTCTATTAATTATTTCATTGTAGAGAACGATGTTGATATTTTCTGCATCACTGAATCCTGGTTTCTGCCTTCGGGTGATGAAGCTAAATGCGATGATCTCTCTCCCCCTGGCTACAAAACCATCTCCCATCCTCGCTCTTCACGTGGCGGAGGCATTGCCTATGTCGTGCGTGAAAAACTGTGCCTCCACCTCACCTCTACCTCCCTCTTCCCCCTTCCACACTCCTCCATTGAACTGGCCCAACTCTCTGTTACTCTCCGTCAGCACTGCCTACAGTTTGTCTGCCTCTACCGCCCCCCTCCCAACAGGAAAAAACAAACTTTCGGACTCCCTCTTCCTCGACGAGTTTCCATCTTTGCTGGAGCACTGCAACACTATCAACGGTGTTCCAATGATCATGGGAGACTTCAACATTCATGTCGATGTCCCCACTGACCCCCTGCACCACACTGTTGGATGACTTCGACCTGGACCAGGCTGTGACCTTCCCAACCCACCAGAAAGGTCACACCCTTGACCGGGTAATCGTCAGGCACCGTCGTCGTGTTCGTAAGTCGTGACAACGAAGACATATTGCAGTCACTGACTCCTTTTTGCTGACTTCTTACTAGACTTTTCTGACCATCACTGTGTTGTTTCCCTGCCTCCAGTGTCTCGCCCCTCCCTTCCTTCATGCCCCTCCTGTTCCTCCTGTGTATGCTCAGACCAGGAAGATCTCCTCCATCGACCTCACTGCCTTCATGTTTGACCTCAGGGCCAGACTGGACTCATCTCTTACAGTCTTCTGCCGACCAGCTCCACGACCTCCTGACCAGTTTACTCGACCTCTACGTCCCTGTATTCCGTTGCAAGATCTCCAGTAGGCCTCCATCACCATGGTATCCTTCGGTGGCACCTGAGATGGCTCTGCCTAAACAAGAGCGCCGCCGTGCAGAACGCCAGTGGTTTAAGACTGGACTTGAAAAATTCATAAACAGATTCTTCGAGCCATGAACAAAATTGTGTCTGAAATTATAGATAAGGCTAAATGCTCTTGTTTGAATGCCCAAATACTCGCTTGTACCACTTCACGTCAATTGTTAAGGTTAGCCAACTCCCTCCTAGGTAAACCTAGGTCCACACCCCTACCTTCTTCTATCCCTGAGTCTCAACTCCCTCAACATTTCTCTGATTTCTTTCACAGCAAGATAGCCACTATCCGCCGAAATCTTGATTCTCAATCTGCTCCACCGTCAACAGCCCTGATCCCTCCTTTTCTGGCAGTATATGGTCTGACTTCCGTTCTGTTTCCTCTGAAGAGGTTAAGAACATTTTGACCCAAACTCAGACTAAAACCTGTAAACTAGACCCTCTACCTTCATCTCTCTTATCCCAGTGTCTTGATGATCTCCTTCCTCACTTTACATTCATCATCAATGATTCTCTATGTTCTGGCTGCTTTCCATCTCATTTCAAATCTGCAGTTGTCAAACCTCTCAAAGAAGCCTAGTCTTGATCCTGAAAATCTAAAGAATTATCGGCCTGTGTCTAATCTTTCATTCCTTTCTAAGCTTACGGAAAAGGTGGTTCTTAAACAGCTGTCTGACCATCTTCAGGTAAATGATCTTTACTATCCAAACCAGTCTGCTTATCGAGCAGGTCACAGTACTGAGACAGCCCTCGTGAAGATAGCGAACGACCTGCTCACTGCCTTGGATGAAAAACAAGGTTTCTCTTCTCGTCTCTCCTTGATCTTTCTGCAGCGTTTGATACGATTGACCACTCTATCCTCATTTCTAGACTTCACACCTCCTTTGGTCTATCTGGGGGTGTTCTTTCCTGGTTTTCTTCCTACCTCTCTGATCGCACACAGACAGTTGTTGTCAATGGTTCTTCATCTCTTCCAAAAGGTCTTCAGTTCGGTGTGCCCCAAGGTTCAGTCTTAGGCCCTATTCTTTTTGTTCTTTATACCCAACCTCTCTCTGCCATCATCACCAGCATTCTCTTCTACATCAAAGCTTTTCTGATGACAATCAGCTGTACATTTTGCTCACCTGAGTCAATTAGATCAAATGATTTATTCTTCTAAGTTGTGCATCTCTGCTGTTAAAACATGGATGTTTTGCAACTGCAGCTAAATGCTGAAAAGACAGAGCTGATTCTTGTAGCCTCTAACCACACAATTAAAACTCAGGTTCTCCCAGGTTCTGTCGACATTGATGGCACTGAGTTCAAGCTGTCAGCATCTGTCCGCAATCTAGGTGTTACTTTGGACCAAACCCTCTCTTTCAAACTGCATGTTTCCAATGTTTGCAAGTCTTGCTATCTAGAACTTCGAAGAATTAGTTCAATCCGCCGTTTCCTCTCTCAAGATGCCCTGAAGACTCTAGTATGTGCTTTTGTTCTGTCTCGCCTTGATTACTGTAACTCACTTCTTGCTGGCTGTCCATCAACTCTCATCTCTAAGCTCCAACGGGTCCAGAATAATGCTGCTCGTCTCATTTCTCGCTCCCCTAGGTACGATCACATCACTCCGGTTCTTCGTTCCCTACATTGGCTCCCAGTTCAATCACGTATTGACTACAAAATTCTCCTCCTTGCTTTCAAGTCACTGAATGATCAAGCTCCCTTATATCTCTCTGATCTTCTTCATCTCTATGTCCCAGCTCGCCAACTACGTTCGTCTTCTGATTCTCGTCTCCTCTCCCTTCCCTCCATCCATCTCAAATCTGCGGGCCAACGTTCTTTTTCCTGTCAAGCACCATCTCTTTTGGAATTATCTGCCTTCTCCTCTCTGACACTCCAAATCAGTCTCCTCATTCAAAACCTCTCTTAAAACCTCATTTTTTTCCTGCTGCACACTAAATATTTTATCAGTTGTCTATCTTGTGTGCACTTGAGGGAAGATTTGTCTTATTCTATCTCTCTCCTACTCTCTCTCTCTCTCCTCTCCTCTCTCTCTCGCTCTCTCTCTCTCTCTCTCTCTCTGACATTGGTTTGTTCTGCCAGCCCTTACATAAGAAAGGTGACGAAACCCAACCAGGTAACTATCGTGGATATCGTTATTAAGTATAGATGTAGTAACTATATATCTTGTGTAAATAAAAGACTTACAAAAGGGATAGAAACAAAATGAGACCTTAAGGTGAGGAACAGGCTGGGCTTTAGGTGAATAACCGCTGTACAACTGATAACTGTAGTTGTCTTATGGCTTGTGGCCAAAAACATACTTAGACACAGAACACTTTATGTTGCCCTTTATAGATTTCCGTAAAGCACTTACGATACAGTTAGCAGGGACAAATATGAAAATACTCATCTATGCAATGGAATAATGGGGTAAATTTTTGTAATGCGCTTAAAAGCATTGTACAGTGTCGTTAAAGTTCGTGTGCGTACTGGAGGATTTAACAGATGCCTTTTTATGTCCACAATGTCTTAAGCAGGGCAAGGTTTGTATCTCCTGCTCATTTTCTCACTCCTAATTATGAAATTACTAAGAAAGAACAATACATGACAGTTAACACCTGACCTGATTCAGCTTTGATGTTATTATTTGCGGATGACAACTTGCTCATGTCTGATAAGTATCATTGGGCTTCAAACACAACTGAACATTTTTGAATAGCCACAGCAAAAGATTGGATTTAGTTGTGAACCTTGTAAATATAAACGTAATGTTTTAGAAATGGGGGCTCTTTCGCTGCAAGAACGAACACTGGACTTTTGGAAATACAATTTTATCTGTTGTAAGTTATGTATAAATATCTTGCATCATTTTTTCGACATGGTCTTACGTTCCAATTTTCACAGCACGACTCTTCTGAAAGGGCACGAAAAGGAGTCTGATCTATTATTAGAAATATTTTGGTCTATCAGAAGGAGTATTTCACCGGATATATTTTTTAAAATATTCGACGCTAAATTCAGCCGATTTTAATGTATGGAGCAGAAACTTGGGTGTACAGAGTTGATCTTTCCGTTATTGAGAGAGTTACAGTATTGTCAGCTATGAAACGCTTATGTTGCATTTAGCCAGAAGACCACTGATACAGTTAAGTTTATTGTGAGTTGGGAGATATCCCCTCAAAGGTTAAATGCCTTAATTAAATGCCTACAATTCTGGTTTCGTGTGTTAATATGGAGGAAATCGAGGTTTCTCTGGAAAGAGGACAAAACTATTAGACATGGGAAAGGAGGGCTAGAAAACATGCTTTATAGTTGGGTTTGGCTTGTGTGGGAAGCTCAGGCTGTGGGGACGTAATAGTTATTTCTGAGTTTTAAACAGCGAATAATTGATTTGTGGGCCACAATATGGCACTCTGCTTTTGAAAACATTACGTTTATGACATTATGCAACCTATAGCCAATCATTACGTCCATAATTTCAGAGTAGTCAAATGTATTAATGTTCGTAAATATTTCACAAGATTTAGATTAGGCATGTAACCATTACGGTCACGATTCCTAAACATTCAGTATCTTAGATACATATGCAAATATCCTTTGTCCCTTTTGTTAGATACTGCTGACACTGAGCTTCATTTCTCTTGTTGGGTCCGAAATATGCTGATAGCGTGATCATTGGTTTATACCCCGCAAATATTATTGTTGTCCTTCACTGCTAAAAATGACACTGCTTTCGTCTAATGAAAATCATAACTTAATTCTTAGGCTTTGTAAAATATGTGTACAAAGCTTATTAGTAAGAAAAGATGCACCCCAAGAACGATAATAATGTGCTTGATAATGATGTTATGTGATCTTAAATGCCGGTGTGGGCGGGGGATACGTATGTGAATCTATGGTATGGGGTCTGTGGCCTATCTAAATTAAATCATTCAGACTTCAGACTTCAGGACTCTCTCTCTCTCTCTCTCTCTCCTCTCTCTCTCTCTCTCTCTCTCTCTCTCTCTCTCTCTGGCGGTTTTTCTTTTTTTTGTATCTCTTCACCCTCTTCTCTCATTGCCAATGGCAATTTAATTATGGAAAGCCAAATACCTCAAAACCCGTTGTTAGAAAACAGCGGGCGGTGATTTTCGCCCGGATTATCAAAAACGCACAGAGCGCGCGTGATTACACAATGATTCTCCTGGCCAAATTCCCCGCGCGCACTGTTGCTTGAGTTATCTTTAAAAAGTGAATCAGAAAGTAAACACGGAGTAAAGGTTGTTCTGGGTTACCTCAAACACTTTCTCGTTCTTAGAGCAGGAAAATAAAAACGAAAGGTTATCACGCAGTGTTCTGACATATATAGTAAATGTCTATAGTATAGTTATAGTATAGTAGTCTTGTCTCTCCATTCTTCTCTTGCCTTTCTCTGTCTTTCTCTGTCCTTATCTGTCTGTCTCTGTCTCTCTCTTGTCTGCTCTCTCTCCGCTCTCTCCCCTCTCTCCATTGTATCTCTGTGTGTGTGTTCTCTCTCTCCGTCTCTGTTCGCTCTCCCTCGCCCTCCATCTTTCTTGTCAGCTCAGTATCTCAAGTATGTAGCTGTTTCAAACAAAGATCTATCAGTTGTCCAAAAAAAAACACTTCCTAAAACCTCCACTCGGCGAAGATGATTCTTATTTCACCGTTATTGAATCACATTAAACTATGCTTCAACTATCTGGGATGGTGCAAGGGACAAATACTTTAAAAAACCCCTCTCTAGTCTGCATAGACGGGAGAATTAAAACTTAGTTCTTCTTAAAATCTTTTACATTAACAAGTAATGATACAAAGCCTTGGACTTGAAAACCTTTCAAGTTAAAAATAAAATTCAACAAAGCTGTTTTCCATGTCAAATTTGTATCAGGCAATGCCCCAACCATCACTTACCCAATAGCGTTTGTTGTAAGATCAAACGACACAGGTTCACATAACTCATGCTGCTTTCGCCTAGAATCGACCTTTTCAAAGACAGTTTAGCTTATTCTGGCGGGCCTGTGCGAATGCCAGTATTGGGCCAATCCGCAATTGAACAAGGCGTTCTAATTCTTTTCAAAAAAAAACCTATCCGAACATTTCTAATGACGAATTTATAATCAATGTATAACGCATGTGGTTCATTATTTATAGTAAAACCTTCTCCCAGATCCACCACCTGTATTTCTCAAGTATACCGATGTAGAATGTAAATTTGCCCTTTTGTCCCTTTTATTCTTGCAGGATTTGCGGCGCACGCGCGCGCGGTGGTGTAGTGTGTTTGGTGTGTGTTGTGTGTAAAAGAGAGAGAAGAGAGGGAGGGAGGGAGGGGAGAATGGGGGGAGAGAGAGAGGAGAGAGAGCTAAAAATGTGTGTGTATGTGTGTCGCGCGTGTGTGTGTGTGGTGGTGTGTGGTGCGTGCGTGCGTGCGTGTGCAGTGTGCGGCGTGCGGTGTGCGTGTGCGGTGCGGCATTTGTAAACGTGCGTGCGGTGTGGGGCGTGAGCTAATGGGTAACTGTTAATTTCAATGTGTTGATGTTTTTTTCATGGTTGATTGGATAAGTTATGAATTTGTATTGCATGCTTTTTCACTTGAATCTTTTTTAACATGTTTCCATTTTATTGTACTGGTGGGTTATTGGTTTTTTCTTATCCTGTTTTCATTTTTTACTGAGGGCTGGGATGTAACAAGCCTGTATAGTGCTTAGTCTTTTCCCTCAATAAAAAAGGTTCGTTGTTCGTTCGTTAGTTCGTTCGTTCGTTCGTTCTGTTTCTCTCATCTCTCTCTACTCTCTCTCTCTTCTTCTCTCCTCTCCTCTCTCTCTCTCTCTCTCTCTCTCTCTCTCTCTTCTCTCTCTCTCTCGTCTCTCTCTCTGTCTCTCTATCTTATCTCCCTCTCTCTCTCTCTGTCTCTGTTCATCGGTCTCTCTCTCTTCTCTCTCTCTCTCCTCTCTCTCTCTCTCTCTCTCTCCGTCTCTACTCATGTCTGTTCTCTCTCCGTCTCTGTCTATCTCGCTGTCTAGTCTATTATCTCTCTCTCTCTCTCTCTCTCTCTCTCTCTCTCTCTCATCTCTCTCCTCTCTCTCGCTCTCACTCTCTTCCCTGTGTCTCTCTTCCCTGTCTCTGCGTTCTTCTCTGTATCTCTTTCTGTTTCTCTCTCTCCACTGTCCGATTATCAACTGTTTATGGCTATCTCTCCTGTCTCTGTCTCTGTCTCCCCTCTCTCCATCTCTCTCTCTCTCTCTCTCCTCTCTGTATCTCTTCTCTACTGTTTTAGATTGTGTCCCTCGTCTACCTCTGTGTGTGTGGTGCTCTTCTCTATATATATTATTATCTTCCCCTCGCTCATCCGCTCTCTGTCTATCTGTCTCTTCTCCCTCTCTCTCGCTCTCTCTCTTTTGTCTCTCCTGTCTCTGTCTCTCTCATCACTGTTCTGTCTCTCTCCGCCCTCTCTTCTCCCCCCCCCCTCTCTCTCTCACATTGCTATCTATGTGTGTGTATCGCTCTCTCTGTCTCTGTCTCCTCTCTGTTTTCTAGACCCTGTACCTCTGCTCTCTCTCACTCACTGCTCTTCTCGTTCTCTGTGTCTGCTGGTGTGCTCTGTTATCTGTCTACTCTCTCTCTCTCTCTCTCTCTTCTACTCTCTCTCTCATCTCTCTATCGTCTCACCACATTTTGATCATGTGTAGTGTGTCTCTCTCACTCTATGTTCTCGTCTCATCTATCCCTCCTCAGCGAGATAAGAAAAAGACAGAGAAGAGATGAGAGAGAGAGACCCCGATGAGGAGAGAGAGATGAGAGAGAGTAGAGTCGAGAGGGAGATACACGAGAGAGAGAGACTGAGAGGAGAGAGAGAGAGAGAGAGAGAGAAGAGACTAGAGAGAGCATAGAGAGAGAAGAGAGAGACCAAACACATCCAGTCGGCGAGAGAGAGACGAGACTGAGGAGAGACAGTGAGAGGGGAGAGGACAGGGGGAGGACAGAGAAGTGAGAGGGAGACAGAGGACGGGGAGGGAGAGACAGAGGAGAGAGGACAAAAGAGAATCAGACAGATAGAGAGGAAATGATAATGGCGCGCGAAACAGGCCACCAGCGAAGGAGCGATAGACACCGAGGGCGTCAATTTAATAAATATTTCGTTTCAGTAAATTTTTGATCCACAAGGTTTTTAGGTTTCAAAGCAAAAGTGATAACAATTTAGAATCTGCGAGCGGACTTTTGGAGCGGCGCGGCGTTTACGGCTCCGCGCGCGCAGAAAATCTTTGGACAATCAGCATCAATATGGGCGAGCAGTTTTGATAATAAATGCGCGCGCACTTTTGCTAAGACACGGGCGCATTTAGAATCGGTTGAGGTGATTTGGATTTCTCATAAATTAAAACATTGTCAGTGTCAAGTATCTCTCCTATCTCCTCTCTCTCTCTCTCTCTTTCACTTCTTTCACCTTATATATAAATGATTTGCCTATTACGTAAAAACAGACATCACAGAACTGGTTTGCAGACGACACAACCATGGATACAAGGTCAAAAGATCCACCTTTCAAGATATTGCCACTTTGCAAGATAACATTAAAACCTATCTGTAAATGGACACATCTAAATCACCTGCCCTACATCCTCAAAAACAAAATTTATGATTGATTGCTACTAGCCAAAAACGTCAAAAAGATTAAATCAACTTACACCTTGGTACATAAATAAATAAAGTGTTAGAAGACAAGGTTTCAAATCATAAAACTATTAGGAGTAAAACTATTCGGATCATAATTTAAATGGTCATGTCATTGCAAAACCTATTCCACAAAAGCCCATTGAACTTCTAAAAGTTTATAGCTAATCAAATAAAGACTTTCTAAGCTTGCATGCTCGGAATATTTTTCTATTCCATTTATTCAGTCTCGCCATAGACTATTCATCTACCTCTGGACATTGACAAGTGACAACTCACTGAAACCATTAGCAGTTCTGCATAAACGACATTAGAGTAAACATTAAATAAATCATTTGTACTATTTCGACTATGCATGTTCAAATATTCTTCCCGCTCAAATACAAAACTTACTGTGCAATAAAGAATCTTAATGACATAGGCTTTTACACTGGAAAGCTGTCTCATCTTCAATAAGTGGTATGTTCACAATCAACGAGTTAGGCACAGTCATAGACATTATTACTACTGCCTCCTTATAACACTGTTTAAAATCGAGCCTTGTCATATCTGGTAGCTGGTTATGGAATAAACGTCCTATTTATTTAAAAAGCGAACCAAAATTTGGGAAGATTTAAAACATCATTTTTAATTATCTTATGAGCAATGAAAACGTGTTATTAACCCCTGAAAGGTATTGAAAGGTTATTAAAAGATTATGATTAACATGTTCCAATAAATAGTGTCAATTCTATCTTAATTTTGATGAATATTTGAAGTTATTAATAACAGAGGAGTCCCTGTTTACAAAATGTGGCTATAATATATTTCACATGTACAAAGGATGTCCTTGAGACCTTTTGAAAACCCTTAATATGGATGTTTAGGAATTGCATGAATGCACGTGGTGAGTGGTGTGTGGTGTTTTCGTGAGTGGCGCGCATCTAAACTGTGTGTAGCGTGTGTGTTGTGCTGTTGTTGTGTGCATGTTGTGTTGCAAACGAGAGAGAGGGGTGGGGGTGGGGTTAGAGAGAGAGAGGAGGGAGGGGGGTGGGAGAGAGAGGGCTACGGTGTCATGTGGCAATATTAATAACGTTTGCTATCATTATTGTGTTATCAAAACAAATGCAGTATGAGTATATTGTTTTTGTTTAATCTTACATGTACTTACTCTTTCTCTCTCATTCTCTTTATCCATACTCTTTTGTTGTTCGTCTGTTCTGCATACCTGTCTGTCTCTTCTATCTTCTCTCTCTCGCTCTCCTCTCTCTCTCTCTCTTCTCTCTCTCTCTCTCTCTCTCTCTCTCTCTCTCTTCTGTGTTTGTCCGCCTTACATATCTTTCTCCTTCCTTTACTCCCTTCTCCCTCAGCTTCCGTTTATGTCCTTTGCTGTCTCGCCTCTTAACATTTCTTTCTATAACC
>CM065685.1:26648752-26661459 GCA_017654935.2 Phymorhynchus buccinoides | reverse complement strand
TCGTTCGCTATCTTCACGAGGGCTGTCTCAGTACTGTGACCCTGCTCGATAATGCAGACTGGTTTGGATAGTAAAGATCATTTACCTGAAGAATGGTCAGACGCTGTTTAAGAAACCACCTTTCCGTAACGCTTAGAAGGAATGAAAGATTAGACACAGGCCGATAACTCTTTAGATTATTCAGGACAAGACTAGCTTCTGTGAGAGGTTTGGCAACTGCAGATGTGAGAATGGTATGGAAAGTCGCCAGAACATAGAGACTCATTGATGATGAATGTACAGTACGGAAGGAGATCATCAAGGCACTGGGGAGAAGAGAGATGAAGGTAGAGGGTCTAGTTCACGAGTTTTTAGTCTGAGTTTTTGGGTCAAAAATCTCTTACCTCTTCAGAGAAAACGAGCGAACTCCTACCACATACTGCCAGAAAAGGAGATCCAGGGCTGTGACGGTGGAGCAGATTTAGAATCAAGATTTCGGCGGAGAGTGGCTATCTTGCTGTAAAGAAATTCAGAGAATGTTGAGGGAGTTCAGACACAGGGATAGAGGAAGTAGGGGTGTGGACCTTTAAATTACCTAGGAGAGAGTTGGCTAACAAACATTTACGTGAAGTGCACAGCAGAATTTGGGGCATTCAAACAGGAGCATTTGGCCTTATCTATTATGTCAGACACAATTTTGTTTCATGGCTCGAAAACTCTGTTTGTGAATTTCAAGTCCAGTTTTAAACACTGGCGCTCTGCCCGGCAAAGCGTTCCTGTTTAGACAGAGCCATCTCAGTGCCACCGAAGGATACCATGACGATGGGGCCTACTGGAGAGCTTGCGACTGATGACGGAGGGGCTTGAGGTCGAGTAGACTGGTCAGGAGGGGGGTGGAGCTGGTCGGCAGAAGGCTGTAGAGAGGAGTCCAGTCTGGCCCTGAGTCAGATAGAAAGCAGTGAGGTCGCTGAGGAGATCTTCTGGTCTGAGCATACACAGCAGGCATGAAGGGCGAGACAACCGGAGCAGGCAAACACAGTGATGATCAGAAAAGTCCAGGAAGAATCAGGAGCAGTGGAACTGCAAGACATCTTCGTTGGTCACGCCTGATGATACCAGGTCAGGGTGTGACCTTTCTGGTGGGTTGGGAGGTACAGACCTGGTCCAGGTCGAAGTCATCCAACAGTGTGGTGCAGGGGGTCAGTGGGGACATCGACATGAATGTTGAAGTCTCATGATGATTGGAGACAACCGCTGGTAGTGTTGTCATATGTGCTCAGCAAAGAGGGAACTCGCGAGGAAGAGGGAGTTCCGAAAGTTTGTTTTTTCCTGTTGGGAGTGGGGCGGTAGAGGCGGAACAGCTGTGCAGTGCTGACGGAGAGTAACGGAGAGCTGGGCAGTTCAAAGGAGTGTGGAAAGAGGGAAGAGGGAGTAGAGGTGAATGGAGGCACAATGTTTCACGCACGACAAGGGGCATGCCTCCCACGTGAAGAGCGAGGATGGGGATGGTTTTGTAGCCAGGGGGAGAGAATCCTCGCATTTTTAGCTATCATCACCCGAAGGCAGAAGCCAGGATTCAGTGATGCAGAAAGATATCAACATCGTTCTCCCTACAATAACTAATGTAATAGAAAGAACGTTTATGTGGGACATCAATGGAACGGGGGTTAAACTGGGCACAATAAAGTTTAGCATCTTTTGTGGCGAAGCAACGGAACAGTAAGTACGTTGGAATACTCACTGTTTTGGAGGTGAAGGGGGAGGCGAGAATGGAGGCAGAGGACAGGGGAAAAAAAAAAAAATTTTTTTCTTCCGTTGCTTCTTTTCATCCTCTGCAACCGCGTGCCGTGAAGATTAATCCATATACGCAGAATGACGTAGCATGGCCACAAGGGCGGAGTCAGGGGGTCCAAAGGTTGTACGCCCTTAACTCTAACTCGTTCTTTTGTACTGCAGGCGATAGGCGAGGTGGGGAGTGTGGCTGGGTGAGTCGTCGCACACAAAAACGCGTGTTGCGTGCGTATACTGCTGGTCAGGAAGAGGAAGTAGAGAGAGCCTGATAAAAGGGATGTTGGGCAAAGGCATGGCGTTGTTTGGACCGGTGCTGGAAACATGCTGCTTGGGAGAATCGCATCAAGCCAACCAGTATCATCAGAAAATAATCAAATTACTCTCATGTCCGGAGGCAGAGAGGCTCCGAAGCAGCCAGAGAATATCAAGTTCATCCCGACCACACGATTACAGACACAAACAGGAACTCAGCACTACTAGAACAACCCACAAAATAATATTGACGAGAGTAAATAATTCAGCCTGCTAGGCGAAAAAATCCCGCTGACAAAAAAAGGCAGCCGTCTCGCCAGTTGGGATACACTAATTCCCTGCCGGCTGAAGCCCCTTGTCCTCTAAGCCATAGGATCTCTCCACCTTCTCCTGTGATTTACAGCAGAGCATCGTGGGCAGGACGATTATACCCTGACGCTCACAAGCATCAAGACGGGGCTGCAGCTAAATGCCACCACACTCAGATCCGCGAGGAGATCATGCCTGAGCCATGCCATTCCACGACGCCGCAAACTGGAATGACGGGGAGCTACTCTACATCGAAGAGCAAGCCTAGTCACCCCCAGCACCGCCAATCCCTACAGAGGAACTTGACCACAGCTAATCCAACAGGACCACGCAATCATTTTACTTTCCTCCGGACACTGAAGATAATAGGGACCCTTCGGCTTGAGGCCTAACCTTCATAGAAAAGACACAGTCTTGTTTTTATCCTTTCAATTTCATTGTTTTTCATTCATAATTTTGCTTTGCGCCATTGAGCTGCTTTATCTTATTGCTTTGCATAACTTATGCAGTCTTTGTGATAAATAAAATCAAGTGTAACAAATAATTCTGACCCTTTTGTCAGAACAGCTGAGAGGAGAAGGTTTTTGTAACCTTCATGTAAAACCTACTTAGGTCTGTCTCCATTTAGAGCAAATATACACTTGTATTTTCTTCAATCATATGGCCAGAACCGGGCAAAAATAAAATTTTATTAGATTGAAAAGGGGCCGGAAAGTTGCTCACCTCCGCCACCCTAGAGAAGTGGGCTAAAGGAAATCTCTAATTGAAAATTTAACACACTAAAAGTCCTCCTATGAGACTTCGCCTTTATCTCATTACCTCGTCCAATATGTTAAAACTTAATTTGATATGGCGTGGTTTGCCCCTTTGTCCCCTTGGCGTAGATTGTGAACCGTTATCATTCCTTCTTTTAAACCAGTTAGAATCACTGCAACTGACTAGAGTCTCACCGGCATTTTCGTAATTATGTGTATTTTACAATAATATGTTGTCGTGTGAATCATGAAGTGTCTAAGTCTGATTTTTCTGGTCCACAACACAGTGCCGTAAACTCGTGGAGTATCTGTTACAAAACTGTTCTGCTCTGGAACCTGCTGTCGGTTACAAAACAGTACAGGTAGAAGCTGACAGAACTGTTGGTGTACCACAAGCACAAACCGACCTTGTGAAGTATTGTGTTTCGTCCATTCTCTCTTGGATCGTCCGGATTCACGTAATCACTCATCATGAAGTACACGGACAAGGTTGTTGCCAGAAGGACAAAACAAACACTTGCAGCAATCAGTGTAACAGTCAAAGAAGGCACTCTATGACGTTGTCTGGAATCCCCAGTGGCTTGCAGCACAGAAAGACGCGTATTTGTTCCGACGGATCTGACCAGTGTCCGCCAAAGAACGACGTTGCTTACAGACAACAACGAAAAAGGAATCAAACGAATTTGAAGTTGACGAACCCAACGATAATGCGGTATTAGACTAGATATTCTGCAGAAACCTTTTGCAATTCGATATAGTGTGAGTATGTAACCATTCATCAAAATAAAAAGTGTGGTTCCCTATAGCCAGCAGTAAACGCCAAACGAGACCCTATCTATTTTGTTGTGTCCATCATCAGTCCTGCTGGACATAGAAGGTTACCTTTGCCATCAGCACAGAGGCAGATCTGAGCATTGGTTTTCGATTTGTTTTTGTTGTACTTTATTTTCTCTTTATAAGGAACATCCATGACGATACGGGGCAACGCTGTTGAAATTGTAGCATAATCTTATTCAGCTATACACTAGCCAGGAGCTCTGAGCAACGTCGATTAGTACTTTTATTGATCTATCTTTAAAAGCTTGCACCTCCGGTTAAGAAGCCATCGTTCCAATGGAAGCACTATGATCAGCACCCAACTGATCAGGACACGTGCCCATGACTTTGAAGGAAAACGCTGGAAATAGAAGAGGGACGTGGATGAAGGTAGTCGATGCATGACAAGAATGACCATGAGATTCCCAAACAATCCAAAAGCAGCAACGAGAGGGTTACCAACATCCTCGACCATATACGCTACGTCTCTATGCGGTTTATTTAGGTCCTTCCAAGTGTACCTTTTTTAAGGAAACGGGGTCTCTACAGTAGTGTTCATTTCAAAGTTATGCTAAGTAGACACGGCTTGATCTACAACAGTTGCCATCTTTTTGTGTTTATAGTTTCTTATTCACACACATAATACACGTTCATTTTAAACCCTTTGCTGGTAATAGAAAACACAATCTTGTATCCATTCTACATTCGTTCTACATCCTAAAGTGTAGTGATTTGATGTTGTCAAAATATGTTCAGGCATAATTGTTTGCTACCAGGGACGGTATTCATGTCGCGATATAGCATGAGACTTATCATGATGCTAACTTAGAAGCTCTTCCAAATGTCCTATTAAATTTAATAGGACTTTTGGAAAGAGCTTCTTAGTTAGCATCATGCTAAAGTCTCATGCTATCTCGACGTGAATACCGTCCCAGGCCGTAAGCTTATCAGAACGATACTAACGAATCTAACTAAAACAAAGCATTAAACAAATTGATATAATGTATTGCATAGCTCCATTAACATCACGGTATTACTCTTAGAGTGATGAGTTGAACTAAGGAATAGTGGTTATTGTCATTTTATTTTCGTGGGTAACCACTTCAATATTTTAAACCACTTGACAAATTATCCCTTTTAGTACATGTCCCTTTACCAGATCCTTCTCGTCATTCATTAACCCTTTTTATTGATCAGGAAAAGTACGTTTTGTCTGTGTCTCTTTTTCTATCGAATATGCAGTAGGAGCAGCAGTAGCATTCAGCAATTATTATCATCATCACCATCATCATCATCAGAAGAAGAAGAAGTAATATTCGTAGTAGTTAGTAGATGTAGTAGTATAGTGTGTAGTATTAGTAGTAGTAAGTAGTAGTAGTAGTAGTAGTAGTAGTAGCAGTATTAGTAGTAGTAGCAGTAGCGGTAGCAGCAGTAGCGGTTGCAGCAGTAGCGGTAGCAGCAGCAGAAGCAGTAGCAGCAACAGTAGTAGTAGCAACAGTAGTAGCAGCAACAGCAGTAGCAGCCGTAGTAGCAGTATTAGTATCAGTACATTAGTAGTAGTAGCATCAGCACCAAGCAGTAACAGCAGTAGCAGTAGCATCAGCACCAGCATCAGCACCAGCAGCAACAACACAGTAGTCGTAGTAGTAGTAGCGTAGTAGTAGTAGTAGTAGTAGTTAGTAGTAGTATAGTAGTAGTAGTAGTAGTAGTAGTAGTAACTTACAGTTGTTACGGTGTTGGTTTGTTAGTTGTTGTTGTTGATGTTGTATGCTTGTGGTTTTATTGGCAGTTGTTGTTTTGCATAATGTTGCATAAAATTAATTCACAAGGCACGGAACCCATTACAGATAAACAAACTAAAATATTATTAGTGCACTGTTTTTTCCCCCACGAAGTATACTATCACATACCCAGCAGACGGTATTGTGTTAGATCCAGCAGTGTTATGAAAACTGAAGACGCATTATAATAGGCGACCGGAACAACAACCTCGTTGATCATTTAAACACTTTGGTGCATCACCGTAAGCCTGTTGGTGTGTACGTGCGTGAGTGTTTGAAGGCTCGCACGCATGCACACAACCATCTGTTTCACGTAACCTTCTGATTTATGTCCTTCTATACAGAATGATATATTACTCTTCTTTCTGCCATTCTCCATTCTCCCAGTTTTTGATCTATTGCTGTCACGCTGTTCCTGCCATCAGAAAATAGACAAAGGTCGTGTAGTTAGCATTG
This sequence comes from Phymorhynchus buccinoides, assembly GCA_017654935.2. NCBI lineage: Eukaryota > Metazoa > Mollusca > Gastropoda > Neogastropoda > Raphitomidae > Phymorhynchus > Phymorhynchus buccinoides. Next base: position 26,655,320 of record CM065685.1, on the reverse strand, counting down.
TTACCTGCACACCTTGTGCTGAAAATAAACTTAACACGCACCAACTAGTCAATACAGTACTGTAAAGTACCTTGAATAAGCCCCACCCCTCACCCCCTTCCTCTCTCTCTCTGCACTCTCTCTCTCTCTCGCAAGCTCTCTCTCGCACGTTTCTGTAGGCTCTCTCCATCTATGCGGGCGATCTCAACATAAGAGCCTCGGTCGTGCCTCACCCTATGTGTGTGAACCGCGCGGGCAATTACGAACTTCCTCGTGTCGCTCGGCAAGCGCTCCTCTCCTCCTCCTCTCGATCTTCTCTAATCTCCTGGGTATGTGCCTTACCATCTCCCCCGGGCAAAACCTGGACCAGATGCTAAGCTCTCTTATTCCCGATCAAAGTTCCTCCCACGGCGCTATGTGTAGGGGGGGGGTTGGGCTCTCTATCTATCGAGCACCGAGTCAACACTCCTTCACCTACGTCATGCCCAGGGGGTGTGTGTGGGGTGTGGGTGGGGGGGGCTGGGATCTCTCTCTGTGCATCCACACTCCTCTCTCTCACTCTCTCTCTCATCTCGCTCGGCCCCTCCGATATGCACCGTTGCCCGACAACTCTAGGACACGACTCCGTCTTTTCAGATTTCGGAACAGTCTCTCTTCCTTCACAAAAAAAAAAAGAAGGTCTCTCATGGATATCCCGCTCCAGGACTCCGTCTCTCTGTGAGTCTCCACGCCCCAATCCTCTCATCTACCACTCATTCGTCGTTCCACGCGCTGGGGACCCCGAGCCGTCTCTTACTCTCCTTCTCTCTGGTGCATGTGGTTCCTCCTCTCATCACTCCAAATTCCTTCGTTGACTCTTCTCCAATCATCCCGAGCTACATATCCCTCACATCCACTTAGGCTCATCCCATCCTCAGCCTCGCAGTCGCATGAACGATCTGCGACTCGTCTCCCAGCAGAATGTCCTCCTTCATTCCAGACTTCTCTTGGTAGCTTCTTTGAGGCAAGGGTCGGGGCTGTGATTTAGGAAAGGGTCGGGGCTGTGATTTAGGAAAGGGTCAGGGCTGTGATTTTGAGGTTTTTGCAAGGGCTTAGGTGCCAGAAAAATCCGTCCAGCCAAACAATCTAAAATGATAAGAAGAAATTAAAAGTCATGTGGAACTGAGTGAAGTCTGTAAAATAGGTGGTTTATTAAACCTTGATTACCTTACTCTTCTTCGAAGGTCAAGACGATCTTGACCTTGTAGGCACTAGCGCTTTCATGCAAAAGTAGTCTTGCTTGTGTGAATGGTTGGGCGCCGCTCTCAGACTGATCTGGTAACTTCTGACAAAACCTCTTGAGCAAAATGGGCTGCCATAAGTGTTGTTTTCTTTTGGCATAATATCAATGATGACAGGCCTTTGGGTTATTAAAAAATGCAAAAGCGTCACAAATATAGAGTCTTGACTGCAGCACGACAGGTTTGTCCCAGTCAAGACCACTCTACATCTCATTGGCGTTTTGTTTAAATTGATACAGAAGCTCTGCCAAGTCTAGTTCCCTGTGATGATATCGCATATTTATTCGGGTTCATTTCGTCTAAACTTTCTGAGCATTTCTGTCGGATAATCATATCATTTCTTATGTTCGTCACTTGTGAATTTGGGTACCCATTTTGTTGCTAGCTTTCTCACAAGAAGATGTTTACATCTTCTCCTTCTCCATCTCGCTGCCAGTCTCTCCCGCTCCATATCTCCATCTCCGGTGCCGCCTCCCTCCTCTCCTTCCTGCATCGGCTCCCCTCTCCTCTCGCCTCAATCTCATCGCCCTTCTCTTCCTCGTGCTCATTCCTCCTCTCCATGCGTCTCTCTCCAGGATTGAAAACTTCAAAAAAATTAGCAAATTCTGCAGTAAAAATACACAGTCAACCGTAAATATCTGTCAAATCTGGAAGAACGTAACAAGGCAAGTTCGCTGAGGCCTCCCAAACTGCCAGGAATGAGCAGCAGAGGACAAGGCGAGCAGGAGAAAAGAGTCCAACTGCTCAACGCCCCCCGACCCGTATTTCCCATGCCCGTCATGTAATCCAGGTATCAAATCCAGGCCGACTGTTCAGATCATCAAAGGGCAATGCCGCCAGGGGCCAATCCCCCTCTGATCCTCGGACCCCAAGGATCGGCCAGCAACAACAAATGGCTAATCTAGAGAAACCATAAGACACTAATAACAGTCAGTAAATGTGCTACAATGTGTTAGGGCATCGTAGTCACTTAGGAATTTGGGTACCCATTTTGTTGCGAGCTTTCCTCGATATAAGATGCTTACGCATGATCTTACTGTTGCTAACTCAAAAGAAACGTCACTCCTCTCCTGTTGTGGGGGGCTTGCGTGTGTGTGGTGCGTGCGTGCTTGCTGTTTGCCTTCATCTTCGTCTATGTTTTTTTGTGTTCATCAAAACCTTTGTCACTTTTCAGTGCCTATTGCACTGACTGACTGACTTTCGCTCAGTAGACATACAAACGTGTCTTTTCTAGGCCAAATGAAAAAAACAACAACAGTAGGAACTAATGGGCTTGGGTTTTGTTGGCAGGGAATTATGGAAGGCGTTGAACAACTGTGTTTGATTTTAGCGGCGTGCGTTGTGTGTGTGTGTGTGCGCGCGCGTGTGTGTTTAGATCCTTTACCTTGTAAAACTGGGCAAAGTTCTTTTACGTTTGTGTGTTTGGAGGGGGGGCAAGAACTGAATAAGAGTCGAAAGTTAATACCTTTTCGGTAAAGGTAAAAGATAGTGCCTCCCCCCCCCCCCCCCCCCTGCATTCTCGGTTAATTGTATTTTTTTCCGTTATTGCTTTTATTAGCATACATAAAGTTGTATTTTAGGGAACATTTTTAGCGAATAACCTTTTTGGAATACTAACCCTATCCCTATCCCTAAACCTAACCCCTACCCCCCACTATGTACTGCAGTAACACCGCGATTTGTCAACAGTTGTGGTTTGTTGCGTTTGCCCGTCTTATAGGTGGGGGGTAGGTTTAGGGTTATAGTTAGGGATAGGGTTAGTACCCAAAAAGGTTATTAGCTAAAAATGTTCTAAGATACAGCTTTATGTATGGTAAGAAAGGTAATCCGAAAAAATACAATTAACCGAGAATGTAGGGGGGGGTTGGCCATCTTTACCTTTACGGGTCTTTTGTGTTATTGTGATGCTGATTACTGTGTGTGGTAATGCGTGTTTATAGTACTCCTTGTGCAAAAGTCATGTAATTTAATTGCATTCTCATTGAGCAGTGGATCGTGGATTAGCGCATTGTGTTGAGTTAATTGCACCTGGTCTGACCTGATCACAGAGACAAACCAGTTCCACCCGAACTCCACATGGATCACGCAGACAGAACCAGTCCACACTGCGCTGACGTTATCAACAGAGACACAAACCAGTCCCACAATGTGGCTTTTTCCGCCAAATTTTTGGCCAATTGGTTTTATATTGGACAAGTTATCATAACTATAGCATCCGTCATTTTTCCTGCAAATTTCAGCGAGATTCGCTGAAAAATATAAATATCCCATAACTAAATGGAAATAAGTTTAAAGTGAAACCCAATGTACATAATTGAATAACTTTCCAACTATTAAAACATTCATCAACAACTCCTTTCAGACCTGGGCCAAGTAAAGGGCTACAAAATCCAATAGTTAGTTTTTGTGACGTCACTTCTGGTTTTGGGCTATTCTGTGAATCAATAAAAGCTACCCTGAACATAGCTGGGGCACTGTCCCGTCAATAATCACCGTATATGTTGCAAATCTACTTTAGAGGCAAATTCTGAAATATGAACGAAATCTGTTCAGCCCTTTTATTTATTTAAGAGATTGATATATTGCCAATTATGCGGTTTTTTTTCGGTCATATTTCGCCGAATTGTTGGCAAAATAATTTATAGTAATAACTTGGCAATCACTTACTGCCCGCAACTTTCCTGAAATAATCAGCCAATCTGACGAAAAATGGCTGAAAAAGAAGGACGAAAAAAACTCTTACACATTCGTAATAATGTTCACCTAAAAGGTAGAATCCTATAAACTGAAGAAAACTGTACAAATTCAGTAACTTTGTAACAAAAGAAATTCAGACAACCTACAGTTTTGACATAAGCCGCCCCATAACATTTTTTATAAGGTACCCAAAAATGAAGTGTTTTGTGCGTCATTATATCGCGTGCAATGACGTCGCAGGGGAGGAGTGAAGCAGCTCTAACGGAGGAAAGTAAAAGCGTCAAAAGTATGAGATCTTAAATCTGTCGTACTTAAATGACCAGCTGCATCTACCCTCCATCGTGTAGATGGTTGTTTTTTCCCACGCTGTCCTTGCTCAGGACAATGTATTCAACATGTGTTAAAGGGAAATCGCATAAACCCTTGTTGACAATGTACAGAGTTTGACAGAATGACTATTATAGAAAGACTGTCTTCTCTTATAATAGTCATTCTGTCAAACTCTGTACTTGTCACAAGGGTTTATGCATTCCCTTAACACACATGTTGCATACATTGTCCTGAGCATGGGAGAAGGGGGAGAAGGACAGCGTGGGAACCCATCTACACGTGGAGGGTAGATGCAGTGGGTCATTTAAAGTCCCGACAGATTTAAGATCTCATTACTTTTTGACGCTTTTATTCTTTCCTACCGTAGCTGCTTCACTCTCCCTGCGACCGTCATTGCACGCGCCATATAATGACGCACAACACTTCATTGTTGGGACATTATAAAAAATGTATGGTTGCTGGCTTATGTTCAAACTGAGGTGTCTGAATTTCTTTTGTTACAAGTTTACTGATTTGTACAGTTTTCTTCAGTTTATTAGGATCTCCTTTTAGGTAGAACATTAATTGCATGTGTAAGAGGTTTTTTTCGTCCTTTCTTTTTCAGCCCATTTTTCGTCAGATTTTCTGATATTTTCAAGGAAAGTTGGCGGGGCATTAAGTGATTCCAAGTATTAATTATTAAATTATTATTTGCAACAATTCGGCGAATATGACCGAAACCGCATAAATTGCATATCTCAATCTTCATTAACTAAATAAAAGGCTGAACAGATTTCGTTCATATTTTTCAGAATTTGCTCTAAGAGTAGAATTTGCAACATATACGGTAGATTATTGAACCGGAAGTGCCCCAGCTATGTTCAGGCAGCTTTTTATTTGGAATTCACAGAATAGCCAAACAGAATGACGTCACAAAACTACTATTGGATTTTGTAGCCCTTACTCTGCCCAGGTCTGAAAAGGATTTGTTGATGAAATGTTAATAGTTTGGAAGTTATTCAATTATGTACATTGGGTTGTTCCTTTAACTTATTTCCCATTGAGTTATGGATATATTATATTTTTTCCTCGAATCTCCGGCTGAAATGTGCAGAAATTTTGCGGATGCTATAGTTATATAAATTGTCAATATAAACCACTTTGCCAAAATTTGGTCGAAAATGCCACATTTGACTGTGGTTTTTTTGTCTCTGTGATCAACGTCAGCGCAGTGTGGACGGTTCTGTCTGCGTGATCCATGTTGGAGTTCGGTGTGGACTGGTTTTGTCTCTGTGATTCCTTTCACTCAGTGTGGAATTAACTCAACACAATGCGCTAATCACGATCCCACTGCTCAATGAGAATGAATTAAATTACATGACTTTGCACAAGGAGTACGTATAACACGCATACACCCACATGTATTGCAGCATCACAATAACACAAAAAGACCGGTAACGGTAAAGATGGCCACCCCCCCCCCTAACATTCTCGGGTAATTGTATTTTTTCCGTGATTTACCTTCTTACCATACATAAAGCTGTATCTTAGGAACATTTTTAGCTAATACCCTTTGAGCAGTTGACGCTTTTCTCCTGCTCCTCTTGTCCTCTGATGCCTCATTCCTGGCAGTCTTGGAGGCCTCAGCGCCTTGCCTTGTTGACGTTCTCCAGATTTGACAGATATTTACGGTTGATTGCTTTTTACTGCAGAATTTGCTAATTTCTTGAAGTTTTCAATCCTGGAAAACACTGCTTCAAAAAATGTCACCCTCTAGTTAACTGAACGCACAAAACACACCGGGTGTTCTTTTTTTTAGGAAACTGACTGATGAAGATCCGCATTTGACACTGATAGAACTAAGTGAGAGGAGTGACGTTTCTTTGAGTACAACAGTAAAGATCATGCGTAAGCATCTTATATCGAGAAAGCTCGCAACAAAATGGGTACCCAAATTCCTAAGTGACTAACGATGCCCTACCACATTGTATCACATTTACTGACCTGTTATTAGTGTCTTATGGTTTTCTCTAGATTAGCCATTTGTTTTTGCTGGCCGATTCCTTGGGTCCGAGGATCAGAGGGGGATTGGCCCCTGGCGGCATGCCCTTTGATGACTGAACAGTCCGGTCCTGGATTTGCATACCTGGATTTACATGACGGGCATGGGAAATACGGGGTCGGGGGGCTTTGAGCAGTTGACGCTTTTCTCCTGCTCGCCTTGTCCTCTGCTGCTTCATTCCTGGCAGTCTTGGAGGCCTCAGCGCCTTGCCTTGTTGACGTTCTCCAGATTTGACAGATAT
>CM065685.1:26638752-26643752 GCA_017654935.2 Phymorhynchus buccinoides | reverse complement strand
GAGGACTTTTAGTGTGTTAAATTTTCAATTAGAAAATTTTCCTTTAGCCCACTTCTCTAGGGTGTGGGAGGTGAGCAACTTTCCCGGCCCCTTTTCATCTAATAAATTTATATTTTTGCCCGGGTTCTGGCTCATATGATTGAAAGAAATACAAGTGGTATATTTGCTCTAAATGGCAGACAGAAAGAAGTAGGTTTTTACATGAAGGTTACAAAACTTCTACTCTCAGCTGTCTGACCAAAGGGTTCAGAATTATTTGTACACTTGTATTTTATTTACTCACAAATCTGCATAAGCTTATGCAGCAATAAGAATAAAGCAGCTCAATGGCGCCAAAGCAAAATATGAATGAAAAACAATGAAATCTGAAAGGATTTACAAGACTTTTGTCTTTCTAGAAGGTTAGGCCTCAAGCCGGAAGGGTCCCTAATTATCTTCAGTGTCCGGAGGAAAGTTCAAATGATTTGCGCGGTCCTGTGGACTTAGCTGTTGTCAAGTTCCTCTGTAGGGATTGGCGAGTGCTGGGGTGACTAGGCTTGCTCTTCGATGTAGAGTAGCTCCCAGTCATTCCAGTTGCGGCGTCGTGGGATGGCATGGCTCAGGCATGATCTCCTCGCGGATTCTGAGTGCGGTGGCATCTTAGCGGCAGCCCCGTCTTGATGCTTGTGAGTCAGGGATAATCGTCCTGCCCACGATGCTCTGCTGTAAATCACAGGAGAAGGTGGATGTAGATCTCTATGGCTTAGAGACAAGGGGCTTCAGCCGGCAGGGAATTAGTGTATCCCAACTGGCTAGAAGGCTGCCCTTTTTTGTCAGCGGGATTTTTTCGCCTAGCAGGCTGAATTATTTACTCTCGTCAATATTATTTTGTTGGTGTGTTTCTAGTAGTGCTTGAGTTCCTGTTTTGTGTCTGTGTGTTCGTGATGAACTTGATATTCTTCTGGGCTGCTTTCTGAGCCTCTCTGCCTCCGGACATGAGAGTAATTTGATTTATTTTCTTGATGATACTGGTTGGCTTGATGGATTCTCCAAGCCAGCCATGTTTCCAGCACCGGTTTCCAAACAACGCCATGCCTTTGCCCACCATCCCTTTTCTTCAGTCTCTCTCTTACTTCCCTCTTCCTGACCAGCAGTATACGCACGCAACACGCGTGTGTGCGCCACTACTCACCCAGCCACACTCTCCCCACCCTCCGCCTATCGCCTGCAGTACAAAACTAACGAGTTATGAGTTACGGGCTGTACAACCTTTGACCCCTGACTCCGCCCTTGTTGCCATGCTACGTCATCTGCGTATAGGGATTAATCTTCCACGCACGCGGTTGCAGAGGATGAAAAAGAAAGCAACGGAAGATTTCTGTCCTCTGCTCCATTCCTCGCCCTCCCCCTTCACCTCCAAAACAGATGAGTATTTCCAACGTACTTACTGTTCCCGTTGCTTCGCCCACAAAAGATGCTAACTTTATTGTTGCCCAGTTTAACCCCCGTTCCATTGATGTCCCACATAAACGTTCTTCTATTAATTATTTTATTGTAGAGAACGATGTTGATATCTTCTGCATCACTGAATCCTGGCTTCTGCCTTCGGGTGATGAAGCTAAATGCGATGATCTCTCTCCCCCTGGCTACAAAACCATCTCCCATCCTCGCTCTTCACGTGGCGGAGGCATTGCCTTTGTCGTGCGTGAAACATTGTGCCTCCATCTCACCTCTACCTCCCTCTTCCCCTTTCCACACTCCTTTGAACTGGCCCAGCTCTCCGTTACTCTCCGTCAGCACTGCCTACAGCTGTTCTGCCTCTACCGCCCCCCTCCCAACAGGAAAAAACAAACTTTCGGACTCCCTCTTCCTCGACGAGTTTCCCTCTTTGCTGGAGCACTGCAACACTACCAGCGGTGTTCCAATCATCATGGGAGACTTCAACATTCATGTCGATGTCCCCACTGACCCCCTGCACCACACTGTTGGATGACTTCGACCTGGACCAGGCTGTGACCTTCCCAACCCACCAGAAAGGTCACACCCTTGACCTGGTTATCATCAGGCGTGACAACGAAGATGTCTTGCAGTCCACTGCTCCTGACTTCTTCCTGGACTTTTCTGATCATCACTGTTGTTTCCTGCCTCCGGTTGTCTCGCCCTTCATGCCCTCCTGTGTATGCTCAGACCAGGAAGATCTCCTCCATCGACCTCACTGCCTTCCTGTCTGACCTCAGGGCCAGACTGGACTCCTCTCTACAGCCTTCTGCCGACCAGCTCCACCACCTCCTGACCAGTCTACTCGACCTCCACGCCCCTGTCATCAGTCGCAAGATCTCCAGTAGGCCTCCATCGTCGTGGTATCCTTCGGTGGCACCTGAGATGGCTCTGGCTAAACAGGAACGCTGCCGTGCAGAGCGCCAGTGGTTTAAAACTGGACTTGAAATTCACAAACAGATTTTTCGAGCCATGAACAAAATTGTGTCTGACATAATAGATAAGGCCAAATGCTCCTGTTTGAATGCCCAAATTCTCGCTTGTGCTACTTCACGTAAATTGTTTAGTTTAGCCAACTCTCTCCTAGGTAAATCTAAGTCCACACCCCTACCTTCCTCTATCCCTGTGTCTGAACTCCCTCAACATTTCTCTGATTTCTTTCACAGCAAGATAGCCACTATCCGCCGAAATCTTGATTCTCAATCTGCTCCACCGTCAACAGCCCTGATCCCTCCTTTTCTGGCAGTATGTGGTCTGAGTTCCGCTCTGTTTTCTCTGAAGAGGTTAAGAAGATTTTGACCCAAACTCAGACTAAAACCTGTGAACTAGACCCTCTACCTTCATCTCTCTTCTCCCAGTGCCTTGATGATCTCCTTCCTTACTTTACATTCATCATCAATGAGTCTCTATGTTCTGGCTGCTTTCCATCCCATTTCACATCTGCAGTTGCCAAACCTCTCACAGAAGCCTAGTCTTGATCCTGAAAATCTAAAGAGTTATCGGCCTGTGTCTAATCTTTCATTCCTTTCTAAGCTTACGGAAAGGTGGTTCTTAAACAGCTGTCTGACCATCTTCAGGTAAATGATCTTTACTATCCAAACCAGTCTGCTTATCGAGCAGGTCACAGTACTGAGACAGCCCTCGTGAAGATAGCGAACGACCTGCTCACTGCCTTGGATAAAAACAAGGTTTCTCTTCTCTCTCTCCTTGATCTTTCTGCAGCGTTTGATACTATTGACCACTCTATCCTCATTTCTAGACTTCACACCTCCTTTGGTCTATCTGGGGCTGTTCTTTCCTGGTTTTCTTCCTACCTCTCTGATCGCACACAGACAGTTGTTGTCAATGGTTCTTCATCTCTTCCAAAAGGTCTTCAGTTCGGTGTGCCCCAAGGTTCAGTCTTAGGCCCTATTCTTTTTGTTCTTTATACCCAACCTCTCTCTGCCATCATCAACCAGCATTCTCTTCTACATCATAGCTTGGCTGATGACAATCAGTTGTACATTTCTGCCCACCTGAGTCAGTTAGATCAAATGATTTATTCTTCTAAGTTGTGCATCTCTGCTGTTAAAACATGGATGTTTTGCAACTGCAGCTAAATGCTGAAAAGACAGAGCTGATTCTTGTAGCCTCTAACCACACAATTAAAACTCAGGTTCTCCCAGGTTCTGTCGACATTGATGGCACTGAGTTCAAGCTGTCAGCATCTGTCCGCAATCTAGGTGTTACTTTGGACCAAACCCTTTCTTTCAAACTGCATGTTTCCAATGTTTGCAAGTCTTGCTATCTAGAACTTCGAAGAATTAGTTCAATCTGCCGTTTCCTCTCTCAATATGCCCTGAAGACTCTAGTATGTGCTTTTGTTCTGTCTCGCCTTGACTACTGTAACTCACTTCTTGCTGGCTGTCCATCAACTCTCATCTCTAAGCTCCAACGGGTCCAGAATAATGCTGCTCGTCTCATTTCTCGCTCCCCTAGGTACGATCATATTACTCCGGTTCTTCGTTCTCTACATTGGCTCCCAGTTCAATCACGTATTGACTACAAAATTCTCCTCCTTGCCTTCAAGTCACTGAATGATCAAGCTCCCTTATGTCTCTCTGATCTCCTTCATCTCTATGTCCCAGCTCGCCAACTACGTTCGTCTTCTGATTCTCGGCTCCTCTCCCTTCCCTCCATCCATCTCAAATCTGCGGGCCAACGTTCTTTTTCCTGTCAAGCACCATCTCTTTGGAATTATCTGCCTTCTCCTCTCTGACACTCCAACTCAGTCTCCTCATTCAAAACCTCTCTTAAAACCCATCTTTTTCCTGCTGCACCCTAAGTATTTGATCAGTTGTCTATCTTGTGTGCACGTGAGGGAAGATTTGTCTCTTTCCATCTCTCTCTCTCTCTCTCTCTCTCTCTCTCTCTCTCTCTCTCTCTCTCTCTCTCTCTCTCTCTCTCTCTCTCTGACAGTGGTTGTTCTGCAGCCCTTACATAAGAAAGGTGACTTGAACCAACCAGGTAACTATCGTGGTATATCGTTATTAAGTATATGTAGTAAACTATATATCTTTGTGTTAAATAAAAGACTTACAAAATGGATAGAAACAAATGAGACCTTAGGTGAGGAACAGGCTGGCTTTAGGGATAACCGCTGTACAACTGATCATGTATTTAGTCTTATGGCTTGTGTGCAAAAACAATTACTTAGACACAGAAAACTTTATGTTGCCTTTATAGATTTCCGTAAAGCCTTCGATACAGTTAGCAGGGACAAAATATGGAAAATACTTCATTGCAATGGAATAAGGGGTAAATTTTTGAATGCGCTTAAAAGCATGTACAGTGTCGTTAAAGTTCGTGTGCGTACTGGAGCTGATTTAACAGATGCCTTTTTATGTCCACAATGTCTTAAGCAGGGCAAGGTTTGTTCTCCTGCTCTTTTCTCACTCCTAATTAATGAAATTACTAAAGAAAGAAATACATGACAGTTAACACCTGACCTGATTCAGCTATTGATGTTATTATTTGCGGATGAC
>CM065685.1:26621252-26633752 GCA_017654935.2 Phymorhynchus buccinoides | reverse complement strand
AAGAGGTTTCAAATCATAAACTATTAGGAGTAACTATTGATCATAATTTAAATTGGTCATGTCATGTGCATAACCTATCAAAAAGCATTGCTTCTAAAGTTTATCAGCTTAATAAAATAAAGCACTTTCTAAGCTTTCATGCTCGGAAAATATTTTTCTATTCATTTATTCAGTCTGCCATAGACTATTCATCTACCCTCTGGGACTTGACAAGTGACAACTCACTGAAACCATTAGTCAGTGCTCATAAACGTGCCATTAGAGTAACATTAAATAAATCAACTTTAACTATTTCTGACTATGCATCTTCAAATATTCTTCCGCTCAAATACAAACTACTGTTCAATAAAGGAATCTTAATGCATAGGATTTTACATGGAAACTGTCCATCTTCAATAAGTGGTATGTTCACAATCAACGAGTTTAGGCACAGTCATAGAATTGATCTACCACTGCCCTCCATAACACTGTTTAAATCGAGCCTTTCATATTCTGGTAGCTGGTTATGGAATAAACTTCCTATTTATTTAAAAGCTGAACCAAATTTTGGAAGATTTAAAACATCATTTTTTAATTATCTTATGAGCAATGAAAACTTGTCATTAACCCCTGAAATGTATTGAAATGTATTAAAATATTATGATTAACATGTTCCAATAATAGTGTCACTTCTATCTAATTTTGATGAATATTTGAAGTTATTAATAAGCAGAGGAGTCCCTGTTTACAAAATGTGGCTTAATATATTTCACATGTACAAAGGATGTCCTTGAGACACTTTTGAATAACCTTAATATTGATGTTTATGAATTGCATGAATGCACGTGTGCGTGTGTGTGTGTGTTTGCGTGCGTGTGCGCGCATCTCTGTGTGTGTGTGTGTGTTTGTGTTTGTGCTGTGTTGTGTGCATGTTTGTGTGCAACGAGAGAGAGAGGGGTGGGGGTGGGGGTTAGAGAGAGAGAGAGGGAGGGGGGTGGGAGAGAGAGGGGCTACGTTGTTCATTGTGAATATAATAACTTTGATACCATTATTGTGTTATCAAAACAATTCAGTATGTATATATTTTTTTTTTAATCTTACATGTACCCTTCCTCTTTCTCTCTCATTCTCTTTATCCATACTCTTTTCTGTTCGTCTGTCTCGTCTGTCTGCCTCTCCTATCTCTCTCTCTCTCTCTCTCTCTCTCTCTCTCTCTCTTCTCTCTCTCTCTCTCTCTCTCTCAGTCTCTCTCTCTCTCTCTCTCTCTCTCTCTGTGTTTGGTCCTCCTTCCATCTCTTTCTCCTTCCTTTACTCCTTCTCCCTCAGCTTTCCGTTTATGTCTTTGCTGTCTCGCTCTAACATTTCTTTCTCTACCCCCCCCCCCCCTCTCATTCCTTTCTTCTTTACTCCCCCTCCCCCTCCTATTCTTCTTATTTTTCTTACTTCATTTTTTGTTTTGTTCCTAGATACTCACTTATTTTCGGTCCCTCCACATCCCATTTCTTAAGTATGTATGAATAATGCTGAATTTATTATGTGTCTGTTTATATTGATAATGTGCCTGCTTTGATGATAATGTGTGTTCGTTTTCTTTGCTTTGCATGCCTTTCTTATTTATTGAATTATTTGCTTTGATTTTGTTTTCCTTTTTTGTTTTGTGAGGACTGGATGAAAAAAAGTATTTATACTTACTCTATTATCCTCAGAAAATAAAAGTTATTCATTCATTCATTCATTCTCTCTTCTCTCTCTCTCTCTCTCTCTCTCTCTCTCTCTCTCTCTCTCTCTCTCTCTCTCTCTCTCTCTCTCTCTCTGATGACCTACGATTGCCGATATTGATATCATATGTGATACTCAGCATATTTGTTTGATACTTTTGTATGATATAACATGATTTGTTTATTACTATCATACTATTATTGATAATACATGCTGAGGAGTGTTATCATGTGCTGATTTTATGTTTGCATGATGCCACATTTTTTTAATTTTTTGCCTGTATTTTAAATCCCCAAATTTCCCCATCCTTTGTTATGCCTCTTCCCCCCTCCTCCCTCCCTTTTCTTCTCATTTCTGCATGTACATATATTATTTAGCTTTCTTGTTTGATTTACATTATTTTCCCCCAGGGCTGGGTGGAAAAAAGCATGTAACTTGCTAATCTCATGTTCCCTGGTTAAATACAATTTCGTTTTCGTCTCTCTCTCTCTCTCTCTCTCTCTCTCTCTCTCTCTCTCTCTCTCTCTCTCTCTCTCTCTCTCTCTCTCTCTCTCTCTCTCTCTTTCTGAATCTCTGTTAATCTTAGCTTAGTAATGAATGCTATGCGTTCATTCTGGTTCTGATTCTTTAAAATAAATTAGTAGTCAGTCCAGCATGTAGCAATGCACACAATTTAGTGGCTGGTTCAAATGCTACTCCAGTGCTGTTTTCATCATTATTGGCTAACTCACTATCAATGCAGTTGATACAATTATGATTCCGCTCTCAGCATGCACGCTATGAAGATAGTTCAGTATACGATGTATGTACTGTATGTAGGATATTAGATAGACTACATAACCGTAATTTTACTCATCAGGGTCAAGCCATTTTTTCAGACTTCAGGCCATGTTGTGATCAAAGGAATGGACAAATCAGACCGCCTCACACGCGGTTCTTGGCATGACCTTCGCCAACCCTATATAGATGTAGAAAATGTAATCCGTGATATTGGCAGACCTACTGTGTTTGGGTTAGGATTGCTTGGAAATTGCATGACAATTGTGATCATGTTTCGCCTTCCAACATCCACCTCAAGCATCTTCTTCATAGTCCTCGCTGTGTCCGATCAGTTATTGTTATTGATAGAGCCATTTCAGTATTTGCTACTGGATTATTTTGATGCAACGTTCTTCTTCGAAAGAGGCTCCTGGCAGTGCAAATTAAATGTATTCGTTACATACATAACGTCACCTCTATCGGCATGGATGCTGGTGTCGCTCACCATGCTCAGAGCTGCCTCTGTGCTGTGGCCACTTCATGTTGGTGCTGTGTGGACAAAGAGAAAGTCAGGAGTCACTGTGGGTACAGTACTCATCTTTCTCATTCTGGTTAATTGTCATAACCTATATGGGTTTGTTATGAAACAAGGATACTGTGTCGTGCCGAGATCATCCAAAATGTACGAATTGTTCTTTACTATCGTTTGGCCATGGGTCGACTTATTTCAAGCTTGTTTCTTACCCTTCATATTGTTGACCATCGGCAACAGCGTTCTGTTGCGGACACTGTTCAGATATGTGGGAACGAACCAACCTCTGCGAATTCAGCTAGCCAGTCAGGATTCCAGACAACAGAAAGTGTCTTCACCGACTGTCACCTTGTTTACTGCCAACGTTTGTTTTGTCCTTCTGTCTGTACCGGTCAATCTGTATATGATATTAAAGAAATACGTTGACTGGGACGATCCAATAGTCAATGGACAGACATGGCTGTTCAAAGCTGTTGCAGTAATCCTATGGTACGCCAACAGTTCCATCAACTTCTACCTATACTGTTTGACTGGCAGCAAGTTCAGAGCAGAGTTTATAAGAACTGTTGAAGCGTTCTACAGTATATTCAGTAATATTAAGGACGATAATTATCCCAGACCTTGACCATACTACAGTCGCCTGGTTCTGTTTTCCATCAGCAGATCACATTATGACTATGAGACGCTTTTGTTTTATCATGTAATCGATGCTACGGGTAAATATTGCTAAATGCCTGAAATTGGAACACGTTCCAAATTGAAATACACACAATGTAATGTCGTTTTCTTCTACTTTTTTTCATATGATTTTGAGTGTTAGGAGCGCGCACGCGTGGTGTGGTGTGGTGTGTGTGTGTGTTTGCGCGCACGCGCGTGTGTGTGCACATGTGTCTCTGTGTGTGCGTGTGTCTCTGTGTGTGTGTGTGTGTGTGTGTGTAGCGAACGCAATTTCATTATGGCAGCATTTTATGTAATTCTGGGTAACGCTTTTTTTGTGTTATGCAGTGCACACATTCAAAGCTTAAGGCCCCCGCACGTTACATGTCACATTCCCTCTTATACTAGGAATATTTCTTAAGATTCATTACTAGGCATGAGGGAAAACACGTGAAAACCGTGATTTGCGGGGTCTTTAAAACTGGAAATGCCACTTTAAAATCTTAGGGTCAATGTTGTCCACTTTATAAATTAAAATATTCAAAGGAAAAATAATTGGGCCATAGTTATGCAATTCGTACCACTATCAGGTAATTCGTACGTCCTACGTCTTTTGAATGACACAGCCACAAAAAGGCATTCATATGCCTGTTTAACGTGGCATCAAACTTTTGATGAGACAATGACATAAGAATTAATTAGACGTCACAGAGACTAACTGGAACAATTAGAAGAGAGAATTACCTTTTGCTAAAACCAAGTCACGTGCATCCTAATGTTGCATTGGTGCTATAAAAAATAAACCTGGTACGATATTAGTAACTAGGTGGTTCGAACTCCATAACAGGTCTTGTCATTCGTACCTTTTGAAAAAAAAAATATTTTTGAGTCTGTAGTATGATAGTAATGTTGTTCGGTTGTGTGTGTGTGTGTGTGTGTGTGTGTGTGTGTGTGTGTGTGTGTGTGTGTGTGTGTGTGTTTCTCTGTGTGTGTGTGTGTGTGTGTGTGTGTGTGCGTGTGCGTGTGCGTGTGTGTGTTGCGTCCGTGGTCTAATATCAAAACTTTAACGTTGTCATTTTCTCGGGAAATAGAAGGCATACATTGTTCAAACTTTGCACACATATAGATGTATATGTAAGCTTTCAAACCATAATGATTTGAATAATTAAATACCTAAACCAACACAGTAAATACATACCAAACATATAACATTTTAGATTAATGGGTTAGAGAGTAGTCAACAGGCAACATGAGTTAAGAAACTCATCAACATTGAAAGTCTTGATAGCTCATTGGTAGAGTGTCTGTCTGTCATGCCAATGATTCGGGGTCCGAGTCTTGGCATGAGCACTTTTTTTTTCTTTTTTAAGTTGTATCCATTAACGATAGCTTCATTTGTACATTATAATTTTATTGGCAATCTTGTACTTTAGACACTCCCCTCAATCTTTGTTTGTTATTGTTCCACATGTTCCTGTTCGAGTGAGCATTGAAGGCTTTGCCTCTTGTTACTATTACGGCTGATGACTACTTCAAAATAAAAGTATTGAGGATTTGATGAAATACTATTTTTTGGAAAGCAAACAGTCTGCCAATTTAAAAAAAAAAAAAAAATGTAGGTGTTGCCATGCTCGTTTTCAAATGAGCATGAGATTTTTAGATCTATGAGTACTGAAAATGATCAAAATAGCTACTTGCGAACATTATGTAAAAGTAAGCATTTCAATATGTCATTCATTCAGAATACAGCAAAAGGAAGTCCTCGTGAAATTCGTTAACACAATTAATTGAACATTAACATTTTGGGAAAAATACAGGTTTTAATATCAACAAACTTTTCATTTTTGACTCCCGTAACTGACAAATACTCATAATTAGTCCTGAAAAACTACAGTACACCCCGCTTATAGTAAAGTACAGGGGAGCAAGGCTTTTCCTTTACTATAACAGGTTTTTCTTATAAACGATGTTCGGATATAGTAAAGTTTTGAAGGTATATTTTATCTTATCCGATGACGTTTTTCAAAGTCAAAGCTAACGTAAAATACTAAATATAAACCCATCATAAAAATCAAAATACAGCAAAACTCGGTTATAAGAAAATCGAAGGGAGATGATGTTTTGTTTATCCAAGTTTTCTTATATCCGAAACTCAGATATAAGAAAACATTTTGAACTTTTTTCCCTTGTCTCTCTACCACCAACACAAAAGTACTCATATTTTTTTCTTCTGCTCAACATTTATTTTGCACAGAATACTGAAGGAAAGTATGGAATAAAGGAACAAAACCAACTCAATTAGTCTTGTAATCTAGTGCCTGTACTGTTTAGAATGTCTGTGACACAACTGGTTTGATGTAAACTTTCCCTTTTTGGAACGACTTCAATTTTCTCATGACATCCTTGCAGTTCAGGTCCAACTCACTTTTAAAGACACACTGACCCAACACGATTAAATCCCTTGTTTTTTTCGGGGTAACTGTGACCCACATACAAATTCCCCAACTTCAAATTGAGGCTGCTCTTTAAAATGTTTCGTTTTCAAATTGGGGGCATTTGTATGGGAGTCAAACCTGGTCAAAGCAAGATTTTGTACCAGCTATAAGAAGGAAAACAGGTGGAACCCGTGATTTTGACTCATGAAGAAAATGTTGTCAATGGTAATTCGCTTATAAGTAAATAGAACTTGCTTATAAGAAAATGAACTGCAAACCAACCCTCTTGTATGACATAATTTTCTTATATCCAAGTTTCCATTGCGGATGGGAGAAAAAAATTGCTTGCTTATAACCGAGTTTTCTTATAAGCGAGTTTCTTATATCCCAGTTTTGATCATAGATAAGAAAGAAGTATGGCAGGGAATTTGTTGTTGCTTCATAAGCGAGTTTTCTTATAAGTGGATTCGGCTGTACATATATATATATATTTTTTTTTAATTCATTTTTTTCCACTAAGTAATGAGGGGAAAGAAACATGTTTTTGAGTGCCTTTCAATTTCGTTGAAGGTGGGTAGAGGAAGTAGTGAGACTGTGACGATACATTGATGACGTATTTACAAAGGTCAGGAAGAGGACAATTTTTTTTTATTGTAACGAAGAGGAACCACAAATTACTTTACTATAGGAGTTTTTAAAATTTTAATTATAACCCAGTTGTTATTATGGGTGGGTGGGGGGAGTGGTGAGACTGTCACATACATTGGTAACGTATTTACAAAGGTCACGAAGAGGACATTTTTTTTATTGTAACCGAGGAGCCAGTCCTGTGGGGAACCAAAAGTAACTTTACTATAGCAGGTTTTCTATTATAACCGAGTTGCTACTATCCGAGGTCTATTTAGTAATAAAACAGTAGACCTTTGGCCGGGAACCAGCGCTTTCCTTTACTGTAACCGAAATTTCTTATAACCGAGTTTACTATAAACGGGGAGTACTGTATTGTCAATTTGCTGAAACTTTGCAGGAATAATGACTAATATTTCCTTTTCATATAAAGCAAAGAATAAATGTATGTCGCCATGTTTTGTTTAAAATAAAGACGAAATACTTACCCCATCCCCCATCTAAAACACTATTGTCAATTTGCTGAAACTTTGCAGGAATAATGTGTAATATCTTCTTTTCATATACAACAAACAATCAAGCCATGTCGCCCTGCTTGCTTTGAAATAAAGAGGAAATACTTACCCCAACCCCATCAAAAATCAACAGGACTCATTGACTATTAAAACAAACAGTCTGACAAACAAACTCAGTGCCGCAGAGAGAGAGAGAGAGAGAGAGAGAGAGAGAGAGAGAGAGAGAGAGAGAGAGAGAGAGAGAGAGAGAGAGAGAGAGAGAGAGAGAGAGAGAGAGAGACGAGGGGGGAGAGATAGAGAGAGGGAGAGAGAGAGAGAGAGAGAGAGAGAGAGAGAGAGAGAGAGAGAGAGAGAGAGAGAGAGAGAGAGAGAGAGAGAGAGAGAGAGAGATCATAGGCCCCAAGTGGGTCTCTGAGGCATTGCATGACGTCATTGTGTTTACGTCTTTGTCTATTGTGTCAATCAAGAAGTTTATTTGACGCCATCCTTGGTAAAGGCCTCCATCCACGTTGTTATCTTTGCTGTTATGATAGTTCTAGGCTAATAATAGTTCTAGCATGTTGGTCCTACACGCTGTTACTTCACTAATAACTTCCCTTGGAATATTTCCTGGACGAATTACCCCCCTTGGAATATTTCATAGGTCAAGGTCGATTTCAAATTGTTACAGACATTGTACGCCTCATAGCATAACTATCCACTCAGATTCAGCTAATTTGGCATTAACAGTTGCAAACGAGAATGGACCTCATAAAAGCTTGAGACATATTCATGATCTAAAATAATTATTGACGGAATTTTCTAATGCTTTGTTTGCTTTGTGACGTCAAAACTGGGGTTCTTTCGTATTATTTCTCAAAACGTCATAAAATGAGTGAGAAATTAGCCGTTTTAGATCTGAACTTGAAGACAACTGAAGCATCAAATCGTAGTCTGAGAACATCTTTTCCACTGAAAACAATATTAATTAACTTTTGGCTCATTGTTGGCTTAGATCGATTCATTTTTTTTTAATTGAAAAGCTCCCAGTCTGGTTTAGACTAGTCTGATCTAGATCTAGATTTTGCTCTTCTAGACTAGATCTACTGTCGATGTCACTGTGCCACTGTTGGCTCTCAATTTTTTGAAAACGCAAAAAAGGAAAACACCAACTGATCGTGTCCATAATTTGTATGATACAGTAACACTCTTCGTCTGAAGCACTTCTGACGTGGAGCAACAGGTCACGGATATTTTACACTCAAAAGATCACAGTTACACTACATGAAACGGCACGTTTATCCATCAATCGAGATAGCTGCCATTTTTTACTGATTGCTTGTTGTCTGCCCTTGGGTGTGTGTCGTCTTGGCGGGCAATGATTGGCTGTTTTACGTGTCATGATACTATAATTGATAGACAAATAGAATGGTGTTCTATTGTGAAATAGTAGCAAAGACAGCGCTGTGATATTGAAATGTGGGTAAGACGGGATATAAAGCCCATGGGCGGGTAAGAAGCCCATGCCAATTATCTCATGAAATAAAGCCAATTTCAGTCACATTTTGCCCATGAGACGAGTGTTCATGTTTAGCATTCGTCTCATGGGCAAATTTGACTGAAATTTGCTTTATTTCATGAGAGAATTGGCATGGGCTTCTTAGCATTCGTCTCATGGGCAAATTTGACTGAAATTGGTTTTATTTCATGAGATAATTGGCATGGGCTTCTTACCCACCCATGGGCTTTTTACCCCGTCTTACCCTATGTCGATGATACTATCATTAACATTGTGTTGTCAAGGAGAACTAGCGAAATATGCTAACGTGTACAGATTATTTTACAACTAAAATTGCGACATGCAGTAAGCATACTGCTCCATGAGATGCGCAGAAACATGCGCAAAGAGAAGTAGTTACCAACCTTTAATAAGCCAAAAGTACAAACATTATCTTTATAATGATAATACATAGTCATAGCCCTCTAACAGCAGTATCCATGTTGAAAGTGTTATAGCTTTTGGATTATCTGCCCTTGAGATAAAGATCTCTATCTTTAGGAGGTACAAAA
Source organism: Phymorhynchus buccinoides (assembly GCA_017654935.2). NCBI lineage: Eukaryota > Metazoa > Mollusca > Gastropoda > Neogastropoda > Raphitomidae > Phymorhynchus > Phymorhynchus buccinoides. Next base: position 26,624,480 of record CM065685.1, on the reverse strand, counting down.
TCAATAGCGTCCCATGTGTGTGTGTGTGTGTGTGTGTGTGTGTGTGTGTGTGTGTGTGTGTGTGTGTCCGTCTGTCTGCCTGTCTCTCTGTCCTGTCTGCCAAGCAAAGTTCCAACAAAGTTCTAACAAGCCATCCATGCTAGTGCTGAGACCATCTGCAGAACCCCAGACGGTCAGGACAAAAATATAGTAATGGCTACTTTGTCTGTCACTTGTGTGTGTCTCTTCATTCCCTTCTCCCCCTTCCCTCCCTCTCTCTCCCTCCCCTGTGTGTGTGTGTGTGTGTGTGTGTGTGTGTGTGTGTGTGTGTGTGTGTGTGTGTGTGTGTTTGTTTTGTGTGTGCACGTATAATATATTTATGTGTGTGTGTGTGTGTGTGTGTGTGTGCGCGCGCGCGCGTGTGCGTGCGTGCGTGCGTGCGTGCGTGTGTGTACGTGTGTGTAAGCATGTCTTTGCAAATCTGGCAAAGACAATACAAGCATTAAATCCGTCAGCAGACACATACAGCCTCTGACTTTTGCAATGTTTATCTATCTGTCTGTCTATTCGCGTTTTGTTAGTATGTCAGGGTACATGGATAGATGGATGGGTGTACGTACACGTGCTTCCTTCATTCCTTTGGCGTGCGATGCTGTTAGTAGCTTCAGACTTTAAGACCGGTGTAGCGTGGAAAAAAGACTTCAGGGGAAACATAACACTACGGGAGTGTTCATTTCCTAGGACAAAAATACTGGGGGTGTTAGTTTCCTCGGAAAAAAGCAATCCCCTTCCCAGGATCAGGAAAAAGAAAGACTGCGCCTAGGACATAAACACACCCTTTTCCAGGAAAACAACACTCCCACGCAATATAGGTGTTTGTTTGTTTATGTGTCTGTCTGGTGTGTCAGTGAGTACGTGTGTGTGTGTGTGTGTGTGTGTGTGTGTGTGTGTGTGCGTGTGTGTGCGTGCGCGTGCGCGTGTGTGCGCGTGTGCGTGTACGTGCGTGCGTGCGTGCGTGTATGTGCGTGTGTGTGTTTGGGTGTGTGCGTGTGCGTGTGCGTGTGTGTGCGCGTGTGTGTGTGTGTGTGCATGTAAGTATGTTGTCAAGTGCATGTGCATGTGCAATAATGTATCTTTGTACAAACAGACAGACAGAAAGAGACAAAGAGAGAGAAGAGAGAGAGAGAGAGAGAGAGAGAGAGAGAGAGAGAGAGAGAGAGAGAGAGAGAGAGAGAGAGAGAGAGAGAGAGAGAGAGAGAACTCAGAACGATTTTAATGTACATCGGCCATGGGCCACAATACATTGTTATGGGAGGAGGGGATAGGGTTAGTATATTAATACTATAATGATGAGAGAGAGAGAGAGAGAGAGAGAGAGAGAGAGAGAGAGAGAGAGAGAGAGAGAGAGAGAGAGAGAGAGAGAGAGAGTAGCCTAAGTAAGTAGCCTATAGTTTACAACATTTTTTGAACGATTATCCATATCTACGGCTGTCTACCATTAATTAATCTTTGATCTTTATTTTAAAGGCCCGCCACATCACGTGTCAAAATCACGGTTTCCACGTGTTTTCCCTCTTATAGCTGGTAATAAATCTTAAGAGATCTTCCAAGCATAAGAGGGAATGTGACACATGACGTGGTGGGTCTTTAATATACGATTTTCGGAGAGAGAAAAACTAGGGGAGAGCACTTCGTAAAAATCAGAGTTATTTACCTCCGTTACTCGGTCACATTATTTAAATTTTGACCAAATAACAACTTTTTCGTTGCCACTGGGTTCCCTAACATGTGTGGCATCATCATCATATAGTAAAAAGCCAATGTGTGTGTGTGACACACAATGTGTGTGTGTGTGTGTGTGTGTGTGTGTGTGTGTGTGTCTGAAACAAACAAAACGGGCCTTATAACTCCGCCGAAATTACTTAACTTTTTCGACCGAATCGCTTCAAAATGCTGTGAGCCCTAACGGGGCGATGGAGCGGCAACCTGAGGCGGCCGTATCATTTGCGCGGTTTCGTCCAAAATGCATTTAACGAAACGCGCATCCGCTCGGCCTCTCGAATACACATTTTAGTGCCCGTATTCCAGGTAATTGTAGATGATGACATATACGATTTGGCGTTACCGTTACTAGGCAAAAAATTTTGACTAGTTTGGGACAATTGTACAATTGTACAGAGCGCACTCTCAGAGCAGCCGCCAAAATTAAAACGGGGTTATTTACCTCCGTTCTTAACCTCGCTTCAAATATTACTAAATGTTGACCAGTACTTTAACAACCTTTTTCGTTGCCGTTACTACTACACGTTAACCGTGTGCGTTATAACGTTACCGGTACCCTGTGGCTATAATTATAAACAAGCAAACCTATAACGCTACACTGCAATGATTCATGACTTTCTCCCCGCCTTCCCGTGTAATAACGAGTGATTGAATGGTATATAATGAGTGACGCAATGATAATAACAAGTACTAAGCGATGAAATAACATCGTTAGCGTGTTCGTTTACATATATATGTCCTTGATACCGAGATCTGTTGCCTAGAAATTGAGCTGCATTCGGTTTGATTATCCCCCTTAGCCTTAGACATAGAGGTGCCGTTAGCTTAGGTGTCGTTTTACTAAGGTGCCGTTGCTTAGCAACGCCAATCTCTCTCTCTCTCTCTCTCTCTCTCTCTCTCTCTCTCTCTCTCTCTCTCTCTCTCTCTCTCTCTCTCTCTCTCTCTCTCTCTCTCTCTCTCTCTCTCTCTCTCTCTCTCTCTCTCTCTCTCTCTCTCTCTCTCTCTCTCTCTCTCTCTCTCTCCAGCTCTCCAGTACACGCCAATATATATATTATTGCCTCGTATTTGTTGACAAAGCCGATAGAGTGATCTACAATGGGGCGATCAGAAGCGCTCAGCACAAGCCCCTATAGTCCTTTGTCAGTAATGCTTTCATCTCGTGTTCCTCTACAACATGAATCTACAGCACCCAGCCACTACCGTCTAGACGGAAGCAATCGATCATTCATTTTGTTGGATAATGAGATTATCCACACACAGAAAAAAAAAAAACTGTGGTGTTATTGTGCACGTGCAGTCTCTACAAGCACCCTCATTTCTTTTTGTTTTACTTGTTTTTGTGTGTGTATGTTGTTGTTTTCCTTTTCCGACCATATAAACAGTTATGGGATTATATCCGGTCAGTTATGTGTACAACTCTCAACAATAAGCATTTTATTCATACGAATTGTAGGCGTTTCTGTTTTG
>CM065685.1:26613752-26616252 GCA_017654935.2 Phymorhynchus buccinoides | reverse complement strand
TAGTTTTTAATGTTTTCCAAAAGATATAAAAAGTTACGAAATGGTGCAGAGATAACATTCTGGTTTACATATTAAAATTATTGAAAAGCCAGGGGAGGTGACTCATGGTTGGAGTGGTAACAATAGACCGCGTGCCACAAACTATTGCGATTTCGCGCTTGTTTTTTTTTACTATCAAACATATGGCGGCGAAAGGGTTAACGTTTATATTATATTATATTATTGATAATACTGTTGCTTCGTTATATTATCTGTGACTTTCCTTTGATCCTAAGCCCACCGTCGTGTTTATCCTGCACTGACTGTGTTCCAGTTTGTCGTAAACCCTATCATTATTTTCTGGGGCGGACTAGTATACATGATACTCATGTTTATTCTCTACTTTCTTGTTCGCACTATCTACCAATGCCTGTTCGTCCTGCATTTTAAAGTGTCCTTTTACAATCACACCGAAGTCGGAGTGTGGTTGCCCACGTGGCGGGCCTGGGTAATCAAAAACGGGCACACACGTAAACGTTCTCATCCCTAGCTGGTGCATTTTTACCATAGTGTTCAAGCGCTTCGGCTGTTGGGATGATCCCTGGAGTCTTTTAGCCAGGGTATGTATGACAACGACAAAGTGTCCCTTGACGGTTAGCCTACTTTCTGTATTGACCTATGCTTTTCGATTTTTCCTTTTGTGTTTTGCGTAATCAACTTGCCTCTTCCTGCCTCAATTTTGCTTTTCATCTCAGCATTTTGTTTTGGAATATTTGCTTGTTTAAGTATTTGTGACCCAGCACCACGAAAGGAACATTATGTGTCAAACTGACCATTCTGAGAAAATTATACGTTTGCAAACCTCAGACAATTAAGTCTCTTTCTGATGATAGAAGAATCATTCTTGTGTCTTTTTCCGTTCCAGAGTTATGAGCATTTAAATTTAGTAAGGTGAGCGTCGGGCATTTTGAGAAAACAGTCTAAAGTGTAGCCTAGGTGTAGAAAATGCATTGCCCTACTCGTTTTAAAACACTGAAAAGACCATTTAGAGACCATAGAAAAAAATTATCCTTTCTGAATATGAAAGATGTGATGTTAGCGAATACAAAAATACCCATAACTCAAAATTGACCAAATAATGAGATTTTTTGACTTTGCAAGCCTGTTGTGAGAAACTAGCCTAGCGACTTAATAATAATAATAATAATGATTTTATTTGATATAGCGCTATCAATCCACACTATCAGTATGCTCTGTGCGCTTTACAAATTGAAATATAAATAAAACATCAGACTACAATAAGAAAATAACGAATAGTATACACTTGATAAGACAATACAAGATAACATGGTCCACATACTACAACCGACAACACATTCATACGATAACAACAGATTAAAACTTACTTACTAAAACATGATAGGCATATGACATACACTTCGTAATAGCACACATGAAAACGTAAGATAATATGATTTACAAACTTACAATAGACTACACATTCGGAGATAGTTAAATATTGCGTGTTAAAACATAATAACTATATAATGTCCCTTTCGTGGTGCTAGGTCACATTTGATCAACACGCACGTTATTTGCGCAGATTTAGATTTTTCTCTGACGTTTCTTTGTGACTATGGTGACCGCTGTACTGGGGATTGTGTTGGATAGCATCACGTGCTTGTTTATATTTGTTTTCTACCTGGTTATAAGCTTCACCAATGATCAAGCTGTGGGGTTTTTGGGGTCATACCTTCGTTCGTTTGTTCATTTGTGGTTTGGCTATCTGATGTCCTTCGTCTAATTATGGCCCGTTAATAGCGTCCAATAAAGTCGATGTAAAATCCGCTTTACCGAACGCAAATTCATTGAAATTTATGTTAGTTGAGAAAGACATAGTTTTGGTGTGTTTTTTTGTTTACTAAATTGGACTATCTGGGGGTGGGGTGGGGGTGGAGGGGCTACTTAGGATAGTTCAAGCAGTCTGTAGTAAACGGACGTCTTGTGCTTATTGTATTGTTTCCCTCTTCATCAAATGCCCTTATTGGGTCAACAGTGTTAGCCAAATCTTGTTTGACACACAGACACACAAATCATTCGCAGTAAATACTAGTTAATTGAACAGTGGTAGCCAGGTTTACAGACGTGCTCTCCCCCATCTCCGTTGTATTTCCCATGGAAACGTTTGTCACCAAAGGGACATTAAGTGTCAAAATGACAATTCTGAGACAATGGTCTAGTTAACAACTTCAGACAATGGTCTTCCAAGTAATATAAGAACGAAGCTTGTAACTCTTTTCGTTTTAAGGTTATGAGCATTCGAAGTTGGTCAAGTGACCGTCTTCCATTTCGAGAAACCACAGTCTAAATTTTAGCTTAGCTGAAGAAAATACATCAACCTACTGATTTCAAAGCACTTGTTTTGAGTATTTAGAGACCATAATCAAGATTGTCCTTTATCAATATGAAAGATGCACATAACTCAAAACTTGAATCCAAATATGAGATGTTTGACTTAACA
>CM065685.1:26601252-26603752 GCA_017654935.2 Phymorhynchus buccinoides | reverse complement strand
GCGCGCTATTGGTATGCCCCCCACTAGATAACCCCCTCCCCACCACATACACAACACTTTAAAAAAACCCAACCGTTTCTCCCCTAAACAATCAAACTTTCATGTCATGTTGCGTACGCACTTCCCAGAGGACTTCCGCTCGCACATACCAAACATCCCGCGTCATCTAAACTTGTGCACTTTTATACTTCCGGAAGTTGAACTTTGGTTTTTGTTGTGTTTTGTTTTTTTTTTGTGGGTTTTTTTTTTTACAACTTAGACACTTAGACAGGTCACAGAGAGTGTGTGAGTTGAGGGGAATGAATACCACTAGCTCACTCTAGCTTTCTTTCTTTTTTCCTTTCGATTGTTATTATATATTTTTTTAAAGGTTTTTTTTTACAAATTTCAAAACCTTTCGGAGAAGGAGGGAGGAGGTCATCATCATCATCATCATCATCATCATCATCATCATCATCATCATCATCAACAACTTCTTCTTCTTCTTCTTCTTCTTCTTCTTTCTTCTTCTTCTTCTTCTTCTTCTTCTTCTTCTTCTTTCTCTTCTTCTTCCTCCTTCTTCTTCTTCTTCTTCTTCTTCTTCTTCTTCTTCTTCTTCTTCTTCTTCTCTTCTTCTTCTTCTTCTTCTTCTCTTCGTCTCTTCTTCTTCTTTCTTCTTCCTCTTCTTCTTCTTCTCTTCTTCTTCTTCTTCTTCTTCTTTCCTCTTCTTCTTTCTTCCTCTTCTTGTTCTTCTCTTCTTCTCTCTTCCTCTTCTTCTTCTTCCTTCTTCATCTTCTTCTTCTTTCTCCTTCTTCTTCTCTTCTTCTTCTCTTCTTCTTCTTCTTTTCTTCTTCGTTTCTTCTTCTTCTTCTTCTTCTTCTTCTTCTTCTTATTCTTCTTCTTCTTCTTCTTCTTCTTCTTCTTCTTCTTCTTCTTCTTCTTCTTCTTCTTCTTCTTCTTCTCTTCTTCTTCTTCTTCTTCTTCTTCTTCTTCTTCTTCTTCTTCTTCTCTTCTTCTCTCTTCTCTTCTTCTTCTTCTTCTTCTTCTTTTCTTCTTCTTCTTCTTCTTCCTCTTCTTCTTTTCTCTTCTTCTTCTTCTTCTTCTCTTCTTCTTCTTCTTCTTTCTTCTCTCTTCTTCTTCCTTCTTTCTTCTTCTTCTTCTTCCTTCTTCTTCTTTCTTTTTCTTTCTTCTTCTTCTTTCTTCTTCTTCTTCGTCTTCTTCTTCTTTCTTCTTCTTCTTCTTCTTCTTCTTCTTTTCTTCTTCTTCTTCTTCTCCTCTTCTTCTTCTTCTCTTCTTCTTCTTCTTCTTCGTCTTTCTTCTTCTTCTTCTTCTTCTTCTTCTTCTTCTTCGTCTTCTTCTTTTTCTTCTTCTTCTTCTTCTTCTTTTCTTCTCTTCTTCGTCTTCCTCGTCTTCTTCTTCTTCTTCTTCTTCGTCGTCTTCTTCTTCTTCGTCGTCTTTTTCTTCTTCTTCTTCTTCTTCTTCTTCTTCTTCTTCTTCTTCGTCCCGACCTTTGTCCTTTTAGTCGATTGCCCTCTGACTTTAAACTGTTGCGATTGTACAATGATATATTATATTGCACGTTATTTCCGTCCTTTAGTGCCGAGGTTCCAACCGAGTTTGAATATTTTATATATTATCTTCCTCTCTTTGTTTTATGTCTGGTCTGTCCGTCTCTCTCTCTCTCTCTCTCTCTCTCTCTCTCTCTCTCTCTCTCTCTCTCTCTCTCTCTCTCTCTCTCTCTCTCTCTCTCTCTCTCTCTCTCTCTCTCTCCCTCTCTCTCTCTCTCTCTCTCTCTCTCTCTCTCTCTCTCTCTCTCATTCTCTCTCTCTCCTGTCTCTCTCTCATCTCTCTCTCTCTCTCTCTCTCTCGCTCTCTCTCTCTTTTTGTCTTGTATTATATTACCTTGTATATTTTTGTCAGCATTGTTGCCAGTTTTTTTGTTATTGTTTTTCTTCGTCTTTCTGTTCATCATTTGTTTTCATTAAGTGTTCTCTAGTTGCTTGAGAACAATGGTGTAAAAACGCTACCCAGCTTATCTGTTTTACCCTCGATAAAAACATTCGTATTCGTGTTCGTCTCTCTCTCTCTCTCTCTCTCTCTCTCTCTCTCTCTCTCTCTCTCTCTCTCTCTTCTTTCTCTCTCTCTCTCTCTCTCTCTTATTTGTACTCCCGTGTTTTTGCAAAAGTTTATGTGACCGTAAATAGTAGAGTGTTTTGTTTTTCTTTCTTTCTGATCGTTAACCTACACGTGGATCAACATAGAGATCAAGCATAGTGAAATGTTCCTATAAGCCCCTCCATTAATACTTACTTCAATCAACAACAAAAAGCGTTGCTACCCGGCAATTCCACCCACACATCCACCCCACCTCCCCTCCCTTCCTATCGTACGAGCGGAGGTACCCGGAAGGCTGAAACGTTGCAAGTGGATAGGTAGTTAGGATATCTAATTAGGAAAGTACAGCTAGTTTACCCGGTTTGGCGAACGGGCCAGCCACACGTTCACAAAAAAAGCGCACGAC
>CM065685.1:26563752-26583752 GCA_017654935.2 Phymorhynchus buccinoides | reverse complement strand
ATATTCTTTGTTGCTGATAAATGTTGTTGTTTTTTGGTGATGATTCTTATGTGCATCTGAGTACAATGTATCTGTTATGAGATAATACAGTTAATTTGGATTTGGATTAATAACGATTTATAAATGTACTTTGTTGGCCCATCTGCAGTACGCAAAGCACAGAACACAAAATAGCAAAAACATACATCTTCGATCCAACGACTGTTTGTTGTTGTTGTTGTTGTTGTTGTTGTTGTTGTTGTTGTTTGTTGCCGTTTCTTGTCTTTATCCTTTAAGTCAGACTAAGTGATAGCTAAGTGGGTAAGCAACAGTAGTCAGCAAAGTCAATAGCTTAAAGACCCCCCACGTCACGTGTCACATTCCCGCGTATGCTTGGAAGATTTCTTAAGATTTCTTGCCAGTTATAAGAGGGGAAACACTTGAAAAACCACGATTTTGACACGTGACGTGGTGGGTCTTTTATAGCAAATACCTACGTAACCAGGGCCTGTATTCACGTTGAGATAGCATGAGACTTAGCATGATGCTAACTTAGAAGCTCTTCCAATGTACTATAGGATTTAATAGGACTTTTGGAAGAGCTTCTAGGTTAGCATGATGCTAAGTCTCATGCTATCTCAACGTGAATACAGGCCCTGGAATTTAAAGAACTAGAAAATACGCTGGTTGAATTAGCAATTTGTGGGCCTATGTAATCAACCGACCAGACAGCCGCTTGACCAGCTAACCGACTAAGTAGACGACTTACTTAAGACATTAGCCAAGACCGAGTGACCGATTAGATAAGGTATGGCGGGAGATTTACGAAAGCGCGTATTGGCATATCAGAAGCGCGGAATTTTTGTTTTGTTTTACGAAAGCGCGTCAAACAGGCACGCGTAAGCGCGGATAGATGGACGGGTCCCAGATGTTGATGACACTAATTGCCATGGTCGATGACAGGGTATTGACGGCACTGTGTACTGTCTTAGTTTGTTCTTTGAGAGAGAGAGAGAGAGAGAGAGAGAGAGAGAGAGAGAGAGAGAGAGAGAGAGAGAGAGAGAGAGAGAGAGAGAAGAGAGAGAAATATAAGAGAGAGAGAGAGAGAGAGGAAGAGAGAGAGAGAGAGAGAGAGAGAGAGAGAGAGAGAGAGAGAGAGAGAGAGAAGAGAGAAATATAAGAGAGAGAGAGAGAGAGAGAGAGAGAGAGAGAGAGAGAGAGAGAGAGAGAGAGAGAGAGAGAGATAAGAGAGAGAGAGAGAGAGAGAGAGAGAGAGAGAGAGAGAGAGAGAGAGAGAGAGAGAGAGAGAGAGAGAGAGAGAGAGAGAGAGAGCGAGAGAGAGAGAGAGAGAGAGAGAGAGAGAGAGAGAGAGAGAGAGAGAGAGAGAGAGAGAGAGATTTGACATGTTTATATGATGTGTCACACCGTTGATAAGAACAAATATGCCATTGTCACAAACCAGCCTGTAACACCATTGCTGATTGTTGTCATGAACGGCTGGCCCAGTTGCATTTCTCGTGTCTCCCGTGCTCCACAGTCATTTTCTGATAGGTCACCTTCCACGCTTTCGCATCATGGGTTTATACGCGCTTTTGAAACATATCCGGTTCAGAAATGCGCGCTTTGGAATGTCGTCCGGTTTAGGTTAGTAGCAAACTATGATAGACTAAAATAGCGTACTTCTCAATTTAACCCACTCATTAACTCACCGATTCACTCACCCTCTCACTAACTTACTCGATAGAAAAGGAAAGAAACTACATATCACGAAATATGAATGGCTTTGACATTGCCTGCTGCAAGTCACGTGATATCTGAATAATGAAGAAGGGGGAACTAAGAAGAAAAAATGTAAGCATGGGGGGAAAATGCACACAGACAAGGAAGATATTAAAGATACACTGACGCACCACGATTAAGTCCCTTGGTGGTTTTTTCTCTGGGTAGTTGTGACCCACATACAAATATCCCCAACCTCAAATTGAGGCTGCTCTTTAAAATGAGATTTCGTTTTCAATTTGGGGACATTTACATGGGAGTCAAACCTGGTCAGTACACCGCGATTTGTCACAGTTGTGGTTCGTTGCGTTTTTCCGTCTTATAGAGTGGGGGGTAGGGTTAGGGTTAGGGCTAGGGTTAGGGTTAGGGTTAGTATTCCAAAAAGGTTATTAGCTAAAAATGTTCCTAAAATACAGCTTTATGTATGGTAAGAAAGGCAATAACGGAAAAATAGAATTCACCGAGATAGGTAGGGGGGGTGGCACATCTTGACCTTTACCAAATTTTCTTACCAGCTATAAGAGGGAAAACGCGCGAAACCCCTGATTTTAACACGTGACCTGGTGGGTCTTTAGGCAGACATGCAGACACCCAAAAAAGTAACTCGGGCACAGATAAACAAAGAAAGAGAAGGAGTGGAAACAAAAAGAGTCGATCAATGTGCAACAAAAAAAACCAAAAAACCAAAAAAATCGATTACAAATCCCCAAGCACCACAACATTTTACCATCGCAATCATTTCATTTCGAGTTACCCTAAGTAATGTAAGCGTCTCGTAGATAGACATGACTTGACTCGTATAGGGCGTATTTTCCTAAAAACAAATCCTCTGACTAACTTACTCGATAGAAATGGAAAGAAAGTACATATCACGAAATATGAATGGCTTTGACATTGCCTGCTGCAAGTCACGTGATATCTGAATAATGAAGAAGGGGGAACTAAGAAGAAGAACAAAAGTAAGCATGGGGAAAAAATACACACAGAAAAGGAAGATATTAAAGATACACTGACGCACCACGATTAAGTCCCTTGTGGGTTTTTTCTCTGGGTAGTTGTGACCCACAAACAAATATCCCCAACCTCAAATTGAGGCTGCTCTTTAAAATGAGATTTCGTTTTCAATTTGGGGACATTTACATGGGAGTCAAACCTGGTCAAAATAAATTTTCTTACCAGCTATAAGAGGGAAAACGCGCGAAACCCCTGATTTTAACACGTGACCTGGTGGGTCTTTAGGCAGACATGCAGACACCCAAAAAAGTAACTCGGGCACAGATAAACAAAGAAAGAGAAGGAGTGGAAACAAAAAGAGTCGATCAATGTGCATACAATAAAATAAAAAAAATCGATTACAAATCCCCAAGTACCACAACATTTTACCATCGCAATCATTTCATTTCGAGTTACCCTAAGTAATGTAAGCGTCTCGTAGATAGACATGACTTGACTCGTATAGGGCGTATTTTCCTAAAAACAAATCCTCTGAGGCCCTTAGGATTGCGATAAAGACTCTTCAAGCGAACTGACTCTCTAAGTAGTATCGACTGACTGTATTTTCTTTCAGTCTGAACCATTCTGTATACTTTGTGGTTGATTGTTATTCCGAGTCCGTAACCCCCCCCCCGCGCGCCACTGACTGTCTCGATTGTGTCCTAGTTGTACTATTTTTTGTTGTTGCTGTATCCTCCTGCGAGTTAGAGACATTCCATCGTTTCATGATATTGGACAATCTGATTATCCTGTTATTATTTTATTTTTATTTTTATTTTCTATTTGAATACCAGAGTTGCAAAACATTGTTGTTTGTTTGTTTTGTTGATGTGTGTGCCAAACTGTTTTTAATACGTTTTTGTATTATTATTTTTTTGGTTTCTTATAGATTAAAGATTGATTGGTTGAGTTAATGTAAAGTCTGTTCACACAATGGTGATATAATGAAAGGGCCAGCCACACGTCAGCTAAAATCGCACGACTCTACGATACGATTCGGGCCGGAACGCGATCTCAAAGCGAGAATCACATTTTGTTCTTGGAGACTACGTGATCGAATCGCATCGTACAGTCGTACGATTTTAGTGGACGTTTGGCTGACCCTTAACGCTTTCACCGCCAATGTGACATTTTTGCACCACAATGATATATCACCCATGTCATTAAAACTCTTCAAATCAGGGTCTATTATTCAATGATAATTATTGTGTTCCTAAATTTGGGCAGTAAGGATTGACCCTATTCTAAATGTGTCACAGAGAAATCCCACAATATTGCAGAGGAAATCTTTTCTGTAGCCAAGTAAGTTTAATGGCAAATTGTGGCTCAAAGATGGCTGGCGATGAAAGGGTTAAAGACCCCCCACGCCACGTGTCAAAATCACGGTTCTTATGTGTTTTCCCTCTTATGGCTGGCAAGAAATCTTCAGAAATCTTCCTAGCATAAGCGGGAATGTGACACGTGACGTGGGGGGTCTTTAAGACGCAGATGTTGAGGTTTACTGAACGCTATAATTATACAGACTGTGAGATAGTCGCTGGTTCTCAGTATCGCGGGCAACCCAGTAATCCGGACAGTGTTGGACTCTCTCTTCCCCTCTGATCTGTTACTAAGAGAGTCTTCAGTAGAGCGACCATCTCGCAAGTGCGGACAGTTTTGGGCCGGTATACTGAGGTTCGACTGTATTTTGTTGATCTATTTGTTTTACTTCTGTCTGTTACATGCTTCTGTGTCTCTTTCTTTCGTTGTGCCCATCTCCTATATCTTACTATTGTCTTTGGGTATAACTTACTTTGTGTGTGGCTCTGTATCTCCGTCTTATGGACCAGCCACACTACATACGATTTGACCCCTACCTAAAAAATAGTGTGGGGGGGGGGGGGGGGGGGGTAGGAAAAAAGGGGGAAAGGGGGGGGGGGAGAGAAAAGGGACAAAGAAAAAAGGAGGAAAGGAAGGAAAAAAGAAAAGAAAGGGTTAAAAATGAAGGCGGAAATGGTGGTGGGTTGCATGATGAGTGAGCAAGATAGCGGAGAGCGGATGAATGATTGGGTGTGGTGTGAGATTTACATATTTGTTAATGTAAATTTATGTTTCATACCTTTATTTAATATTTTTATTTTACACGGTGGAAGACAAGTTTCCATGTGCGTTGTACAATGCCAATGGACAATAAAGAAACCTATGACTTATGACTTATGACTTGTCACTTCTGACCGATGTATGTGAGTCCAGATTCGCGTGAAGTACTTCCGTCTAAAAAACCCGAAACAATGCTACTATTTTCGCTCACTAGGCATATTTTGTTGTTTTTTGTTGTTGTTGCTGTCCCATCTTCTGGGCTGTACAGTGGCGTTGCTCCCACGCCGCTCGTTCCGAATCCCAATTCGCAGCCACACCCTAGGCATACTTAAGTAGACCCCAATACACGTATCAAATAAAATGTCTGATAAAAAAAAAAGTACTGATCATTTTATCAGATTTATGCACGGCGGACTGCAAATAAAATTATAATGAACATAACCAGCAGGGTTTCATCGGATTTACTTAGATAGTAGAATTGCGCATGTATCGTGCCTCACAAATGTCACAATCCGATCGCAGTAAATCGAATCGTGTGTGGTGTAGGGTAGCTAGGCCTTCACTGTTGGGGGGGGGGGGGGGTAGTCAACAAAAGAAGAGCCGGACTGACAATAATAATAATAATAATAATAATGAATGGTTAGGGCGCTTAATCTTAACAAAAGCCCTAAGCGCTTACAATCATGATAAAAACAATAATAATGAAAATGAAAAGCTAGACAACACACAACACACTCAGCACTTACAATCGAGGTCAAACAACACTAACAACATGAACACAGACAACACACACACACACACACACGAACACACAAACACACACACACACACACACACACACACACACACACACACACACACACACACACACACACCACCACACACACACACACACACACACACACACCAACAAACACACACACAACACACACACACACACACACGCGCGCGCGCGCGCACACACATTACTCAATGGATAACATTTGCAGGAGGAGGAGGAGAAAAATTATGTTTTGAAGAGAGTTGTTTTGAGGGAGGACTTGAAAGAAGAGAGGCTGTTTGAGGTTCGGAGTGCAGAAGGGAGGCCGTTCCAGGAGGAGGGAGCTTGGAAAGAAAAAGAACGTTCGCCAAGAGTTCTGGCACGGAAACGAGGGATCTGCAGAACGTGAGTGTCAGAGAGAGGAGCGAAGCAGTCTAGTGTCGGAGTACCACAATGATAACAATCACTAAAAGGATAGTCTACTAAGCAACCCTTCATGAGAGATCGGATGGTGCCAAGGGCTTAATACCAATTTGACCATTCAGCGCTTCTCGCGTCGATCGCGCTTTGTTCTTCGACCCACTTGCTGATCGGAGTGCAGAAGGGATGAGTTTGATGGAGCTTGGAAAGAAAAAGACCGTTCGCCAAGCTTGGAAACAAGGGATCTGCAACAGGGAAGCAGTCTAGTGGAGATAAATCGATAGAAGCAGAGAGATAAGGCCAAACCATTCAGCGACTTGTAACATAGAGAGAGTTTATACTCAATGCGCTTTTCAACGGAGCCAGTGGAGAGATTGAAGCAAAGGAGAAACATGAGAGGTCCTCGGGGATTTCAGGACGAGGCGAGCAGCATTATTTTGGACTTTCTGCAATTTAATCAGGAGATTTTGTGGGCAGCAAGCAAGGAGAGAATTACAGTAATCAAGTCTTGAAAGAACAAAGGCAGAAATGAGGGTTTGGGTGGCTTCTTCAGACAGAAGATGACGTACAGTACTGATGCGCCGAAGCTCCAAATAGCAAGCACGGCAGACAGAAGAAATTTGACTTTGAAAAGAGAGTGTCTGGTCCAGTACAACGCCTAGATTGCGCACGGTAGTAGAGGTCTGAATGAGAGAGTTTCCAAGTTGGACAGAAGTAGGGACAGAGATTGTAGACATGAGCCTTTTTGATAGAATGAAAATCAGTTCAGTTTTGTCGTTGTTTAGCTGGAGCTTGTTGTAAGTCATCCATGCCTTGATGTCAGAAATACATAGCTGTGTACGTTCAACGATGGAGGGGAGTAGAGAGATATCACCAGAGGTGTAGATTTGGTTGTCATCAGAGAAGCAGTGATGGTAAATGTCATGATGGGCCACAATGTCAGAAATAGGTTGATATGAGTGTATAGAACAAACAAGAATGGACAAATGCATGAACATGAGAGATAGACAGATACGCAGACAGACAGACTGATAAGCAGACAGACAGACAGATACACAGAGAAACATACATATTTTACAAAGAAAGAAAAGGCAGATACACAATGACAGAGATACTAATACAAAAAGAGAGAGAAAGATAAACACAAACAAACACAGAGCACAGAGAGAGAGAGAGAGAGAGAGAGAGAGAGAGAGAGAGAGAGAGAGAGAGAGAGAGAGAGAGAGAGAGAGAGAGAGAGAGAGAGAGAGAGAGAGAGAGAGAGACAGACAGACAGACGGTCAGACAGAGAGACAGGCAGAGAGACACAGAGAGAGACAGATTCACATACAATTCACAATTCACAAAGTTTACTGATGCAGGCCTTCTGCCCATGTCAGAGGGGAGGGGGTTACAAAAGGAAAAACAGCAATAACAGCAAATCATCAGCACAAAGAACTCCATTATAAGCGAACAGAGAGAGAGAGAGAGAGAGAGAGGAGAGAGAGAGAGAGAGATGAGAGAGAGAGAGAGAGAGAGAGAGAGAGAGAGAGAGAGAGAGAGAGAGAGAGAGAGAGAGAGAGAGAGAGAGAGAGAGAGAGAGAGAGAGAGAGAGAGAGAGAGAGAGAGAGAGACAGAGAGAGAGAGAGACAGAGACAGAGACAGACAGAGAGACAGACAGAGAGACTGAACCAAAAGATACACACATTAACCCCTTCCCTGCCCGGCCCCCTGTCAACTACAGGATGTGTGATGTCATTGATGATGTCATAACTTCTGATGTCATAGCCCTGGAATGATTTTTTGTTTTTGCTTTAGGCAAGTCAGGACAGATAATTA
This sequence comes from Phymorhynchus buccinoides, assembly GCA_017654935.2. Taxonomy (NCBI): domain Eukaryota; kingdom Metazoa; phylum Mollusca; class Gastropoda; order Neogastropoda; family Raphitomidae; genus Phymorhynchus; species Phymorhynchus buccinoides. The sequence goes on along the minus strand of CM065685.1, from coordinate 26,575,924 downwards.
TATCTATAGACCATGTTTTCATACTATCGAGTCTACTAACTTAGTTACACGTCTCTTTTTAATTTATGATAAGAAAATCAATAATGTCAATAGTTTTCCACTGGCAGTGAAGGGGTTAACCCTTTCACCGCCAAAGTCGCATTTTAGTACCACAATGATTTAACACCTATATCACTAAAAGGCATCAAATTAGGGTCTACTAGCTGTGCAACCCTTGGCACATGAGACATAGCTTTAATGACTCCGCTTCGCGAGGGTCCCAAGCTTCGCGCTCGGTTGACCCCCTTACCTTAAACTTCGCCCCCTTGGCGGAGGTTTCAGAAAAGTAAGGACGGCAGCGCTTCGGAGGGTCGCTTGATGCCAAATTTGATAATGACTCAGCGCTTCGCGCTTCGCACTCCGTTCTTCGACCCCCTTTCACTTAGCACTTCGACCCCTTGGCGGAGGTTTCAGAAAAGTAAGGACGGCATGACCTTCGGAGGGTGCCAAGGATGCTTGATGCCAAATTTGGTGTCGATCGGTTGAGAACTGTGGCCGTGCATAAGGGACACACAGACAGACAAACAGACAGACAGACAGACACACAGACAGATTTCGAAAAAAAATATAAGATTATCCAAAGACCCTATCGTCTTAGTTTGGGTAAGTAAAGATAAACCTTGTTTTATATGATATATCACAGAAGAATCCCCAATACTGCAGATGGATTTTGTCCTCTACCCAGGTAAATTAAATGAAAATAATTTGTGGGCTGAAACATGGCTGGCGGTGAAAGGGTTAAAGCAGAGGAGTCTAGCCCCTCAGGGGAAACAGTATCGGCGTACCACGCACGACAAACGGCAGAAGAAGCAAGTTGTCTCTTTCAATTACCAGGCGCCTGTAAACTGTCTGGAACTATCGGAACGGCACTGTGGGCTTATATATTAAGGAAAACTAGGATCTCGGGGGTAGCCATTGGCATTCAGCTAAAATAATTCAAAACACAAAGAATGGGATTTTGAACATGGCGTGTCCGACTTTATTAGACAGGCGCGAGGCGATAAAAACTTCTTCTTTTGTTTTAAGTAGAGGTGGGGTGGGTGGGGGGCAAGACAAGCTCAATGTATTGATTTGCAGTGTCTTGATCAAATCAATCTTATACTTCACTCAGCCAGTCTGTAATTCATTCAGTCAATCACTCGCTCTTTCACACACTCAATTAATAGGTGATACATCAATTAACCAATCGACCAATTAATAAATCAATAAATCAGTCAATCAATCAATCAATCAATCAATCAAGTAATTAATCATCATTTTACTGATTAACTATATAGAGAAGCAGGTGTATTCGTTTTACTTCTTAATGTTGGTTGTATTACTCGAAAATGTCCTTATTTTTAAAGCAATATATATATTTGCTACATTAGTTTTCATTTAAATTCAGTTGTCTAACACATTGATGTTGGTGTTTTCTGTTCTACTTATTTGCGTGCAACAGTCGTCGAACCATACTTTCAACTGTATAGAGAGCACCCTAATTATAAGCTTCTAGCTCGTTGTTGCCGATACATTTGCTATCTGTTTCTGCCCATGTGCTGCGGACCTAAGACAAAATGTTTAAAGGTGCACCCTGACGGATGTGTTTTTGCAAGAATCACGTCCAGATCACCAGATCGTGTTCAAGGATCGGAACACTCACTTTGATCTGGTTTCTTATAAATTAAACCGTCAAAACGGCGATTCCTCCTTGGCGGAGATGCCGAAGAGAGTAGCCATTTTGGATGGGGTGGGTGGATGACACTCATTGTGGTTGTTTCTTTTTTTGTAATGCTGTAAAAAAAAAAAAGGAGCTATTTCATTTGTTGTGATCGAAACTCCTTTAAATAAACTGTATAAAATGTTAAAAAAAATATAAAAGGTTTCTATTGCGAAAATTTCGTGCAAACGATTTGGCGGCCATTAGAAAAAGAAACGGCACACGCCTTCTCTTTGGGTGAAATAAATTGACTTCCAGCACACACGCGCACATACGCGCGCACGCACGCACACGCACGCACACGCGCACGCACGCACGCACACGCACACACACACACACACACACACACACACACACACACACACACACACATATATATACACACACACACACACACGTGCAAACGGTAGGGGAAAAAAGAAAGAAAATAGAACTCTGAAAGATTCCGTGATAGAGGTCAAACAAACAAAAAGAGGCTCAAACGAACTCTGACCCCGATGCAAGGAACTCACTAAGTTAACATCTGTCGCCGCAGGCCTATTTTGATAGCGTGCGGCTTCCTCGTTTCAATGTAATAGAAAGACACGACCGTTGATAAGACAGAAGACCAAGATGTCCATGCAAACGGCTTTGTTTGCGACCCGACAAGCTGTGAAATGCTGGTAGGTGACTAACCGCTAGGCGGTCAATGTTGGCGTGCAAGAATGAAATGAATAATGTTGCCATGTTGATTAATTAAATCTGGACGAATTCTGAGTATGCTCGGAACAACGATATATGAGCCTAATACTTGTCTGAATCCATGTTTTCTCAATCCAAACCGCGTGTTATCGAGTTACTTCTGTTCGTCACCCTTCTAGCATTGGTTCCACTTATGTTTGGCACTTTTATTTCATTTATTATTGTTAAAAATGTCCAGACATCGGCCCTATGCAAACCCTCACAAAACGCTCAAAGTTTTCATTCATAGTGATAGGCACAGGGAGACTAATAATTCTGATTTTGATGCAAGTAATCACGATTTCAAAGTGAAAATTAAACTTGGATCAACCAGTAATGCTGTTGAAAGTGAATTACAGACAGAGGCGAGTGTTGTTGCACTTTTTCCCCCCCCCTCCCCCCCCCCCCCCCCCCCCCCCCCCCCCCCCCACCCCCCCCCCCCCCCCCCCCCCCCCCCCCCCCCCACCCCCCCCCCCCCCCTAGGCAACCGTAGGCCAGTAATGATGTTTACCTCAGGCAGCGAAGTCCTGAAGGGGTTAAGTGGCAAAAGGATAGTCTATATTCATTGGATATGACTTTCTTCTTTCCAATCAACAGCTTTTAACTCCGCAAAGGATGGAGTCATTTAGGAAAGGGCGTTTCATGTACGTTTACTTTAGAATTGTATCGTTTCGTTTAAAATGGACAGCTTGTTTTTTGTTGGTTTTACCAGTCGCGAAGCGAAGCTGGTATTGTTTTCAGTTGGTCCGTGTTTCAACAAAAAAAACAAATGTTTGTTTGTCTGTCTGTCTGTCTGTTTGTCTGGAACAGCGATAACTCGACAACGCTTGGATATATTAACATGAAAATGTACAGGTGGATACTAGGGGTCAAAAGCTTGGACAAGTTCGAATGTGGGCAAAATCGGGTTAGCGGTTAAGGGTTTAGGTTAAGATTAGGTTTAGGGTTAGGGTTGCAAGCGTGTGTCGCGACTGGGTCAGTTTACGCAAGTACTCTATTTGTTTGTGCATTGGATGGTTAAGCAAAAGGATGAGCACATTTTGGATTTGATTTTGATTTGGTTAATATGCGGATCAATCAGAAACTGTGTCGTTTTCGCCATCGAAGGCATATTTTGTCTATGTGGAATTGTGTGTTCGAGGTTGCTGTTGTAACTCCAGATGTTTCGCTACAAAGGGTGGTCATAAAAGCTAAGTACGCGGATGCCCTCAAGAACATCCATATTTTAATTTGATCAAATCTTCCCTTAGTGGCATGCAGAGATAGAGGGTTTTTTTAAATCCTTTTTCAATACTTCACACATTTGTAAAACTGTGGGAAGCCTTCAGCCTTGGATACATTAGTTTGAATTTGATTTGCCAGGAATGTACATGACTATAGGACCACACAAAGGTTCCATCTGATAAAACCCATGGCAATATTAACATTTCTTCCCCTCACAACACTATCTGAACCATCTTAGACGGAAAAAGTGCTGTCTCTATAGGGGATTTGAAGAATGAAAATATCACTTTTTCCGTCAAACAAATCACCAATATTTTCTGTCCCGGATAGTACACTTGACACTTGGAGCGCAAGTGAAGTTATAGTGCGTGTGCACTACAACTGCACTTGTACCGTTTTGGGTTGAGGGGAAGAAATGTTAATATTGCCAAACCCATATTATTCCAGGGTCCTTGTTGATGTGTGCTTCACACCTCGAAACATTTTTTTTTCTTTCCTTTTTTGATCAATGAGTGACAGTGCCGTCATAATGTATTCGTATTTTACCATATTTGTTTAAATTGTTTTAGATTCAAACACCGGTTATCATCTGCTTTCTGTCAATATGCATTTGAATTTAATATAAACATTTAATCTGTATTGTGTCCACAACAAATCAAGTGACCCAGTTACCCGTGGTCACTCTGTCCTTAGTTTTGGTTCACCCAGAATATTCATTTATCCGATCAGTGCATGAGCCTGTGGACAATATTCCGTACGCTCTATGAATGTTTTTTGATACATTATTTTGATTGTGCTTGCGTTGTCCGCGTTTCACTCACCGCGTTTCAGTCATCTTACTGCTCCAGTCTTTTTTTTTTCGTGTGGCTCAAGCCACAAACCTATAACTCACTTTGTCGGTCTGTCGGTCGGTCGGTCGGTGTGTCGTTCCAAAATTGTCGCACATTTTGACAAAATGTCGCACTTCAAATCGAGGCTACACTTCAAAATTAATTGAGGCCGCTCTTTAAAATGATGTATTTCAAAAGCGTACAAAATAATAAACATACGTAATACAGACACTACAACAGACACGACGAGTATGCGGTGCTTCTTTTGATGAGTATAAGTAGGATACATAGTTTTAAATGTTTTCCAAAAGATATAAAAAGTTACGAAATGGTGCAGAGATAACATTCTGGCTTACAGATTAAAATTATCGAAAAGCCAGGGGAGGTAACTCATGATTGGAGTGGTAAAACTAGACCGCGTGCCACAAACTATTGCGATTTTCGCGCTTGTTTTTCAATATGGTTTCAAAAGTGGCCAACTAAGCACATCAAGTGGAAACATCTGGGTGTCTTTAACCAAATCAATGGGGGGGAAACTCTGGGTGGCTTTTCGTGAATTTTATAATGTAAATGCACCACTTTGCCTGTTACCAGAAAGAGGCAGACGCAAGAAAGCAGGTATGTGCTCCATGGCCACTTGCTCAAAACTATGGACTCTGCGAAATACCTAGGAGTCACCATCAGTAGAGACCTGAGCTGGAAAAAGCACATCCAATCCATATCCTCAAAGGCCAATAAGACCCTAGGGTTCTTGAGAAGAAACTTGAAAAGACATTTGTACGGCCCATACTGGAATATGCTTCCACAGTATGGGACCCTCACCAGCAACAGGACATCGACAGGCTCGAAGCAGTACAACGGCGAGCAGCACGATTCGTACACGCCGATGCAGAAACACATCAAGCGTGTCATCGAAGTGGTCCTCACTGCAACAAAGAAGAGAAACAGCAAGAGTCGCCATGATGTATAAACTCCATCACGAACTCGTTACCATGAAGACCATGAAAGACAAACTGACCCCGGCACCTCAACGCCAGCGTCGAGCCCACACCAAGCAGCTGGCCCAGATCTACTGCCGCACGCAATAATTTCAGACAGGCCAGTTTCCTGCCACGCACCATCAAGGCATGGAACAACCTCCCGGAGCAGGCTGTTGAGATAGGGACCTTGGGCATCTTCGTGTACTGGGTCTCCAAATCACAATAACTCACCCCATCCCACCTCTTTTGTTTTCTCCAATGGCGCGGCATCACGTTGGGGCCCGATTAGCGGGACCTGGATGGCTGGGTCATCCTCTTGCTTGGCGCGGCATCACGTCAGGGGCCGATCAGCGGAACCTGGCTGGCTGGGCCAGGCTTTCTGTCTTCTTCTTCTACTGTCACCTTTCTTCTTGTCAGTAGTACCTCAGTGCGCATTTCCGCAGATCTCCCTAAAGTAACAGCGACAGAATAGTCAACAGTGACTGTGGTCGTTTTATGGAAACGAATGGAAATAACACCAGTATGTCTCGGGTATTTAATGTTCCATAGTTTTTGCTTGGATATCCGTCAGTTCAATAAGATTCTAGTGTTGCCCATACCACTCGTTTTCTTAATTGTAATACACTATTTTATTATAATTCACATGTTGCTCTGGAGAGCAAAAGAAAATAATACAAATTGTGTTTGCATTGCAATTTTAGGGGAAGCAACCCACGGTTCATCTTGTGGACAGAAAGGACGCATGGGGTGTCATCCACGTCGTCCCTGCTTGGTATCAAGGCTCCAGAGGATAAGCATGAGGACTACACTAGCGCTTATCTTGGGAAGGGGAACACCTCAGAAATCGGAAAGTACTGTCAGGAGTTGAAAATGACGAACGTGTGTGTCATGACGGACAAGAAACTGGCGACCTTGTCCCATCGGGGTCCTGTGAAAGAGGTCGTGAAGACCTTGGAGAAGGCTAACGTCCTTTACAGAGTCTACGACAACGTGCGCATCGAGCCCACCGACAGCAGCTTCCGAGACGCCATCCAGTTCGCCAAGGACGGGGACTTTGACGGGTTCATCGCCGTGGGAGGGGGGTCAGTGATGGACACGTGCAAAGCGGCCAATCTCTACGCCTCCAATCCCTCCGCCCGTTTCACGGACTACGTCAGCGCTCCCGTGGGACACGGCGGAGCCAACTCGCTTCCTGTCAAGCCTCTCATCGCCGTGCCCACTGTGGCTGCGGCAACTAGTCACATGACAGGAACAGCCTATTTTCGCGACGCCGTTTTGAAAACCAAGGCGGGAATTTTCAACCGAGACCTGCGCCCCACCCTGGCTATCGTTCACGCCATCCACCCGCACTCGGTACCCAAAAAAGTGGCTATTTACAGCGGCCTGGGCCTCCTCTGTCAAGCCATGGAGGCTTTGACGTGTAAGCGCTCCACCGAACCTCCAGATACGATCTATGAAGATCGCCCTCTGTTCCAGGGAGGGAACACTGACAGTGACGGCTTGTGCATCAGTGGCCTGAGCCTGGCCTCCGATTACCTGATGAGGACGGTGTACTGGCCCGAGTATCTTCACTCCTTGCTGTGGATGATGAGGGCCGGTGCTCTGATCGCCCCGGGAGCTGACAGTGCTGGACTTCACCTGTGCCATGCCATGGGAGGTGCCATATCTTGTCACGTCAAAGATTTCGTGTCTAAGGACTACGACCAGCAACGTCCCATGATCCCTCACGGCTTGTCGGTGATCGTCACTGCTCCAGCCGTGTTCTCTTTTACGGCCAAGGCCATGCCGGATCGCCATCTTCAAATGGCGGAATGCCTGGGCGCGGACTTTCGAAATGCGAGGCGCGAGGACGCGGGGGAGATTGTAGCGGACACGTTGAGGAACCTCATGAGGACATACGACTGTCCCAATGGGCTGAAAGAGCTGGGCTACGCCTCCGAGGACGTGCCTATGCTGGTGGACGCCACGCTGGCTCAGACTCGCTTGACCAGCCTGTGCCCCAGAGAGGCCACCGAGGAGGACTATGCCCAGATCTTCATGGACTCCATGACCGTCTACTGAGACCGCCATCGACCACCTTCTCCTTATATTATCCCTAATGCCTAAGCTCATCCCCAATCATTTCCCTGTATTATGACAATAAATTGTAGTTATACTGAGGGCCTATGGAACCCCTCCCCTTTCCTCAGTTAATGTTTCCCATCATTCCTTCATCCCATCTTATCTTCACGGACTCTGAGATTATACCCCACCCCCCTTTCCAGTAAACTGTCTCCATCAGAAAGCCCTTACCCACCCCCCACCCCCATTTTGTTGCTTTTGTGTTGTTATTAAGATCGTATTCCATGCCAATAAACTAGTTGGAGTGACTTTCTAGTGACTTGCCTGCTTGTTTTTGTAAGGATCCTGCCTGACTCGTATGTTCCCTTTATTTTATTTACTTTCTTTTATTTTCCTTTACCCTTTTTTTCGTTTATTGTATTTGTTTTTCCATTTCGGTCTGTTGGATTGTTCTTGTTCCTATTGTTGGGGGGCTGTGTGGTTGGTGGGATTTTGGTGGGAAGGAGGTGGATAATTTCTCAGTTGGTAAGATAAACACTTTATGATTTCCCAGTCATTTAGTGGTTTACTTCAGGTGTGAGCCGTTATTGTGTGCAGTCATTGTCGAGAAAATGAACAAAAAGACATTTTGTGTAGACCCGCAGAACGGTGTGTGTGTGTGTGTGTGTGTGTGTGTGTGTGTGTGTGTGTGTGTGTGTGTGTGTGTGTGTGTGTATATATGTGTGTGTGTGTGTGTGTGCGCGTGTGCGCGCGTGCGTGCGCGTGTGTTTGTGTGTGTGTGTGTATGTGTGTGTGCGTGCGTGTGTTTTTGTATGTATGTGTGTGTGTGTGTGTGTGTGTGTGTGTGTGTGTGTGCGTGTGTGTGCGTGTGCGTGCGTGCGCGTGTGTGTGAGAGAGAAAGAGAGAGAGAGCGAGTGTGTGTGTGTGTGTGTGTGCGTGTGCGTGTGTGTGTGTGTGTGTGTGTGTGTGTGTGTGTGTGTCTGTCTGTCTGTCTGTCTGTCTGTCTGTCTGTCTGTCTGTCTGTCTGTCTGTCTGTCTGTCTGTCTGTCTGTCTGTCTGTTCCATTTGACAGAACACGATTGCGTTCGCACTGAAAACTCGACAGCATATTCCAAATCTCGATGTTTTTCTTTATTCGTTGTCTTTTTGTTATCAATACGTGTACTCTTTTTTGGCAATGCCTTTACTTGGTTTGTTTCTCTAAAATTTACATTATTTTGTAATTTGCCTGAATGTATCAGACAACCAAAGATAGAGACAACGACAAATACACTACTCACAAAAAGTTAAGGATCACTATGAGAAAACAGGTGCGCAATAAACTCCGTTCGCTCCTGTTATTTTTTTCTCAGTCAAGCCAAATTGTTATGAATTCTTGTTCAGCTGTAAGTGGGCGATGTTGTGTTAGTGGAAACATTGCACGTGATTCTCTATTACTGAGCTTGGCAGCAAAAGAAAAATCGGAAACTTGCGAAAAAGGACCTTGTTTTGGATCGTTCTGCATGAACACATTGCACAAGCCAGATGGAAAAACCATTATGCACGTGCAAGCACTGCTGTTTATGTGTGAGATGCTGTCTCTTGCTTGGCTTTATAAGAAGACATACCACCAGTATTAGGCCTGATTTGACAATGCCTCCACGACGAAAATTGAGCGAGTTGGATAGGGGACGAGCTGTTGCATGGTTCCAAGATGGTGTTCCCAAGCGAGAAGTGGCCAGGCGACTTCAGGTGTCCATCTCGGTCATTGTCAGACTGATTCAACGCTTCACAGCCACTGGGAGGGTCCATGAAAGACGCAGATCTGGTCGACCGAAGAAGACAACTCCACGTGAAGATCGTCTCATTGAACGACAAGCCCTGCAGACAAGAACAGCCTCTTCCAGCATCATTCGAAGGCAGCTGAGGGTGGCTACTAACATCAACATCAGCCAGCAGACCATACGGAACCGCCTTCATGGGTTTAACCTCCGTTCTCGTCGCCCAGCTGTACGGCCACGCTTAACTCCAGCCCATAGGGCAGCACGCCGCGCCTTCTGCAGACGTCACGTGAGGTGGACACGTCAGCAATGGTCCCAGGTCCTGTTCAGTGATGAATCACGCTTCACCCTGAACCACAACGACGGCCGACTGAGGGTCTGGAGGCGCCCAGGGGAACGCTTTATTGACGCCACTGTCCAAGAAAAGGTGGCCTTTGGTGGAGGTTCTGTAATGGTCTGGGGGGCCTTCAGCCTTCACCACAGAACACCCTTGTATCATGTACAGGGTAACCTGACTGGCCTCCGATACCGGGATGAGATCCTTCGACCGCTGGCTGTGCCTACACTGCAGCAGATGGGACCGCCGGCTGTCTACCAGGATGACAACGCTCGCCCCCACAGGGCAAGGGTGGTCAACGACTTCCTGCAGCAGTCTGGAGTCAACAGAATGGAGTGGCCAGCATGCAGTCCCGACCTCAACCCGATTGAGAACCTCTGGGATGAGCTGGATCACAAAGTGAGGAGCAACTACCCCCCTCCCAGGGATGCCCAGCACCTCTACCAGATGCTGCAGGCTGAGTGGCAGGCGCTTCCACAGAGGATCTTCACCACCCTGGTCAATTCCATGAGGACTCGCTGCGTCGAGTGCCAGAACAGCCATGGCGGATACACGCATTACTGAACTTTTGGGAGCATCAGAATGCCCTGTCTTGTGATTTCAATGACTTTGGGAAATCAAATTTTGATACGTACCCACTTTGATCAAATGTACAGACCAAACGATTGCTCGAAATTGAAGGCAATTGTGTATCGTTATCACTAAAGCATTGAATTAAATGTTGGCCAAAATTCAACGCATTGGCTTTCTTATTTGGAAAGTTATGAATTAGTTTGCAAGTGATCCTTAACTTTTTGTGGATAGCTTATATACACTGAACAGACAGACATAAAACGTATAGGGTAAAACAAATTGATATGAACAAAAAGATACCACGAATATTTTACTGCCTTCACATTATGTTCTGTAAAATCTCAATACGTCTTAACCTACACCGAACATGTGTGTGTGTAGAGATAGCTTAGCCCACAGAAAGTCATTTGCCTCACATCAGTTCATGTCAAATATGGAAAGTTAATCAGCATTGTCTAATATCATAAGACAGCGGAATGTCTGGAGGATATAAACAAAACAAAATAGCATTAATAATAATAACTAGGATACAACTGAGACTGCCAGGCGCGCGGGGGGTGGGGGGGGGTGGGGTGGGGGGTGTATGGGGTCGGAATAACAATCAAAGAAAATTATGCAAAATGGTTTAGATTGGAACAAAAACATATTATAGTCAATCGATATTTCTTGGAGAGTCACTCGCTTGAAGGTTCTTCAAGGACCTCAGGGAATTTAAAAAAAAATTTAAAAAAAAGGAGAATAAGCCCAAGTCAAGTCATGTCTGCAACCAAGACGCTTAACTCCGAATGACATGGTTGCGATGATACCGAGTTATGGCCAAAGACTCTAAAAGGGTAAGATGGACTACTTAGGAGTTACGGCGAGCCGGGCTGATAGAGTTATCGTTAGTGGGGTAGTTACACCATTCACAATGGCGGCTATCCAAAGTATAACTGACTCATGAAAAGATAACTCTCTCAGGTTTGTAAAAAAAAGAGCTATGTAACCTAAATGTGTCACGTTTAAAAGGGACATAACCAGTGTTTCTGTCCTCACTACTCATATAGGGAAAAGGGACCGGATGTTAGTCTGTTCTTTTCAGTGTCTTTGGTTATGGTGCTTTGGGATTGTTATTCCTTTTGAATGAGAGACTTAGTGCGGGTTTTCTCACACCAGAGGGCATGACGCTCGTGTGGGGCTAATCCTCTCTATATTATTAGTTGGGGATAAAGAAAGAGAGAGAGAGACAGTGAGTGGTCCTACCATCACTCTCTCTCTCACTACGCCCAAGTAAGAAAATCGCGTGATAAGCCCCTAGTGCATTGACTGCCCTCTGGCGTGAAAAATATCGCCATAGGTTGACCATTGTATGCATCTGTTTTTCACTCCTTCTCTTTCTTTGTGTATTTGTGCCTGAGTTGCTTTATTTGTTTCTGCATTTCTGTCAGTTTGTCTGTTTTGCTGTTGTTGTTGCTGTTGTCTGTTGTTGCCTGTTGTTGCCTGTTGTTGCTATATTTATTCTCTCTCTCTCTCTCTCTCTCTCTCTCTCTCTCTCTCTCTCTCTCTCTCTCTCTCTCTCTCTCTCTCTCTCTCTCTCTCTCTCTCTCTCCCCCTCTCTCTCTATCTCAAGACATGCGGTCTCTTTTTTTTCTTTCTTTCTCTCCGTATTACGAACACAAACAATTCCTTACTTACTAGAGCGATCTCGCAAATAACGGGAGCATGAAGTTCGTCATTGTTTCTGCCACGCGTGACGAGGCATTCCGCTAATGTCAGACTTCTGAAAACCAGGAATCTGCGGCTCTATTAGCACCGCAGCATAAACCATTGCTTGTTATTTGTTTATTATGGGTTTTTTCTGATATACTGTATGACTTAGTGTTTTTGTTTCTTCTTCAGGTTCTTACTGTAAAACAAAACTGTTTCTGCTTATTCCCTAGTTTTCTTCTTCTTTAGTCCCCGAGCCGAAG
>CM065685.1:26553752-26556252 GCA_017654935.2 Phymorhynchus buccinoides | reverse complement strand
ATTGCATCTACGTGTTATCACAAAAGGAAAAAACAAAAGGATGATGATAACACGTGTAGGCTATTACCCCTCATTTTATCAGTGTATTTATTTTGTTTTTAATATGAGTTATTCGCTTTCGCAAAAAAAATGTTTCAAAATAAGTTCCAAGAAAAGGCTATCTGAAGATTGTCCGTTTTGACTCTAAGCCATTGTAATATTCCTTTTTTGTTTTGGCTGTCCCATCTTCTGGGCCGTACAGTGGCGTTGCTCCCCCGCCGCTCATCTCGAATCCCAATTCGCAGCCACACCCCAGCCGCTTGTTCTGGTCGCAGAAATCCGAGACCAGCAGTCCAGGGGGAGCGAATCCATGTTAGGCCATCAGGAGGCAACCAACCGAGGACGACACTGCACTGCTGGCTGAGTCGTTGTTGTAATATTTCCTTGTCTTTGTTTTTTCTTGCAGTGCTGGTGTCCTGTATCCACGATTCAGTGCCCCCTCCTCTATTCCTCCCTGGACCCTCTGACGTCACGGCTCGTCAAGGGGACGTGGCCATCTTGCCGTGCGCGGTCAAGCACTTGGGCACCAAGCAGGTAAAGAATATTTCGCCAAGCAAAAAGAAAACAAAGTACCCTTTCACCGCCAAAGTCGCATTTTAGCACCACCACGATTTCACTTCCATGTCACTAAAAAGGCATCAAATTGGGGTCTAGTATTCAGAGACCTTAAGGCTAACCCTAACCCTAAAAGGCTAACCCTAACCCTAAAAGGCTAACCCTAACCCTAAAAGGCTAACCCTAACCCTAAAAGGCTAACCCTAACCCTAAAAGGCTAACCCTAACCCTAAAAGGCTAACCCTAAAAGGCTAACCCTAACCCTAACCCTAAAAGGCTAACCCTAACCCTAAAAGGCTAACCCTAACCCTAACCCTAACCCTAAAAGCTAACCCTAACCCTAACCCTAAAAGGCTAACCCTAACCCTAAAGGGCTAACCCTAACCCTAAAGGGCTAACCCTAACCCTAAAGGGCTAACCCTAACCCTAAAGGGCTAGCCCTAAGAGGCTAACCCTAACCCTAAAAGGCTAATGAATATTGTCTTAGTTTTGGGAAGTAAGGATAGGCCATATTTTATATAATGTCACAGAAGAATCCCCCAATACTGTAGATGGATTTTGTTCTTTACCCAGGTAAATTTAATTGAATTTTTGAGGTTGAAATACGGCTAGCGGTGAAAGGGTTAAAACAACGCTTCTGTTATCTAACGCTGTGTCGCTCCGATGTCCTTGTTGTCTGTGATTGTCTTTGAGTCTGTGTTGTATCATTTACGCATTGGACTGTAGAGGGGAAGTATTGTTTTTTGAGCTTGTTGATTTTTTTTCTCCTTTTGTTGTCTGCAGTTTGCTCCTTTTGCTATGTTTGCTGTTTTCTTGTTTGTCTATGTTGATAAAGGCGCAGTCGCCGACATATCCAGTAGTTTTGTTTTGTCGCTTGTGAATGAAATAATAGTCATTTTACACTTGTCGTGCAGTTGTTTGTTTGTTGTGTGTGTTTTCAGTCAGGTTTTTTGCATTGAACATCATCAAGACAGTCAGGTTCTGTTGTTGTTGTTGTTGTTGACGACGAGCCCTGGCTAAAAGACTCCAGAGATCATACCGCACGCGCGGGGGGGTGTATATATGTGTATGTGTGTGAGCTTGTGTTTAACATAAATTATGTTTTGATGTTCACTTGTTTCTATTGATGGTTTATTAATGTATTGATAACTTACTTATTGTTGAAAGCGCTTAGGGCTTATTCAAGATTAAGCGCTAGAAATGCCCATTGTTATTATTATTATTATTATTATTATTATTATTATTATTATTATTATTATTATTATTATTATTATTATTATTATTTATTATTATTATTATTATGATGATGATGATGCCAACAGCCGGTTAATTGCAATTTTTCCGTTTTTGCCTTTCTTACCAAACATAAAGCTGTATTTTATTAACCTTTTTAGCTAATAACCTTTTTGGAATACTAACCCTATCCCTAAACCCCTCCCCCCCCCCCCCCCCCCCCCCCCCCCCCCCCCCCTCCCCCCCCCCCCCCCCCCCCCCTCCCCCCCCCCCCCCTATAAGACGGGAAAACGCAATGAACCACGACTGTGACAAATTGCGCCGTGCACTGCAATACATAGGGCGGGGCGGGGGGGGGGTGGGGGGGGGTTTTTTTTTTGTGCGGGGGGGGGGGGGGGGGGGGGGGGGGGGGGTGTCCTATTAGATAATGGCCTAGGGTTAGGGATAGGGTTAGTATTCCAAAAAGGTTATTAGCTAAAAAGGTTCATAAAATACAGCTTTATGTTTGGTAAGAAAGGCAAAAACGGGAAAATGGAATTAACCAAGAAATGCAGGGGGGGGGGGGGGGGGGGGGGGGGGAGGGGGGCACATCTTGACCTTTACCCATCATTCTTTCTTTTGTATCACTTAGGTCAGTTTGTGTTTATGTAGAGATCATTTTTTCCTCTCTTTC
>CM065685.1:26546252-26548752 GCA_017654935.2 Phymorhynchus buccinoides | reverse complement strand
TGTTGCATGCCATGAGGAAAGAGTGAAAAATGTTCACGTGTACAGAGACCTTAACCAAGGAAGAATTTGTTTGTATTTTGCGATAGTCAGGCAAAGGTGTTGATATGACAACAACATCTGTTTTGGTGTCACATAGATGTGCGAGTAACGCAAGTGAAGAGCAGAGAGCGAGAGAGAGAGAGAGAGAGAGAGAGAGAGAGAGAGAGAGAGAGAGAGAGAGAGAGAGAGAGAGAGAGAGAGAGAGAGAGAGAGAGAGAGCGGAGAGAGAGAGAGAGAGAGAGAGAGAGAGAGAGAGAACGAACGAACGAACGAACGAACGAAATTTTGTTTATTCAGGGTTATAAGATAAGCAAACATTGCTTTTTTACACTCAGCCCTGAGGCAAAACAAAGGTTAACACAAAATATACAAAAAATGAAGCGCTTGCGTAACAAATACTACTACTACAAAGCATTCAAGAAAAGTAAATATTCAAAAATAACATAACACAATACTATATACATCATCAATGTACAAGACTAATATAGGAAGAAGGTGATGGGGAGAGGGCTTGGAGGCGGGAAAAGGTACAATCATTGATTTAAATGGCACATGAATAATATTTAGGCCTATGCCACACTGATCTGTATATAATATGGCACACAGCATTCAAATCACCAAGTAAAATAGAAAAACCATGCATTATTTATACTTTTATACCAGGAATAGAGGGGGGAAATAAAATAAACTGATGACATTACAAATAACACTATAGATCACACATTACACTTGGATTGATGTATCTGTTTCCATTCTATTAAATAAAAAGCGTTTGTATGCTGCTTTAAAGGGGTTAATGCTTTTTTTCTCTTTAATATGTAATGGGATAGAATTCCAAAGTGTTCCACCAGAATAAATTA
The DNA here is from genome assembly GCA_017654935.2 of Phymorhynchus buccinoides. Lineage (NCBI taxonomy): Eukaryota > Metazoa > Mollusca > Gastropoda > Neogastropoda > Raphitomidae > Phymorhynchus > Phymorhynchus buccinoides. Next base: position 26,547,853 of record CM065685.1, on the reverse strand, counting down.
AACTAGTTTTAAACAAATCAATTCTTGGTTTTGTTATGATTATATTGTCATTGTATCTTGATTGATTGATTGGAAATCTTGCTGAAATATTTAAGGGTGCTGACTGATTCATAATTCTAAACATCATTATTGCTTTGTTGTATTCAAGTTTGTAAGAAAGGGGTAACATATATAATGCTGTATAATCTTGAGTAGTTAGCGTTGTTGTTTTGTTAAGTACTGTTTTTATGGCACGTTTATGGGTCCTGTGCAAAGGTTTTAATGTGTTGGCACTGCTGGTGTCATAGAGAGTAGAAGAGCAGTCAATATAAGACTGGACGCACGCATGGTAGAAATGTTTACGGGCGTTTACGTCTAGAAAGTTTTTAAGTTTAGAAAGCTGAAAAGTTTTTTGTGAGACACGTTTGCTTAAATTGGATACATGGGATGGCCAGGAAAGGTTATTGTCAATAGTGATTCCTAAAACTTTGTGAGTGCTGACTTCTTCTATTTGATTGTTATTAATGAATAGAGGGGGCATGGCATAAATCAAATTTTTGTCTTTTGGGACGAGTAGTAACTACCATATACTTTGTTTTCTGTTCATTTAAGGACATATGATTGAGTTCTGTCCAATAATTTAATTGATTTACATTTTCCTGTAGGTTAACTGATAACTGTTTCAAATCAGAATGATTCGAATGAATTAATGTATCGTCTGCAAAAAGTTCGCACGAGTCTTTCATGTATAAGGGGAGATCGTTTACATATAGTAAGAAAAGTAAAGGACCAAGAACTGACCCCTGAGGTACACCAAATTTAAGAGACAAACAACTGGATTGCTTGTTATTGAGAAATACGGATTGTTGACGATTGGTAAGAAACGACTTAATAAGAGAAAGGGCGGGGTCTGAAAATGTATAAAGGTTCAGTTTACGTAATAATAATTTATGATCAATGACATCAAAGGCTTTACAGAAATCAACAAATAGAACACCAGAGAGAGAGAGAGAGAGAGAGAGAGAGAGAGAGAGAGAGAGAGAGAGAGAGAGAGAGAGAGAGAGAGAGAGAGAGGGAGAGAGAGAGAGAGAGAGAGAGAGAGCAAAACAGAAATCAATCAATCAATCGATCAAATCAATCAAACTCACTTTATTATCTCCCAAGGAGAAATTTCGTTCAGGTGCCAGAATAACAGAGACATCAACATTCAGCGTGCATGAATATAAGCACATTTTGACATCAGCAAAGTCACATGAGTATAAAAAAGAATGCATAAAATGTGTATGGACATAGACATTTAGCATGCGTGAGTATAATGTACATATTTTAAGGTTACACATAATACACGCTTAAAGATACACATTACATGCGGATACATGCAAGTCTAAGGATACGCATGCACAGTTTCTTTTAACACGATGAACACACATTTAAGCCTAAAAAGGACCATGAGCTTAGGGGGTGAATGGATCTGGGGATGAAGGATTTTTGTGCCCTGGAGTTGACTTTAAAAGTTTTGTAGCGACGTCTTGAAGGTAATTTTTCGTAATGTTTGTTCAAAACATGGGAGGTGTCATGTACAATCTTCCTGGCGTTTATGCTTGGTTCGTCTTTCGTACATC
>CM065685.1:26528752-26543752 GCA_017654935.2 Phymorhynchus buccinoides | reverse complement strand
AGAGAGAGAGAGAGAGAGAGGAAGAAAAACACCCTTGAAAAACTTGAAAATTTTAAACTTTATTTTCCAAGGATATAGATTTTAGGCAAAGCATATTCTTCCAATCTGTCCTTGATGGACATATATTATTTAACACAAAAGACAAACATGGCAAGGCATACTATTATACATACAGAGCTGAATACAAAGGTAGCAAAGCAGTTGATATTAAGAAACATAGGCTGAAATATGGAATTATCAAAGTTGCATATTTTTAATACTCGCGCGTGGATACAAGCATGCAACCACACTTACACACTTGAACGCATGTACATAAACGAAACATACATTTAGAACAGGGCAATATATATATATATACATTCATCATCTAGGGTATGTAACAGGCAACAATTTGCATTAAATTGAGGACAATATTTCTAACTTAATTAGGCACATTGTAGGCGAACAGTTAACAAATAGAATAAAATTCATAAAATGAAAGGAATACATACTAACATCGGCGTAAGCATCTAGCATATTATGAGATATGACCCTGGGGGGAAATGAGCTTAAGGAGGGTCGAATGTTAGTGTCTTTCGAAGACTCGTTTTGAAGGCTGAAATAGAGGAGCATAATTTAGTGTCACACGGAAGGGAGTTCCATATGAAAGAACCCGAGAAGGTAAAGCTCGACTTAAATTTATCAATTCTTGTTTGTGGTAAAATATAATTACTTGAACCATAACGTTGTGAGGCTTGTGTAACTAGATTTTTCAGATATTGTGGAGCTAATAAGTAATGTACTTTGTACATGAGAATGGCTTTATTGTAGCTAAGCTGTGATTGCAGTGGAAGTATGTTTAACTGGGCTTGTTTTTTCAAATGTACTGAGTTCAGGATCAGGAAGAATTATTTTAGCTGCCCTTTTGTACATAGAATTGAGTTTCAATAGGTGACAATTAGTTGCAGAGTCCCAGACTACAGATGCGTAATTAATGTGGGAGAGACAGTGGGCATGAAAAAACATCGTGCGTGCATCTATATCTATGAAGGGTGTAAGTTTTTTTAGTAGGAATAGGCTGCGTGCAAGTTTATGTGTCATTTTTTCAATATGGGATTGCCATTTTAGTTCGTCGTCTATTATCACTCCTAGGACTCGGTGCTCGCGTACTTGGTCTATGGCATTGTCATTAATATAAACATTTAAAACTAGAGGTTATTTCTGATGCTTTTGTCTTGAAGTAATTACCATGCTTTTGCTTTTGGTTGGATGGAGGACCATACGGTTTTGGCTACACCAATCAGAGACATCATGTAAAGCTGACTGCAGATATATTTGAATCGAAGGTAGGTTAGTTGCACTAGAATGGAGAGAAGTGTCATCAGCAAAGAGATCACATGAGACAGAGTCAGTTGATATTGATAAAGGTAGATCATTAATGAATAGGCAGAATAGAAGAGGCCCTAAGACAGATCCTTGGGGTACACCTGTCTTTATGACCTCAGTGCACGAATTTATGCCATTACTAAGGACAAACTGTGTTCTATTAGCAAGATAGGATGCAAAGAAAGAGACTGTATTTTCGTCTCGTAGATATAGTGTCAGTTTCTTAAGTAGTATTTCATGATTCACAAGATCAAACGCTTTCTTAAAGTCTAGGAATACAGAACCCGTCATGTTGCCTTGATTAATTGCTGAAAGCCATGTGTCACAGAGATGGACTAGGGCAGTTTGACAAGAATGGTGATGTCGAAAGCCGGATTGTAATGGGTGAAAGAGATTATTAACTTCAAGATAGTGCATTAAATGTTTATGAATATGTTTTTTTCTAGTGGTTTAGACAGAACTGAAAGAAGAGAAATTGGCCTAACATTGTTCAAATCAAATATATCTTTACTTTTAGGCAATGGTATAACTTTTGCTGATTTGAAACCAGGTGGAACTATGTTCTGGTCTACACACGCGTTGTATATGAAAGTAAGCGGTTCTACTATGTAGGGAAGTGAGAGTTTTAAGAGCGAGCTATTTATTTTATCAGGTCCCATTAATTTTGTATTTTTTAGACTTGAGATAAGGGAGCCAACTTCGTGAATAGCCAAAGAAGGTACTTTTAAATGAATTGCCAGGCTTAACATTAGTATTACAAAAGGTTTGAAGATGAGGTGAAGGGTTATATTCTTTAGCAGGTTGTGATGTATCTGTTGGACTTAGAGACTCTGCTAAGTTTATAAAGTGTTTATTGAATGAGTCTGGTGACCAGGTTTACGTCTGCTGGCGATTGGACTTGTGTGTGATAGTGTTTATGGCTCGCCATAAAGTAGATGTGTCATTGTTTATAGATACCATTTTGTTGAAGTGTTGTTTCCTGGAGTCACAAATAAGGTCATTGACTTTGTTTCTTAGTTTTTTAAATTCCGATTCAGCGTTTTCACGCTCCAGTCGCTTTTCTGCTTTGACGTCATCAGGTAGTGAATCAATGTTTTCTTTCTTCAGCAATTTGTATTTGTATTCCAGCTGACCTCGTGTTTTCATTGCTTCAGCTATTTGGGGAGTTAGCCAACCAAGAAGAGTAGAACTTTTCACTCGTTTGCTTCTAAGAGGTGCGTGCTTCTCAATTACGGACACAAATGTAGAATAAAATACATCAAGAGCTTGAACAGGACATGAAAAGTGAAATACATTAGCAAAGTGTGTCATGCTTAAGTCATAAAAGAATGCAGGTTTATCAAAGTGTTTAAATGATCTGTAGTGAATAGTAGTGTGTCCTTTGGTTTGAGTCTTAGGGGGTCTGTACATCCATGTGCATGTAACAGGGGAGTGGTCACTAATACATATGGCATCTAGAACATTGATATCAGTGACTAGGGAAGTGTTGTTGGTGTATACGTGGTCAAGTAGTGTTGCTGAAGTGGGAGTAACTCTGGTAGCCGTAGAGACAAGTTGCTGGAGGCCAAATAGGGTAGTAGTTGATCACCATGAAATTTGAGGCTTAAATAAATCATAATTGAAATCACCCAGTAGCAGTATATTACGATTGTTTACCTTGATATTATCCATCATAAACACGAAATCATCCAGCCAATCATATGTAGAGGCAGGGTTTCTGTATAAGTAACCAATTAATAAAGGTGATGATTTAGAATATCTTACTTCTAGCCAAATGCACTCTGAGAGAGAGAGAGAGAGAGAGAGAGAGAGAGAGAGAGAGAGAGAGAGAGAGAGAGAGAGAGAGAGAGAGAGAGAGAGAGAGAGAGAGAGAGAGAGAGCGATGAACCTATTTGACATGCTTGTTTGCTAGTTCGACAGCCAGCCAGCCAGTCACACATACAGATAGCCACATGGATAGACAGACAGATAGACAGACAGCCACACAGACAGACAGACACCCAGATAGACAGACAGAGAGGGACATACAGACAGGCAGACAGACATATAGACAGACAGCCACACAGACAGACAGACACCCAGATAGACAGACAGAGAGGGACATACAGACAGACAGACAAACAGAGGGACAGACAGACATACAGACAGACAGACAGACAGACAGACAGACAGACAGCGACACAGACAGATAGCCACACAGACAGACAGACACCCAGATAGACAGCGAGACAGACAGCCAGGGACAGTGAGACAGACAGACAGACAGACAGACAGACAGATAGCCACACAGACAGACAGACACCCAAACAGACACACAGACAGGGACACAGAGAGAGAGAGAGAGAGAGAGAGAGAGAGAGAGAGAAGAGAGAGAGAGAGAGAGAGAGAGAGAGAGAGAGAGAGAGAGAGAGACACACACACACAGAGACACACAGAGAGAGAGAGAGAGAGAGAGAGAGAGAGAGAGAGAGAGAGAGAGAGAGAGAGAGAGAGACACACAGAGAGACACAGAGAGAGAGGGAGGAGAGAGAGAGAGAGAGAGTCGAGAGACACACACAGAGAGACACAGAGAGAGAGAGAGAGAGAGAGAGAGAGAGGAGAGAGAGAGAGAGAGAGAGAGAGAGAGAGAGAGAGAGAGAGAGACACACAGAGAGACACACGAGAGAGACACAGAGAGAGAGGGAGAGAGGGAGAGAGAGGGATGTAAACTGCTGTCTCGTATATCACTGAAATTGGAGCTTAGCTTAAGACTATAAGAGCAGCCAGCCCATGGATGTTAGATTTGCAATTCAGTCGCAGTACTCGTATATTTTCATCATACCCCCACCCCCACCCCCCAAAGCAGCGGACATAATATATCACTTTACGGGGTAGGCATTGGACAAGTCAATTCCCTGTAATGTTTGATGATGGCTTATGCGTTTGATGTAGCAGAAACCACGTGGAACTACTTTCAGTTTTGGTCACTTGATGTTTTTCAATGACGTGTAAATCCTCCGCTGCGTTTCCCCCCTAGGGTTTCACAGAGCCACGTTCACATGCTATGCGCGCATGGTATGTGCGTAATGCGAACGCACGCATGCAAACACACACACACACACACACACACACACACACACACACACACACACACACACACACACACACACACACACACACGCACGCACGCACACACGCACACGCACGCACGCACACACACACACACACACACACACACACACACACACACACACACACACACACGCACATACACGCGCGCGCGCGCATGTACGCACGTATCTAATCGTGAACACTCGTGCGCACAAAAATCATACATAGGGGAAGACGGGGTAAAAAGCGCATGGGCGGGTAAGAAGCCCACCCCAATTATCTCATGAAACGAAGCAAATTTCAGTCTCATTTTGCCCATGAGACGAGCGTTAATGTCTAGCATTCGTCTCATGGGCAAATTTGACTGAAATTTTCTTTATTTCATGAGATAATTGGGGTGGGCTTCTTACCCGCCCATGCGCTTTTTTCCCCGTCTTCCCCTAATTAATGTCATATTAATTTGTGCATGATTGAATAAAATGTTTTTTAAACCGTAAAAATAATTGTATATTCAATCTCATTTGGTGTTATTTATAATTTAAAAACATGACTGGCTTAAAGACCCACCAGGTCGCGTGTCAAAATCACGGGTTTCCCGTGTTTTCCCTCTTATAGCTGGTAAGAAATTTTGTTTTGACCAGGTTTGACCCACATACAAATGTCCCTAAATTGAAAACGAAACATAGTTTTAAAGAGCAGCCTCAAATTGAAGTTGGGGACATTTGTATGTGGGTCACAGCTACCCAGAAAAAAACCAAGGGACGTAATCGTGGTGCGTCAGTGTGTCTTTAAAGACCCACCAGATCACGTGTCAAAATCACGGGTTTCACGTGTTTTCCCTCTTAAAGCTGGTAAGAAATCTTGTTTTGACCAGGTTTGAATCCCATACAAATGCCCCCAAATTCAAACCGAAACAACATTTTAAAGAGCAGCCTCAATTTGAAGTTGGGGACATTTGTATGTGGGTCACAGCTACCCAAAAAACAACAACCAAGGGACTTAATCGTGGTGGGTCAGTGTGTCTTTAAGGGAAATTTATAAAAGGTGACAAGGACATTGCAACGCAAAGTATGAAACAGTCTCTTACGCGTTTACATATTGTTCAAAATGCCTGGGTATGTATTACCTTGCAAAATAGTATACTGTAAACAAAAAGCCGAGTGGTCAACAATACTATTATCCTTTATTTAATTCAATTTTTCAACAACAATATAATAATGCGAAACTAAATTATGCAAACTCGCAAAGACAAGTCAGGCCTTACATCCAACAAAAGTACGCACGCGCTACACATTTATTTTATTTTTAAAAAAAGTGTTTGCCCCAAACTTTCAAACACATTGATGCATTAACGTAAAGTCACCGTAGCACAAATTCAGTAGAAAACATAATGTTGCGTTGATACCATGTTGTGATTGATGGTCCGACAAAACTTTTATTTTTAAGCAAAATACCGAGTCTCTCTCAACTCTACTCTCTCTCCTTTATTTAATTCTCTTGCAACAACAAAAAATAATCTGCGAAACTAAATCTCTCTCTTCATCCAACTACGCACGCGTTACACATTTATTTTATTTTTAAAAAAAGTGTTTGCCCCAAACTTTCAAACACATTGATGCATTAACGCAAAGTCACCTCTCTAGAAAACATAATGTTGCGTTGATACCATGTTGTGATTGATGGTCCCGACCACCCCCCCTCCCTCTCCTCCCTCTCCTCTCTCTCTCCTCTCCCTCTTCTCCCTCCCTCCCTCTTTCTCTCTCTCTCTCTCTCTCTCTCTCTCCTCCCTCCCTCCCTCCCTCCCTCTCTCTCTCTCTCTCTCTCTCTCTCTCTCTCTCTCTCCCTCTCCCCCTCTCTCTCTCTCCCTCCCTCCCTCCCTCTCCCTCTCTCTCTCTCTCTCTCTCTCTCTCTCTCTCTCTCTCTCTCTCTCTCTCTCTCCCTCCTCCCTCCCTCTCTCTCACTCTCTCTCCCTCTCTCTCCCTCCCTCTCCCTCCCTCCCTCCCTCCCTCCCTCTCTCTCCCTCCCTCCCTCTCTCTCCCTCTCCCTCTCTCTCTCTCCCTCTCCCTCTCCTCTCCTCCCTCCCTCCCTCCCTCCCTCACTCTCTCTCTCTCTCTCTCTCTCTCTCCTCTCTCTCTCTCTCTCCTCTCTCTCTCTCTCTCTCTCTCTCTATTTCTGATCACGCAATCTATTTCATTATCACGCAATCACTGCCAACCTGCTCGAAAACATACCATACGAAGGTACTTATAATGCCACGCACGTATGGAAAACAGAATGCGAACACGAAACTTTAGCGTAAGGCGATACAAACACAACACCGTTTATATAGAAAACTCGGTCGATCCAATATCGCCAGCAATGAAACTCAACTTGTTGCTTCATTGATCATTCTGCAGTTCAGACCTAGTAGACGTAGTAGTAGGGTGTGGGGTGGGGTGGGGTGTGGTGGGGGTATTGGTAGACCTAGCCTAAAAGAGCAAAAAATAACTCTGTCTTCTTCTTTTTGGAAGTTATATTGATTTTTGTGTGTGCTGAAATGATTATCATTTAATATGAGCTTTAAATGGTGTTCTTTGTATTATGGATTGTGTGATTCTATTTGCATTTAAAAAGCAGAAGACAACACCAAAATCTATTGCGTCAAAAAGTTCGTGAAAATTGAACATAATTGCCATTTTGAACAGATATTTGAAAGAAAAAAACCTATGAAATAAATTTGCTTTAAATGTTGCACACATCCTAATTATCTGGATCTTGTCACATCCGTTTTGAAAATAAGTGTTTGGTTTTTAGTTTGTGATATAATTATCATGTATTTATTTTAATATGTTTTGCGTATATATGTGTTAAATAATAAAATATGAAATTTGCGACATATCACACGATCCAGATATGGAATCCATTTGTATATACGCCATAGCTCTTTATTATATATTTTAGTGCAAAAGTGATATATGCTATTTTTAGTAACACCACCATTCATTTAATGTGTATTTTGTTGAGACATGTATCATTTTCAACCATTCATAAGTTTATGTATCCCCTTGAAGTAGTGTTGTGTTTTTGATATTGTTTGAAAAATACATTTCTGTTGAAATATTACACGTTCTGTTTTGTCTCGTCAATAAAATAACGTCACTCTGCACTTGTTGTGTATTTGTTTGTGTGGTACTTTGGTCAGTGATGTGGCAGTCTGTTTCAATTATTATTTGTAACCCCTTGACTGCCAGAGAAAATGTTAGAAGAAAAAAACATTGGGCAAATCATGCCATGAAAAAAGACAACCGATCCCCTTGACTGCCAGAGAAAATGTTAGAAAAAAACAACATTGGGAAAATCATGCCATGAAAAAAGACAACTGATCCCCTTGACTGCCAGAGAAAATGTTAGAAGAAAACAACATTGGGCAAATCATGCCATGAAAAAAGACAACTGATCCCCTTGACTGCCAGAGAAAATGTTAGAAGAAAACAACATTGGGCAAATCATGCCATGAAAAAAGACAACTGATCCCCTTGACTGCCAGAGAAAATGTTAGAAGAAAACAAACATTGGGCAAATCATGCCATGAAAAAAGACAACTGATCCCCTTGACTGCCAGAGAAAATGTTAGAAGAAAACAACATTGGGCAAATCATGCCATGAAAAAAGACAACTGATCCCCTTGACTGCCAGAGAAAATGTTAGAAAAAAACACCATTGGGAAAATCATGCCATGAAAAAAGACAACTGATCCCCTTGACTGCCAGAGAAAATGTAGAAGAAAAACAACATTGGGAAAATCATGCCACGAAAATAGACAACTGATCCCCTTGACTGCCAGAGAAAATGTTATTAAAAAAAAAACATTGGGCAAATCATGCCATGAAAAAAAAAGACAACTGATCCCCTTGACTGCCAGAGAAAATGTAAGAAGAAAACAACATTGGGCAAATCATGCCACGAAAAAAGACAACTGATAGAGCCAGTCTGGCAAAATGGTCTGGGGATATAACTCTCTTGACTGTGTTAGAGCACAAGCCAGCATATCAGGGTTATTCCTCTTCATATGATGACATCATCAGTGATGTCATCAGGTCAGTACGTGATACGTTGGTGGCAGCAAAGGGTGATACAATGGTTTTTTTTTAGATTGTGCTTTACTTTCAGGCTAAATTTGGGATAATTTTATGGAATAGATAAATATTTGTTATGACTTAAATAATGTAGTGACCCCTCATAGGGTAGGTCTACCCTCCCTTATTGAAACGCTAAAGAAAGCTAGCTTGCCTAAGCATAACATACACATATGTCTTGCTAAACATTCGGGACTTTCCTGGTGTTGCACTGCCTCCGGGCACTGCATCCAGGATCGTTCCCACCATCTTTGTATCTACTAATGTCCCACTTCACCGTGTCTGTTCCAGACCAGAGGACGTTAAGTAGAATTTCATTCATGCTTAAGCGCGTGTTTAATCAAGTCTGCTACTTAGTTTTACTCACCCAGTTTTGTTCTCAATTCTCTTGGACATGACCTACACATTTCGGAAGGAAGTGCTGCAGCAATTTCCCGAAGACCAGACCGCGTTGGAAAAAAAGAAAAAGACAGGCAATTTTCTTGCCACGTTTTATTGCATGCTGCAAGTGTCTACGCAGTCCAACTATTTGACACGTGAAAACCTAATTGTAGGGGAAGACGGGGTAAAAAGCGCATGGGCGGGTTTGAAGCCCACCCCAACTTTATCTCATGCTAATTTTAATCAAATGAAGCAAATTTCAGTCTCATTTTGCCATGAGACGAGCGTTAATGTCTAGCATTCGTCTCATAATAATAATAATATCAGTACAGCCTTTTATATAGCGCTTTACCTCAGATGAGCCCAAAGCGCTTTACAATCAATTATTCATCAACAGATAACAAAAAAACAACATTCAAGAGTGACACCAACCACCAACAGTGCATATGCACAAGCAACTCTCTCTCTCTCTCTGACACACACGCACACACACACGCAACACACACACACACACCACACACTCACACGCGTTTACACACACACACACACCACACACACACACAAATGACGCACACACAAACACACACTCACACACACACACACACACACACGCACTACACACACATCGGTATACACACATTTATTGACGACTTAACTCGTTCATACCCCATTCGGTAAGTCACAGCAACTGAGCCGCATGGACTGACCACATACACCAACACGCAGACACAAACACCCTCACACACAACGTACGCACGCAGACAGACACACAGACACGCACACACTAACCTCCACACATGCGTCCACACACAACGTTCACCACAACATCAAAATAAATACACACAAGCACACATTCATGCTCACACACACACACACACAACACACACACTCACACACACACACACACACACACACAACACACTACACACACACACACACACACGCGCGCACCACAAAACACAGCACATGACTCTTAAATCAATCTTCCCTCACGTGCACACAACGATAGACAACTGATCAAATATTTAGGGCGCAGCAAAAAAAAGATGGGCAAATTTGACTGAAATTTTCTTTATTTCATGAGGCAATTGGGGTGGGCTTCTTACCCGCCCATGCGCTTTTTACCCCGTCTTCCCCTAGTAGCATAGAAACAGGGACGGGACTAGTATAGTAGAACTAGTAGATACGGAAGAAGTACAGAAAGACGGACATAATAGGAATTGTTCGGAAACAATTAAGGGGAGTAATTTGTTTGCATGGTGTGTGGGAGTGATGGAGTGATCTTGCCTGATTCAATCGGTCAAACAGGGGAGTTACTCTACCATCAGGTAGATCCCCAGCTCTCGCCTCGTACGTGTGTTTGAGTACACTTGCATCACTTAGAACACCGTGCTTCATTCTAAAATTGATTGTTACGTCACATTTTGCAAGTTCTATCGGTTTGTGGATACTGCCCCCCCCCCCCCCCCCCTTTTTTTTTTTAATGTTTGCAAGTCGCTGACTCGCATCCTGTGGTTTCAAAGCTTCGACGCCATGCCGCCATTGTTGTTATGTTTTAAAAAAACACGAATTTGTATTGAGTATCACATGGTAAAGCGGCAACATAAACAAATGAGAACGAGCACATGAAAATGTAAGCTTATACAAGGCGCTCAAACACAAGTAGATTATACAGTATTGGCTGCCATAAGTAATACGAGACTGGTTTTGACCGAGTAAGTCGAGGTAATCAACTCTAATTTTCACAAAGTGCTCTCTCCTAGCTTTGTGTCCAAAAATCGTCTATTAGAGACACGTCAGCAGAGGCAGAGGGAAGCAATGGAAATGACAGTTCGGGGCCTACATCGGGAGGGACGTTGACCACGTGCGGCGTGTGAATGTTTATTTCTCAGCCAAAAGAAAGTTGGAACAAGTTATACATTGACAGAAATGAAGTATGTGTGGGGTGGGGGTGGTTGCGGTGGGCTTGGGAACAGCGAAACACTTCTGTTTCAATTTGCGCCCCCCTCCCCTCTTCCTCCATTAAAAGCGGTTCTTTTATTATGATCCCCGTACATCCCCCTCATAAAACTCATATATATATATAAGCATACGTTTTATCAACTTGATTTCCTCGGTAGAAGCATACAAAATGACTGTGTGTGACGTACATCGCATATAGGTTTGTAGTATGCCAGAGAAGTTATATTCTAGCCTATCTCTACACCTCGTAAGACATGCCGGGCAAATTGGTCTGTCCAAAGCCATCACCAGTACCCCGGGAACCAATATATCCGTGCACAGTTTACGAGATGGTCGTATCTTCCTTCCTTCGCCCCTAATGTAGGACCTACTACCAAAAAAGCCTGAATGTACACAAGAGTTCGCAGTCCGCGTGTTTGTTTTTTTACTCCCACCCTTTCACCTACACTACAGGTGGGGATCATTGTGAACTCACTCACTCACTGCCTCTGTGTTACCATACTTAACACTTCCCATCTACCACCTTTTCAAATTCCAGGAGGAAAGTGAGAGAGTTGGCTTCATCCGTTGCAAGGTTTGTAAGCTGCGAAGTAATCACTCTTTGTAACATTTAGGCTTTTTTTGCTACTACATTGGGCTGCTTGCTACTGTACTGTCTTTGACTATTACGGTACTAAGATTACGGTTACTTGGCATTGTGCCCCCGCCTCTATGTGTTCCCAATTTCGTCTCTGTGTGTCCCCAATTTCGTCTCTAAATGTCCCCGTCTATATGTGTCCCCAATGTCTTATGTATGTGTCCCCGTCTCTATGTGTCCCCAATTTCTTCTGTATGTGACCCCTCGTCTCCATGTGTCCCCAATGCCGTCTCTAAGATTGTGTCTCCGCCTTAATTGTGTGTCCCAAATTCAGTCTCTATGACTGCGTCCCCATCTCTCTGTGTCCCCAATTTCATCTCTTTAATGATGTCCCTGACTCCCCAATTTCGCCTCTACATGACCCCGTCTCTTTGTGTCCCCAATTTCGCTTCATCTTTAATGATGTCCCTGACTCCCCAAGTTTCCCTCTAACATTTCCCCGTCTCTTTGTGTCCCCAATTTCGTCTCTTTAATGATGTCCCTGACTCCCCAATTTCGCCTCTACATGTCCCTCTCTTTGTGTCCCCAATTTCGTCTCTTTAATATGTGACTCCCCAATTTCGCCTTGTGTCCCCGTCTCTATGTGTCCCCAATTTCGTCTCTACATGTCCCCGTCTCTCTGTGTCCCCAATTTCGTCTCTTTAATGATGTCCCTGACTCCCCAATTTCGCCTCTACATGTCCCCGTCTCTTTGTGTCCCCAATTTCGTCTCTTTAATGATGTCCCTGACTCCCCAATTTCGTCTCAATGTCCCCGTCTCTAAGATTGTCCCCAATTTCGTCTCTTTAATGATGTCCCTGACTCCCAAATTTCGCCTCTACACTGTCCCCGTCTCTCTGTGTCCCCAATTTCGTCTCTTTAATGATGTCCCTGACTCCCCAATTTCGCTCTCAATTTACCCCGTCTCTTTGTGTCCCCAATTTCGTCTCTTTAATGATGTCCCTGACTGCCCAATTTCGCCTCTACATGTCCCCGTCTCTGTGTGTCCCCCATTTCGTCTCTCCCCCCCCCCCCCTCTATGTGTACCCCAATGTATGCTCTATGTGTCCACGTCCCATTGTGTCCCCAATTTCGTCTGTATAATTATGTCCCCCGTCTCTTGGTGTCCCCGTCTGTATGCGTCTCCTCCATCTCTATGTGTCCCAGTCTCATAATCCCTCCGTCTCTTTATTTATCTACCCCAACCCTATCCCAAATCCCTAACCCAAACATAATAGAAACTAGGGTCAAAGTCATGGGGATCAGTGTGTTCTGGGGAGCTGTTGGTGGACGGTCGTGGTGGCGCCCTCGGAGGAGGACCTCACTCACGCTGGCTCCGCGACTAAGAGAATAGTGTCGTCAGTAGGGGGGCTTAGTAGGTGGTGTCCTGAATAGGCTCCACTGATCTCCACCGAAGTGACTCAGCAGCAGTGCAGTGTCTCCTCGGTTGGTTGCCTTCTGACGGCCTAACATAGATTCGTTCCCTTTGAACTACTGGTCTCGGATTCTGAGATCTGAACAAGTCGGGGTGTGGCTGCGAATTGGGATTCGGGATAAGCGGCGTGGGAGCAACGCCACTGTATGGCCCCGAAGATTGGACAGGAAAAAGAAAAGAAACGGGGGCACAATCAGTGTGAGGCATATGAACGGGGGCACGTCGTATTAACCGCAAGACTACGACTGTAGGGTTACTTACAACGCTATGACCGATTTGTAATTGGTTATATTATGTGTTATGCGTATGCCTTTCCCTTTGCATTCTTGTTTATTTACAATAAAATAATAAATCATGTGATTGTTTTTTCGCTGCTCGGTTACACTATAATAATTGATGGCATAATAGAAGTCCTGAGCTGTTGTGTATTATTTATTATATTTGTTTATTTGGATGTATATATGTATATATAAGGAGGCAAAACTAAACTAGCACTTTATGTTTTTTTAGAACATAGATCAAACACCAAGTTAATCTAACTGGTTTTGGTTTTAATTTTCGTTTCAAAGACATAGGGACAAAAAGGTTTTAAACAATGATACTATCATTGCATTTCAAATGCTCTAACTTGTGAGTCCTGTAGGCTGGAGGAACGGTGCCAGCAGTAAACTGAGATTTGTTCATATATATTTTGTATCCCTTTGGATACTATTTCAGTTGCCCGCCCTCTCTGGTCGTGTCGCGTATTTGTTTTCACATTTTTAATTTTGGAACATTGTTATGTTCACACTTTTACTTAAATGTTTATTATTTCTATTTTACTTGACTTGAGTGCTGGTTTTGTTTTTTTGAGCCTTTTACCAATATACATGAATAAACCTTCCCTTTGTGGAACAATCTTCTTGTTGAGGTGACAGTAGTTCCACCTTGGTAGGCTAAGACCCCATCAAGTGCCGAGCTGATGAGACTCCCTATAGTCGAAACAGCTGTCCTCAACTGGGTTCTGCCATTGCCTCCCTAATAAGGAGGAAAAACTAAACTATCACTCTTTATGTTTTTTAGAACATTGATCAAACACCAAGTTACTCTAACTGGTTTTGAATTTAATGTTCGTTTCAAAGACATAGGGCCAAAAAGGTTTTAAACAATTTTACTATATATTCATACTATTTTTATCCTTATTTTTGGATATCATCTCAGTAGTTGGCCCTCCTTAGCCATGTCTATTATCTTTTAAGATTATGAGTTTAGAACATTATTATTTTCGTCATTTTGCATAAGAGTTTTACCGTTTCTTTTTAACTTAGTGCTGGTTTGCTTTTATTGTGGACTTTCAATCTGGTGTAATGAGGACAACCATTCTCTTGTAGAAAGTCTTCTTGCTTAGCTTGAACGTTCAATGGACACTCTTTGCAGGCCGGCATGCAGACAGCTGTCTTTTTACAGGCATTGTCCATCTCCCCCATCGGGAGAAAAAGTAAATCATCACATTATTTTCTTCATTTTCTACTTCTTTTCAGAACACAGAACACATCGTAAAGTTAAAGGTAACTTAGTTTGTTTCTGAGGTTCACAAATACAGACATTGGACACAAAAAAGTTTTATCAAAGCAAACTATTCTGCATTTCAAATGCACCAACTTTTTAGCCCTTGAGATTAGGGGAATAGAGCTCTGCTAATAACTGATATTTTATATTCATACCATAGGGCCTATACATATAAGTATATAGATATGAAAAAGTCTCAGCTTACTGCCGGCACCATTCCTTGAGCCTACAGGACTCAAAAGTTAGAGCATTTGAAATCCAATGCTAATATAATTTTTAAATTTTTTTGTCCCATGCATTGGATGCGAACATTCAAAATCAAAACCAGTTAAATTAATTCGGTCTTTGATTATGTTATTTTTTATTAAAAAAAATTCACACACACACACACACACACACGCGCGCGCGCGCGCGCGCGCGCGCACACGCACACGCACATACACACACACACACGCACACACACGCACGCACACACACACACACACACA
>CM065685.1:26521252-26523752 GCA_017654935.2 Phymorhynchus buccinoides | reverse complement strand
GAGAATGAGACAGATGAAATCAGCAATAAGTCTCATAGGATCTGATGCCTCTTCCTTCAACGGCTCAACTCGGAACCGACACATGAATGATGATTTCCTCATTTTCAGAACTAAGCATCAGGAGGAAATACCGCTAGCAGCAGCCCCCTAAACTTGGCATCACATTTTCTTCCAGACCGACTGCTTGCTTGGTTATGCCAGTTTTCTCAGCAAGACATAGTCGTAATCTGATAATAGGTGACCCAGCACCACGAAAGGGACATTAAGTGTCAAAACGGACCATTTTAAGAAAACTATACATCCCAAAACTTCATGCAAGTCTCTTTCTAAAGATTCAAGAACTATCCTTGTTTCTTTTTTCCGTTCCAGAGTTATGAGCATTTAAAGTTAGTAGGGTGAGCGTCGACCATGTTGAGTAAACACAGTCAAAAATCTAGCATAGCTGAAGAAAATGTATTGACCTACTCGATATAATACACTTATAAGACCATTCAGAGACCATATTACAGATTATCATAGATATGAAAGATAACATGTTAGAGAACACAAAAATGCCCATAAATCGACAAAAAATGAGATTTTGGACTTTCCAAGCCTGTTGTTAGAAACTCGCCCAGCGACTTAATGTCCCTTTCGTGGTGCCGGGTCACATATATTATAGAATGCAGGAGAAGTCGGGATATGCTATGTTTGTTTTGCAACAGTGGAGGCTCTTGTGTGATGTATCTTTTGGGCAAATGTTCAGATGAATGAATGAATCTTTAATTTAATGTCTTTTCACATAGATCGTGATTTTAGACAGCATGCAAACATTTTGGGGGGGGGGGGGGGGGGGGGGGAAAGAAAGAAAGAAAAAAGAGGTAAAATAACATGCATAAGAACGACATATTAAAAAAATAAAGTAAACCTCTACAGTAGTCTTCCAATAGTTGAGGACAGCATTGCTTTTGCAATTACAGTAATGTCAATGTCTGCGTCATTTAAAATATGCTTGGTATTATTATACTTACGAAAAAAGTCCATATTGATCATTCGATATTTAGAGAGCAATACTGGGCATTCTAATAGTAAGTGATGAATTGATAATTTATCACCACAAAGACAGTTAGTTTCCAAGTATTTAGTTTTCCATGAACTGAGTCGTATCTTGGACACTAAACTAACTATCGAACTGCTGTGCATAAAAATGTTAGATCTAAAGTCAGATGAGTTGATGTAAGTAGATTTTTCCAATAAACAGTAAATTTGATGTGTTGATAATGCCAGTTTCTCATTAGAAACCAAGTTAGAGTTATTACAAGCCCCTCTTTTGGCAGCTCTATCAGCAACTTCATTCCAAAAGAGGCCACAATGAGATGGCACCCAGCAAAAATCAATACCAATACCTTTTGCAACAATACAATGAATCAACTGTTTAATTTCAAAGACAATGTCGTTACGAGTTTTACTGTTACTTTGCTTTAGCTCCGCTGTTCCATGGTGAAGTTGGCCAATCAGCTTAACGGAGAAGGCAAATCGGAGGGAGCTGATTGGCCCTAACCCTAAGCCTTCACCCTGGAACAGCGGAGGGAGCTGATCTTAACATTAGCCATCTTTTGTTTCGCTCTTGCTCTGTCTCTCGCTGTCTTACTTCTTCTTCTTCTTCTTCTTCTCTTTCTCTCTTTGTCTCTCTGTGTTTCTCTGTCTCTGTATCTGTCTGGCCCTGGTTGTCTCCGTGTCTCTGCTCTTTACTTATTATATAAGTGACCCGTCACCACAAAATGAGTCGTGTTGTCCCTGGCTCACTTGCCCCCCTAGGGGGGCAATTTTAGGCGGAAGGGGGACAAATTATCAATTTTCAGATTTTGACACAGAAGTATTGAAGTGTTAAAACGACCCTTTTTGCCTTAAAAGTGTGTTTTTACCAGAAACATCTGGTTGTTTTGTACACAATTTAAAACTTTCCGGTTGCATTTTCTTGTTTCGCCGCTTCCTTGAGCATACGACTTAAAATATCCATAACTTTGCAACGACTGCTGGATATAAAAAAATCTCAGAAAAATATAAAAATAACGTGGTGGTTTGGGGAAATCCAAAACACTAAACAACAAAAACAAAAACATATCTTATAATGTATTATGTTTATTATATTATGTTTTTGTTGCTGTTTAGTATTTTGTATTTCCCCAAACCACGACGGTTTTGTTTTTTACATTTCCCTGAAACAAATCTGATTTGTGATATTTTTGGATTGCTGGAAAGCACTATAATGCAGAATAATGATTAGGTTTTTTTATATCTCAAAAGTGACCCCTGGGACATCACTCACTCAGTGGAAGCATGTCACGTTAATGTGTGCTTGTGTGCGTGCGCACGCGCGCGTGTGTACGTGTGTATATGTGTATGTGTGTGTGCGTGTGTGTGTGAGTGTATGTATGTGTGTGTGTGTGTGTGTGTGTGTGTGTGTGTGTGTGTGTGTGTGTGTGTGTGTGTGTGTGTGTGTGTGTGTGTGTGTGTGTGA
>CM065685.1:26496252-26516252 GCA_017654935.2 Phymorhynchus buccinoides | reverse complement strand
TTATTTGTTGGGGCGTCTTTGCGTGTGGGCATTTTTCACTCTTTCACCATGGCGGCATAGTGATGGGCAAGTAATAGTGTGACTGGGCCTTTCGCTGTGTTGCCGTGGGTTGGGGGTGGGGAGTGTTCACGTGTACGGGCCCTTTAATGTGCATGTATGTATTGTATTGCATTGTATTTTGTATTCTTTTATATTGACTGCGAGACAAATGTCCTTGTTTTTTTTAAAGTGTGGACAATAAATAATTGATTGATTGAATGTGTCCCTCTCTATTTGTCTGTGTGTGTCTCTCTCTGTCTGTATGTCCCTCTCTCTCTCTCTCTCTCTCTCTCTCTCTCTCTCTCTCTCTCTCTCTCTCTCTCTCTCTCTCTCTCTCTCTCTCTCATGCTTCCTCCCCCCCCCCCTCTCTCTGTTTCTCTCACCCTCTCTCTTTCTCTCACCCCCCTCTCTCTCTCTCTCTCTCTCTCTCGCTCTCTCTCTCTGTCTTTCTCTCTTTCTTTCTCTCTCTCTCTCTCTCTCTCTCTCTCTATCTCTCTCTCTCTCTCTCTCTCTCTCTCTCTCTGTCTCTCTGTCTCTGTCTTTCTCTCTCTCTCTCCTCTCTCTGTGTGTCTTTCTTTCTCTCTCTCTCTCTCTCTCTCTCTCTCTCTCTCTCTCTCTCTCTCTCTCTCTCTCTCTCTCTCCTCTCTCTCTCTCTAACCCCCTCTCTCTTTCGCTCACCCCCTCCCCACACACACACACACACTCTTTCCTTCTCTCTATCCATTGATCTAACCTAGGTCTTTTATTTCTCCCTTTTTACGGCCTTCGTCTTTTCATTGTTGTCCCTGGCATTCAGGCCTCATCACACGTCCGTCCTACATGTCCTGCAGACTGTGAGGAAATTGTTCCAGTGTCGAAACCAAAGTCAATGGGGGTGCTGGGGTGGGGGTGGGGGTGGGGGAACCGTCACTTAGAGAGACGCTCACTGAGACGGGACTTTTCTTAGTCTCCATTCAACCTTGGAATCCTGCGTCTGGGCTCGGAACACTGGGGTCTGTGTGGTAGTGATGTTAACCAACACTCCAATGAGATTTTATTAAAAAGAAAAAAAAGCTGGCTCTCTGAGAATGTTCCATCATTATAGTCGAGAGAAATAAGTTAGGACGAGTTTTGTTCTTGAATTTGTATAATTGTTGAACATTTCGAGGGAATCTGGCGTCTGGCTCAGAACACTGGAGTCTCTAGTAATTTGGGCCAACACTCAAATCAGATTCTTTTTTTTTAAATTAAAAAAAGGGGGTGGCTCTCTGCAAGTAGAATGGCCCATTATTACATTATTATAGTCGAGAGAAAGAAGTTATAGGACGGGTTGTTTTGTTTTTCGTTAATTGAATACAATATAATAGAACAGATATTGTTGAACATTTCCAGCGGATCTTGGTAGTAATATTGGCCAACACTCAAACCAGATTCTATAAAAAAATAAAAAAAAGGAACAGTGTGGCTTTCTGCGAATGTTCCATTATTATAGTCGAGAGAAAGAAGTTAGGACGAGTGTCTTTGTTTAGTTGATATAATGTTGAACATTTCGAGGGAATCTGGCGTCTGGCTCAGAACAAGGCTATGTAGTAATGTTGGCCAGCACTCAAATCAGATTCTATATATAAAAAAAAAGAAAAGCTTGGCTTTCTGAGAATGTTCCATTCTTATAGTCGAGAGAAAGAAGTTAGGACGAGTTTTGTTTCGTTAATTGGTATATATATTTTTTATTTTCTTTATTATTGGCATATAGTTTTGGAGTAGGTGCATGTAGGTCTTGACGTTTCTGTCTGGTAGTTATCAGCATATGTTTTGTTTGTCCAGTATTTAGTGACATATGGTTAAAATGTGTCCAGGTTGTGAGTTTATCAATGTTTTCTTGTACGTTTACACATATGGTGTTTAAATTACGATCAGATGAATGGATTGTAGTATCATCTGCAAAAAAGAACACGAAGGGATGAAAGGAAAATAGGCAAATCGTTTACATATAACGAAAAAACCCCGATAGGACCAAGGATAGATCCTTGTGGCACACCATGTTTTGAACAACGAAAGTCTCAATGTTTATTATCAATAGAAACACATTGTTGACGGGAGCTAAGGAATGATGACAGGAGTGCAATAGCGTTGGTTGAAAAAGTATGCACTGATAGTTTACGAAGAATAAGAGCATGGTTTATCGTGCCAAAAGCCTTGGCAAAATCAACGAAGACAGCTGCTGTGCATTCATCATTATTAATATTGGAAAGCCATTGGTCGACCAGATTTACAAGAGCTGTATGACACGAATGATTTTCTCTAAAGCCCGACTGATTTCGAGGGAATCTGGCATCTGGCTCAGAACACAGGGTCTTTAGTAATGTTGGCCAACGCTCAAATCAGATCCTGTTTAAACAATATAAAAAGGGGAGGTTGTATCTCTGCAAGTAGACTGTTCCATTATTACATTATTATAGTCGAGAGAAAGAAATTACTGGATGAGCTTTTTTCTTCTTTTTTATTGATATTGTTGAACATTTCGAGGGAATCCGGCGTCTGACTCATAACACATGGGTCTCTAGTAATGTTGGCCAGCACTCAAACTATGTTCTATAAATACATAAAAAAAAGAAAAGTTTGGCTTTCTGAAAATATTACATTATTAAAGTCGAGAGAAAGAAGTTAGGACGAGTGTCTTTGTTAAGTTGATAATTATATTGTTGAACATTTCGAGGGAATCTGGCGTCTGGCTCAGAACAAGGATCTGTAGTAATGTTGGCCAGCACTCATATCAGATCCTGTTAAAATATAAAAGGGGGAGGTTGGCTCTCTGCAAGTAGAATGTTCCATTATTACATTATTATAGTCGAGAGAAAGAAATTACTGGACGAGTTGCTTTTTTTAAAAATTGATATTGTTGAACATTTCGAGGGAATCTGGCGTATGGCTCAGAACACTGGATCTGTAGTAATGTTGGTCAACACTCAAATCAGATTCTGGTGGGTTGGGTTTTTTTTAAAACGGGGGGGGGGGGGGACTTGTAGTTCGACTTGTAGTAATGGGCAGGTTCGATTCTGTGCGCCAGAAGATGCTGAGGGTTTTGGTTTATGTGCCCGAAGATAATAGTGTCATTCTTCTCGAGTAAAAGCCATACGGTTCTATCTCGAAAGGAAGGAAGAAAGCTGACGGTACCTTCTGGCTTTTACCTGAGAAGAAAATGTTCGATGGCTTGGAGTCAAAGCGGACTATCTTTAGATAGTCCATTGACATAGTATTGGATTTATTACAAAAACTAATGACATGTATCAAACAATGACTGCAGAAATATAAAAAGGGGGGTTTGCTATTTATATTTCAGTAGTCTTTTTTCATACAAGTTATTAGCTTTCGTAATAAGTTTTCTAAAGATAGTCCGTTTAGACTCCAAGCCATCGGAATAATTGCACCTTTTGGGGCCTGATTGTCGGCCTTCTTTAGATCTGACAGTCTGAGTACCAAGCCATATGTGACAGAGAGAGAGAGGGGGGGAGGGGGACACAGAGAGAGAATATGTTGAAGAAAAAAAAAAAAGATGAGCCGCCTCAAAAAAAAAAAAAAAAAAAAAATCATTAAAAAAAAAAAAACGAAAGTGGAGGGTAATAAAATAAAAATAAAATAAATTTTAAAAAAAGCCATATGTGAGAAACAGTAAAACTGAGGTCCTGTGTACTGCATAATATATTCCACGTGCTTGTATGTACCAGAAGATGTTAAGGGTTTTGATTTATGTGCCCGAAGATAGTATCATTCTTCTCGAGTAACAGAAATACAGTACTATCTCAAAGGGAATAAAGAAAGCTGACATTACCTTCCGGCTTTTACCTGAGAAGAAAATGTTCGATGGCTTGGAGTCAAAACGGACTATCTTTAGATATGTTAAGCGTAGTTCCTTCTCAGAGTCAATCAAAACTGAAAGGACAAGAAAGAAAACATACTTGGGACATTTTCGGCCAACTTACTGCTGGCCTTCGTCAACCCACGCTGGGTCAGAAGTCTGGGGGCTGTTGGTGTCACCCCTTGAGTTGTGTTCACAGCTGGTCTGGTTCAGCACACTGTTGTATATGATGGGTAGATCATAACATCAGTTTTGATGACTCTGAGAAGAAGGAACTACGCTTAACATGAACACACCAGAGTCGGAAAGTGTATTTACTCAAATATCTTTAGATAGTCCATTGACATTATTATGGATTTATTACCAAAACTAATGACTTGTATCACACAATGATTACAGGAATATAAAAAGGGGGTTTAGCTGTTTATATTTCAGCAGTCTTTTTTCATACAAGTTATTAGCTTTCGTAATAAGTTTTCTAAAGATAGTCCGTTTTGACTCCAAGCCATCGGAATAATTTCACCTTTTTTTGGGTCTTTTTTTGGGTTTTTGGGGGGGGCATTTAACCCCTGATTGTCGGCCTTCTTTAGATCTGACAGTCTGAGTACCAAACCATATGTGAGAAACAGTAAAACTGAGGTCCCGTGTGCTGCATATATTCCACGTGCTTTTATGAACTCGGCGGCAGCGAAGGGACTGTCAATGGTCCAGAGTTCTCATCTCCTCATCAACTCCGTCCACATTCGTGGATTCATTATAAACGCATGGTTAGCTGACACACAAAAAAGGGCAATGCGTTAGAGACGATGCATCCTACTACTACCAAGGGCATGCGAATTTCACAGCGTGAGTGAGATCAAACGGGACACAAAAAGAGTTAATAAGTTACAAAGCGATATAAATTATGTCCAGTATTAGTGCTGGCATTGCATCCTGCGATATGCTGCACGCAACTATAATTTTTTATTATTATTATTATTGTCATTATTGTTATTATATTTATTATTATTATTTATTATTATTATTATTATTATTATTATTATTATTATTATTATTATTATTATTATTATTAAATGATATAGACATATAGATACCCTTTACTGTATTACATTCTGCGTGCAGTTTGGAAAAAAAGAGTGTAGTTTAGTTGGATTTTTTTTCTCTCAAGAAAATACTGAAACAACCAAACATGTTCCTCTATTATATTGTACATGAACCACTTACAACTTCATATCTATGTAACAAAAATAGTTCCAGGAGCTAAGACTTAGACCTAAAAACCAAACGTCTTTTGCTCTTGCATTGAATTCAAACGTAACAAGGGCGTCGCCGAGCGGCAGACATGTCCGTCACCAGCAATGCCACGCACTTGCGACACCCCGTAGAGTGTCACATCCCGACACAAAATTGGAAGGGATTCTGTCTTCTAGTTCACGAGATACAGCTTGAAGAAGAAACATATAGCGCAAAGAAGGAAATTTCGGTTTTCAAGGTCACACTTCAAGGTCAAGGTCAGCATGGTGATAATTTATGCTCGGATGTTTTCTTCTCTAGGGTATACAGTACCACACACAATCTGAAGCGCTTCTGTCAAGTACTAATGTGGAAAATATGGCTTAAAACCCAATGTGTAGACCCCTACCACATTCAAGGCCTACTGATCGCCCGGACCGTGACCTTGACCTTGATCGGTATGCCACCAACAGAACGGGCATAAGCCAAAGTACCTTCATGCCAAATTTGAAGACTCTAACACTAACGGTGTGGGAGTTATGGCCCCTGAAAGATTTTCGGTTTTCAAGGTCGTACGCCAAGGTCAAGGTCACGACGGCAACATGGTTTGCGCGGATGCCTTCCTCTCATGGTGACACACCAGCACACACAATTTGACGTGATTCTGTCAACTCGTTCGAAAGATATCTTTGGGACAGACAGAAGGAGAAAAAAATGACCCTCCGATTTTCAGGCCCCAGCGATCTTTTTGACCTTGACCTTGACCTTGATCGGTATGCCATCATCAGAACGGGCATAAGCCAAACCACCTTCATACGAAGTTTCAACATCCTATGTTGATCGGTGCCCGAGATATGGCTAAAAATAGATTTTCGGTTTTCAAGGTCGTACGTCAAGGTCAAGGTCACGACGCAAAATGGTTTGCGCAAATCTCTTCCTATTAAAGAGGCACACCTTCACACAAAATTTGACCCGATTCGGTCAAGCGGTTCGGGAGATATCCTTGGGACAGACAGAAAAAAAACCAAACAAACAAACAAAAATACAAACCAGCCCATCGCAAAGTCCGTTCACCTTCGGTGACGGACAACAATGAAAATGAAAAGCTACACAAAATAAGCTTGATGCCGTCAAAAGGTTTTATGTAATTAGGCATTGAGATGAAGAGGCATTGCAAATACCATTAACATATCAATACGCTTTTAACATCAATAAATTATGTTATGTAATTCAAAATAATCTAAAACAAGAATGTTTTATTTGGGAGAACATGAAAATCTGAGACACAATCAAAACTACAGTTGTATAATAAGATTATAGAACTGAACTGAACCATGTTTGACACATCCTTTAATAAATATTAACCCAAAACAGATGTTATGCAAACTAAGAAAGTCATGCCATGAGCTTAAAATAGAAAAAAAGGTAGACATTCTAATATACGTAGAGAGTAAAGATTATGTTTACAATGTAATGAGGTAGAAGATGAAATTCATTTTTTAGACAACTGTTCAAAACATAATTGAATAAGAATACGATTTATAAAACTCGTTGACGAAATATACCACATACACAATGTTACACCTAGCAAATTAATTACAAATGACGCCCTTTTAAGTGAGCTTGCAAAATATATGCACATTTGCCTCAATCAACAGCCTCAATTGCCTCAAGCTGTAGCGAAGCCAGTACAAAGAAAAAAAAAGAAACATTTCAACAAACTTTACGTAATTGAACGTTATAAACTATTATTATTATTAGTTATTGTTATAATTTTCTTATTAGTGTCATATACAACCACGTAACGGTTTTAAAAGGCAATGCAAATTGATTCTGATTCTGTATCTGATTCTATTGAAATCACACAAACGTAACATATATTCTTATGAAAATAAAATTGCAAAAAATGAAAGAAAAAAGTATGAACTACAAACACGATTCTGAACGTTCCCAAAGCGTGTACAAAGTTTGCAGATTTGTTCAAGTAGCCCTACCTTTAACACTGCCCCCCCCCCCCCCCCCCCCCCCCCCCCCCCCCCCCCCCCCCTCCCCCCCCCCCCCCCACCCCCCCCCCCCCCCCCCCCCCCCCCCCCCCCCCCCCCCCCCCCCCCCCCCCCTTTTTCTTCTATTTTTTTGAAAAGAATAAATGGAAATAATTTACATACACAAAAAAGTGATGACACATTCGTCATCGTGAAATAAGTTTAGAAACAAGAAACAAAAAAACCACAAGGAAAGTGTGGTAGGCGGACAGTGATGGGATGGAGGAGTTTATTGAATGACGCTTCACACTCTTTTTTTTAGAGTGATGAGTGTACAAAATGGAGTGGGTGTGTCGATCCCCAACTGGAAGAAGAAGAAGAAGAAGAAGAAGAAGAAGAAGAAGAAGAAGAAGAAGAAGAAGAAGAACAAGAACAAGAAGAAGAAGAAGAAGAACAAAAAGAAGAACAAGAAGAACAACATCAACAACACAAAGAAGAAGAAGAAGAAGCATAACAAGAAGGTCAATAATACAAAATAACAAGAAGAACTAGAAGAAAAATAACCCAAGTGCTACAATAACAACACGAACAGGACAAAGAAAGCGTTTACAGGAAATTTGGACTTCATCCCTAATGGAATGGACATTGATTAAAATGTGTTTTTGTGTGGCAGATTGAGGTACCTTGGTCAACAGAACAGTGTCGAATGGGCCAATCTCGCCTGGAACTAGAAAAAAAAGGACATATTTGTGATCCAGAAAGGGACATTACGTCGCTGGGCTAGTTTCTCATAACAGGCTTGTACAGTCAAAAGTATCATTTTATAAGAAAATAATTTTGAGTTATGGGTATTTTCGTAGTCTTTAGCATTTCATCTTTCATATTTATAAAGAATAACTTTTATTATGGTCTCTAAATACTCCAAAAAGTGCTTTGAAATGAGTAGGCGGATGCATTTTCTTCAGCTAGACTAAACGTTAGACAGTGATTTATCAAAATGACCGACGTCCACCCTACCAACTTTGAATGCTCATAACTCTAAAACAAAAAGCGTTACAATAATGTTTTTTTTTATATCATTTGAAAGGGCATTGTCTGAAAGTTTTCACTGGGCCATTGTCTCAGAATGGTCATTTTGACACTTAATGTCCCTTTCGTGGTGCTGGGTCACATTTTAATTAGCCCACGTTGTGGAAATAATAAGCGTTTACAAGATTGTCGCCCACAAGACGACTACTGAAGAAATATACTGAGGCTCTTTATTTACTGTTTTTATCTGTCCCTACCTCTTTCAGTTTCTGTCTGTCCGTTTGCCTTTATGTGTGTCTCTCTGATATGTATTGTTATTTTGCTCCGTTTCTGTCTCCCTGTCTCATTTTGGCTCTCAAATTATCTGCTTCTCTGTCTCAGATCCCCCCCTCCCCTTAACTTGTCTCTCAGTTTATGTCTGTCTCTGTCTGTCTCTATCTCTGTCTCTGTCTCTCTCTCTCTGTGTCTCTCTCTATGTCTCTCTCTCTCTCTCTCTCTCTCTCTCTCTCTCTCTCTCTCTCTCTCTCTCTCTCTCTCTCTCTCTCTCTCTCTCTCTCTGTGTAATGTTTAATGTTTAATGATGATGTTATAATATTGTTGTTTGTTTGTCTATTCATTCATCTATTTGGCTTGTTTATTGTTTTTGTTTGTTTGAGGACCTGATGAAAAGAAGTGTCGCTATGCTTATTCAGTTCATCCTCATAAACCATTTCAAGTTCAAGTTATCTCTCTCTCTCTCTCTCTCTCTCTCTCTCTCTCTCTCTCTCTCTCTCTCTCTCTCTCTCTCTCTCTAGTTCTCTGTCTTGTTCTCTGATCCCCCCCCTCTCTGTTCCTCTTCTTTATGTGCGTGTGCGCGTGTACCTATGCTTTGCACAAGTTTGCCGATTTTCATTCTCTCTGCGTATCAATCAAGTAGCGAGTGATTCCACAAACTCTCCAATATTGCTTGTGGTGTATAAGTGTGTGATCCACATACACATCTTCAGTGGCACGGCTATCCTACCTGTAACAACGTATAATTCGATGTCTTGGAGTCAAAACGGACTATCTTTAGATAGCCCATTGACGTATTATTAGTCCCCGAGCCGAAGGTTCGGGGAATATAGTTTTTGGTCTGGTCCGTCCGGCGTCCGGCGTGCTTCCGTCCGTCCGTCCGTCCGGCTATTCGTCCGTTTTTCAAAAAAAACCTATTCAGTCTATCATCATCAACTTTGGCATACTAGTTTGCCAAGATGCAAGCTATCCACGGATGTATTTAGTTTTACATTAACGTCAAGGTCGCGCCAGTTACGGGGTTCAAACCCCAAAACACATAATCGCTAATATCTCGCGAAGTTTTGCATGTATTTCAATGCAGTTTTTTTCACAACATTTCTTGATGAATGGTCTATAACACAGGTGTCATGAATTTGTCTGTGCGCTCGTGTGCGCATGATCGCGCGCGCTCAAATCACGGGTCCGAACCCCAAGGCTATATAAAAAAAACCACTATTCAGTTACGTGCTGTTTTGATGCGTTTGTATGTAGCTACGTGCTGTTTTGATGCGTTTTTATGTATGTGTACAGCCGACACATTCCGATTTCGGAGTAGCTCGGTGATGTTGCGAGGGGACTTTGCAGCCGCTCGGCGTTGCACTTGTTGAACTTATTGCGAAACTAATAACTTGTATGGAAAAAACAACCTTCAGAAACATAAAAATCATAATCCCCATTTTATATTTTATATTTTTTAACCCTTTCGCCGCCAGCCATTTTTGAGCAAAAAACACCCCCTATTAAACTGAACAGGGTAGAAATAAAGATTATCTGTAGTATTGGGAATTTCTCTGTGAAATAATCCTTGAGAGGTATTAGGCCTATCATTACTATTAAGAAAATAAGGTATTCAGATGGCCCTGATTTGATGCCTTTTAGTGACATGGGTGTGAAACCATTGTGGTGCATAAATGCGACTTTGGCGGTGAAAGGGTTAATGCAAGTTCTTAGTTTTCGCAATAACTTGAATAATAAGTCATTAGGCTATCTGAAGATAGTCCATTTTGACTCTAAGCCATCGAATTATGAGGCATGAGTCTGGTGAAATGCTACTGTTTACATGAATCTGGTGAACTCCTACTGGGCCGGTCCACTGTAAAGAAACATGTAAGGCATGATTCTGGTGAAATACTTTTGTCTACATGAATCTGATGAACTTCTATTGGACCGGTCCACTGTAAAGAAAACAATGTGAGGCATGAATCTGGTGAAATACTATTGTCTACATGAATCTGGTGAAATACTATTGTCTACATGAATCTGGTGAAATACTATTGTCTACGTGAATCTGATGAACTCCTACTGGGCCGGTCCACTGTAAAGACAAATGTGAGGCATAAATATTGTGAAATACTATTGTCTACATGAATCTGATGAACTCCTACTGGACCGGTCCATTGCAAAGAAACATGTGAGGCATGAATCTGATGAAATGCTATTGTCTACATGAATCTGATGAACTCCTACTAGACCGGTCCATTGCAAAGAAAAATGTGAGGCATGATTTTGGTGAAATACTATTGTCTACATGAATCTGATGAACTCCTACTGGACCGGTCCACTGTAAAGACAAATGTGAGGCATGATTCTTGTGAAATACCATTGTCTACGTGAATCTGGTGAAATACTATTGTCTACATGAATCTGATGAAATACTATTGTCTACATGAATCTGATGAACTCCTACTGGACCGGTCCACTGTAAAGACAAATGTGATGTATGAATCTGGTGAAATACTATTGTCTACATGAATCTGATGAAATACTATTGTCTACATGAATCTGATGAACTCCTACTGGACCGGTCCACTGTAAAGAAAACAATGCGAGGCATGAATCTGATGAAATGCTATTGTCTACATGAATCTGATGAAATACTATTGTCTACATGAATCTGATGAACTCCTACTGGACCGGTCCACTGTAAAGGCAAATGTGAGGCATAAATATTGTGAAATACTATTGTCTACATGAATCTGATGAACTCCTGCTGGACCCGTCCACTGTAAAGAAAACAATGTGAGGCATGAATCTGATGAAATGCTATTGTCTACATGAATCTGATGAACTTCTACTAGACCGGTCCACTGTAAAAAAAAAAGAAAAAAAGTGAGGCGTGAATCTGACTCGAAAAACCTCAGATTCGGGTAAAGCACAGATTCCTCACAGATTCGTGTATGGGAGACTACATTAAATTTAGCGAACAAAACAAGTAGGATTTCGTAAGAGTCATCTGGACGGTAGTATTTCATCAGTCATATCCTCACAAACGTCGTCACAGTTCCATAAACTGTACTACTGATGTTGGATGAGTGGAGAACGGCCTTAAATGTGCACCCCGACGGATGAGTTTTTGCCAGAAACACGTCGAGATCACCAGAAAGACAGCCTTTTCAAGGATCGGAACCCTCACTTTGCTCTGGTTTCCTAGAAATCAAACCGTCAAAACGGCGATTCCTCCTTGGCGGAGTTGCCGGAGAGAGAAGCCATTTTGGATGGGGTGGGTGGAGGACACTCAGAGTGGTTTAAGCTTGTTTCTACTTTGTAGTGCAGTAAAAAAAAAAAATAGAGCTATTTCCTTTGCTGTGAGCGAATCTCCTTTTGGTAAATTGTAAATAAAAAGGCTCGCATTGTGGACATTTCGTGATTTGGTCAAAGCGACTCGGGTGGCCATTAGGAAAGAGAAGGCATGTGCCTTCTCCTTCATTGAAATAATTTGACTTCCAGCACCTCCGCCAAGGAGGAATCGCCGATTTGACGGTTTGATTTCTAGGAAACCAGAGCAAAGTGAGTGTTGTGATATCTGTAGTGGGTGTTTTCCTGATGATCTCGACGTGTTTCTTGCAAAACCTCATCCATCAGGGTACCCCTTTAAGAAGGAACAGCAAGGCGCAGACAGACCATCTGTGCTTCACAGTTGGATAACCTTACGACTAAAGCTGGATGTTTGAGCATGGCATTAAGAACAATCAACCAGGTGCAGACAACAGACCAGTCTGTGCGTCACATTTGGATAACCGTACGACTGAAGTTGGATGTTTGATCATGGCATTAAGAAAGATCAACCAGGTGCAGACAACAGACCAGTCTGTGCGTCACAGTTGGATAACCGTACGACTGAAATTGGATGTTTGGATCATTGCTTTAAGAAGGATCAGCAATGCATATACCACAGACCAGCCTGTGCGTCACAGTTGGATAACCGTACGGCTGAAGTCGAATGTGTGCATCATTGCCTCAAGAAGGAACAGGGGGGTGGGTGGGGGGGGGGGGGGGGGGGGGTGGAGATAACACCGAGCTAGTCTGCGTCCTCTCGGACCAGTGCTGTACAGCCCATTGCAGCTTTTGGTGTAATCGCGGGATGACTGCCAACAAGCTTTACTGCCCTCGTAACTTCTCCTCCCTGTACAATGTACACCCCCTTCCCCTAGTCTTAGTGCTTAACTTCTCTCGCCGCCCCCCCCCCTCCCCACCCCCCCCCCCCCCACCCCCCACCCTGCCCGTTCCAAAATCAATTATTCGCCATCTAAGCTTTTCTTTTTCACGGAGGAGGGGACGGGGAAGGGAGGAAGGAGGGTGTGTGTGGTACTTTATGTTGCATACTTATCTGGAGAAGACGGCGACATTGGAGTATGCTTGTAAAGCTTGCTGGTGTGCATCATCATCATTCATATAGTAAAAAGCCAAGTGTCCGTGTGTGTGTGTGTGTGTGTGTGTGTGTGTGTGTGTGTGTGTGTGTCTGTCTGTCTGAAACACAAAACGGGCCTTATGACTCCGCCGTTTTTCGACCGAATCGCTTCAAATTTGCTGTGAGCCCTGACGGGGCGATGGCAACGGCAACCGAGGCGCTCGTGTCATTTGTGCGGTTCGGCAAATGCGCGAAACGCGCATACGCCGGCCTCGCGGTGCCCGTATATCCGGTATTTCTGAACCGATTGCCGCCTTCGAATTTGGCACAAAGATGACTGGGGACGGTGACAATCCGTGTACCAAACCGGCAGCGAATCGGTTCGGAAACGCGCGCGCTATACGTCGCTTCACCTTTTCACGAATAACTTCGCCGTTTCTTAACCGAATCGCCTCAAATTGGCTGTCAGTCTTGCTATGGCCCGGGCAAAGCCCTGGCACCAAAGTTGAAGAGAATCGGGAGAGCGCGTCACTCTCAGAACAGCGCCAACGGGAAACGGGGCCTTATAACTCCGCCGTTTTTTCATCAAATCGCTTCAAATTTGCTGTACTCAGCGTTACCAGTACTTGGCGTTACCGTTGCTAGGCGTTACCAGTACGGTGTATTGCCAGTACTAGGCGTTGCGCTAGTATCTATAATATAATACGCTAGGGACGGAAGTGTAAAAGAACGCAACAACTCGGATGCCGCGTAAATGTGGGACTTTTGCTTGTCATACACTTCCAGCAGAACGCGTTGAGACGCGATTCTGATATGTCTGGTTCAAAATGTTGCTTTTGAAAGTGTTGCTTTTGAAAGTTGATTTTGAAGGCAGAATGCATGATATTTCCTCGACATTTTGTGTCGCCTGCGTCGCCCGAGCTGTGTCGGAAAATGCCGAATCTATCTCGGAAAACACGAAGAATACCGAACCTGCGTTTCGTAGCTTCCGCCCTTTTCTTTGCATTTCAAAAAACAAAACAAAAATATTCACCCGTACGGAGCACGGGTGTAACTAGTTATGCATGTTTGTGCAGACGCATACACACGCTTGCACATGCGGCTAAAGCTGGAGACAGACTATGCGACTGCCTCATATGACTCGATCAGGTCGTGACGTAGACCAAATTTTGTTTCCCGCACAGAAGAGGTCACAAGCCATCTGACTCGATCAGACTCGATCAGTGAGATTTAGAACCCGCCCTATTCGGCCCTGTCACCTGACTGGGCCCGACTGAGTCAGACTGATCGAGCAGCACGGTATACAAGTGAGGTGAAACGTCACGACCTGATCGAGTCACATGAGGCAGTCACATAGTCTGTCGCCGGCTTAAGATATATTTTAAAATTAAGCACCCCGTTACGTTATCTCATTGACAATGTTCATTGAGAAGCAGCATTCTGCCGATGCTAATAAATAATTAACAAGTGCAACGCCGAGCTGGCGGCAAAGTCCCCTCGCAGCATCGCCGAGCTACTCCGAAATCGGAATGTGTCGGCTGTGCACATACATAAAAACGCATCAAACAGCACGTAACTACATAAAAACGCATCAAAACAGCTCATGAGTTTTGTGTCAACGGTTATTCTGCACAGTGGTATTACATTGTGGGTGGATGCGTGGTGGGTGGGAGAGATTGGGTATTCGTGATTTGGCAGTTTGGTTGTCAGCCACTTTCCTTGCAAATATATCTATTTTGTATGACCTTAAACCCCTTGACTGCCAGAGAAAATTAAAGGAAAAAAACTATTGGGCAAATCATGCCCCGAAAAAGACAACTGATAGAGCCAATGTGGCAAAATGGTCTGGGGATAGAAATCTCTCGACTGTGTTAGAGCAAAAGCCAACATATCTGGGTTATTCCTCTTCATGTGATGACATCATCAGTGATGTCATCCGGTCAGTACGTGATACGTTGATGGCAGTCAAGGGGTTAATGGTGGGTTTTTTTAAAAGACTAATGTCATAGTTTGTAAATTACTATAATCTGTTCCTGTCATCTCATCTCATTGTTTTCTTTTTGTTATTGTTGTTATTTTTGTTGTTGTTGTTGTTGTTGTTGTTGTTGTTGTTGTTGTTGTTGTTGTTGTTGTTGTTGTTGTTGTTGTTGTTCTTCTTCTTCTTCTTCTTCTTCTTCTTCTTCTTCTTCTTCTTCTTCTTCTTGTGTTATTTTTTCTTCTTTATTACATTAGAATAAGATCCTTCAACTTCTTGTTGCATAATGTTGTTGTTGTTGGTGGTGGTGCTGTTCGTATTATAGTATTTGTCTTTATGCTTTATGCTTTAGATTCATTGTTTTATCCGTTGGTTTCTAATCTATTTTCCTTGATGCAAATTTAGTTGCTTAGGTTGTTTAACCCTTTCACCGCCAATGTCGCATGTTAGCACCACAATGATTCAACACCCATGTCACTAAAAGGCATCAAACCAGTGTCTGTTATCCAAAGACCCTATTTTCTTAATTTGGGGAGGTAAGGATAGGCCTTGCTCTTTATATGTGTCACAGAGGAATTCCCAATATTGCAGACAAAATCTTTCTTCTACCCATGTAAGCTGAATGGAAAATTTAGGCTAAGAAATGGCTGGCGGCGAAAGGGTTAAAGCACGTTTTGGGGGGTCTTGTATTTGCCAGCAGTCATAATTATGTACATTTAAATGTGTAAGTAGTCTCGCTACAACCTTGTTGTTGCCATTATGTTTGCCGGATTCAATTTGAAATATGTGTTGTTCGTTAAACTATGGGTTAAATGTGTAAGTTAGGCACGCTATATTAGCTTTAAAGACCCACCACGTCACTTGTCAAAATCACGGTTTTCACGTGTTTTCCCTCTTATGGCTGGCAAGAAATCCTAAGAAGTCTTCTTAGCATAAGAGGGAATGTGACACGTGACGTGGGGGGGTCTTTAAGATTGTCGCTGCCATTGCAGTTGCTTGATTTAATGTAAACCGTGTGTGGTTATAAAACAAAAACACGCACACTCAAAGACAACAGCATGTATATCAAAACGCATGCATTTGTTTTAGAGTTACAATGAAATTCACTTTACTTGCTTTGATAAAAGCGCAGCTCTGACCCGAATTGAAGATTGGCTTATATATAAAAAAAAGCGCGAAATCGCAATAGTTTGTGGCACGCGGTCTATTTTTACCACTCCAATCATGAGTTACCTCCCCTGGCTTTTCAATAATTTTAATCTGTAAACCAGAATGTTATCTCTGCACCATTTCGTAACTTTTTATATCTTTTGGAAAACATTTAGAACTATGTATCCTACTTATACTCATCAAAAGAAGCACCGCATACTCGTCGTGTCTGTTGTAGTGTCTGTATTACATATGTTTATTATTTTGTACGCTTTTAAAATACATCATTTTAAAGAGCGGCCAGAAGTGTAGCCTCGATTTGAAGTGCGACAATTTTGTCAAAATGTGCGACAATTTTGGAACGACAGACCGACAGACCGACCGACCGACCGACCGACAAAGTAAGTTATAGGTTTGTGGCTTGAGCCACAAACAAAAACCAATTGTATTCTTGTACGTGTTGCTAATTAGTTACATAGATGATTCATTATTGTGTTGTTTATTCCTGTCTCTAATTATTTTGTTTTTTCTTCTTCTTCTCTTCGTTCTTTTGCTAACAGATGCGCTGCTTTTTTTTATGTCTTACACCTCTTCATATTAATCGTTGCTTTCTTTTTGTTATGTTTGTCTTGCATGGATTATTTATTGTCTTGATGTAAATGCGGTTTATTGTTCTTCTTTGTTGATAATTAATCACCTTCTGATGATGTATTGTGTATGTAGGGGTACGTCATAAGCATTTGCTTGTCGTTACCCCTTCAACCGCATTATTGTTTAATTCCTTGTATTGGTATTTGAATCAAGTTGTTTAACCCTTTCACCGCCAACGTCGCATTTTAGCACCACAGTGATTTAACACCCATGTCACGAAAAGGCATCAAATTGGGGTCTATTATCCAAAGACCCTGTTGTCTTAGTTTTAGGAAGTAAGGATAGACCTTATTTCATATGCGTCACAGAAGAATCCCCAATACTGCAGATGGATTTTGTTCTCTACCCAGGTAAATTTAATGGACATTTTTGGCTGAAATATGGCTGGCGGTGAAAGGGTTAAACCAAGACACACTCATGATTACGTTGCCCGGTTTTGTCTAAACCCTTGATCTCTGTTTCTGTCGACATCATCATGCTTTTTTCCTCTTGTCTTTTTGTTTCTACATACATTCTCTATAGTCCTCTTTTGACTGCAACGTCACTGGAACATGCAACAGATGTAAAGGGACATTATTGTTTGTGGCTCAAGCCACAAACCTATAACTCACTTTGTCGGTCGGTCGGTCTGTCGGTCTGTCGGTCCAAAATTGTCGCACATTTTGACAAAATTGTCGCACATTTTGACAAAATGGTCGCACTTCAAATCGAGGCTACACTTTTGGCCGCTCTTTAAAATGATGTATTTTAAAAGCGTACAAAATAATAAACATACGTAATACAGAAACTACAACAGACACGACGAGTATGCGGTGCTTCTTTCGATGAGTATAAGTAGGATACATAGTTTTAAATGTTTTCCAAAAGATATAAAAAGTTACGAAATGGTGCAGAGATAACATTCCGGTTTACAGATTAAAATTATTGAAAAGCCAGGGGAGGCAACTCATGATTGGAGTGGTAAAAATAGACCGCATGCCACAAACTATTGCGATTTCGCGCTTGTTTTATTCACAAGAGACAAAACAAAATAATGTTGATCTTGTTGGGGGGTTTTGCTCTCTTTTTTTGTGCCTGTTTTTTGCTCCTTTTGCTATATTTGCTGTTTGCTGTTTTCTTGTTTGTCTGTGTTGATAAAGGCGCATTCGCCGAAATATCCTGTAGTTTTGCTTTGTCTCTTGTGAATAAAATAACGTCACTTTACACTTGTCGTGTAGTTGTGTGTTTGTCCACCCTTAGCTTCCCCGAAACCCAGCCCACCCACCCATTCCTCTTCCCCTTCCCCTTCCCCTTCCCCCCATTTCCAATCGCTTTTTGTCCTCATGCGTCATTCTTCAGACAAGATCCTTAGTGTTCAGGAATATCCAGTGTTGTTGGTTTATTTTTTCCTATTATTTATTTCGCTCTTTCTTTTTTTCTTTTTTTTGTACTTTTTTTGTGTGTTTGTGTGTGTGTGTGTGTGTGTGTGTGTGTGTGTGTGTGTGTGTGTGTGTGTGTGTGTGAGGGGTGGTGGTGGTGGTGTATTATTCGACAACATCGATAAAATAAAGAGCATTTAGGATTGCTACATCCACACAAGTTGTATCTAAACTGATTGTATTGGTTGTTGCCCGTGCATTAAGTAGGGCTCTCTCTCTCTCTCTCTCTCTCTCTCTCTCTCTCTCTCTCTCTCTCTCTCTCTCTCTCTAATCGATCCGTGCCAGGGAAGGATTCGACGGTATGTGCAGAGAGGTTCGGAGATCATATCTGCTGTTATATATGCAGCCCTCTCCATACATTGTATATAAATATATATGCTATATAACACCCCCACCCCACCCCCCACCCCCACCTTCCTTTCTCTGCGTTATCTTCTTTTCTTTTCTTTTTTTTCTTTTTTTTTTTACCTACGAGCACTTCATAATATGATATTGTTGAAGAGAGAAAGAAAGAGAGAAAGAAAGAAAGAAAGAAAAAGAAAATATGATATAGGATACAGGCGATATTGATAGGATTTTGTTGAGGATTCTTTATATAAAATAACAATCTCCATTTTTTCTTTCTGATTTGCATTCTTTGGCTTTTGTTTTCAGTTGTGTCTTAAAGCGTGTTTCTAGTGTTCTTGCTTTTATTTGTTGTTTTCTCGTTTAAATAGACATCTTTTGGGGGAGGAGTTCAGATCCATAAAAGAATAATGATGCTATGCAAACAACAAAGCAGAGCGGAGCGTCGTGCATGCAAACGTGAGCAGCATGTGTGTGTGTGTGTGTGTGTGTGTGTGTGTGTGTGTGTGTGTGTGTGTGTGTGCGTGCGTGTGCGTGTGCGTGTGCGTATGCGTATGTGTGTGTGTACACGCGGGCGCACTCGTGTGTGTGTGTGTGTGTGTGTGTGTGTGTGTGTGTGTGTGTGTGTGTGTGTGTGTGTGTGTGTGTGTGTGTGTGTGTGTGTGTGTGTGTGTGTGTGTGTGTGTGTCTGTGTGTGTACACGCGCGCGCACTCGTGTTTTTTGTTGTTGTTTTTTGTGTGTGTGTGTGTGTGTGTGTGTGTGTGTGTGTATGTGTGTGTGTGTGTATGTATGTGTGTGTGTGTGTGTGTGCGTGTGTGTGCGTGTGTGCGTGTGCGCGTGTGCGTGTGTGCGTGTGTGTGTGTGTGTGTGTATGTATGTGCGCGCACAATTGTGTTTGTGTGTGTACCTCTACCAATAATGTACGCGTGTGAATATTATTCTGTCATGTATGCTTCAGAGTTTATTCTTCTTCGTATACAGTTGTTGTTGATGGTGGTTTTCTTTTTTAAATTGAAATCTTGATTGGTTTGTATTGTTGTTGTTTTTGCGCGCGCGCGCGCGCGTGTGTGTGTGTGTGTGTGTGTGTGTGTGTGTGTGTGTGTGTGTGTGTGTGTGAAGTCAAGTCAAATTCAAAAATGTTATTTCCAGATGGAACATTGAATAAGCAATTATTGAATAAGCAATGGTGTGTATGTTTGTTTGTCTCTGTGTGTGTGTGTGTGTGTGTGTGTGTGCCGTGCGCCTTAAGCAGTGTGGTTATACATACATACGCTGCGCGTGTGTATATAAATGAACGCAATTCTTGTGTGTCCCTGCGAGCTTGCCTTGTTGCATGTGCGGATGTTATGCCCAGGCATATGATGGTTCTTCTTCTTCTTCTTCTTCTTCTTCGATCGTTCAGACAGATTCCTGTCAATTATGAGCTCAGTTGCGTCATGCTGCCGTTATGCGCCTAACTAACAAAATAGTTAGGCCCAGCAAGTCCGACTTCGGATGGAGGAAATCTTGTTGAAAGCGTGTCGTGAAAAAAGGCAGGAGAATGGACCGGTTAGGCAGACCGATAGTAGATAACAGAAAACAAAGGGAAAAGGCAGAGTCAAAAAGAGTGGCAGATTAGAGGAAGTTACAAGCACAGAACTTCCAAAAGGTGGGGGACCTATTTTATTTTAACAAAACACC
>CM065685.1:26486252-26491252 GCA_017654935.2 Phymorhynchus buccinoides | reverse complement strand
TATAGCCAATATTTACGCAAAGTAAAAACCAAGTGCTAAAGAGAAAACGATGGCTAGCGTTACACAAAAATCCAGACGAAAACGAGATGTGACGACCAGCACAGAAGCCAGTCTGATCCCTTAAAGCGACACAACTAAGTTGTTAAAGAGGTTCTTTCAATCTGGACATCAAACGAAACGTGTAACAAGTATCAAGGGAAATAGTTGGTAACGTAAAGGATTTTCGCAATAGATAAAACAACAAAACTCAAACAAACAAAAATCACAAACAAAAGCAACAAAAGAATACTAATTGGACCTCGGGGAATGCGGATTCCAACCCTGGCCAGCTCCATTTCTCAAACCGTCACTACTTTACCGTTCATCTCAACATTTCGATAGATTTGATTTTGGGAATAAAAACAAAATAAACAGCAACAACAACTACAACAAACAAGCACACCGACAAAAGTTAAAACTTAGGAGACACAGGTCCCAATCCCTAGCAGTTCCATTTCTCAATCTGTCACTACTACTTTACTTTAATCCGTTCACCTCAACATTTCAATCGTTTGTATTGTTTCTTTTTTTTTTTTAACTCTTCACAAACAGATGTAAAACCTATTTAGACATAGGCAAACAAACGATGTAAGCGCCACACCATTACGTCAGTGAATGTGGTCGAAAGAAACGACTGGTTTTCTATTTGCCCCATCATGATGTCCTCCAATAATGTGGTCCAAAGAAATGATCGAGTTTCTTTCACGTGTTCAGCGTATGTGGACCTATGTCTAATCTGTCCACGTTTTCCACTTCTTTTAATTTGAGATTAGTTGTCACAGTAGTCCCTTGTTTTGTCTATTTGACAGATAACTAGTGGTTAATCAGACACATAAAAAAAAAAAAAATTATAGAGACTTACAGTCTACACTACATATGGGGATCATTGTGAACTCACTCACTGCCTCTTAACACTTCCCACCTTCCACCTTTTCACCTTCCAGGTGGGAAGTGACAAAAGTTGGCTTCATTCTTTGCAAGGTTTGTAGGCTGCAAAGTAATCGCTCTTTGTGACATTTAGGCTTTTTTGCTATTATGTCGCTTGGTTGGTTGACCGACATATTGGAACACACTTCCTCTTTCCCTCCGTCAGCGACCGACCCTCTCCGCCTCAAATCTAACCTCAAAACCCACCTGTTCCCCCGTCATTGAGGCTCCGCTCTCTTTCTCTTCTTCTCTCTCTCTTGCCTTTAGGTCTGTTTCTGCTGTATACCATTTATGTCGAACGTGTGTGTTCGCTTTGTGTTGCATTTTTGTTTGAATGCGTTATGGATGCTAACGTGTGTGTGCGCTTTGATTTGATTTTTTTATCAAGATTCAGCGCCGTATAAATACTGTATGTTGTTGTTGTTGTTGTTGACTGGAAAGCTGGCGGCTGGCTGGCTGGCTAAAATGTTGGTTGATTGGTTGATTTTTCAATGGTCATCAGATTAAAAAAAAATCAAAGTTTCTAAAAAATAAAAATATAAAAAAAACAGATACAGAAACGTTGAGAGAAAAAGACACTCAAAGGACAACAGAAAACAAAGATCTGGATGGAAGTTCAGTTTAACGTCGCGTATCGGCTTTCGCCATGTATGACGGGCTGAACAAACCAACCAAGGTATAAACAAAAAATTATGTTCCTGAATCACTGTCTTAGCCAAAAGGCCGAGAAGCGATCAGAATTATTTTCACACAAAGATCTGCGAGGAAACAAACATTTATAAAGAATGATATTATTCCACGAACGATGAGACGGGGCGCGGATGTACAGATATAAATACCCGAGGTCAAGAAACACACCTATTTATCTACCCGATACCGTGACACTGGTGCCTCCGTTTTTAGCTCTGGCTCCGTAACCACGAGTACGTCTTAAACAGTTGTAACACGGGTAGTAAGATGTAAATTAGAAGACACTGGCAAAGCGATTGGCTGATTCTTCTCATTTACATTATTTAACTGCCAGTTTTAACTGAGTTGTTTCGTCCTTGCTGTTTCGCTTTCGATGCAAGGATAGGCCTATTACTATTTGTGTTTGGTATCCTCTTATTTTGTTCATGTCGTATCAGGTCATTTGGTGGTTGTTTTCTTTATCTATGTAAGTTTTCATTCAAAATGATTCTGCACACGCTGACGCACGCATTCACATGCAGCATAAGCACATCAAGCGGAATGGATGCAGTCAGTACACCACACACTAGGTCTTCAGAAACAGAAAGTGAAAGTTATCAAAGAAGGGAACAGATTTGCGCACGTGTCCGAATTTCCCCAATATGCGTAAACTTTTATCTTTCTTTCTTCCACTTATTTAGGGTTGTCCGTACGGAACTTACGCGTCTAATGTGAACCCGGCCTAAGAGTAGGTTTTTTGTCTCTTCCCGATGTGCTCAATCTGTATAGTAGAAATGCACAGTGTTGTTGTTGTTGTTGTAATACCCTGGCTAAAAGACTCCAGGGATCGTCGGAACAGCCGAAGCACTTGAACAAACACATCGGCTAGGGATAAGAACATTACGTGTGTGACCGTCTTTGATTACCCCGCCACGTGTGCAGCCACACTCCGACTTCGGAGCGGGGTGGATGGGGGTGCAACATACAGTCACGAAAATCATTCCGTAATGCACGCGCTCTAATCTACAGCTAAATGGCAGTTTGTCCAACTATATGCATATCCCTGGCACTATGCTAGAATTCCACAGAGAACAATCACCATCAGATCATCAGGCCAGGAGATAATGGACCCACCACCAGTGGATACACTGCACGGAGCGCTGCGGAGTCACTAGAGGACCATTCATTGAAACCTGTCCTGATAATAAGAGCGCGTCACTGGGAATAATTAATATGCCAGAAGGTATTAGCATTCTTCTCGGGTGAAAACCCTATCACACATTTAACCCTCGATGAACGCTAGACAGTACTATCATTATTTTCGTTCAAAATCAGTAATGTTGATTTAGTTATCTTTCTCGCATGAGTTCAGAAGTTATCACATTTAGCCCTCGATGAACGCTAGACAGTACTATCATTATTTTCGTTCAAAATCAGTAATGTTGATTTAGTTATCTTTCTCGCATGAGTTCAGAAGTTATCACATTTATCACATCGATGAACGCTAGATAGTACTACCATTATTTTCGTTCAAAAGCAGTAATGTTGATTTAGTTATCTTTATCGCATGAGTTCAGAAGGAACCATCTTTATGCACCACACAAACAAGTGACGTTATTTTATTGACGAGACAAAACCGGTTCTTCTTTTTTGACTATCTTTATGGGTGTGTTTTTTGGTGGTGGTAATGCCTTATGGCTATTGAACGAGAAGAATGATATATAGAGCATCCTGGCATGTAGCCATCCGTATGCTCTCTCACCTTCTGCTGATGGACATCAATCTGAAAATCAATGACGCGAAGACCATTGCTGTCATAATAGCCGAATCTTGAGCGGCGTATTCATTTGTCACATACTAGGTTTGGACATCCCTGGGCGGGAGGGAAGGTTGGAGGGGTCAGGTGTCGGGGTGGGGTGGGGTGGGGGCTCTTAGCCAATAGTGGCCAACACTAATGTCTCCTCTGAGGACGCCACGCATCCTTCCTGTGAAAGTTATGTCTAACTTGTGAAACAGCCTTGTAAAATAAAGTATCTGAAGTATGAAATCTCTCTCTCTCTCTCTCTCTCTCTCTCTCTCTCTCTCTCTCTCTCTCTCTCTCTCTCTCTCTCTCTCTCTCTCTCTCTCTCTCTCTCTTGATATAACGGCTTTGACTTGAATGCAGAAAGGTTATGAACGTTATGCTGAAGGCAATACAAACGGAGGTCTTAATACAAACATTCCTTGTATTGAGCAATGTGCGATTGCCAATTCGAGCCACAAAGCACGGATGGTGGAGTGAAATATCCACAAAATGTATCTATTGACCAGAATTCTTCTTCTCCTCCTCCTCCTCCGCGTTGTTCTTTTAGTTCTTGTTCTTGTTGTTGATATTTTTAGTTGATTGTTTCGTTGTTGTTGTTCTTCTTCTTCTTCTTCTTTCTTCTTCTTCTTCTTCTTCTTCTTCTTTCTTCTTCGGTCTCGTTCTCGCTCTTATTGTGGCTGCTGCTGCTACTGTTGTTGTTGTTAAAGTGTTGTCGTGATCGACGGTGTTGTTGTTGCTGCTGTTGTTCTTCTTCATCTTCTTTTTCTTCTTCTTCTTTTTTCTTCTTCTTCTTCTTCTTCTTCTTCTTCTTCTTCGCTCTCGTTCTCGTTCTTATTGTGGCTGCTGCTGCTGCTGTTAAATTGTTCGTCGTTTGTTGTTGTTGTTAAAGTGTTGTCGTGATCGACGTTGTTGTTGTTGTTGCTGTTGTTCTTCTTCTTCCTTCTTCTTCTTCTTTTTCTTCTTCTTCTTCTTCTTCTTCTTCTTCTTAGCTCTCGTTCTCGTTCTTATTGTGGCTGCTGCTGCTGTTGTTAAATTGTCGTCGTCGTCGACGTTGTTTTGTTGGTCTTGTTGTTCTTCTTCTTCTTCTTCTTTTTCTTCTTCTTCTTCTCTCTTCCCCGTATTCTTCGTTCTTGTTCTTCGTCGTCGTCTTCTTCTTCTTCTTCTTCTTCTTCTTACTACTACTCTTCTTCTTCCTTCTTCTTCTTCCCTTGTTGTTCTACTACTACTACTCTACCCCCCCCCCCCCCCCCCCCTCCTCCTCTTTCTTCTTCTTCCTCTTCCTCAATAATCGAAGTTCAAAAGAAGGGCTAGTCTATTAGTACTATTACCTTCAAATACATACATACACTAACAACTACACAACCAAAGGTTGGCTCATTCTTAATCTTACATAATTATGTTATTTGCGCTTTTTTCAGGTTGCTTGGCGACGAATCGACGCGGACGACTTTCTGACGATCGGCGAGATGACGTGGATCGGTGACGACAAAATCGCCGTGGAGCACTCGACGGGCGACAGCGACACCACGCGGTGGAACCTGGTCATCGACAAAGTGACGCC
>CM065685.1:26468752-26478752 GCA_017654935.2 Phymorhynchus buccinoides | reverse complement strand
CTTTTTACCCCGTCTTCCCCTACTGATTCTATACAAACCTCTGCCATGACAAAAATATTGAACAAATTGAACTGTTACACTACTGTAAATGCATACTATTACTTCATGCAAGATTTTACTTATTTGGAAAACGTCGTGGTTAAAGTAGTCTCGCGAACTTTATGGAGCAAAAAACAACAAAGAAA
This sequence comes from Phymorhynchus buccinoides, assembly GCA_017654935.2. Classification (NCBI taxonomy): domain Eukaryota; kingdom Metazoa; phylum Mollusca; class Gastropoda; order Neogastropoda; family Raphitomidae; genus Phymorhynchus; species Phymorhynchus buccinoides. The sequence goes on along the minus strand of CM065685.1, from coordinate 26,478,567 downwards.
TCGTTTAATCCAAGCTTTGTCTTCCTGATTAAATCTTTTTTTTTGGGGGGGGGCTGAAAAATCGTTTCAAACCGCTTTTCTGTATTAAACAGCTTTATACTAACTATTTTTTGTTAAAAGAAATTGTCTTTCTGAACCGCCTTGGCTATATAATTTGTATCTCCAAGTCCCCTGAGTCGCAAACGGCTTGATTTTTTTAAATTTCAAGCGGGTGGTTGAAGCAGTATCTCGCATACAGGATTAAAGCGTGAAAAAAACCGAGACAAAATCGAGTCATTACAGACTTGGCTCCGTAAGTAAAAGTAAAACAATGGCAGCATTCGTGGACTACTTAGCTTCTTAACAGATCTTTAGGCTTACCGTGTTATCAGTTTTGTTTCTACATGACTCCAGATCACCAAAGTGAAGAACTGTTTTAATCTTTGAAGAAGATGACGTCAATTATCAATATGACACATAGGTCACACAAGGCTTTCAATAAAACGTCAACACGCCATATGACGTAGAGAACAATGGCGGAAAGTAGGGAAAATGCAATGGACGTATTGGGTCCATATTTAGATTGAATGCTAATTTCGTTTTCAGTGCCACGTACGAAAAGTTTCAGTTTTGCGACATCGACTGTTATTAAAATATAAATACAATTCTGGAAAATCTGCCTTTCTACTTCATTTTTAGCACTTTTTCATGTTCATCTATACAACTCAATCAAATTTCAATGTATCTGAGCATGTTTGCGACATGCAACTGTGTTTTCAGACACTTTAGCGTGAACTGATACGCGATTCATCAAAACACGTCATCAACGCATTAACTACCGTGACTCAGACCAATGACTAAACAAGGTGGATAAAGTGTTAACGAGTAACACCCCCCACCCCCACCGGAATGGAAATTAACTTGAAAATATCATTAACACATTCCGGACGACTTCCGAGAATACTCAGAACAGGAGAATGCTAGTCAAGGCCTAATTCTGAGTATTCTCGGAACAGCGATTTTTTGTGTCTAAAACTTGTCTAAATCCAATCCATGTATTTTTTGTTCAATCCATACCACGTTTTTCGAGTTACATCTCTTCATCACTGTTCCAGCTTTCGTTTTACATATGTTTGGCACTTCTATCTTAATTTGCAATGTTAAACATGTCCAAGCAATCGACCCTAGACAAGTCTCAGAAAATACTCCAATATGTTTTCATTAACAGTGATAACAATAAGGAGACTGATGATACTGATTGTAGGTATTATTATTAGGTATTAGGTACTTTATAGTCACAGAGGCGTCTCTGTGAAATTCGGGTTGCTCCCACCTGGAGAGAGCGTCGCTGCCAGAGGCGCGCCACCCAATTTTGTTTTTATAAAAAAAAATTGGCATGCGATTTTTGTCATTGATGAGGGAGGGGGGTAATGCAAGTAACCACATTCTCAAAGCCAAAAATAAACTTGGATCAACCCTAATGTTGTCAAAACTGAATCACTTGCCAGTGTGAGTTTTATTGTGCTTCTTATTTGCTAGGCAGCCCTAGGCCAGTAGTGAAGTTTGTGTAAGGCATTGATGTCCTGAAGGGGTTAAAATAAACCCCCAAACAACAACCAACCAAACACGATAAGAAGATAGTTCGATAGAAGTCATCATTTTCCAAGACTTTAACCCATTCACCGCCAGCCATATTTCAGCCAAAATATTCCATTAATTTTACCTGGGCAGAGAATAAAATCTGTCTGCAGTATTGGGGATACTTCTGTGACATATCTAAAATAAAGTATATTCTTACTTCCCAAAACTAAGACAATAGGGTATTTGGATAATAGACCCCGATTTGATGCCTTTTAGTGACATAGGTGTTAAATCATTGTGGTGCTAAAATGCGACTTTGGCGGTGAAAGGGTTAAATACACATATGGCGGTACATGAATGATGTTACACATATGGCGGTACATGAATCCAACAGCACTTACTACCATCTATAAGGTCGATATACAGTTTGTCAGTTTTCATTCTTCCCCCATGGCAACACAAGTATACTTTAGTACTGATGTTACTTGCCTAGTATGTTATTTTTGACATGGAGAAAGAGTGAAAACTAATAGCGTGTAAGCTTGTTTCTAGCTTAAGCGTTGCTATAGCAACCAGTCGGTAATAGAACAGCGCTACAACTCGACCCATTGGCGTTTCCAGAACGATTCCAGACAGGAGTAGAAAGGAAAGGACAGGCTAGCAAAACAAAAGAGATGATTTCAATGACAATGCTAAAATAATGACACATGCATTATGTTACTGCACATGACAAGCAAGAGAGAGAGAGAGAGAGAGAGAGAGAGAGAGAGAGAGAGAGAGAGAGAGAGAGAGAGAGAGAGAGAGAGAGAGAGAGAGAGAGAGAGAGAGAGAGAGAGAGAGAGAGAGAGAGTTAATGAAATAAATGAATACTATTTATATTAAACATTAATTTCTTTATTTATTTTAGTAATTAAGGTTTTTTTAGTTAATTAAGTAATTATTGCTATTTAGATTTTTAGCCTATTTAGTGAATCGGTCACCGATCCAAACACAAGCTATATATGATTGTGTGTGTGTGTGTGTGTGTGTGTGTGTGTGTGTGTGTGTGTGTGTGTGTGTGTGTGTGTGTGTGTGTGTGTGTGTGTGTGTGTGTGTGCGTGCGTGCGTGCGTGCGTGCGTGCGTGCGTGTGTGCGTGTGTGTGAGAGAGAGAGAGAGAGAGAGAGAGAGAGAGAGAGAGAGAGAGAGAGAGAGAGAGAGAGAGAGAGAGAGAGAGAGGGGGGGGGGGAAGAGGAGAGAGAGAGAGAGAGAGAGAGAGAGAGAGAGAGAGAGAGAGAGAGAGAGAGAGAGAGAGAGAGAGAGAGAGAGAGAGAGAGAGAGAGAGAGAGAGAGAGAGAGAGAGAGAAAGAAAGAAAGAAACAGACAGACAGACAGACAGACAGAGAAAAGAGTATTACACGCACACAAACAAAACCATTTATGTTGAACTTTCCAAACATCATCAAAAACACCGACAACAATAAAGCATAAAAGAACGAAACATGCCTCAACGTTGTAGAAACAAACTGGCTCGTATCATTTGACAGCTTTGTCTCAACACATAATGTTCATTCTCTGTTCACTGGTTGTTGTTGTTGTTGGTTTTTTCCCTTTTCCTTTGCATTCCCTGGTTTTGCTGGGAAAACAGCACTTTGTCATTTTCTTCCTTTCAGTGTTTTTGTTTTTTGAATGGTGATTTTTGTTTTGTAACAAATCAAATGAATGTCAAGAGGGAGTATTTTCATGAAAATGATGTCTGTTTTCTTTTGGGTTTTAGAAGTTGTCATTTCCTTCTTCTTTAAAAACAAAAAGAAGTTATAACTGTTTTGAAAGAACTTGAACAAATCAAGTTGTTTTAAAGTCAAAATTATATATATATATTTTTGTTACCTTTTTTGATATATTGCTGTTAGTTTTATTTGAATGTTCCTCCTTTTTCTACATTACATATTTGTATTGTAATGTCTACTGCAATTGACTGTTTGTCTCAGCGTTCGCTTCTTTCCTACTCTTGTTCATTCTGCATCTTGTTCATTCGTTATTTTGCTAACCAGGGTTTTTGGTGGGGGTTTTTAAACACCTATGCTTGTTGTTTCCCCAAGTTGCTTTCAAATCTTGATTCTTGAACTTTGTGTGTTAATTCAGAGACCTTGCTTGTACTATCCACTAATGTTTACCACACGGGTGTCTACAGTACGTTAACTTTGTTAAGATTTAATTGTTACCTTACTTACCAACCGAAATAAGGAAGTAGTATTGAGTGTAGTTTGAAAACGACAAAACCTGCATCCTTTTTCATACGTGGTCAGATACATTTTTTGAAGGTTAACTTGACATCACCACAACTTGTTGCGTGCTTTTGTTTTTAGATATCAAGTAACGTACTGTTGCTACTAAAATTTGGCCTGTTCAAGCATAGAATGAACGGTCTGTTATCACATATATGGTTGTAATGAATCATAAAAAGACGGAAATGGCATATGACGTTGTATGCTATATAACAGAGAAAGGAAATGTTGCAGTCAGTAAAAACAAATACGCACATAATATGGAATAAAGTAAAAGTACACTGGATACTATGAGTAAAACACCAATTTGACACTTTCAAGGTCTATACGTTCTTGACCTTGACCATGCCCACACTCGGTACCCCATACTCGGAACTACCGTAGCCAATGCACCCACATACCAAGTTTGAACATTTCAAGCCCAATCGATGTAAACGATATGGCCCCTAACAGAAAATTCAGTTTTCAATGTCATGCATCAAGGTCGAGGTCAGCAATGTGATAATGTATGCATGGATGTCTTCCTCTCTCATGGTGATACCCCACCACACAAACATTGAAGCGATTATGTCTAGCGGTTCACGATTGTATCCTTGGGACAGACAAAAAACAACAACACAAAAAACAAATCCTCGCTTACCGCATAGTCCGTCTCCTCTGAAAGGTGATGGACAAAGGTTGAAAGGACGGAAATGTTTTGCACACTGGGTCGCTGATATGGGGATAGTGGTATTTGTGTCCCTAGGTTGCAGAGAAAGAGGTTGAGAGAGACTGGAATAAGCTGTATTAGTAAGTTGTACATGCTAGGTTTCAGAGAAGGGGGTTGATAGAGACTAAAACATACTACATTAGCAAACTGTAAGTGTTGGGTTGCAGAGGAAGGGGTTGTGAGAAACTAAAAATACTGCATTAGCAAACTGTACGTTAAGGTTGCAGAGAAAGGGATTGAGAGAGACTACAATGCTGAATTAGCCAATCGGACATACGTGTTGGGTTGCAGAGACAGGGGTTGTGGCGCAACAGCCGGAGAGGAGCAAGGCGAGGGAAACCAACCGCTTCCACAGTCCTATAAAGAGATGTGGGGTGGCCAACCCCAATGGCTGCTGTATGTAATCATAAATCATCGTTCGGTTTCTTCGTCTGGAATCATGTCTGTATTTTGTGTGTGTGTGTGCGACTGTAGAATATCGTTACCTTGTAATCACTTACCATTGTAAATGCTACAGCACTGGCGATAGCCTTTGTGTGAAATGTTTTTCGTTTTTTGTTGTGCTATACTCAAATTAACTCATAAAACATGGCTAACGTGAATTGTCGACTCTAAAAGTAAAACAAAACGCCCCAAACACACAAAAAACACATGAGAATAATTAGATGACCACTAGGACCAATCATAGACACATGAAACACAAGACATTCAGGTAGTATTTGTTCCTTTTATTGAGGCTCAACAACAACAAAAACCACAAAATCGAAGATAGCACATAACAGCAGACGTTCCATATATTATATACACCCGAACGTTAACTCATTCTACCCGTAAACCCACGTCAACCGTATGAGCCGGTTTACTGCTCTCGTAATGAGACCCCCTTCTCCAATTGAAGCGTTTCGTTCTGTTCCCATTCGTATTTGGATCGATTTGTTAGTTTAGACGGTCTATAAGCGGACTGCTTAAATTTTGAGAAGTTTGGAGCAGTTCATCGAGGTTGATTTTTGTGTGCTCATGACTTTTTTAACAATGAACCAAAAACCACAACGACTGAGTACAGAAGCAGCAAGCCACAGGGCACTGGAATGGTTCACGAACTATGAAAGTGACGAAAATGAGGATACTATCGAGTGTGAAGCCGGTCTTGATGATGAAGAAGGCTGGGAAAGACAAAACGATGTGCTAAGTCCCCAACCAGTGAACGTACTAATTTGTGTAAAAGATATATCCGGAAATCGTATTGTAGAACGTCTAATCTGTTCTCTTTCCGCTTTCCTATCTCCTTACCAGTCAAATAATATTGACTGATTTCAGAAAGCAGTGTCCTTGCTGATTTTTTTTCTGAACTGGTTTGCATCGGTGGCTCATCTGTGCACGAGTGTGAGTGCATGCGTGTGTCCATTATGTTGATCGTTGAATTGACGACAGACAGACAGACAGACTGATAGAAAGACAGAAAGACAGAGACAGATTTGGCAGACGACGGAGACCCAGGAACATTAAAGACCCAGGATATTATAAAGACCCAGGAACATTAAAGACCCAGGAATTCTAAAGACCCAGGAACATTAAAGACCCAGGAACATTAAAGACCCAGGTAAAGACCCAGGAACATTAAAGACCCAGGAACATAAAGACCCAGGAACATTAAAGACCCAGGAACATTAAAGACCCAGGAACATTAAAGACCCAGGAACATTAAAGACCCAGGAACATTAAAGACCCAGGTAAAGACCCAGGAACATTAAAGACCCAGGAACATTAAAGACCCAGGAACATTAAAGACCCAGGAACATTAAAGACCCAGGAACATTAAAGACCCATTTTTGTAAAGACCCAGGAACATTAAAGACCCAGGAACATTAAAGACCCAGGAACATTAAAGACCCAGGAACATTAAAGACCCAGGAACATTAAAGACCCAGGAACACTAAAGACCCAGGAACATTAAAGACCCAGGAACATTAAAGACCCAGGAACATTAAAGACCCAGGAACATTAAAGACCCAGGAACATTAAAGACCCAGGAACATTAAAGACCCAGGAACATTAAAGACCCGGGAACATTAAAGACCCAGGAACATTAAAGACCCAGGAACATTAAAGACCCAGGAACATTAAAGACCCAGGAACATTAAAGACCCAGGAACATTAAAGACCCAGGAACATTAAAAAAGACCCAGGAACATTAAAGACCCAGGAACATTAAAGACCCAGGAACATTAAAGACCCAGGAACAATAAAGACCCAGGAACATTAAAGACCCAGGAACCTAAAGACCCAGGAACATTAAAGACCCAGGAACATTAAAGACCCAGGAACATTAAAGACCCAGGAACATAAAGACCCAGGAACATTAAAGACCCAGGAACATTAAAGACCCAGGAACAGTAAAGACCCAGGAACATTAAAGACCCAGGAACATTAAAGACCCAGGAACATTAAAGACCCAGGAACATTAAAGACCCAGGAACATTAAAGACCCAGGAACATTAAAGACCCAGGAACATTAAAGACCCAGACCCAGGAACATTAAAGACCCAGGAACACTAAAGACCCAGGAACATTAAAGACCCAGGAACATTAAAGACCCAGGAACATTAGTTGTAAAACAAGCTCACCCAATGACCCAGCACGTAATTAGCATGTCCTACTGAATTTACTTCAGTGTTTTCTTACTAAAAATAATGCAAAGGTCTAATTATCAAGCATCTACCCTAGGACTCTGATTAGCCCCAGGGTGGTCCTGTTTGACCGGATTTAACGTCTAAATGATTCCTCAAACATGCACTCAAATGCCTATCGACCCGAACCGCTGAAAACTTTTCTGCGGGGATTCATCTTCAGCCCTGTTGAAATAAATGAATGGCGCCATTCCAACCTCGCTGACATGATAGAGTTAATTGAAGTCCTGCACGGAGAGACGGACTGTCGTGCACTGTGTGATCTGGATCGATCAAAAGACAAAACCAAACGTGGCTCTACGCTTTCACCATGTATTCCTGTCATAATTGTCCAATTATGACATCCTTTGAAGAAACAAAACCCTGAAGTTTTTTTGGTTTATTTTTATTTTGTTCAACGTCAACCAGTACAATTGTGTGAGGTTTTTGTATCTGTGGAATTCGTACCCACAATCAGCGAAATAAGTATTACGCTTTTCGATGACTCTTATGCCTGTTATGCCTTTCAATATCATGTTTTTGTTGTTGTGTTTTTAGGTAGGCTATTCACAGATTATGACAATAGGAGGAACTATTTTGTAGTTGTTATCTAGATGCTACAGATAATTATATTATAACTAAAATAAAGATCACGCTTTTTGTTGACTCATGCGTGCTAAAGTAATTATCTATCATTTTAAAATATCTTTCGATATAATGTTGTTGGTGTTGTTTTTTTAGGTAGGTTAGTCGCAAATTGTTGTGACAACAGGATGAACTATTGTAGTTGTTATCTATATATTGTATATCATTATAATTATTATAACTAATATAGTTATCATCTAGACATCAAAGATTGAAAACCAAAACCCAAAGCAGCTAACAATAAGGAAACAAACGTATTATAATATACATTGTAGAATGTTATATTCTTTCCTGCGTGTTACTTAAAATAAATAAATACATAAATACATAAATAAATTTAAAACAAAATAAACACCTTGCTCCCGTGATGCATCTTGTTCTCTCGCCGATTCATTTCAGCATGCATCTGCTTTACCCTGGTTTTCTGCAAGCACGGCTCTTTAGCATACAATCACATTCTAACAAACAAACGCGTCGAGGTTTGTGCGATGGAAAAATGAATTGCAAAGTTTGTTTTCCAACTAACAATTTATTACGTTTGTTTGTTGTGTGTTATACTAATTTTGTTTTCTAATTGACGTATTTTGTAACATATTAGCTTCATGATAAATGTTGTTTCTGACCTGAAAGTATTCTTATATATTAGAATACAACACGCGTGGATGCATTATGGAGGTGTGTGTGTGGGGTGGGGGGGGGGGGGGGGGGGGGGTATGTGTATATGTGTGTGCGCGTGTGTATGTGTGTGTGTGTGTGTGTGTGTGTGTGTCTGCGCGCGCATAAGTGCAAGTAAATAAACTTAAAAGTCCAGTAAATTGTGGCTACTGGTTTGTTTTATTTGCTCATGTCATGCAATCTAGCCTGCGTTGCTTCTTCTATCATGTACATTCATTTCCCCTTTAATTTGAACATAAGAAAACACAAACGCGGTAGTAATAGTCAAATTATGTTTAACTATCAACACGATTAACATATTATGCTATTGCTATTGTGTCCACCAAAACACCAGTTTGTTACTTTACCTTTCATTCGATTTCACTTTACTTCATTCTTCTACGATGCATTTGATTTCATTAGCATAGCCTTTTATTATTTTTATCCTTCAAATTTGAGTGTTGGAATGCACTTCCGCTGGGGGAAATGCCCTTCTGCGTGAAGTTATATCCATTCGTCTATATTACTCTCTTTTTATATATAATTCGAATGGAAGCAAGCTTTCCAACTCATTATTTCAAGATGGCGTCCAAGATGGCCGCTTAGTCACCTAAACAAAACTTTCAATTTTGAAGTACAAAACGTACAATGAAATATTTTGTGTCTAAAATACAATCATCTTATCTTATCCGACGAGGGGGTCAGGGAACCCGATGCAGTACTGTCAATGTATAATTTCCCATGTAAGATACAACATGGATGACATGCGCATGGTGTAACGCGTAACGTGAGTGACGACATGCGTGCTTTTTGGCTCACTCGTTAACACGAACTGAGTCTATAGTATGATAGTGGTTCGGTTGTGTGTCTGTGTGTGTGTGTGTGTGTGTGTGTGTGTGTTGCGTCCGTGGTCTAATCTCCAAACATTAACGTTGGCATTTTCTCGGGAAATGGAAGGCGTACATTGCTCAAACTTTGCATACACATATATGTTTATGCAAGCTTTCAATCAATACAGATTTGAATAATTAAATACTTAAAACAACACTGTAAGCAGACAACAAACAGATAACATTTTAGATTAGTGGGTTAGAGAGCATTCAACAGGCAACATGAGTTAAGAAACTCATCAAAACTGAAAGCCTCGATAGCTCATTGGTAGAGTGTCTGTCTGTCATGCCAATGGTTCTGGGTTCGATTCTCGGCACGGGAGGGGGGGGGGGGGGGGGGGGGGGGGGGGGGGGACTTTTTTTAATTTTATTTTTTTAATTTTTTAGTTGTATCCATTGACAATAGTTTCATTTACGCTTTAACAT
>CM065685.1:26465549-26468252 GCA_017654935.2 Phymorhynchus buccinoides | reverse complement strand
CAAGAACATCTTAGCAAACAAGGAAATAAAGCTGCACATAATCTACGAAGATATCTTATAAACGAAAATATTGATATTAGGATTATCAGTCAACTATTTGATTCCTTGGTTTGACCAATATTACCCTATGGTTCAGAAATGTGGCTACCATATAGTACATAAACAAGCATTGATTTATTTGAATACTTTGGAAAATGCTTGGGGAACACATTTCCACATGAAAATGTACATGTTAAATTGTGTAGATATATATTAGGTGTACATAAGAAAGCTATGCGCCTTCCAGTCTTAGCAGAATTAGGTATATGTCCCCTTAATTTAAAGGCAATTGTTAATGTTGTAGTCGTTTGGATACATGTACTTGAATCTAAGGAACATTCATATTTGAGACAGACATAATATTATTATGATAACATGTTGCAACAAGATGGCTCGCAAACATCATGGATTAAGTTCATCAAAACAATGATGTTTGAACTTAACTTTGAGCATGTTTGGAACAATCAATCCACATTCAATGCTAAAACATTACAACATGCAATATTACGAAGAATGCAAAACTGTTACATATCATTTGGGAAACTAAAAAAGGGAGAAGTATCACGTCTCAGGTTTTATAATGATGTTACTAAAGAATATCGAATAGAACCGTATATTTTTAGTACTATTTTGGATAAACAACAAAAACAGGCTCTATGTAAATTGAGAATTAGTGCTCATAATTTGAAAATCGAAATTGGTACACACGAGAATATTGTAAGAGAAAACAGACTTTGCCAAAAATGTCATGAAATAGAAGATCAGTTACACCTTTTGAATACCTGCGTTATGTATAAAGAGGATCGTTACAAATTGATGGAAAAGGTAGACAAATAAAGTTTAGAATCAAATGTTCAGTCTCCATCAGATATGATGATGTTAGATGAACTACAGCCATTTGTGGCAAAATATGTTAGTATTTGTTTTAACAAAAAGCATGAATAGTATTTTGCGTTGTTTGTAATCTTAACCTGTGCCTTATAAGCCTTTGTTTAGGTTTCATGGCAATAAACCAATGTTCAATGTTCAATGCTCACACACACACACACACACACACACACACACACACACACACACACACACACACACACACACACACACACACACTTACAGACATACACCGTCTGTGTAGCTTTAAAATCGAATTCTGATAAATGTCCACTCTGCTGCTCCATTGCAATCATCTTGCCGTGGTGAAATGCATTAGTGAAGGGCGACTACCTCGAAGCCACCCTGCATGCACCGCACATCCGACCTCAGTCGGACGGCTATCCTTCTTCTTCTTCTTCTTCTTCTTCTTCTTCTTCTTCTTCTTCCTCTTCTTCTTCTTCTGCGTTCCCATGTCATATGGCCATACTGGATAAGGTACGTATGCGTCCGGTTTTCAGTGTTCACTGGTCTCGTCTCTACGTACAGCCGACACATTCCGATTTCGGAGGAGCTCAAAGGAGAAAAGTTATTTAGAAGATTGTTGTTGTTTTTAAGGCAGGAGAATGGGCCAATCAGTCACAAAGATAGTAGACGACAGAAAGCAAAGGGAAAAGGCAGAGTCAAAGAGAGTGGCAGATTAGAGGAAGTTACAAGCACAGAACTTTCAGAATGTGAGGGAACTATTTTTACGAAAGACACTCTCGTCATTCTCCTAGTGTCGTGCGCCATAATCGTGTAGACCCCAAATACACGAATCTGATTTTGAATAATACAAAAGAAGTCTGATAATATAAAAATACAGATATTTCATCAGATTCGTGTATGGGAATCGACAAATAATCATGGTAAACGAAACGACTAGGATTTCGTCCGATTCATTTTAGTCAATAGCATTTCATCAGATTCACGCCTCACAAAATGTTGCAGTCGTACGACTGCAGATGGACCTATGGATCGGCCTCTAGAGACATTTATCTGATGGAATGCTACTTGAGTGGCCCCTAGAGACATATATCTGATGGAATGCTACTTGATTGGCCCCTAGAGACATGTATCTGATGGAATGCTGCTTGATTGGCCCCTTGAGACATGTATCTGATGGAATGCTGCTTGATTGGCCCCTTGAGACATGTATCTGATGGAATGCTGCTTGATTGGCCCCTAGAGACATATATATGATGGAATGCTACTTGATTGGCCCCTAGAGACATGCATCTGATGGAATGCTACTTGATTGGCCCCTTGAGACATATATCTGATGGAATGCTACTTGATTGGCCCCTAGAGACATTTATCTGATGGAATGCTACTTGATTGGCCCCTAGAGACATGTATCTGATGGAATGCTACTTGATTGGCCCCTAGAGACATGTATCTGATGGAATGCTACTTGATTGGCCCCTAGAGACATGTATCTGATGGAATGCTGCTTGATTGGCCCCTAGAGACATTTATCTGATGGAATGCTACTTGATTGGCCCCTAGATACATTTATCTGATGGAATGCTACTTGATTGGCCCCTAGAGACATTGATCTGATGGAATGCTACTTGATTGGCCCCTTGAGACATTTATCTGATGGAATGCTACTTGATTGGCCCCTTGATACATTTATCTGATGGAATGCTACTTGATTGGCCCCTTGAGACATGTATCTGATGGAATGCTACTTGATTGGCCCCTTGAGACATTTATCTGATGGAATACTACTTGATTGGCCCCTTGATGCATTGA
>CM065685.1:26453049-26455549 GCA_017654935.2 Phymorhynchus buccinoides | reverse complement strand
GGCATTGTGACAATGCAAACCCGGCCAGAGTTATGTCCTCCCCCCCCCCCCCCACCCCCCAATAAACACACCACTTTCCACCCTTACAGAACGCATAAAATACATAGCCCAAAATTTTAAGCGATTCTGTTCACTAGTTCACGAGATACAGCTGAACTTTTATACAAACTTCCGTGCACCATGGTACACCACCACACAAAATGTGAAGCGATTCTGTTCACTAGTTCACGAAATAAAACTGAGGGGGAAATTACATAGCCCAAAGAAGGAAATTTCGGTTTTCATGGTCAAACTTCAAGGTCAAGGTCAGCACGGTGTTGATTAACGAAAGGAAGCTGCCTTTTCAAGCTGTCTACCCCTCTGCCAATTTTAATCAAAGTCCAAACAGTAGTGTTTAAGATAATTGATACACACACACACACACACACACACACACACACACACACACACACACACACACACACACACACACACACACAAACCAATCGCAAAACCCCGGCCTCTGGCCGGGTAACAAATAACATGTCTGATTGTGACGGTTTGGTTTGTAAGCGTTTGAGAGTTTTTTTCGGAACTGGAGTGTATATCCTACTTTTGCTTGCTTGCTCGTGTGCGGCGAGAGTTGGAAATTGAGGTGACCATATTGTTTTTCTTATTGGAAGTTAACTTCGTTCGAAATGTTATGAGTTGATTTTAGTCTGAGAGAAGATCTCGCCGAGAAAGGATCGTCGCATGTATTCCAGTCCTTTGTGTTGACGCCCCACGACTCAGTTTGAGTTTGTTATTGCTGCGTTGCAGGTCAGTTCAAGTGAGGTTGTTCATTTTAATCATTCATAATTGCTATTTCAGCTTCACGAAGTTTTTGGGTTGTAGATATTTGTCGTCTGTTTGAACAATTCATGGACGTGAGTTGGGTTGGGCTGGATTATTATAGTGTTCTCTTTAGGAAATTGTCAGTTCGGTTCTCGAAATGGGAAAACAAAATGTTTTGGAAATTGAGTGAAATATATTTATTTCAGCACTCTACTGATGGACCAGTGTCGTTGACGGGCCTGAGGTGTGAGTTCGAGCAAAGACACTGAAAAGAAAAGACTAACATCTGGTCCCTTTTCCCTATATGAGTAGTGAGGACAGACACACTGGTTATGTCCCTTTTAAACGTGACACATTTAGGTTAAAAGCACGTCGATAGGCCAGTTGAATTCTCCGTTCAAATTCCAGTCTGAGTCTTTGGATAGCCGCCACTGTGAATGGTGTAACTACCCCACTAACGATACCTCTAATCAGCCCGGCTCGCCGTAACTCTTAAGCAATAATGTTTTACGCCCTCTTTGGCCTTTCGGCCATGTGGGGCAGTAACTCTTAAGTAGTCCATCTTACCCTTTTAGAGTCTTTGGTTTGAGTCCGGTTTGACTATCTTCTCTTCACGTCCCACTACGGTGCCATGATCTCTGTGCTGGAGTGGAACTTCTGGTCTACGTATTTTCAGGCCAGTAATACATGTATGCAGGGCTCGCAATCGTCCTGCAAAAGAAGGGGTCCCAGGAACTCCTTCACTTACATCATAGAGGGTCCTAGAGGCGGGATTGAGGGTCCCAGTGGCATTGCGAATGCTAAAAAGAATTTTTCTAATGCATCCCTGGGACCCCCTGTACATTCGTTTAGAGGGTCCTTTAGAAATTTAGTACTTCATAGACCCCCAAATGAGGGTCCCTGGGAGCCCCGGTATGGAATATTAAAAAAATGATTATTGTGAAGTTTGGAATCGAAATTAAGAAAATGTGGGAAAGCAATATGTATTAATTTATTGTGAAGTGAAGGAATATGATCATATTCAGTAATGATTGAAGGAAGATGAGATGAATAAATAAAAGAAGGAAAATAAAATGAATTAATGAATAAAATAGATTGTGGTGGTGAAAATTAAAAGGAAATGTTGAATCGTATGTAGTGTAGCTAGGCCTTTAGTCATATAAAAATAATAGCTTGCAAAAGAAGCAAAAAAGGATTATAGTTCCCGTGCAGAAATTTGCTGGGAACTTATAAAAGAGGATCCACTTTTTTTTGTAATTAAACTTTTTTTTTACATTTTCCATATATCAAAAAAGAAAAAAAAAGGAATAAGGAAAAGAAAACAAAAAACATTAGAGAAAAATAGAAATGTGAAGATCAATTTTGCATATAGACTACACATATTTAAGAATCGAAAGCATAGCAGCATAGTCCAACCAAGACATACATCCACATATAAATACATACATAAACACATGTGCATAAACGTCTCCAATTACACCTTTTGTTTCTGCTGTTTAAAAAAATTGATTCTATCTGCTTACAAATTCTTTTATACTATTGTTCACATATATACGCTTGTTTCTATTTTTAACAATGATATAATGTATTCATATATACTAGATCTTACATCTCAAACTTCATAAATCAGAAGCAGAAAAGAAAAACATGTATAGATGTCCATTAGTAAGCGTAAGCTACAATTCTA
>CM065685.1:26445549-26448049 GCA_017654935.2 Phymorhynchus buccinoides | reverse complement strand
CGGAGACATCCCATTTCGCACTAGCCCATTTCGTCCTGTTCCCTTTTCGCCTTTTCCATTTCGTCTCAACGTGTGTTGTTTTTATTGTTCGCCCTTTCTCGTATCACCCTGTTTCCATTAATTTGCCCTGCCTCTCTCATTGAAAAACAATATTAAAATGTTAGTGATTAAAATATGGGTTTTTTAAATGTATTGAATACAAATGGGTGGCTTCGCACGAGAATAAATGAGATTTGTGGGTCCGTGCCCAAAATTGATTATAAAAAAAAAATATTTTTATTTTTTCACAACGCAAACAGATTACCTCTTTACCGACCTATTTCGTCCACTCCTGTGGACTTCCTCGGAGTGAATGACTGGGTGAAAACGTCTCACTCGATGCTCAGGTTCTCGGGATTGTCCGCCGATCTTACGGAGATCAGCGAAAAGAGGGTTGTAGATTCCAGAAAGGTCCCTGTTCATGACTGCTTTGTGTAGACGGATGTGAATAGCCTCCTTCGTTTTACGGATTTCTGGGATCTACAACCCTCTTTTCACTGATCTCCGTAAGGTTGGCGGAACATCCCGAGAACCTGAGCATCGAGTGAGATGTTTTCATACAGTCATTCACTCCGAGGAAGTCCACAGGAGTGGACGAAACAGTCGGTAAAGAGGTAATCTGTTTGCGTTGTGGAAAAAAAAAGTTTACAATTTAGTAATTTTATTTTTTTGTTTCCTTTTTATTTGCCTTATGGCCGAGTAGGAACCAAAAACTAACATGAACAATCCGGAGTCGGAAAGTATCTTTGCTCAAGTAGTATTTATACATATATATGTCTCAAGGGGCTAATCAAGGGGCCCATCAAGTAGCATTCCATAATATACATGTTTATAGAGGCCAATCAAGTAGAATGCCATCAGATACATGTCTCTAGGGGCCAATCAAGTAGTATTTCATCAGATACATGTCTCTAGGGGCCAATCAAGTAGTATTTCATCAGATGAATGTCTCTAGGGGCCAATCAAGCATTATTTCATCAGATACATGTCTCTAGGGGCCAATCAATTATCAGGCCATCAGATAAATATCTCTAGGGGCCAATCAAGAAGCATTCCATAAGATACATGTCTCAAGGGGCCAATCAAGTAGCATTCCATCAGATAAATATCTCTAGGGGCCAATCAAGTAGCATTCCATCAGATAAATGTCTCTAGGGGCCAATCAAGTAGCATTCCATCAGATATATGTCTCTAGGGGCCAATCAAGTAGCATTCCATCAGATATATGTCTCAAGGGGCCAATCCAGTAGCATTCCATCATATGCATGTCTCAAGGGGCCCATCAAGTAGCATCCCATCACATACATGTATCGAGGGGCCCATCAAGTAGCATTCCATCATATACATATACGTACATGTCTCAAGGGGTCGAGCAAGTAGCATTCCATCAGATAAATGTCTGTAGGGGCCAATCAATTAGCATTCCATCAGATAAATGTCTCTAGGGGCCAATCAAGGGGCCAATCAATTAGCATTCCATCAGATAAATGTCTCTAGGGGCCAATCAAGGGGCCAATCAATTAGCATTCCATCAGATAAATGTCTCTAGGGGCCAATCAAGGGGCCAAGCAAGTAGCATTCCATCAGATAAATGTATCTAGGGGCCAATCAAGGGGCCAATCAAGTAGCATTCCATCAGGTATATGTCTCTAGGGGCCAATCAAGGGGCCACTCAGTAGCATTCCATCAGATATATGTCTCTAGGGGCCAATCAAGGGGCCAATCAAGTAGCATTCCATCAGATACATATAAGTACATGTCTCAAGGGGCCATCATCATATATGTCTCTAGGGGCCAATCAAGTAGCATTCCATCATATACATATAAGTACATGTCTCTAGGGGCCAATCAAGTAGCATTCCATCAGATATATGTCTCTAGGGGCCAATCAAGTAGCATTCCATCAGATATATGTCTCTAGGGGCCAATCAAGTAGCATTCCATCATATATATGTCTCTAGGGGCCAATCAAGTAGCATTCCATCAGATATATGTCTCAAGGGGCCAATCAAGTAGCATTCCATCAGATAAATGTCTCTAGGGGCCAATCAAGTAGCATTCCATCAGATACATATAAGTACATGTCTCAAGGGGCCAATCAAGTAGCATTCCATCAGATAAATGTCTCTAGGGGCCAATCAAGTAGCATTCCATCAGATATATGTATCTAGGGGCCAATCAAGTAGCATTCCATCAGATATATGTATCTAGGGGCCAATCAAGTAGCATTCCATCAGATATATGTCTCTAGGGGCCAATCAAGTAGCATTCCATCAGATATATGTCTCAAGGGGCCAATCAAGTAGCATTCCATCAGATATATGTCTCTAGGGGCCAATCAAGTAGCATTCCATCAGATATATGTCTCTAGGGGCCAATCAAGTAGCATTCCATCAGATATATGTCTCTAGGGGCCAATCAAGTAGCATTCCATCAGATAATTGTCTCTAGGGGCCAATCA
>CM065685.1:26423952-26432549 GCA_017654935.2 Phymorhynchus buccinoides | reverse complement strand
TCGTTTTTTTATGTTGTGTAGGTGCCGCTAGCGCCCTCCTACCGTAAGTGTAGTCCTGTCTATGTCCTGGGTCAAGCTGTCTGTCTGTCTCTCTGTTCTCTTGCTCGCTCTCTATGCGGCCAACCGTACCCGTCATCCTCACCCTCGCGCTCTACACTCTACTCCCTCCCCGGCCGCTGACTCTCGGTCCGAGATAAGACAGTCACAGACCCAAAGACCGGACTTGAACTTCTAGAGAATAGATGCGATATTTTGTTCGTGCCAGAGGGGTGACTGGAGAAAGATCAGATGTAAAGTCAAACGCAAGAACAGAAGAACAGACATGTGTGATTATATATAGAGAGAGCAGGACAGTGAGGTCTTTTTGAGAATTGCAGTACTCTAGAGCAGTGGTACTCGATCCTGATAAATTAAAATTCATTCATTGCTACTTCCCTCTCCTCTCCTCTCTCTTTGCATCTCTCCTCTCTCTCTGACTCTCTCCTCGTTCCCTCTTCTCTCTCTCTCTCGCAGCTCTGACTGACCCGATCTCTCTGAATGCCTACCTCTCTCTCTCTCTCTCCTCGAAAATTCTCCTCTCTCTCTCTCTGCTCTTCTACCCCTCTTGATATAGTATTCTGTCCTGAGGGGCTGGACTGGAGTAAAAAACAACGCATGTTGATATGCTTACTCTATTATCTTATTAAATAAAATTCATCGAATTCATTCATTCATTCATTCTCTCTCTGTCTCTCTCGTCTCCCTCTCTCCCTCTCTCTCCTCTCTCTCTACTCTCTCTCTCTTCGCCTCGCCTTCTCTCTCTCTCTCTCTCTCCCTCGAGAGCTCTCTCTCTCTCTCTCTCGCTCTCTCTGTCCTCTCCCCCCCCCTCTCTTCTCGCTCTGCCGCCCTGTCTAGCCTGGAGTCGAATAGGGGAGGGCAGTGGATGGGGGGACAGGTCATGTTTAAACAGGCAGGGACCCCTGGGGTCCCTGGGAGGCTGCTAAGACACACCATACTCTCACTGTGTCTGCATCTCTCTCTCAGGCTCTCTCTCTCCTCTCTCTCTCTCTCGCATCTCTCTCTCTCTCTCCTCTCTCGTCTCTCTCTCTCTCTCTCTCATCTCTCTCTCCTCTCTCGTCTCTCTCTCTCTCGTCTTTCTCTCTCTCTCTCTCTCGCCTCTCTCACTCTCTCTCTTCTCTCTCTCTGTATGCCTTATTTCTGTCTGACTGTCTCTCTCTCGATTATGCTCGATTTTCTTTTCTTTTTAATGAATGTATTTGTGATCCTGTGTTTTGTTGGAACCTGTCAATGTTCAGAAGAGGTATTTCGAATTTGGACTGTATGCTTATGGAAATGTCCGAGAGAAGAATGCATAAAAGAAAGATGTTTGTGATTTTTTTTATTTCGTACGGTGTGGGACACTGCCTGGGTTGAAGAAAGCAGAGCTTGATTAGCTTAGCTGGGTTTCGTTTATTTGTGTGTTTGTCTTTTTTTCGGTTATCGGAAGGTTGACGTATCTGAAAGGGGAAACCATATTCTATGGGAAACTTTAATACAGTTCAAACTTACTCTTTATTTCTAGAGAATTGCTTTAAGAAAATATACTCATGACTCTAGCTAATCAGATGTGGCGCACGCATGTAGCCTATTATTCACACACAATACACAACACACACTACACACGACGCACATACACACACGCACACTCATACACATACATTACACAGCACACACACCACAACACACACACACACACACACACCACACACCACACACACACACACACCACACACACACAAACTACATACACACATCTGTGTTTTGCTTCTGTTGCGTTTCTCATTTATTTATGGACGACAGGATGAAAAAAAAGCTTTGTTTAGCTTATTACTTTATCCCTCAATAAAGATCATTTTTGACTTGACTTGACTTGACACACATACACACACGCACACACATATATACACACACACAAGACACAGCACACACACACACACCACACACACACACACACACACCCACACACCACGTGGCGCGCGCGCGCGCGGTCGCCGCGCTCACACACTTTCACAACACACGCTGCGCGCACCACGCGCGCGACCACGCGCACCACGGGACACGCACACACGCGCACACACGCGCACACACGCGCACACACGCGCACACACGCGCACACACACGCGCGCGCACACACACACGCACACGCGCGCACACACACACACACGCAAACATAAATGTCTAATATCACTTCTAAGTGAAAAGACGTTAAATTAAAGAACAACAACAACAACACACATAAATAACATAAAATGAAAGAAAATGTTTGGAATGTCGAGGTTTGATAGGGTTGTTTTTTTGTTTTGGGTGGTGGGGGTGGTGGGTCGACTTTTAATGTATCTTCAAAATAAAACAAAAAGTAATGTACAGCTAGAATAACATGAAATCAAATGTTCAGAATGCCGAAGTTTGATGTTTTGGGAGTCGACTTCTAAAGAAAAGAAGAAGTAACGGGCAACTAATGGTTGATTTTATCACGCACAATCTCATAATCCTTTTACACTTTATGCGATTCAGCCAGCAACGTTCAATACTTCTAAGCTGACGTGCATCAGAGACGGATGGTCAGCAGAGCAGAAGAAGAAAACCAGTGAAGCTGTGCTTTTCAGGTGACACTGTAGTATAGCAATCCAGTCTATATTAAGGCCATGCGCAACGCATGCAACTCCAGTCGTACGGCAATCCAACGGAGACATCCCATTTCGCACTAGCCCATTTCGTCCTGTTCCCTTTTCGCCTTTTCCATTTCGTCTCAACGTGTGTTGTTTTTGTGTTCGCCCTTTCTCGTTTCACCCTGTTTCCATTAATTTGCCCTGCCTCTCTCATTGAAAAACAATATTAAAATGTTAGTGATTAAAATATGTTTTTTTAAATGTATTGAATACAAATAGGTAAACCACCTCTGTAAAAAATAAGATAAATAAGATTTGTGGGTCCGTGCCCAAAATTGATTAAACATTTTTTTTTTTTTTTTTTTTTTTTTTTTTTCACAACGCAAACAGATTACCCTTCTTTACCGACCTATTTCGTCCACTCCTGTGGACTTCCTCGGAGTGAATGACTGGGTGAAAACATCTCACTCGATGCTCAGGTTCTCGGGATTGTCCGCCGATCTTACGGAGATCAGCGAAAAGAGGGTTGTAGATTCCAGAAAGGTCCCTGTTCATGACTGCTTTTGTGTAGACGGATGTGAATAGCCTCCTTCGTTGTACAGATTTCTGGGATCTACAACCCTCTTTTCACTGATCTCCGTAAGATTGGCGGAACATCCCGAGAACCTGAGCATCGAGTGAGATGTTTTCATACAGTCATTCACTCCGAGGAAGTCCACAAGAGTGGACGAAACAGTCAGTAAAGAGGTAATCTGTTTGCGTTGGTGTGAAAAAAAAAGTTTACAATTTAGTAATTTTTTTTTTTGTTTCCTTTTTATTTGCCTTATGGCTCTGAGTAGGAACCAAAGCTAACATGAACAATCTGGAGTCGGAAAGTATCTTTGCTCAAGTACTATTTATACATATATATGTCTCAAGGGGCTAATCAAGGGGCCAATCAAGTAGTATTCCATCATATACATGTCTCTAGGGGCCAATCAAGTAGTATTTCATAAGATAAATGTCTCTAGGGGCCAATCAAGTAGCATTCCATCAGATACATGTCTCTAGGGGCCAATCAAGTAGTATTCCATAATATACATGTCTCTAGGGGCCAATCAAGTAGTATTTCATAATATACATGTCTCTAGTGGCCAATCAAGTAGTATTTCATAAGATAAATGTCTCTAGGGGCCAATCAAGTAGCATTCCATCAGATATATGTATCTAGGGGCCAATCAAGTAGCATTCCATCAGATATATGTCTCTAGGGGCCAATCAATTAGCAGGCCATCAGATATATGTCTCTAGGGGCCAATCAAGTAGCATTCCATCAGATACATGTCTCAAGGGGCCAATCAAGTAGCATTCCATCAGATATATGTATCTAGGGGCCAATCAAGTAGCATTCCATCAGATATATGTATCTAGGGGCCAATCAAGTAGCATTCCATCAGATACATGTCTCTAGGGGCCAATCAAGTAGCATTCCATCAGATATATGTCTCTAGGGGCCAATCAAGTAGCATTCCATCAGATACATGTCTCTAGGGGCCAATCAAGTAGCATTCCATCATATAAATGTCTCTAGGGGCCAATCAAGCAGCATTCCATCATATGCATGTCTCTAGGGGCCAATCAAGCAGCATTCCATCAGATACATGTCTCAAGGGGCCAATCAAGTAGCATTCCATCAGATACATGTCTCAAGGGGCCAATCAAGTAGCATTCCATCAGATATATGTCTCTAGGGGCCCATCAAGTAGTATTCCATCAGATATATGTCTCTAGGGGCCAATCAAGCAGCATTCCATCAGATAAATATATCAAGGGGCCAATCCACACGTCCAACGCTGCAGTCGTACGACTATCCAATAGCAACATTTTGTGAGGCGTGAATCTGATGAAACGCTACTGACTAAAATGAATCGGATGAAATCCTACTCGTTCCGTCTACCATGATTATTTGTAGATTCCCATACACTGATCTGACCAAATATCTGTATTTTGATATTATCAAACATGTTTTGTTTTTTTATTTATTAAAAATCAGATTCGTGTATTTTGGGGTCTGCACGAATGTGGTGCACGAAACTAGGAGAATGTCGTCAGATTCACCTAGGCAGTAGAATTTCATCAGCAACATGCCTCACAGACATCGTCGAAGATGGATAGCCGTCCCGGGGCAGTGGGTGGATGCCTCATGCCTCCATACGGGGAGCTGGACGACCCCCGCCCCTTCCACGAGTCTCTCCCCCCGTGGGGATACTGGTGGAGGGGGGGGGGGGGTGGGGGGGGAGGTTTTGTATCGTAAATAGTTCCCCACCTTCTGTAAGTTATGTGCTTGTAACTTCATTTAATCTTAGAGTGAAAATGCTTTCCGACTGTTGAGTAGTCATATTGTTTTGTGTTCTTGCTCACAGTCGTTTCAATAAAGAAAAAGAAACAAAAATAAAATAAAGAAGGTATTTTTTTTATTGTATTGTTGTTCCTTTTTCTTTATTTAAATGACCGTGAGCAAGAACACAAAACAATATTCCTCTAATCTGTCACTCTCTTTGACTCTGTCTGCTTTTCCCTTTGCTTTCTGAAGATATCATCTATGTATCTTTCTGACTTATTATTATTGGCCCATTCTCCTGCCTTTAAAAACACAAATTCTTCCAAATAATTTTTTCTCCTTTGAGCTCCTCCAAAAATCAGAAATCGTGTCGGCTGTACACAGCGGGGAGACCAGTGAAAACTGAAAACCGGACACATACGTACCTTATCCATTATGGCCATATGGCCTTTGGTAATTGCAGAAGAAGAAGAAGAAGAAGAAGAAGAAGGATAGTCGTCCAACTGAGGTCGGATGTGTGGTGCATGCATGATGGCTTCGAGGTAGTCGCCCTTCACTAATGCATTTCACCACGGCAAGATGATTGCAATCGAGGCAGCAGTGAGTGTGACATTTTATCAGAATTTCGATTTTAAAGCTACCCAGACAGTGTATTGGTCTTCTGTGTGTGTGTGTGTGTGTGTGTATGTGTTGTGTGTGCGTTGATGGCGTGGTGCGTGCGTGTGCGTGCGTGCGTGCGTGCGTGCGATGCCGTGCGTGGGTGGTGTGTGTGCGTGCGTGTGTGTGCGCGCGTGCGTGTGTGTGTTGGTGCGTGCGTGCGTGAGTGCGTTGCGTGCGTGCTTGCGTGCGTGCGTGGTTGTGTGTGTGGTTTGTGTGTGTGTGTGTTGTGATGTGGTGTGTTGTGTTGTGTTGTGTTTGTGTTGTGTTTGTGTTGTGTCTATGCTTCCGTTTTCAGCTTATGTTAATTGCATGTACATGTGTGGTATGTGTGTGAGTGCGTGCGCGCGCGCGCGCGGCTGCGGGGTGGTTATGTGTGTGTGTGGTGCGCATTCGTGTGTGTGTGTGTGTGTGTGCGTGTGCGTGCGTGCATGGTCGATGTGCGTATGTGTACGCGCGCGCGTTTGTGCGTACGTGCATGCAGCATAGGTAATATTTACATAATTAATTTCTGGTTTCTGAGGGGAAAACAACGTGGCATATAAAGCAAGAAATGTTGAATAGTATCTCAGACCTATTTCAAATAGTGTGTGTGCGTGTGAATGTGCGTGTGCGTGTATATTGCAACAACAACAAATCTTCATAAAAACGGTCGTATTCCTCCTTTCGGTTTCTTTAGATTAGATTATTCGTTTGTGTGACAGAAGAACCAGTCTGTGCTAACGGGTCTTAACGTACTCCCTGTCCACACTGATTTTCTTCTTAAACCTTTTACCAGTCGCGGCGTTGCTAAGTTTGGTTCAGGCGTTCTTTCGGTCGTGCTTTATCTTCTACTATACTTATTGAATCATGTTTTAGTCCCCGAGCCGAAGGTTCGGGGAGCTATTGTTTTGGGTCTGGTCCGTCCGTCCGTCCGGTGTCCGTCCGGCGTGCCTCCGTCCGTCCAGCTATTCGTCCGTTTTTCTCAAATACTATTCAGTCTATCATATTCAAATTTGGTATACTAGTTTGCCAAGTTATGCAAGCTATCCACTGATGTATTTAAGTTTTACATTAAGGTCAAGGTCGCGCCAGTTACGGGGTTCACACCCCAAAACACATACTAGTTTTTAAATCGCTAATATCTCGCGAAAGTTTTGCATGTATTTCAATGCAGTTTTTTTTTCACAACATTTCTTGATGAATGGTTTATAACACAGTTGTCATGATTTTTTTTGTGCGCTCGTGTGCGCATGATCGCGTTTGCTCAAATCACGGGTCCGAACCCCAAAGGCTATGTATAAAAAAAAACTATTCGGTTACGTGCTGTTTTGATGCGTGTTTTATGTATGTGTACAGCCGACACATTCCGGTTTCGGAGTAGCTCAGCGATGCAACGAGGGGACTTTGCAACCACTCGGCGTTGCACTTGTTTAATGTTTCAAATGGATGAAGATTAACGTTAAATATAGAAAACGATAGAGGTTTAAGTGCTCAATCTGCAGTCAGAAAGGCAAAACTGAAAGAACTGAAAAAAAAAAAGCCGAGAATGCGAAAGGTGTGTGTGTGTGTGGTGTGGATCTGCACCTTTACCGAAGGAAAGGGCTTATATTTGTCACACACCTAATTCAAAAGGCAACACCACATACACACACACACACACCCAACGCGCGCGCGCCGCACGTACGCACAACCCACACGCACACAGCAACGTGCACACACCCATACACCGCACGCACGAACTCACAGCGCACGCACACACACACACACTCACGCCCGCACGCACGCACGCACACGCCCACACACACCACTGACGCAACGCGCAACGCACGTACGAACACTCACACCCGCACACACACACACACACACGTACACACACACACACATACACACACACACACACACACACACACACACACAAAACGCACACACACACACCACACACACTCACACACCCACATCCACCTCGTACTTATCATCACCACATCAATCCACAATGTTATTGTGTCCATACATCTGTAGATGATGTCGTTTGGGGGGGGGTGCAAACCAGAAGAAACCAAATTTCATTTTGAGCCGTCGTACATACTGACTTTTGGCTTCTTCTCCTTTTAATCCTAGTATTCGTACGGGTTTTTTCTCTTTTTTTTTCCTTTCAGTCTAGTATGGTTGTATGGGTGTCCTCTAATGGTCCGAATTGTTGATCTGCTCACACAACCCACACAACCTTAGGGCATGTGACATTGCAACATCATTCTCTGGTCAGATCTTTCTTTTTAAACAACCACCCAGACATCAACACCAGCAAAAAGTGTTGATGCAAACTTTGCGAATGGCTCTACGTTTCCCGTGTTGGGTCCTATCCGAACTTTGCTGTGCCTTTACAAACGCCTGCAAGTGTCTCTCAAACCTCAGAGCCCGTCTGTAAGTGACATAGTTTTGAGAGAGAGAGAGAGAGAGAGGCGAGGAGAGAGAGAGAGAGAGAGAAGGAGAGAGAGAGAGAGAGCGAGAGATAGAGAGAGAGATCTATAAGAGAGACAGAGACCAGAGAGACAGAGAGTAGACCTCAGTAGTCATGTGGAATTTGTTTAATTGTTATGCCATTGCCCATACAATGAGTGGTTGTGGCACAACACAAATTGGCATTACATTAATAACTTGAGATTACAAAACACCACGTATATTCTGCTCTTAGCCTAACTTTCAAAGATTTAAAGATTAAAAAAACAACCACTTTTTTCTGAACAACACTTTTGTTTTGTACAAGAAAGTAATAACATAATTTTAAACATATAATGATTGTTATAATACTTTTTTGGAACACGTTCTCTTCGAAGGGTGTCATAAATGGGACAAACAAACAAAAAGTGAATTCATGACTCGGGGAATATGATTACAAAATGGACAATATACTATTTCTATTTGGGTCAATTTTAAAAGTGACCAATTCAAAGAGAGAGAGAGAGAGAGAGAGAGAGAGAGAGAGAGAGAGA
>CM065685.1:26408952-26411452 GCA_017654935.2 Phymorhynchus buccinoides | reverse complement strand
AGGCCTTTCAAATATATCACAGAAGAATCCCAAATATTTCAGACCAAAATCTGTTTTCTATCCATGTAACATTTTGGCTAATAAATGGCTGGCGGCGAAAGGGTTAAGGTAGCATGGGAAGGGGTGTATCCAACAACTAGCTTGGGGCAGTGTACTGAGTGGTTGCCCCCAAAATAAGCCTGAATAATTATAGACTTAAAATTTATCAACCCAAAAAAGGAATGGTTCCAGCAAAAAAATAGTATAAGTGCATGGCTTTGTACATCGATTTCTCGGCAAATGTGTAGATTTACACCCTCCTGCTCTATTTCTTGGTTCTTTCCGTGGTTAGGGATAGGGTTAGGGTTAGGGTTAGGGTTAGATGGTCTTTTCTTTTGCCACAATTTAACGCTTCTGTTTTGTTGTCAAAAGCATCTATTTTTGTTGAGCATTAAATCGCTGCCATAATTATACAAAGTGTTCGCAGTCCGCAGCTGACTGAAGCCGGGTTGATGTTGGTTTTGTACTCCCATCATTTCACCTGCAGTACATGTGTGGGGATCATTGTGAACTCACACCACACGGACTTGCCTCTGTTAC
Source organism: Phymorhynchus buccinoides (assembly GCA_017654935.2). Taxonomy (NCBI): domain Eukaryota; kingdom Metazoa; phylum Mollusca; class Gastropoda; order Neogastropoda; family Raphitomidae; genus Phymorhynchus; species Phymorhynchus buccinoides. The sequence continues at coordinate 26,410,873 of CM065685.1, read as the reverse complement.
CATGCTCAACACTTCCCACCGGTCCATCTTTTCCCCTACACTACAGGTGTGGGGATCATTGTGAACTCACACCACACGGACTTGCCTCTGTTACCGTGCTCAACACTTCCCACCGGTCCATCTTTTCCCCTACACTACAGGTGTGGGGATCATTGTGAACTCACACCACACGGACTTGCCTCTGTTACCATGCTCAACACTTCCACCGGTCCATCTTTTCCCCTACACTACAGGTGTGGGATCATTGTGAACTCACACCACACGGACTTGCCTCTGTTACCGTGCTCAACACTTCCCACCGGCCCATCTTTTCCCCTACACTACAGGTGTGGGGATCATTGTGAACTCACACCACACGGACTTGCCTCTGTTACCGTGCTCAACACTTCCCACCGGTCCATCTTTTCACCTACACTACAGGTGTGGGGATCATTGTGAACTCACACCACACGGACTTGCCTCTGTTACCATGCTCAACACTTCCCACCGGTCCATCTTTTCCCCTACACTACAGGTGTGGGGATCATTGTGAACTCACACCACACGGACTTGCCTCTGTTACCGTGCTCAACACTTCCCACCGGTCCATCTTTTCCCCTACACTACAGGTGTGGGGATCATTGTGAACTCACACCACACGGACTTGCCTCTGTTACCGTGCTCAACACTTCCCACCGGCCCATCTTTTCCCCTACACTACAGGTGTGGGGATCATTGTGAACTCACACCACACGGACTTGCCTCTGTTACCATGCTCAACACTTCCCACCGCCCATCTTTTCCCCTACACTACAGGTGTGGGGATCATTGTGAACTCACACCACACGGACTTGCCTCTGTTACCGTGCTCAACACTTCCACCCCCGGTCCATCATTTCCCCTACACTACAGGTGTGGGATCATTGTGAACTCACACCACACGGACTTGCCTCTGTTACCGTGCTCAACACTTCCCACCGGCCCATCTTTTCCCCTTCCAGCAGGTGGGAAGTGAGAAAGTTGGCCTCGGGTCTTTGCTAGGTTGGTAGGCTGCGAAGTATATAATCACTCTTTGTGACATGTAGGTGGTGGTGCCTATAATGAGAGACTTAGTGCGATTTTTCTCACGCCAGAGGGCATGACGCTCGTGTGGGGCTAATCCTCTCTATATTATTAGTTGGGGATAAAGAAAGAGAGAGAGACAGTGAGTGGTCCTACCATCACTCTCTCTCTCACTACGCCCAAGTAAGAAAATCGCGTGATAAGCCCCTAGTGCATTGACTGCCCTCTGGCGTGAACAATATCGCCATAGGTTGACCATTGATGGCAGGCCCTGCAGTCACGCTGTTAGGCCTACTGCCCACTGCAAGTAGGGTTAGGTGAAGACGGGGTAAAAAGCCCATGGGCGGGAAAGAAGCCCATGCCAATTATCTCATGAAATAAAGACACTTTCAGTCACATTTTGCCCATGAGACGAATGCTAAACATTAACACTCGTCTCATGGGCAAAATGTGACTGAAATTTGCTTCATTTTGGCATGGGCTTCTTTCCCGCCCATGGGCTTTTTACACCGTCTTACACTTCTAACGCCCTTGACGGCAAGAGTTCATCCCTTGTTGATCAGTATCCAAAAGGGCATTCACTCTTGCAAAAAGGCAGCCATTTAAGTGGCCTCAAATAGGGTTATTGGCGAGAGTTAAAGGAGCCTTTTTTGGTCAGTACTCAACCATCTTCCCCACCCACCCACAAGGGCATTCACTCTTGCAAAAGGTGTTCTTTGCAGTGGTCATATTTTGCTACTGCAACGACCATGTTTTTGCAAGAGTGAATGCCCTTAGTAGATGCTTGAGTACTGACCAAGTACTTTATTATTGTTATTTTTAAACATAATCATAATCAATTATATAAAAAAAATCTATGAATGAAATAAAACATGATGTG
>CM065685.1:26396452-26403952 GCA_017654935.2 Phymorhynchus buccinoides | reverse complement strand
GATAGAAAGAGAGAGAGAGAGAGAGAGAGAGATAGAGAGAGAGTGACGACGGCAATGATATGAAGGGGTACGGGAGGCATTCGTGCAAACAATAGGATTTAGATCATACGATGCGAAAAAAATAGAGATAAATATAGGTTATACTTTTATGAACTTCGATGGCAATAGAGAGAGAGAGAGAGAGGGTGAGAGAGGAGAGAGGAGGGAGGGACATAGAGGGAGAGAGAGAGAGAGAGAGAGAGGAGAGGAGGGAGAGAGAGAGAGAGGGACGAGAGAGAGAGAGAGAGAGAGAGAGAGAGAATGACAAACGGATGAACGAAGGGAAACGGAATGGCATGCCGTGCAAAACATAGGCGTCGGTCAATACTTATGAACTTCCCAATGGCAATATATGAGAGAGAGAGAGAGAGAGAGAGAGAGAGAGAGAGAGAGAGAGAGAGAGAGAGAGAGAGAGAGAGAGATAGAGAGATAGAGAGAGAGTGACAGAGAGGGGAGACAGAGGGAGAGAGACAGACAGTACAGACAGACAGAGAGCAGAGACATAGACAAAGACAGAGACAGACAAAGACACAGAGACAGACAGACAGACAGACGGACAGAGTAGAGAGAGGAGGCCAGAGACAGACAAAGACAGCGACATAGACACACAGAGAGACAGAGAGAAAGAGACAGAGAGAGAGGGAGAGACAGAGAGAGTGAGACAGACCAGAGAAGAGACAGAGAGAGAGAGAGACAGAGAGAGAGAGACAGAGACAGACAGACAGAGACAGAGACAGACGAGATGACAGACAGGAGAAAGAGACACAGAGAGACATGAGAGAGATGGAGAGAGAGAGAGAGACAGAGAGAGAGAGAGAGAGGAGAGAGAGACAGAGAGACAGGGAGACAGAGAGACAGAGACAGAGAGCCAGGGATAGACAGACAGAGAGACAGAGACAGAGAGAGAGAGAGAAAGAGACAGAGATGAGAGAGAGAGACAGAGAGAGTCCGAGACAGATTATAGACAGAGACAGAGACAACAGAGAGACAGAGAGAGAGAGAGAGATACACAGACAGAGAAAGACATAGAGACAAACAGACAGACACAGAGACATAGAGACACACAAAGAGCGACAGAGATAGAGAGACAGAGACAGAGAAGAAACGACACATAGACACACAGAGAGACAGAGAGACAGAGACAGCGACATAGAGGAGAGGGAGAGACAGAAAAAAGAGAGAGAGAGAGAGAGAGAGAGAGAGAGAGAGAGAGAGAGAGAGAGGAGAGAGAGAGAGAGAGAGACTTTAGTAGGCCTACACTGTTTTATTTGTTGGGTTGTATTGTACCTTTGTTGTTGTTACCTTTACAGCTGTAAATTGCACATTTTTCTAGTTTGTCAATGTTACACGGGTGTGTGTGTTCTTTTCTAATGCAGGAACTAATCTACAGGTTTTGATTCGTTGTTCAGACTACAGAGATCGGTTTGCATGCACAACGATAATCATACTGTCAACAGCAAGCACCACAATAATTGTGACCCAGCACCCACGAAAGGGACATTAAGTGTCAAAATGACCATTCTGAGAACATGGCACAGTTAGAAACTTCAGACAATTCTCTTTCAATTGATATAAGAACCATTCTTGTAACTTTTCCCGTGTAAGAGTTAAGAGCATTTAAAGTTGGTAGGGTGACTGTCTTCCATTTTTGGATAAAGCACTGTCTAAGGTTTAGCCTAGCTGAAAAAAAATGCATCAACGTACTCATTTTTAAAGCACTTTTTTTGAGTATTTAGAGACCATAACAAAGATTGTCCTTTCTAAAATGTCTTCCATTTTTGATAAATCACTGTCTAAGCTGGAAGGCCTAGCTGAAAGAAAATGCATCAACGTACTATTTTTTAAAGCACTTTTTTTGAGTATTTAGAGACCATATTCCTTTATAAATGTCGTCACCATTTTTGATAAATCCATAGCAAAAAAAACATGCATCGTCCATTTTTGTAAATACTGAATTTAGAGACCATAAAAGATATCCTTTAGTAAATATGAAAGATTGAAATATTAGAGAGCACGAAAATACCCATAACTCCAAATTCCGCGGCTGTTGTGTGTACTGCACTACATAGGGGGGGGGGGGGGGGGGGGGGGGGGGGGGGGGGGGGGGGGGGGGGGGGTATTAGATAATGGCCTTCATCATGACTGCGATTCATTATTCAACAAAGATAATTAGCTGAAAAGGTTAATAGAATACAGCTTAATGTTTGGTAAGAAGGGCAGAAAATGCGGGGAGAGCTGAGAAATGTAGGGCGGGGGTGGGGGGGGGGTGGACATCTTGACCTCTACCCCCAAAATTGATTTTATAAAATGAGATTTTTGACTTTTCATGCCTGCTGTGAGAAACTAGCCCAGCGACGTAATGTCCCTTTCGTGGTGCCGGGTCACAGTTATGCAAGGAAGCAGCACACGTCTAAGCCAGACAGATAGAGAAGCGTGCATACTCTTCTTCCAATATAAATTACACCTATTTATTTGGTATTTTTTGGTACTCTTCTTCCAATATAAATTACACCTATTTTTTGGTATGGAAATACGATTACAACAAAGAAAGAAAGAACATAATAACCTGTCTGGGCCACAAACGGTAATAGCGTCAGCCATACTGATTGACGTCAAGCGCTCGACCAATCAGAGGCCAGCATTATTCTTGTGACGTCAAAGAGGAGTTTGGGTCGCGTTTTTGTTTTGTTTTTCGTTAGCGGCTTCAAGTAAGGCAAGGCAAGGCAAGTGTTTTATTTCATACCCACTTGGGGCACAGGAATATAAAACAAGTGACTCTCCATACGTTCGTACAGCCAACGTAGCACCAGAAGACCACAGGACGAAAGGTGAACGTTAAGTAAGTAAGTTTACTGTTGAGAAATGATAAACAACCCCATGATAAACCTAGGAAACAAGATATGATTTATATAGTATGTATTATTCCCTGACATGGCCTTAGTTGCCGACGGGGCTATAATTTTAATCTTTTTAATCTTAATCTTAATCTATGGACATCGCCTGAGCTAACCATGGATTGGATTGTGCGAGGTTAAAATCCGGCGAACATGGTAGATTCGCCACCCCTACCCCCACCCCCAGCCACCCCCAACACACACCCTACTGAAATGTTCGCATTTAAAACTTTCACTGACAAGCAACATTGTATCCTTTTTTCTGATTATTTCTATAAACTACTAAGGCTGAGAGAGAAGCAGACTGTGAGATTGAAGATCATAAACATGAGGGGGGGGGGGGGGAGGATATACGTGTTTGCCCAAAATCCTTCTTTTCTTTTTTTTTAAATTCTTGCGGCTAAAATAATTAAATGATCAATGAAACGTTTTCGCGTTGCGAATGAATGAAATTCTACTGAACGTCCTCTGGTCTGGAACAGACACATATGGGACATTAGTAGATGGTGGGAACGATCCTGGAGGCAATGCCCGGAGTCAGTGCAACACCAGGAAATATCCGGATTTTTAACAATACATATATGTATGCGTTGTGTTGCGGATGGCGAGACTGCTAGCTTTAATACCTTTGCGAAACACGTTGCTGGAAATACTACTGCCTACAGCCAGGTTTAGACGCTGAACTCTACAGACAAGCTATAAGGCTGCTGAGCCTGCAAAGGGAATCCACCAGGGCCGATCGATAAGGGTCGATCAATATTCTGTAGAACGGCACTTGCACACAGAGAGAGAGAGAGATAGAGAGAGAGAGAGAGAGCAAAGCTTGGAATGGGCCACTGAAAGCTCTACGAGTCTCCGTCGACCTTTTTCCGCTCGCGTTGTGCTGTCGTGTCGTTTGTCTTCCCTCCCTCCAGCCAACCTAAATTTAGATTTCTATTGCGTAGAAGACAAACACCGATTCTGCACTTTTGTTGTTGTTGGCTGATTTATTTATTTATGTCGGTGCCGACGCAGCCGCCATATTGAAAGGTTTTGTTGATGCCGTGTTTCGTTCATAGACTTGGTATTATTGTCTCAACATCCGTGTCGACGCTGTAGTGATTTTTGTGAACGTTGGAAAGTCAAGTGACGGTGTGGGTGAGAGAGAGAAGGAAACAGGTGTCGACAAAACCAGGCTGTCAAAGTGAGGGATTGTTCTTCTTCTCCGGCATCTTGAGGCGGTCTGTCTGGCAGCAACAACATGGGGAAGCATTCTGAAAGCTCCTCAACAAACCCCAGCCACAGTGGAAGTGAGTCCCTGTCTGGAATTGTCCATCTGTCCGTCTGATTGTATGTCCATCTTATTGTCTATATATGTCCGTCTGATTGTCTGTCTGTCCGTCTGATTATCTGTCTGTTCATCCATCTAGCTGCTTATCGGCATGTTTGTGTGACTGAATATTAATCTGTCTCAGCTTATCAGTAGGTCAGAGTTCGTCTTTCAATCTGTAAGACTGTATCTCGTTTTCCAATATCAGTATGCGTGTACATTATACTGTGTGTGTGTGTGTGTGTGTGTGTGTGTGTGTGTGTGTGTGTGTGTGCTATGTGAGTTCGTTTGTGAGTGTGCTTGCACGTGTTTATACTTTCTGTTTTGTTTACGTACCTGTGCAATCTACATGAAAGGGTGTATCTTTCACACATCAGTCCGAACCAGTGTACCTACTTCGTAATAGGCATACACCCGTCTGTCTGATGCCTACTCTCAGTTCCCCCGGGACGCAACCCTGTTACTGTTCGTGTTACATTGAACCCATTCTGATTAAAAGCACTACTTCTATCTCTTCATACAACTCTGTAAATGCTATGGAACCTTATTAAAGACCCAGCACGTCACGTGTCAAAATCACGGTTTTGACGTGTTTTCCCTCTTATAGCTGGTAAAAAAAAATCTTCCAAGCATAAGAGGGAATATGACGCGTGCCTTTAAAGGCCTACTTATGACTTTTCTGATTACATTCACATGGCCTAAACGGACAGATTAAAGCTTTATGTCCTCCCGCTCTTTAAAAGACCATATGGGACATTACTTATTTATAAAGTTGTGGGGGTAAAAGGGGGGGGGGGGGGGGATATGGCCTAGTGATCAAGTGTTGCATTTTATGCTGCTTGTGCATGAAGGACGACCAAGGGGGAATTGTTCTTCAAGATGTTGAACATTAAGCGCTTACAGTCTTCGTTTCTCTTCTTTGTTGTCCTACTACGGAGAGGAGCAGAAAGCAAGAAGAGAAACAAACATGAGGACGGGGTTGGAAGGGAAGGAAAAGAAGCACGGTGATCAAGCTGTCCGCGTGTACTGAAATTAGTGTATAATTATGTGATCCCAGCACCACGAAAGGGACATTAAGTGTTAAATTGACCATTCTGCGAAAAGTATACATTTGAAAACGTCAGACAAGTCTCTTTCTAATGATACAAGAACCATGCTTGTATCTTTTTCCGTTCCCGAGTTATGAGCATTTAAAGTTAATAGGGTGAGCGTCGGACATTTTGAGAAAACACAATCTAAAGTCTAGCCTAGCTGTAGAAAATGCATTGCCCTACTCGTTTTAAAACACGTATGCGACCATTTAGAGACCAAACTAAAGATTCTCCTTTATAAATGTGAAAGATAAGTTAGAGAATACACAAAAATACCCATAGCTCAAAATTGACAAATTGACTTTGCAAGCCTCTTGCGATAAACTAGCCCAGCGACTTAATGTCCCTTTCGTGGTGCTAGGTCACATCTTACTAAAGGTAAGACTAGCCAAACTAGAGATTCTCCTTTATAAATGTGAAAGATAAGATGTTAGAGAACACAACAAAAATACCCATAACTCAAAATTGACAAACAATGATATGTTTGACTTTACAAGCCTGTTGTGAGAAACTAGCCCAGCGACTTAATGTCCCTTTCGTGGTGCTAGGTCACATCTTACTAACGGTAACACTAGCCGTGTTATTGTGTATGCATCATCTATGGTTTCAGTGGCTGCAGGCACGGCCATTGGCATCTCCACGGGCTGTCTGGTGCTGGTGGTGGCGCTGACGGCCATGGCCTACAAGTGCCACCGACGCCGCGTCATGCGCAACGCCCAGAACCGCCTCTCCTCCGCCATCAAGAAGGGGCTCCAGGAGAGCGGCTCCGGCAGCTTCAAGAAGAGCCTGCCCATCCGAGGCACGGGCGCGGGCCCCAGGGTGATGAAGTCCAAAGGCACCAGCCCCATCACGCCCCCGGGGGCAGGAGGGGGAGGAACAGCAACGACGACGGGAACGGGTGAGGTGGTGTCCTCTTCTTCTATGGAGCGCATGGCGGTGACCAGCTTCCACTCCATGAGCAGCAGCGGCGGGTCGGAGTCCATGTACATGACCATGGCCAGCACCCCGGAGGTGCACGTGGAGAACGAGAAGGACGGGGCCACGCCCGAGAAAGAAGAGGCAGGGGCTTCTTCTTCTTCTGCCGCTGCTTGTTCTCCCAATGAGCAGGAGGCGCTCCTGATGACTTACAAAGGAGGGCAAACCTTGGCCGTGTCACCGACCCGCCCACAACCCCCCGCGACCCTCGGCACCTTGAGCTTCTCCGTGAAGCACGACGAGATCAAGAACGCGTTGCTGGTCAGCATCATCCGCGCCGACGACCTCCCTCCTCCTAAGGACCCCGCCTCGGGAGGTCTGGACCCTTACGTCAAGCTGCAGCTCCTGCCGGAGAAGAAGCACAAGTGCAAGTCCAGGGTGGTGCGCAAGACCCTGAACCCTCAGTACGACGAGGTGTTCACCTTCTACGGGATCGGCGGTGCCCAGGTCGGGGGGGTCACCCTGCACTTCGTGGTGCTGGGCTTCGACCGCTTCTCCAGGGACGAGATCATCGGGGAGGTGATTTACCCGCTGGCTGAGAAGGTCGTCGGCGGGGAGGAGGGAGGAGGAAGAGGAGGGGTGGAGAGGGTGATGAGGGAGGATGTGGTCATCACCAGGGACATCACGCCGCGTCATTTGAAGGTTAGAGGCGCGTGTGGGGCTGGGGGGAAAGGGGGGGATGAAAGGGAGAGAGAGAGAGGGGGGGGGGGGGGGTGGGTGAGAGAGAGAGAGAAAGAGAGAGATAAACTAGAGAGAGAGAGAGAGAGAGAGAGAGAGAGAGAGAGAGAGAGAGAGAGAGAGAATGGACACACAGGCGGAGATAGATTATGAACGGGGTGGGTGGGGTGGCAGATTGAATGAGAAAGAGATGGGTGATAAGCGGGAAGGTGGGTAAGAAGGTGAAGAGATTAATTTGGAAATTAACACCAACAACAACAAATAAAATGAAAAGAAAAGAAAAAAAAGCAAGTGTTGTGAAAAGAAATTAAATCACATTTGCAGATTAAACACATTCAAGGACGCCAATGTCGGTTTGTTTTCGTTCATTCTTTGTCCTTTCCTAGTTCGTCTTTCGGAATTATACTTCGTCTTTGTTTATTAATGATGCGGGATTGTGGCATAAAATTCGTGTTTTCGTTTTCTCCTATTCTCATCATAGAAACTAGTCAGCTCCAGTGAGAATACCATTTTC
>CM065685.1:26388952-26391452 GCA_017654935.2 Phymorhynchus buccinoides | reverse complement strand
GGCAAATTTGCCTGAAATTTTCTTTATTTCATGAGATAATTGGGGTGGGCTTCTTACCCGCCCATGCGCTTTTTACCCCGTCTTCCCCTATATTTCATTTGCTAATGTTACAAACGCAAAAAACAACAACACAAAAACCATCAGCCCTACAAGAGCCTCAACAAAATGCTCCAATAACTGTTCGTTAACAGTGATAAGGAGACTAATAATTCCGATTTTAATCCCTTGATTGCCAGAGAAAATTAAAGAAAAAAATAATTGGGCAAATCATGACATGAAAAAGAGCCAATCTGAGAAAATGGTCTGGTGGTATTACCCTCTTGATTATCTTAGAGCAAAAGCCAGCATATCAGGGTTATTCCTCTTCATCTGATGACATCATCAGTGACGGCATCAGGTCAGTGCGTAATACGTTGGTGGCAGTCAAGGGGTTAATGCGAGTAATCACGAATTCAGTGTGAAAATTAAACTTGAGATCAAACGGTAATGTTGTTAAGAAGGAATCGCAGACAAAGACGAGTTTTGTTGCAGTTTTTATTTTCATTTTCTAGGCACCCCCAGGCCAGTAATGATGTTTGCCTAAAGCGGTGATGTCTTGAAGGGGTTAAAAAATGGCTATCTTGTAGTTCACGCACCCAACCCTTTCCCTGTCAAAATTCCTGCATTCAAAAAAATACGTTTCCCTGTAAGAAACCATGTGCAAATCTCCCATTCTCGGGAAAGGGATAGGGTTAGGAACAGCCTATAGGACTATTTTCCATAAACCAGAAAGAAGTCAGACTTCTGGGATTGAGGGTGGTAAATAAGGGGAAGGTGTCAACAGTACAACATTGTCTATATAAACAATTAGTCCATGTAACAATTTCTTTCGTTTCAATAATCATCTTATCACATTTTCATTTTAACCGACCAAACAGTTCATATGGTTTACACTGAACGTCCCAAAGTGCAGAAGAATCAATAAGGTGTATGCGCATGCGTTGAAAAGTATGCGCTCTTTTTTTTGGTTACAGTATGCTTAGGTCTACGCCACTCTGGGATAGACGTTGATTTGTGTGTATGTGTGTTTGTGAGTCGCTGAATGGTTTGGCCCCATCATATCTCTCTGATCTTCTATCGATTTATACTCCCACTAGACTGCTTCGCTCCTCCTCTGACACTCACGTTCTGCAGATCCCTCGTTTCCGTGCCAGAACTCTTGGCGAACGTTCTTTTTCTTTCCAAGCTCCCTCCTCCTGGAACGGCCTCCCTTCTGCACTCCGAACATCAAACAGCCTCTCTTCTTTCAAGTCCTCTCTCAAAACAACTATCTTCAAAACATAATCTTTCCCCTCCGCCTCATGCAAAGGTTATCCATTGAGTCATGTGTGTGCGTGCGCGCGCGCGCGTGTGTGTTTTGTTGGTGTGTGTGTGTGTGTGTGTGTGTGTGTGTGTGTGTGTGTGTGTGTGTGTGTGTGTGTGTGTGTGTGTGTGTGTGTGTGTGTGTGTGTGTGTGTGTTTGACCTCAAGTTCGTGTGAGTGTTTTGTGTGTTGTCTAGCTTTTCATTTTGTTAGTATTGTTTGTATCATGATTGTAAGCGCTTAGGGCTTTTGTTAAGATTAAGCGCCCTAAATATTCATTATTATTATTATTATTATTATTATTATTATTATGTCGTCCTCTCCACCATTGTTGATGTGTACGGTGTGGGTGAAGGGTCATAAAGGCGAACGTGGCACATTCTTTTTTGAGAATGATGCTTCGTTTGCCTCCCTTTGGCTCTGACCCACGCATTGCTAGATGATTGGTATCGCAATCAACTTTGGTGGAGGGGAGTTAAGTAGAAAGAGAGTTCTACCCTTTGTTCAATTATGTTTGGGTCTATGTTATCGTGAACGGGCTAAGATGCAAATTAACCCCCCACCCCCACCCCCTCAATGGCGTGGTTCATTGCGGTTGTTAGTCCCCGAAGGTTCGGGGAGCTATTGTTTTTGTCTGGTCCGTCCGTCCGTCCGGTGTCCGTCCGTCCGTCCGGTGTCCGTCCGTCCGTCCGGCGTGCCTCCGTCCGTCCGGTTATTCGTCCGTTTTTCTCAAAAACTATTCAGTCTATCATCATCAAATGTGGTATACTAGTTTGCCAAGATGCAAGCTATCACTGATGTATTTAGTTTTACATTAAGGTCAAGGTCGCGCCAGTTACGGGGCTCAAACCCCGAAACACATAATCGCTAATATCTCGCGAAGTTTTGCATGTATTTTAATGCAGTTTTTGTCCACAACATTTCTTGATGAATGGTCTATAACACAGTTGTCATGAATTTGTCTGTGCGCGCGTGTGCGCATGATCGCGCGCGCTCAAATCACGGGTCCGAACCCCAAGGCTATATATAAAAAAACTATTCAGTTACGTGCTGTTTTGATGCCTTTTTATGTAGTTACGTGCTGTTTTGATGCGTTTTTATGTATGTGTACAGCCGACACATTCCGATTTCGGAGTAGCTCGGCGATGCTGCGATGGGA
>CM065685.1:26376452-26378952 GCA_017654935.2 Phymorhynchus buccinoides | reverse complement strand
ACAGGGCTCTTATTTCCTTACTAGTCCAATGACCCCACATTGGGGCCATCAGAAGTAGGGTTTGCAGCAGGAGGTAGTCCACTCGTGTGATAGCATTAATGGAGAGTTGCTGACTTTTGTTTACTTCCTTATTGTCTTTCTTAGCGTAGCTATAACAGTCCTTGGTAACGTTCGGTGTTCTGATCACATAGGTTTAGGCGATTATCATAATCCATGGTTACCTGATTGAATTTTTGTTTATCCAAAGCGAAACAAAAAGAGCAGTTAGGCCATTTTTGCAGGCGACCCTCGAAACAGTTATGATTGATCAGCTAAAAAGGTTACCACTGAATGCAATAAAAGCGAGATTGCTTTAATACTGTATTGAAGTGTCTGGAATTATAATGTCATCCCGGGACAATTCCCAAATACAATTGTTGTATTTCCCCGGCAAAATGATCTCCATTATTAACACGTTTCAGGCAAGCCTTCCAAAATAGTAGTTGCCACTTCTCTTTGCCTCAAAATCACACAGTTTGAAATGATAGACGACTGCACGACACAGCCGTCTAAAAGCCGCCTCACACCATTCAACCTTTTCAGTTGGAAGAAAACACAGTTGTGAACTCTATCCAACTTCGTGTGGTGGTCGTGTGCCGCCTTCATTAACAGCAAGCATCGACTGTACTATTCCCACAAGTTAGTTAGTTAGTTTGTTATAGTCCCATCAACAGCTATGGTTATCCCAGTACTGTCAACGCGTAAAGTTCGACCACGTATAACAAAACACACATCAATGATTCTTAGCAACGTCCAAAAACCTGAAAACAATAAACGGTACAACTCACGACATGACATCTCCATCAGTGTACCCTATAGCTCATAATTTCACGCAGTGCTGGAAACGTTGAGCCACCCTACTCAACTTATCGGATCCAGGGTAACAAAAAACAAGTAAAAAAGGATAACAAACACATCCTAGTGAAAACAAGTATATAACAAGCGCGGATTCGCAATCGTTTGTGGCGTGCGACAATTGAAAACGAAACATCATTTTAAAGAGCAGCCTCGATTTGAAGTGCGGTCTATTTTTACCACTGCAATCATTATATACACTGAGTCGCTTCCCCTGGCTTTTCAATAATTTTAATCTGTAAACCAGAATGTTATCTCTGCACCATTTCGCAACTTTTTATATCTTTTGGAAAACATTTAAAACTATTTATCCTACTTATACTCATTGAAAGAAGCACCGCATACTCGTCGTGTCTGTATTACGTATGTTTATTATTTTCTACGCTTTACAATGACGATTCAGTATATAATTATTTCCATACGTATGGACTATAGATATGTAGATATGACAACTGAAATGTTACTTTATGTCCAAATATTGTTTTCTCCTTTAAAATATGTGCGACAATTTTGCAGAATGTGCGACAATTTTGGACCAACAGACCGACCGACCAACAAAGTGAGTTATAGGTTTGTGGCTTGTGCCACAAACAAAAAAGGCCATATAGGCACATATGCACTGCAGAATGGGCAACATGTGCCCACTCAAGTGCGTAAGGTCTCACGCGTGAAAGCCAGTGAACAATATTTTAAAAAAACTGGCATGTCATAAATTGTAAATGAGGATGGAGAGAATGAAAAATGGGGATGAGGGGCTACTCTTAGTTTAAAGCTTCCCCACCACGACAAGGTGGAATCCCGCGGGGGAGTAATCCCACAACTGTCTGAGTGAGATGTAAGTAGCTTAAATGGTGCATAGTCGCCTATTCCGCCTTCTGATCTGGCTGGAAGGGTTTCATCCGACCGACCGAAAGAACTTCGCATTGTGTGATTTTCTACTCACTCTGTTAAAAGAAAGGAAAGCTGTAGAAAGTTCACAACCATTTCCATTCGATTCGGTTGGATAGTGTGGTGCGGCTTTAAAGGGACACCTTGACGGATGGGTTTTTGCAAGAAACACGTCGAGATCACCAGGAAAACACCCTTTACAGAGATTGCAACACTCATTTTGCTCTGGTTTCCTAGAAATCAAACCGTCAAATCGGCGTTTCCTCCTTGGCGGAGGTGCCGCCTTAGTTTGACTAAATCGTTTGCACGAAATGTCTACAATACAAGCCTTTTTATGCAGTTTGTGCAGTTTATCAAAAGGAGTTTTTCTCACAACAAAGGAAATAGCTCCAATGTGTGTTTTTTTGTGGGTTTTTTTTTTTACTGCACTACAAAGAAGAAAAAGCTTCAACCACCCTCAGTGGTCTCCACCCACCCCGTCCAAAATGGCTTCTCTCTCCGGCAACTCCGCCAAGGAGGAATCGCCGTTTTGACGGTTTGATTTCTAGGAAACCAGAGCAAAGTGAGTGTTCCGATCCTTTAAAAGTCTGTCTTTCTGGTGACCTCGACGTGTTTCTTGCAAAAAACACTCATCCGTCAGTGTCCCCCTTTAACCAGTAAACCTTCAACTGACCGACACACCAACGACAGAGGTCATACGACAGTGCTGGTCTCTCTC
>CM065685.1:26361452-26368952 GCA_017654935.2 Phymorhynchus buccinoides | reverse complement strand
ACAGTTGAGTATGATCAAAGACTGTACAGGGGAAGATAAACATCCGGTCTCTTTTCCCTATATGAGTAGTGAGGACAGAAACACTGGTTATGTCCCTTTGAAACGTGACACATTTCACACATCGATAGGCCAGTTGAATTCTCCGTTCAAGTTCCAGTCCGAGTTTTTGGATAGCCTCCACTGTGAATAGTGTACACGTCCGCACTAACGATAACTCTATCAGCCCGGTTCGCCGAGCTTTTAAGTAATCCATCTTACCCTTTTAGAATATATTTGGCATGATCAAACTAACAACAACTTCACATCATATATGCAGCAGGCATCGCCCACGCTCTAACAAGAATGAAGAGGTTGAATTCAAAAGCGTCACATAGTTGTCATAATTTTCAAATCTACCCACCAGCCCATAACAGTTTTGGTAAAGGTCAAGATGTGCCCCCCCCCCCCCCCCCCCCCCCCCATGTATATCGGGTAATTGTATTTTTCCGTTTTTGCCTTTCTTACCATACATAAAGCTGTATTTTAGGAACATTTTTAGCTAATAACCTTTTTGGAATACTAACCCTAGCCCTAACCCTAACCCTACCCCCCACCCTATAAGACGGAAAAACGCAACGAACCACAACTGTGACAAATCGCGGTGTACTGCAGTACATAGTGGGGGGTAGGGTTAGGTTTAGGGTTAGGGATAGGGTTAGTATTCCAAAAAGGTTATTAGCTAAAAATGTTCCTAAAATACAGCTTTATGTATGGTAAGAAAGGCAAAAACGGAAAAATACAATTAACCCGAGAAATGCAGGGGGGGGGGGGGGGGGGCATCTGTACCTTACCCAGTTTTGGTTTTCAATATATCCTTATAAAGTAGCGCAAGCACGAATATGATATTCGAGAGACACATACATGTTTATTTTCTGTTAAAATAGTATAAAGTTCAATCAAGCAAGACTATGATGTTCGCGAGAAATACACATGGACATATTCTGTTAAAATAGCATAAGGTTCATTCATAAACAAAGAAACACACACACACACACATGCACGCACGCACGCACGCACATACACGCACGTACACACACACGCGCGCGCGCGAGCGCACTCAATCCTCTAACATCAAAGAGAATGTTTCGTTTTTGACAAAGCAAACGGTAATCATAAACCAAGCCATGACACGATAATACCATTTTGTTTTGGTTTTAGGTCAACACATGTCTTTGCTTATTCTGATTTGAATGTGTGTACGTATTATAGCTTCAAAATAATCATAATTATGTTTTTTGCTGGAGAGAGAGAGAGAGAGAGAGAGAGAGAGAGAGAGAGAGAGAGAGAGAGAGAGAGAGAGAGAGAGAGAGAGAGAGAGAGAGAGAGAGAGAGAGAGAGAGAGAGAGAGAGAGAGAGAGAGAGAGTATAACGTGATGAAGGGGGTGTTTTTAAGTTGGTTTCTAGACAACAAAAAAACATTTTACATCAGGTAATAATCAACAACACGAAATCATTCATTCCTTAATTAAGCAATGAAGAAGACAAAATTAAAACGACAATAAAATAAGTTGTTGAACATTAACACGAGAAGCTTCAATCCTTCTGCCTGGATACCCGTTTACTAACATTTATAGACAAGTCTGTACATTCTGCTACAAGCATCCCTCATCATCCCTCACATAATAATGTACGTGAGAACAAGCCTCAGAAAAGGAAGAACAAAACAAGGTCAAGGTGATCAGGACGGCAAAATGTTTGCGCGGATGCCTTCCTCTCATGGTGACACACCACCACACAAAATGTGAAGCGATTCGGTCAAGCGGTTCGGGAAATATCTTTGGGACAGACAGAAGGGGGGGGGGGGGGGGGGGGGGGGGGAAGAAGAAAAAAAAAAACCAACCAAACAAACAAATAAACTCGAACGAAAACATACTCCTTTGCGATCTACGATCGGCAATGGACAATTAACTGAAATATATCTTTGTAACAAGGTGGGGTTTTTCTTCGTTCAGTATCGTTGTTTCATTTTAGTACGATTAAAATCCACATGTAAGGTATCTTTAACCCTTTGACTACCAGAGAAAATGTAAGAAAAAAAAGTGGGCAAATCATACCATGAAAAAGACAACTGATAGAGCCAATCTGGCAAAATGGTCTGGGGATATAACTCTCTTGACTGTGTTAGAGCAAAAGCCAGCATATCAGGGTTATTCCTCTTCATCTGATGACATCATCAGTGATGTCATCAGGTCAGTATGTGATACGTTGGTGGCAGTCAAGGGGTTAATAAACTCCTGAAATGATTTAATGTGTTAGGCCACAGGCCCATACAAAATAGAGTTCACATAAACGTAGCATTTCAGATCACATAACATCATTATCAAAGCACATTGTCATCGTTTTGGGGGTGCATCGTTTCTTACTAAATAAGCTTTGTACACATATTTACAAAGCCTAAGAATTAAGTTCTGGTTTTCATTAGAGAGAGAGAGAGAGAGAGAGAGAGAGAGAGAGAGAGAGAGAGAGAGAGAGAGAGAGAGAGAGAGAGAGAGAGAGAGAGAGAGAGAGAGAGAGAGAGAGAGAGAGAGAGAGAGAGAGAGAGAGAGAGAGAGAGAGAGAGAGAGAGAGAGAGAGAGAGAGAGAGAGAGAGAGAGAGAGAGAGAGAGAGAGAGAGAGATACGAAATACGAATGAATGTTTTATTGAGGGTAAAAAGGATAAGCTACTTCTCTTTCATCTTATTAAAGGACAATCTTTAATAATGGTCTTTTGATGGTCTTATAAGTGTTTTAAAACGAGTAGGTTGATGCATTTTCTACAGCTAGGCTAGACTTTAGACTGTGTTTTATCAAAATGGCTGACACTCACCCTGCTAACTTTGAATGCTCATAACTCCGGAACGAAAACAGATACAAGGATGATTCTTGTATCATTAGAAAGAGAATTGACGGACGTGTGCACATGCATACTTTTCTCAAAATGGTCAGTTTGACACTTAATGTCCCTTTCCTGGTGCTAGGTCACAAAGGATGGTTCTTGTATCATTAGAAAGAGAATTGACGGACGTGTGCACATGTATACTTCTCTCAAAATGGTCAGTTTGACACTTAATGTCCCTTTCCTGGTGCTAGGTCACAAAGGATGGTTCTTGTATCATTAGAAAGAGAATTGACGGACGTGACACATGTATACTTTTCTCAAAATGGTCATTTGACACTTACCCTTTCCTGGTGCTAGGTCACAAAGGATGGTTCTTGTATCATTAGAAAGAGATTTGACGGACGTGTGTATACTTCTCTGAAAATGGTCAGTTTGACACTTAATGTCCCTTTCCTGGTGCTAGGTCACAAAGGATGGTTCTTGTATCATTAGAAAGAGAATTGACGGACGTGTGCACATGCATACTTTCTCTCAAAATGGTCAGTTTGACACTTAATGTCCCTTTCCTGGTGCTAGGTCACAAATGGTCTATTCTAGTAGGGTGGCGGATATAACGGGGCAAAACATCGCCAGATAAAATGTGTCATGAACAACTTCAGAAGCAAATCAATAATGTTAGTAGCAAAACACACACAAAAAACTGGATTTGTTTGTGTTTCGTAATAGTTTATCATTCCTTTCATAGCACGTCCAAAACAAAGTTTGAGATTATAACAAAATAATGATGATTGGATGGAATCCAGAATGGAACCACCATACAATTTTTTGGCAACTATACAAACAACTTCAATTGTATTTACAGCGATTTGGTGTTTTTTTGGTCACGCTATTTGGTCAAACATATTATGGATTCAAGAACATTAAAAGGTCGTATCATCAAAAAGCATGGGACTAAGGGCCAAACACCTTGACTTGGGGAGGACGTGCCTTGTAACACTTTGTGTTGTCCGGTGCTACGAAAAATAGTAACTCCCGTACAAAACTAACACCACGATCAAACATTCTCCGGAGTCAGATTCCTACAGTCTTTTCTGTAGAACTGTAGAAATCTCAGCAAAATCCACATTTTGGCCCGTAGGAAAGATGAATCTGTGTCGCTGTTTTATGTCGTAAAATTATCTCCCTTACGGGCGGAATTGTGGACATAGCCGAAATCGTTTCTGGGTGTACTTTTCTCCCGAGATTATATTGACCATGATCTCACTTTTCAACGGGAGTGAATATTTCTCGTACCACCGACTGTACCCCACACTTTGTAACATATTTTACGGAGCTAGAACTGTTTCTCATAGATAGGGGCCATCACGACGCCAGCAGGTTGAAGGGAGTGGCGATGGTGACGATGATGGTGAAGACGACGATGACGACAACGGTGCTGATCAAATCACTGTGGAGAGGAGAGCCAGCATTGCCAGAGCCCGCAGTGCCAGGGATCAGGGATTCCTCCTGAGGCCCTGCAGACGAAATGGATTGAGGAAAGTCAAAACATAATGAGACGAACAGACACACAGAAAGCTCATAAGACAGACAGAAGGAGTGAAACACTCACATAATAACAACAACAACAACAACAACAACAACAACAACAACAACAACAACAACAACAACAACAACAACAACAACATAGTACAGTATTCATACGGCGCTGAATCTTGATGGAAATCAAATCAAAGCGCGCACACACGTTAGCATTTATAACGCATTCAAACAAAAATACAATACAAAGCGAACACACACGTATGACATAAATGGTATACAGCAGAAACGGACCTAAAGGCAAGACAGGTCTGAGGAGGGAGACAAATCAAAACAAAAAGCTCGGTATCAGTGTCGACATTTCGATTTAATTATCTTTATCAAGACAACCAGAAGCACACTCGCATTCAGTTTAAAGTTTAAGTAGACAAAGATATGTTATTCTTCAATATTACGAAGCAAAATAGATAATTAATTAAGTAAATAAATCAATAAATATACAAATAATAAACAAGAGAGAGAACAGAAAGAGAGTGGAGCCTCAATGACGGGGGAACAGGTGGGTTTTGAGGTTAGATTTGAAAGCAAAGAGGGTCGGTCGCTGACGGAGGGAAAGAGGACGTTTGTTCCAAGATGTCGGTCCTGAGACAGCCAATAAGGCCTAACACACACGCGCGCGTGCACACACACACACACACACGCACACACACACACACGCGCGCGCGCGCACGCACGCACACACACACACACACACACACACACACACACACACACACACACACACACACACACACACACACGCACGCACACACACACACACACACACACACACACACACACACACACACACACACACACACACACACACACACACACACACACACACACACACACACACACACACACACACACACACACGCGCACACACACACACACACACACACACACACACACACACACACACACACACACACAAACACGTACACACCCAATGACCACAACTAAACATAGGCCAATCTTTTTATAATTATGAGCTCACCAACCTTGTCCCGACTTGTGCGGTCTCCAGTGGTCGGGAAAAGACATAGGGGGGTAGAGGTGCTGGTCAGGGGAGGACAAGCGACCCCCGGTGCCCTTGCCGGACACACGGTCCGCGTGGGAGGGTCGTCGGATGACCACCTGGGTCGTCGACAGTTTCCTCTTTGGTGACAACGCTGTCATCACCATCGTCGTTGTCCTCATCATCGGCGGCGTCGTCAGCATCGACCTCATGCGAGCGGAATACTCTGCAGAGACATCAGACGAAAGTGCGGAGAATAATTTGCGAGTTACGAGGTGACTCAAAAATGTGGACCCGGCACCACGAAAGGGACATTAAGTCGCTGGGCTAGTTTCTCACAACAGGCTTTCTTGTCTTTTTTTTGTGTGTGTACATCACTGTACCTTGTTTTAGTATACTTCTTTCTCCACACACACACACACACACACACACACACACACACACACACACACACACACACACACACACACACACACACACACACACACCCTCTCCTCTCTCACTGCCACCCTCCCCTCTCTCTCCCTCTGTGTGTGTAGGCCTATGTGGTTGTCAATGCATGTCTTACTAGGTCCGTCCACAATCGTCATGTAGACCGCAACTCACGATATAGAAATGCAGATATTCCATCACATTCGTGTATCATGGATATCTACAAAATGCTATGCCGTGAACGAAACGAACAGGATTTCATCAGATTCCTTTAGTCCTTAGTATTTCATCAGTTTCTTTTAGTCATTAGTATTTCATCAAATTCCTTTAGTCAGTAGTATTTCATCAGATTCCTTTAGTCAGTAGTATTTCATCAGATTCCTTTAGTCAGTAGTATTTCATCAGATTCCTTTAGTCAGTAGTATTTCATCAGATTCCTTTAGTCAGTAGTATTTCATCAGATTCCTTTAGTCAGTAGTATTTCATCAGATTCCTTTAGTCAGTAGTATTTCATCAGATTCCTTTAGTCAGTAGTATTTCATCAGATTCCTTTAGTCAGTAGTATTTCATCAGATTCCTTTAGTCAGTAGTATTTCATCAGATTCCTTTAGTCAGTAGTATTTCATCAGATTCCTTTAGTCAGTAGTATTTCATCAGATTCCTTTAGTCAGTAGTATTTCATCAGATTCCTTTAGTCAGTAGTATTTCATCAGATTCCTTTAGTCAGTAGTATTTCATCAGATTCTTTTAGTCAGTAGTATTTCATCAGATTCCTTTAGTCAGTAGTATTTCATCAGATTCTTTTAGTCAGTAGTATTTCATCAGATTCCTTTAGTCAGTAGTATTTCATCAGATTCCTTTAGTCAGTAGTATTTCATCAGATTCTTTTAGTCAGTAGTATTTCATCAGATTCCTTTAGTCATTAGTATTTCATCAGATTCCTTTAGTCATTAGTATTTCATCAGATTCCTTTAGTCAGTAGTATTTCATCAGATTCCTTTAGTCAGTAGTATTTCATCAGATTCCTGCATCACTAATGTTGCAGTTGGATAGTCCTGTGGCTGTAGTTGGATGTGTGGATTGCCCCCGTAATAGGAATTGTTCAGAAATAATTAAGGGGAGTAATGTCATGGTGTGTGGGAGTGATCTTGCCTAAGTCAATCGGTAGGCCTATCGTGGACTCTATATCACGCGCTGGAAGCCTCAAAATGCAAGTGTATTTGGTATTTGGTATATTCTAGTCACATAGACTTATCTCTGTGAAATTCGGGCTGCTCTCCCCCAGAAAGCGCGTCGCCGCAAGTGCAGCGCCTACACAATTTCCGTTTTTTTGGGGGGTGGGGGGGCACAGGGTGGGGAGGGTGTGTGAGTAGGCCTACACTTGGAAAACATCGCTATCAATTTGGCCATGCCAGGCAGCGTGATTTCTCCCTGCTCTTACAGACTTTCAACTGCCCTGGGATTTTTACGTGCGCGTAAAGCGCACGGGTCAGACTATCTTTAAGTCCCCATCCGCGGGACTCGACGTTCAGTTCGATTTTCCTGTCAAACTAGAAAGAAAGGGCGAGGCCGGGATTCGAACCCGGGTCGCTCACGCCGCAGTCACGCATTACA
>CM065685.1:26343952-26353952 GCA_017654935.2 Phymorhynchus buccinoides | reverse complement strand
TAGGTTTAGGGATAGGGTTAGGGATAGGTTAGGGATAGGGTTAGGGATAGGGTTAGGGATAGGGTTAGGGATAGGGTTAGGGAAAGGGTTAGGGATAGTAAGAAAGTAACAGAAAGTCACGTAAAGTGCATTAGAACCTGCAAGAGTGCATAATATGCGAAATGGCAAACCCGTTTATGGGAACTGCCAGTTTTTTTTGGAAGAGACACTCGACTTGCGCCCGCGGCTCTGATCAAGGGATTATGCGAAACGCATTATGCGAACCGGTGGGCACCCCTTGAAGACGACACACGGCCACAAATAGGTAAATAAAATTGACAACTGAATAATTATTCCAAAAAGGTTGGAATTATAGTGTGAGGCGGCTTTAAAGGTGAACCCTGACGGATGTGTTTTTGCAAGGAACACGTCGAGATCACCAGAAAAACAGCCTTTTCAAGGATCGAAACACTCACTTTGCTCTGGTTTCCTATAAATTAAACCGTCAAAACGGCGTTTCCTCCTTGGCGGAGATGCCGGAGAGAGTAGCCATTTTGGATGGGGTGGGTGGAGAGTCACTCATTGTGGTTGAAGCGTTTTCCTTTTTTTGTAGTGCAGTAAAAAAAAAATGAAGCTACTTCCTTTGTTGTGAGCAGAACTCCTTTAGATAAACTGTATTAAAACAAAATATAAAAAAGGCTTGTATTGCGAAAATGTCGTGCAAACGATTTGGCGGAAAAGAGATGGCACACGCCTTCTCTTTGAGTGAAAGAATTTCACTCCCAACACCTCCGCCAAGGAGGAATCGCCGATTTGACGGTTTGATTTCTAGGAAACCAGACCAAAGTGAGTGTTGCAATCTCTGTAAAGAGTATTTTCCTGGTGATCTCGACGTGTTTCTTACAAACACCCATGTCACTGAAAGGCATCAAATGAGGGTCTGGTATCCAGTGACCTTATTAAAATATGTTCTTAATTTTGGGATGTAAGGAGATGCCTTATTGTATGCATGTCACTTAGGATTCCCCAAAATTGCAGACATAATCTTTTTTGTCTGACCAGGTAAGATTAATGGACTTTTTTGCCTGAAAATGGCTAGCGTTGAAAGGGTTAAACTGCATATGTGTCTAAATTCCAAGCCAAACATAATTAGAACAGGGGCAAACAAACACAAGATAATTATTATAATATATAAGAAGGAAAGCAAAATAATAAAAGGTCTCCATTGCTTACGCTCCGTGCCTGCGCAGAACTCACTGTGTTTCTCCACCCCCATCTGGCCGTGCGACTGGCGGAACCACGTGACTTCCGGGACAGGCACCCCGCTCACGTTGCAGACGAGAGTGACTTCGTTGTTCTCGCGAACGACGAGATCTTTCGTGGAGAGGTGTCGGATGATTTTGGAAGGAACTGGAACAGAAGCGATCGTAAGAGGAATCAATATTGAGGCCATAATAAATGACGTCCATATTGCAATGGAGCCGTGGATTGATTTTGGAAGGAACTGGAACAGAAGTGATCATAAGGGGATCTATATTGAGGCCATACAAATGACGTCCATAATATTGCAATAACGTGTTTAATTGGACCGAGGCTGCCCGGCCAATGAGTGCTATGTCTGTCTGTCTGTCTGTCTGTCTGTCTGTCTGTCTGTCTGTCTGTCTCTCTCTCTCTCTCTCTCTCTCTCTCTCTCTCTCTCTCTCTCTCTCTCCTCTCTCTCTCTCTCTCTCTCTCTCTCTCTCTCTCTCTCTCTCTCTCTCTAAGCTCAGCTGCAGCCCAAATGGGATGATGTTGCTTCTCTGCTAAAATCTCATAACGAAAAGAATATTCAATCAGTGGCTAGTTTGATAGCAAAAGCTAAACAAATCAGGCTAACTAACATAACAAGAACAACGAATGTATAGATAGATGGCTGAAAACAATCTATGTTGTTCTTGATAATTTTACATGTTGATTATATATTGGATGGTCGGTAACCATGAATGTTTACTTTCAGTTTTCATTTATTTTGTTTCATTTGTTTATTTTACTTTTGTTTTATGTTTTCGAATACTGTTATTTCATTGGAAATATTCAAGTACACCCCCCCCCCCCCCCCCCCCCCCCCCCCCCCCCCCCCCCCCCCCTCCCCCCCCCCCCCCCCCCCCCCCCCCCCCAATCCCCCCCCCCACCCACCCCCCCCCCCCCCCCCCCCCCCCCCTCATGTCTCTCCCTCTCCCCCTGTCATCAGACCCGTGTGGTAATGACAATAAAATGTCCAGTGTTCCATTGTGTTCTCTCTCTCTCTCTCTCTCTCTCTCTCTCTCTCTCTCTCTCTCTCTCTCTCTCTCTCTCTCTCTCTCTCTCTCTCTCTCTCTCTCTCTCTCTCTCTCTCTCTCTCTCTCTCTCTCTCTCCCCCCTCTCTCTGTCTGTGCTTGTGAGCAGGGTCTTCGATCTTAGCTATAGTCACTTCAACAAAACACCCGCTTTCATTCCATTTACTTGATATTCTTGTTGAATCACGCTTGCTGTTATTTTCTTCTTTACCAAAACCTTTTATATATATTTTTTTTAGCAACAATTAATCTACTTGGCCACTGGACATCATTAGGCAGGCATAATCAACTGACTATTATTTAACGAGCTTATTAAATTCATTCGCATGCATAATTATAGCCTACAATGTTTGCATTTTCATTTTTTTTAAATAGTCTTCAATGTATAATAGACTAGATCATAATTATGTACACACGCGTCCATACTTGTTTTAGGTCATTAGATAACTACGCTATTCAATTGCGTTTAATCTGAATAAAAGGTTGTTGGGTGTGGGGTTTTGTTTGGGGGGTGGGTTAAAAGTAGGGCCTATTGGGGGGAAAATGTGAGGGAAATTTGAGTAAAAGCCAGATATTAGTCACATTGGTCATACCTTTATTTTATTTCATTTTTGTGTTTTTGCGACTTTGTATTAGTTCAATTCTGTAGCCAACAGAAGAGATATGGAAATTTGACAAAACGTGTCGCAGTTTCAAAGAGACCCTGTCGCGGCTGATGTCGTCTGGTGGCATAAGGATGGCTCCAAGGACTTCCAACTCAATTACGGAGGCGTTAGCAAAAATCTTAAATGTTACAAAGAGTGCTAACTTCGCAGCCTACAAACCTTGCATAGAATGAAGCCAACTTTCTCGCTTCCCACTTGGAAGGTGGGAAATGTTAGTGTTGTTGTAGGTAATGAGTAAGTCCACAATGATCCCCAGCTGTAGTGTAGGTGAAAGGGTGGGAGTTATTAAAAAAAAAAACGGTTTCAGTCAGCTGCGGAGTGCGAGCTCTTTGTATATTCAGGCGTTTTGGTGTTAGTGATAAGACAAAGGTGGATGAAGGTGGGGGTGGAAGGGAAGGAATGGTCGACCTATGGCGATATTTGTCACGCCAGAGGGCAGTCAATGCACTAGGGGCTTATCACGCGATTTTCTCACTTAGGCGTAGTAAGAGAGAGACAGATTGTAGGACTACTCACTCTCTCTCTCTCTCATTTTCTTTATCCCCAACTAAGAATATAGAGAGGATTAGCCCCACACGAGCGTCATGCCCTCTGGCGTGAAAACAATCGCACTAAGTCTCTCATTAGAGTGTGGATGTGTGTGTATTCTTGAATGTGTAGATGGGGAGGGCGCGCGTTTCCTTACTTGGGTGAGTATGTGGTATGTGTATGCATGAATGTGTGTGTGTGCGAATGTGTGTGTGTGTGTGTGTGTGTGTGTGTGTGTGTGTGTGTGTGTGTGTGTGTGTGTGTGTGTGTGTGTGTGTGTGTGTGTGTGTGTGTGTGTGTGTGCGCGTGTGTGTGTGTGTGTGTGTGTGTGTCTGTCTGTATGTATGTCTGTCTGTCTGTCTGCTCTGTGTCCGTGTCTGCGTTAGCATTTAGGTACACACTCTTTTGAAAGCAAGTCTTCACGAGCAAGGCTCCACAATGCTGTAGTAGTTGTTCTTCTTCTTGTTCTTTTCGATTTCAAAATAGGCCTTTAGTTCCTGGACCCGTTTTCTAACAGGCATGTTTAATTTTTCGCTCTCCATACAACACAGTATGGTAGATGGTATGTTGAAAGCGGATGAGAAGTAAATGCAATCAGTTGACAACAGCTCTCTGAGTAGAAATATTTCTCTCGTCTTTTTGTTTTGTCTGATTTTTCCCCCCCAAATCCATAAGAAATGTTTGAAAAAGAACAGAAAACTTTCCTCGTAATTTATGACACATCATCATTATTTTCTGCGCGTGTTTCACACGAGTCTTATGCGACAGAGATTAAAACCCTTTCGCCGACAGAGTTTAAAAAACCCTTTCGTCGTCGTCGTCGTCCGCTGTCGTAGCCATTTTTAGCAAAACATTTCTATGAGACTTACCTGGGTAGACAAAAACAATCTGTCTGTAATATTATGAATTCCTCTGTGACATGGTTAAAGTAAGGCCTATATCCTTACCTCCCAAAATTAAGAGAATAGGATCTTTGGATAACAGACCCTGATTTGATGCCTTTTTTGTGACATGGGTGTTAAATCATTGTGGTGCAAAAATGCGACGTTGGCGGTGAAAGGGTTAAAACTTGAGATAACATATTTTTGGGCAGTCCAGTAACAAGGCTAGACTCGCATTTAAACAAGCGCGAAATCGCAATAGTTTGTGGCACGCGGTCTATTTTTACCACTCCAATCATGAGTTACCTCCCCTGGCTTTTCAATAATTTTAATCTGTAAACCAGAATGTTATCTCTGCACCATTTCGTAACTTTTTATATCTTTTGGAAAACATTTAAACTTATACTCATCAAAAGAAGCACCGCATACTCGTCGTGTCTGTTGTAGTGTCTGTTTTACATATGTTTATTATTTTGTACGCTTTTAAAATACATCATTTTAAGAGCGGCCAGAAGTGTAGCCTCGATTTGAAGTGCGTCAATTTTGGACCGACAGACCGACCGACCGACAAAGTGAGTTATAGGTTTGTGACTTGAGCCACAAACAATAAAGATTGAGAAACAGGGGGTGGACTATGACTGACGCAGAGTGCAATACGACGAGGGATTTTTTTTTTTTTTTTACACACTACGTGACTGGTCTTAGGTGTAGGGCAGAATTTGATGCGTGTGGGTTTAAAGAGGTTTGCGGGACTGGTGGATGGATGATAAGGAAAATCAACAGGACCAGTGCTGTTTTTCAGATTCAGTGTGAAACCTCCGCCAAGGAAGATAATTATGGAGGAAGAAAAGAAAGTAAAGGGAGAATGTATGACTCGACTTCGTCATCGTCGTCGTCGTCGTCGTCGTCGTCGTAGTAGTAGTAGTAGTAGTAGTAGTAGTAGTAGTAGTAGTAGAATTAGTAGTAGTAGTGGTAGTAGTAGTAGTAGTAGTAGTAGTAGTAGTAGTAGTAGTAGTAGTAGTAGTAGTAGTAGTAGTAGTAGTAGTAGTAGTAGTAGTAGTAGTAGTAGTAGTAGTAGTAGTAGTAGTAGTAGTAGTAGTAGCAGCAGTAACAGGCGACAAGGTGGTATTGCTCTCTTCAAGGTGAGTATTAATTAGTATTAATTAATTAATTAAGTATAGTCTGACATTTCTGAAAAAGAATGGCCAGAAATATATATATATATCCAAATTAATATGGTATAATATGTCATTTCGTGTATGATACTCCGTTTTAAGTTTTGGGCCATTGAAAGATGTCTCTCTCTGTCACTTTATATTTCCTTGTTTCTCTGTCTCTGTCTCTCCCTCTCCCTGTCTGTGTCTGTCTGTCCGTGTATCTCTCTCTCTCTTTCTCTATTTCTGTGTCTCACACACACACACACTCACTCACACACACACTCTCTCTCTCTCTCTCTCTCTCTCTCTCTCTCTCTCTCTCTCTCTCTCTCTCTCTCTCTGTCTCACACACTCACTCACACACTCACACACACACACTCTATTTTATCTCTCCGCCCTCTCTCTCTCATCTCTCTCCCTCAGTCCCTCTCTCTCTCAATCAATCAACCAACACACCTTCCACAATAAGGTAGACCGTCTTCATGCTGACGGGCACGGTGAAACAGACCTCATATTGGTATATACCCGGGTCACTCTCACTCTCTCACTCTCCACCCTCTCTCTCTCTCTCTCTCTCTCTCTCTCTCTCTCTCTCTCTCTCTCTCGCTCGCTCTCTCTCTCTCTCTCTCTCTCTCTCTCTCTCTCTCTCTCTCTCTCTCTCTCTCTCTCTCTCTCTCTCTCTCTCTCTCTCTCTCTCTCTCTAAGCTCAGCTGCAGCCCAAATGGGATGATGTTGCTTCTCTGCTAAAATCTCATAACGAAAAGAATATTCAATCAGTGGCTAGTTTGATAGCAAAAGCTAAACAAATCAGGCTAACTAACATAACAAGAACAACGAATGTATAGATAGATGGCTGAAAACAATCTATGTTGTTCTTGATAATTTTACATGTTGATTATATATTGGATGGTCGGTAACCGTGAATGTTTACTTTCAGTTTTCATTTCTTTTGTTTCATTTGTTTATTTTAATTTTGTTTTATGTTTTCGAATACTGTTATTTCATTGGAAATATTCAAGTACACCTCCCCCCCCCCCCTTTGTCATCAGACCCGTGTGATAATGACAATAAAATGTCCAGTGTTCCAGTGTTCTCTCTCTCTCTCTCTCTCTCTCTCTCTCTCTCTCTCTCTCTCTCTCTCTCTCTCTCTCTCTCTCTCTCGCGAGACTAGGTATGCATGTTTTGGTATAGTTATAGGATATGCTGTATGTTTTGTGTGTGTGCGAGTACGTGAACGAGCTCTTCGTTTGAGCTTGAATTTTGTTCGCATGTTCTTCAATTTACTGTGAACATGCCTGTTGTTATTTTCTATTCTTGTTATGCATTTTTTTACTTTCTTTTTGTTTTCCCTTTCTTGTTATTTGGCTTTTCTTTTTCCCCTCGAGGGCATGGTGTAAAGAAGCTTGAGCTTATCCGTTTACCCTCATTAAACATTCGTATTCGTATTCGTATTCGTATTCTCTCTCTCTCTCTCTCTCTCTCTCTCTCTCTCTCTCGCTTCTCTCTCGCTCTCTCTCTCTCTCGCTCTCTCTCTCTCTCTTCGGCTCTCTCTCTCTCTCTCTCTCTCTCTCTCTCTCTCCTCCATCTCTCTCTCTCTCTCTCATCTCTCTCTCTCTCTCTCTCTGTCTGTGCTTGTGAGCAGAGTCTTCGATCTTAGCTATAGTCACTGAGGCAATGTCAAAAGGTGCTTTCCAAGCAAGTGAAAAATAAAATGTCATTGTCAGCCATTCTTTTGACCTTTTCTGTTTCTTTTCAACTCCAATAAAATGACTTTGTGTGAATTTATGGATAAATTAGCTTAGATTATGATTTATCACAATTTTAAATTGGCTTCAGGAGGCATGTTACTTGTGACACGTGACAACATAAAGTACTATGCTGTGTGAAGAGTAAAGCAAAGATCATCTTCATAAAGCAGAAATAAATAAAGTCACATTGCTAGAATAATCTGGTATAATTGTTTTTGACACTTTAGTAATAACACATGTGTTATGCTTAATTTTGTATCATCACCTACACATATGTCGTTGCCTCACTCGCACACAATTGCCTACCATAAAAGAAAATCTCAGAAACAGCAAACAAATGTTTATTTCTTCAAAGAAACATTCCATGTGTATATTGTAAAGTAATGATAAAAAAATTCAAGCCAAATGAATAAGAGAGTATAACTTTATTTATGTTACTTGCTACACAAATCCATGTGACGACAAATTGAAGTGTTGTCACAGGTAGCAAGTAACATGTGATTGAAGTCATTAAGTCTCATAAACCAACAGAAAAGAAAGTACTTTTTCAAGAAATATTGCTTCAGTATTACTGAAACAGCAAAAGTATTGTGAAGTAAACTTGTAATGTGCCTAATTTCAACTTAAAATCGTAACTCATGAGTTACTTGTGACATGTGACACCACAAGGTCTCCCGTCACAGGGGGTCTCTTACCCTACAACATAATTTTTGCACCCATTAGCAGAAGAGTAGATCAAAATAAAGAAGTTTTGTGCCAAGCTGTCAATATTTCCATCCAAATTATTGCTTCAATCGAATTGATATAAAAATGAACTATGGTTTGTGTGTTACTTGCTACAAGATTATGTTACTTGTGACATAAATTCCTCCGTGACAACAAAAATGTATGAGCCTTCTCTTCGCTCTTTCGATGTTGAAAAGAGTGGAAAAGCGATTGAGCATTGCACACTGAGTCGAAGGTTTACAGAAACTGGGGGTTCCATTCTTGTTGACTGAATTTTTTAATTGTAATAAGCATTGAAAGCTCATAAGTGTTACTTGTGACGTCGTGACGACAATCCGTAAATGATGTAATTTTGCTAACTATTACCCCAAAAAAACCTATTGTACTAATAGGTGTTAAAAAGAGCAACTTCCAATGGATCTATAACCTTCGTTTTAGACTTGTTCCATATTTTTGTTAGTCAAGGTAAACAGTTATCTGCTAGCTCTCAATGTGACGACAATTGTAGCAAGTAACATACCGACTTTGAGGTCATATTACCGTAAAGATACACATGAACATTTTATTTTGAACATTATTATAGTTGCAACGATTACAGAAGAACATAATACAACTGAAAATGGGTTTGCTATTTGCATCTATTTGGAACCACAAGCCCTCCAAGTGGTGCACTGTTCACCACAGTCAAAATGCACGCCGATTTCGGCCATCTAGTGCCGGTATTTTCGCTAATAGTTTTTTAAATTTGATGTCTTCAATAGCTTTTACTGTTTAATAAAAATTTTTAATGTTTCTACAACACAGACAGACTAATCACTGAGATCATAAGCATCATGAAATTAAGTTATGGACAATTTTGTGAGGTAGGGGTGGGGCATGGCACCTTTTGACATTGCCTCCACTACCAAAACAAATCTGCTTTCATTTCATTTACTTGATATTCTTGTTGAATCACGCTTGCTGTTATTTTCTTCTTTACCAAAACCTTTTATATATATTTTTTTTAGCAACAATTAATCTACTTGGCCACTGGACATCATTAGGCAGGCATAATCAACTGACTATTATTTAACGAGCTTATTAAATTCATTCGGTTGCATAATTATAGCCTACAATGTTTGAATTTTCATTTTTTTTAAAAATAGTCTTCAATGTATAATAGACTAGATCATAATTATGTACACACGCGTCCATACTTGTTTTAGGTCATTAGATAACTACGCTATTCAATTGCGTTTAATCTGAATAAAAGGTTGTTGGGTGTGGGGTTGTTGTTGGGTTTTTTTTGGGGGGGTTAAAAGTAGGGCCTATTGAGGAAAAAATGTGAGGGAAATTTGAGTAAAAGCCAGATATTAGTCACAATGGTCATACCTTTATTTTATTTCATTTCTTGTGTTTTTTGCGACTTTGTATTAGTTCAATTCTCTAGCTAACAGAAGAGATATGGAAATTTGACAAAACGTGTCGCAGTTTCAAAGAGACCCTGTCGCGGCTGATGTTGTCTGGTGGCATAAGGATGGCTCCAAGGACTTCCAACTCAATTACGGAGGCGTTAGCAAAAATCTTAAATGTTACAAAGAGTGCTAACTTCGCAGCCTACAAACCTTGCAAAGAATGAAGCCAACTTTCTCACTTCCCACTTGGAATGTGGGAAATGTTAGTGTTGTTGTAGGTAATGAGTAAGTCCACAATGATCCCCAGCTGTAGTGTAGGTGAAAGGGTGGGAGTTATAAAAAAAAACCCGGTTTCAGTCAGCTGCGGAGTGCGAGCTCTTTGTATATTCAGGCTTGTTGGTGTTAGTGATAAGACAAAGGTGGATGAAGGTGGGGGTGGAAGGGAAGGAATGGTCGACCTATGGCAATATTTGTCACGCCAGAGGGCAGTCAATGCACGCGATTTTCTTACTTGGGCGTAGTGAGAGAGAGACAGATGGTAGGACTACTCACTCTCTCTCTCTCATTTTCTTTACCCCCAACTAAGAATATAGAGAGGATTAGCCCC
>CM065685.1:26316452-26331452 GCA_017654935.2 Phymorhynchus buccinoides | reverse complement strand
TTCAGTGGGCTCATTTTTATTTCCGGACTGAAGATGAATTCGAGCTGTTTTGCGACAGTACTGCGTCTACATTATCAACATGGACTCTCCCTGTGCCAAAATTGCATAGCTCGAATCGTCTGCTAATATCGACGCGGTCATGGAGTTGAGTAGCCTAGGCCTAGATCCACGGCTAGACGTGCGACATCTGCTACTGTTGATTCATTAAAACCACGAATCTTCGTTATGTACTAGCATTAAATGTTGTCGTCAGCGCTGAATGAATCCTAGGGGTAACACTGCACCGCTTGTCAAATTATGGGTGTGGTAGGAACAGCTCGCGTTGCAAGCCATGAGATATATAACTGTGACGTCAAGTTTCTAATAGCAACAGTGTATCCTTACACGCGAATTTACACTAAGCCTATGGGTTAATATATGCAAATGATATCTCTGGATATTGTTTTATATCTCACGGCTGGCAGGCCTCTGTGGCACTACTTGGAGATCGGTATATTATCCTTTATAAATATGAAAGATAAGATGTTAGAGAATGCACAAATACCTATAACTCAAAATTGACAACATATGAGATTTTTGACTTTGCAAGCCTGTTGTGAGAAACTAACCCAGAGACGTAATGTCCCTTTTCGTGGTGTTGACTCACAACAATGTTCTTTCATTAAGAAGATCTAATATTATCAACACTGTGCAGCGTTTTCGTGACCTTTTATATTAACAGAAAATAGACAATGTTTTGGAAGAAAATGTTCATACCAGTGGCATATCGGCTGACTCTTTCTCTTAGTCTTTCAAATGCAAGGAGAGTTGAAACTGGAGATATGTGTGTGTGTGGTTGGGGGGAAAGCATACACGTGCAAATAAAAAAGCATACACGTGCAAATAAAAAAAACCCTACAAGACCCGTTGAAATACATTATAGTCGCTAATATTTTTTTCGGTACCTTTGCAACACGAATTGTTTGAAAGGACATAAGTATGTCTTTGCTTGCTTATCTATGTCTGGTTGTATGCCTGTCTCTCTCTGTCTTCCTCTTTGTTTGTCTGTCTGTCTGTCTGTCTCTATCTTTTCCCCCGTGTGTGCGCTCCCTTCTCCCTCTCTCTCTCTCTCTCTCTCTCTCTCTCTCTCTCTCTCTCTCTCTCTCTCTCTCTCTCTCTCTCTCTCTCTCTCACTCTCTCTGTCTCTGTCTCTGTCTCTATCTCTCTCTCTCTCTCTGTCTCTGTCTCTGTCTCTGTCTCTCTCTCTCTCTCTCTCTCTCTCTCTCTCTCTCTCTCTCTCTCTCTCTCTCTCTCTCTCTCTCTCTCTCTCTCTCTCTCCCTCTCTCTCTCTCTCTCTCTCTCAAGGACAGATTGGAAGAATAGGCGTTGCCTAAAATCTATATCCTTGGAAAATAAAGTTTAAGTTTTCAAATTTTCAAGTTTTCAAGTCTCTCTCTCTCTCTCTCTCTCTCTCTCTCTCTCTCTCTCTCTCTCTCTCTCTCTCTCTCTCTCTCTCTCTCTCTCTCTCTCTCTCTCTCTCTCTCCTCTCTCTCTCTCTCTCTCTCTCTCTCCCTCTCTCCCTCTCACTTTCTCTGACTCAAAAAACAACAAGTAAACGCCTAACAAATTTCAAGCAAAAACTCAATAACAACTTTTATTGTACTATTTATTTTGTTAACAACAGGGATGAATAACCACACTAACTCTACACTGACTAACATATGTGACGCTATCGCAGGGGAGGTCTCTTATCTAATCATACTTTCTTACACAAAAACTAACAAAGCGTTTCTCCCAGTGACAAATTAGGTTTTTGGGCTCCAGTGGTTTCTTATGGTCACATCATTATTTGGAGTTCCCTTCCCAGCCGTTTGCTAGAATTGGAACTGTAAGCTCCACTGCCTAAACACACTGGGTGTTGTATACTAGGAGAACGAAATATGGGGAACGATTTATAAGGCAAACTAATTGGAATCCCTTAAAACAAGCGCGAATTCGCAAGCGTGTGTGGCGTGCGACAATTGAACACGAAACATCATTTTAAAGAGCAACCTCAATTTGAAGTGCAGCCTCACTTTAAAGTGCGACAATGTTGCAGCCTCTCTTTAAAGTGCGACAATTTTGGACCGACCGACAGACCTACCGACAGACCGACAGACCGACAAAGTGAGTTATTGGTTTGTGGCTCGTGCCACAAACAAAAAAACAGACTCGGTGTTGCAATACCTCCTGGATCTGCCCCAAGCACTGCAATATGGTTGTGGTGGTTGGTTGATAGCATGTGCTCTTTGTAAGGCGAGGGTACGTTAAACCGAACTTTCGTTCATTCATGCATTCATTCATCCCTAGAGGTTTTGGTTTTTTGTTACTTTGAAAGTATTAGGGGAAGACGGGGTAAAAAGCGCATGGGCGGGTAAGAAGCCCACCCCAATTATCTCATGAAATAAAGAGAATTTCAGTCAAATTTGCCCATGAGACGAATGCTAGACATTAACGCTCGTCTCATGGGCAAAATGAGACTGAAATTTGCTTCATTTCATGAGATAATTGGGGTGGGCTTCTTACCCGCCCATGCGCTTTTTACCCCGTCTTCCCCTAACGATTATTCTGGCAAAAGATAGCAAAGGAAAAGTCTATGCAATAGTGTAGAAAGAGCTAGTAAAACGCAGTGCAATAACACCAGAACGAAGAACATAACTTGACGCGCTTCTCCTTACTTATAAAGGCCCTGCCAAACTCTCTCTCTCTCTCTCTCTGTCTCTCTCTCTCTCTCTCTCTCTCTCTCTCTCTCTCTCTCTCTCTCTCTCTCTCTCTCTCTCTCTCTCTCTCTCTCTCTCTCTCTCTCTCTCTCTCTCTCACAATGCACCATGCTATTCATGGTGTGGAAATTCACATAACTCACTCTCTCCCAATTGAAAGGTATGTGTAGAAAACTTCTGATTTATATGGTTCTTTTTTCTCTTTTTTTTTCTTTTTTCTTTTTTTTGGGGGTGGAGGTGGGGTGAGAGAGACAGTCATGTATATTGATAGAACATGTTCTCTTGCCATCTATTATTATGTGTATCCACCCTACATACAGATTCTGTGCATTGTTTCCTCTGAACTTTCGGTCCTTTTTGCAACCCTACTCTCACCCCTTATTCCCGTTCTCCCCATCGTCTTATCATGCCATGCATGGGTCAGTACCTTCTGGTGTAGGTGATGGGTGTAAGGAGGATCCATCTGCAAAGTACTGAAGGTTATACTACGTTAAACCGTCACTAACGTGTGAAATACTGTAGTGTGAGACAGGAGAGAGAGAGAGAGAGAGAGAGAGAGAGAGAGAGAGAGAGAGAGAGAGAGAGAGAGAGAGAGAGAGGAGAGAGGGAGAGAGAGAGAGAGAGAGGGAGGGAGGAGGGAGATAGAGAGAGAGAGAGGAAGACAGAAACAGACAGACATACAGACATAGGCAGAGAAAGAAAGAGAGAGCGAGAGAAAAAGAGAGAGGGGAGGGAGAGAGACAGAGACAAAGAAACAGAGAGAGAGAGAGGGAGAGACAGACAGACAGAGACAGAGACAGACAGACAGGTAGACAGAGAAAGAGAGAGGGAGAGACAGAGTATCGAGAGAAAGAGACAGAGACAGGCACACATATACACACAGAGAGACACACAGATAGACAGACAGAGAAAGAAACAGAGAGAGAGACAGAGAGAGAGAGAGAGAGAGAGAGAGAGAGAGAGAGAGAGAGAGAGAGAGAGAGAGAGAGAGAGAGAGAGAGACAGACACACAGACAGACAGACAGTCAGACAGACTGATACAAACACTTACAAAAGAGAGACAAAGACAAACAGCCCTAAATACGTTTCCCTATTATCTCGTATCTCTTACTCTTCTTCTTCTGCGTTCCCAGGCCCTATGGTCATAATGGGTAAGGTACGCATGCGTCCGGTTTTCAGTTTTCACTGGTTTCCCCCGCTGCGGCGTACGGCCGACACATTCCGATTTCGGATGAGCTCAAAGGAGAAAAAATAATTGGAAGGTTTTGTTGGTGAAAGGCAGAAGAATGGACCAATAAGTCAGACAGAAGAACGATGGTAGATGATAGAAAGCAAGAGGAAAAATCAGAGTCAAAGAGAGTGGCAGATTTGAGGAAGTTACAATCACAGAACTTCCAGAAGGTGGGGGAACCATTTTTTTTTCCCGAAAGGCCCCCCCGGTATCCCCACGGGGAGAGTTCGTATATCTACGTCGGCATAGTCTTGACAGCAAAATAATGTGCAGGAGAAAATCAAATTCACTGTATCAATTTTATCATTATCATTTATCTTTTTGACACTTGGAAAGAAGCATACTGCGTATTGCGTTGGTGTGGTGAGCTACAATTGGTTTCACGATTTTGTGAAGTGGAAAACCTGTCGTCAATCATAACTGTTACGCACGTAACACGTTCAACCTGATGAATCGGTTTTATATGCAGGGTTTCAAATACAAACACAGACAAACAGACAGACAGACAGACAGACAGGCAGACACACACACACACGCGCGCGCACACGGGCGCGCGCCGAGCTCATTCTCTCTCTCTCTCTCTCTCTCTCTCTCTCTCTCTCTGTGGACTATCTTTATAGTAGTAGTTATGTAGTGCATGCTTAAAACCAACGACAGAATGGAAGACTAGGCCCATCCTAAATAATTATCCTTGTAAAATAAAGTTTCTGAAATAAAGTTTCTGAAGTCTGAAGTCTCTCTCTCTCTCTCTCTCTCTCTCTCTCTCTCTCTCTCTCTCTCTCTCTCTCTCTCTTCTCTCTTCTCTTCTCTCTCTCTCTCTCTCTCTCTCTCTCTCTCTCTCTCTCTCTCTCTCTCTCTCTCTCTCTCTCTCTCTCTCTCACACACACACACACACACACACACGCGCGCGCGCGCGCGCGCGCGCGCACACACACACTCACAAGTACACACAAAAACACGCGCGCGCGCGCACACACACACGCGCGCACACACGCGCGCACGCACACACACACGCACACACACACACACACACACACACACACACATCATACACAATTAGTAGCATCCCATAACCATTTTCTGCCTTGCCTTTTATAACAGATACTTAATTCGTCCACAAACGCCCAAATACACATCATCCGAAGAACGCTTTTCTCAGCCACCAATGAACGAATGCGTTCCGAAACAGACGTTGGAGCTTCAGCCAATCATAATCAATTATGCTAAACGGGCAATGTGCCCTCCCATGTGGCAAATTGGTTAAAACACTACTGAAGCTTTTCGTATGCTAATGCTAAACATTCCCAGTCTGGGCCAGCCAATAACTGTCGATGATATTACACCTAGACAGTGAGAAGGCATTGAGCCTAAGCCTTGAGAATTGACAATGTTTTACACTTTGAACCTCCCCCCTTCCCCCACCCCCCCACCCCCCCAGCACAAAAAAAAGCTTATGACTTTTTCAAAATATACTGTCTCTTTTTGTTGTATAACAAAACAAACAAACAAAATCACATCTAATCAAACTTATCGCAAAATGAGAGAAGAGAAATGTCATATCTATGCATCTCAAGTTAGCTTCCCAAAACATTCTCGAGAAAATAAGGTATTGAATCTGTTATTGCGTTGAATAAAGCTATTCGTCCTGAGCATCCGTATTGGACAAACGTCCCAATTTGTCATTCACTTCACATACATTTTTGGAATGTTTGTGTGTATTACTATTGTTAGTGTTGTTGTCTAAAGTTAGCTTTGTAAGCGCTCTGAGCTCTTTGGAGAAAGAGCGCAACAAATATCCATTATTATTATTATTATTATTATTATTATTATTATTATTATTACGCCCATTTTTTTCATTGAGTAATAAGGTTCAGAACAAGAAAGGAAAGGAGGTAAGATAGAAGATCGGAAGACCTAGGTACATATTAATAATAATAATAATAATTAATAATGCTTATATAGCGCATAATCTTGCAAAGCAACTCAATGCGCTTTTCACTCACCATTCGTACAAACATTTCTAACAAACTGGCCCACGCATCCTCACCATACATCTCTATCAAAATGAATACATATTAGAGAATGCATTGCATATAATCATAACACAACACACCAACACCCACGTCCCTTCAACACCACCCACCCCAACCATCCCCCCCACATGTATTCCCCCCAGAGGTTACCCATCCCCACCCCTGCCCCCCCTACTCCCCACCCTCACCCCACACACACACGCGCGCACGCGTCCAACCTCAAACTCAACGTCTTCAATGAGCTGGAAAACAAGAGTGGGGAAAGGATCATAGACTTTGCAGAGAGAAAGCTTTCCTGAAGAAGTGGGTCTTTAGTTGGGACTTGAAGGAAGGAAGAGTGGACTGGTTACGGGTATGGTCAGGGAGAGAATTCCAAACGTTTGGTGCAACAAAACTAAACGCCCTCTCACCCGAAGATTTCAAGGACCGCTTAGGAACTTTAAGAAGTTTCTGGGAAGAAGAACGAAGAGTACGAGAGCTTTGGTAGGTGCAGAGAGAAGAAGAGAGGTACTGAGGAAGAGTTTTGTCAAAGTGACGAAAAGCGAGAGTAGCCATCTTGAACTGCCAGCGGAATTTGACAGGAAGCCAGTGGAGCTCAGCCAAAAGAGGTGTGATGTGATCACGCTTTCTTTTGCCAAGCACAAGCCGAGCAGCACTGTTCTGCACTCTCTGTAAGCGCGAAATCTGTTCTGCTGGAAGCCCAGCATACATCGAATTACAGTAGTCCAATCTGGACAACACGAAGGCAGAAATCAGTCTAACAGAAGCATCTCTGGACAGGAAGGGTCTGATGGAGGCGATACGCCTTAGCTCTAAGAAAGATGCACGACAAACACTAGATATTTGCTCCTGCATCGACATGGTTTGATCGAGGGAGACACCGAGGTACTTAACAGTCATCCGAAATTGAATGGCACTATGAGTCTTTTTAACACGAAACCATTCCTGAGGATACAGAAGCATTTGGCTTTAAAATGAAAAGTAAGAGTGTCTTTTGTAGCAGGCTCTCTCTCTCTCTTCATCCCCAACTAAGAAAATAGAGAGGATTAGCCCCACTCGAGCGCTATGCCACCTGGTGGTTAAATTGGCGACCTAGGTTAACCATCATGATATCATATCAGAGGTACGGCGTTAATAGCCTTTTGCCTGCTCTTTCAACTCTTCCACATTAGGACGATTTTTTTGGTTCTATGTAATAATGTCCATTCCAATGAACAAAAAACCAATTAGCTTATTCTTTGATGATTTTTGTTGCAATAAAAAAAATCACATATTAAGCTTACAAGCACAACAACAACAACAAAGGGGGAGAAAAGGAAAGAAAAACAAGAAGAAAGAAGAATTTGTACAAAAACAATAGGATTATCCTCTATATGAGGTGAATCCTAATAATTTGCATGAAAGTACGACTGTACATATTTGATTTTTACACACATATATATATTTTATTTTTTTTAAATAAATTATTCTCATCCTTAGTAATGGGGCCGTTCACCCCACCCAGCCCCAGTCACTGGTAGTGCAACCCTCAAAGAAGCATCGCCGTCATCTCTGACAATCAGGGTAATTAACTCGGGGCACGGAGGCGCGCGATCCCGTTACTCCTCTAATAAAGCATCCTAATGAGTAGGCTGCCCTTACCCTGCCCTTCCACGACACAAAGAGCAGTGTCTGTGTGTGTGGGGGGGTGGGGGGGGGGGGGGGGGGGGGGGGGGGGGGGGGGGGAGGGGGGGGAAGGGGTGGAGTGGAGAAGTAGGAACGGTCTACGTGAAAGCAAAAAGCCTGAATATACAACGAGCTCGCATTCCGCAGCTGACTGAAAGCCGGTGTCGTGAGAAATAAGTACCTACCGTGAAATAAATACCCTTCAAAAGCGCACTAGAGCCATTCTTCTTTCATGTGATAAATAAGTCAACTGCAAGTCATGCCTGCCAGATAGCAGAGGGGGCAGATGCTATTCTGGCAGGCTGGGCTATAATTCGTTTATAGTGGAGATGCCTTGTCCAGGGTAATTCCCCACTCTCTCGGCCAAAGGGATTTGAGGACACAGCTGGCGTTGAGGAAGGTCCCCAAAGGCCAGCCCATCCCTCTGTACGAGATACTACACTGTACCATGATTTTCCTTTACTGTTGAAAGTCATCTTTTGTACAGCTCTCGTGTTACTGTTGGCCCCTTGCTAGAGAACTGGGAATACAAAACAGGGGAAAGTTATGGAAAGTAATGGAAAGGAAACGATGCAATATTTAAGAAGACTAGCGCAACGCCTAGTACTGGCAATGCACCATACTGGTAACACCTAGTAACGGTAACGGCAAGTACTGGTAACGCTGAGTACAGCAAATTTGAAGCGATTCGGTTAAGAAACGGCGGAGTTATAAGGCCCCGTTTCCCGTTGGCGCTGCTCTGAGAGTGACGCGTCTCCCGATTCTCTTCAAATTTGGCCGATGGGGTTGCCAGAGGCATAGTAAGCCTGACAGCAAATGTTCTATTCGGTTAAGAAAGGGCGGAGTTATGCGTGAAAAGGTGAAGCTGCGTATAGCGCGCGCGTTTCTGAATCCGTTCGCTTTGTTTTGGCACAACGATAGTCAACTTCTCCTGTCATCTACCTGCCAAATTCGAAGGCAATCGGCCCAGAAAGGAGAGACGGGCGCCGAAAGGCCGTCGGATGCGCGTTTCGCGCATTTGCCGAACCGAGACACGGCCGCCTCGAGCCGTTGATCGCCCCGAGAGGGCTCACAGCAAAGAGCGAATCGGTCGAGAAACGGCGGAGTTATAAGGCCCGTTTTGGTGTTTCAGACAGACAGGGAGACAGAGAGAGAGACACACACAGACACACACACGGACAGTTGGCTTTTTACTATATGATTATTGGGGAATCGTTTGTACAGCTCTCCTGTTACTGTTGACCCTTGCTAGAGAACTGGGAATACCAAAAAAGGGGAAATGTATGAAACGTGATGTAAAGGAGACAATGCATGCAATATTTAAGAAGATTATTGGGGAGAGAAGGGTGGGGGAGGGTGGGGAGGAAGGGAGAGGGAGGGGTAGAGTGGAATATGGATCGATGGGGTTGTCAGAGGGTAAGGGTGTACAGCACTGTTCTAGGCGGCTGGTTCCATTAACTCTTTGACTGTATACCTTGACAATCCGTCTCCTTTGTTTTCACAACTTTGTAACTTTCTCCTGTCAGACTTAGACATTTTCGTTTCTTGAGAAAGAGAGAGAGAGAGAGAGAGAGAGAGAGAGAGAGAGAGAGAGAGAGAGAGAGAGAGAGAAGAGAGAGAGAGAGAGAGAGAGAGAGAGAGAGAGAGAGAGAGAGAGAGAGAGATTCTTCAGAATGTTCAGTGAAAATCGATGTCATGACAGTTGTGTGTATCCAACATATGAAAATAATTAGATTTTTTTATAACATTATTATCATATTCTATTTTAAAATCAACTATTGCAGTTATGTTTACTATGTAAGAACTATCCCCAAATAGTACAATGAGTTATGCTGTGATTTTTTACATATATTATTTAATTATTTGCTTTATATATTCTTTTCCTTATTTAAGTCATTAATTAATTTGAAACATTTATTTATTTGTTTACTTTATGTATTTTATGTACTTTTATGTATTTCTTGTTGATTAGTATTGGATGTGTGTGTGTGTGTGTGTGTGTGTGTGTGTGTGTGTGTGTGTGTGTGTGTGCGTGCGTGTGCGTGTGTGTGTGTGTGTGTGCGCGTGTGTGCCCTGCTTTCTTAAACCACTGCCACCACATCCCCCTTTCCTTTCAAACCTGGTTTTTTTGCTCTTCACTGTTCCACTTATACATGATTGTTCCTCACCCTGTCTTACTGCAAGTATTCTCTTTTTTGTTCTTCTTCTCTCTCTTCTTCTTTCTCTCTCTCTCTCTCTCTCTCTCTCTCTCTCTCTCTCTCTCTCTCTCTCTCTCTCTCTCTCTCTCTCTCTCTCTCTCTCTCTCTCTCTCTCTCTCTCTCTCTCTCTCTCTCTCTCTCTCTCTCTCTCTATCTTATCATTGTTTGTCGATTCTACTTATTTTGTCTATTGCTATGTCCATTGTTCGTTTGGTTTGTTGTGACTTTCTTTTCAAAAATGTATTGCTTGTATTTCCTGGTAAAAGTCCGCCAATGTTTATACTGTGTAATTCGTTTTGAACTGAGCACGCCATAAGCTCTGCTTGTTGTTGCTTCAGTTATGTCATAGTTGTTGTTCATGTTGATTTGGAAAATAAAACATTTAAACCATCTTGATATCTGTTCAGCTTTCGTGTTCCACTTTCGTGTATTCGCTGTCTCTTGATCCACTTGCTCAGCCTGACGATAACTGTACCCTTCCTGCAACGATCACCTTAACCCATACCTGGAAGGAGTTGTCGTTGCATCCCCCTATGCCCGTGATACACAAAAGACAAATACGTATACTGTAATACATAACAGATATTTCCATTTCCCAGTTGATTTCTGGCGAGCAGTAGGCTAGTAGAATGGCTTACGTATTAAGTTATAGCTTATTTCCCAGTTGATTTCTGGCGAGCAGTAAGCTAGTAAAATGGCTTACGTATTAAGCTATAGCTCATTTCCCATTTGATTTCTGGCTAGTAAAATGGCTTACGTATTAAGTTATAACTCATTTCCCAGTTGATTTCTGGCGAGCTGTAGGCTAGTACAATGGCTTACGTATTAAATTAAAACTCATTTCCCAGTTGATTTCTGGCGAGCAGTAAGCTGGTACAATGGCTTACGTATTAAGTTATAACTAATTTCCCAGTTGATGTATGGCTAGCAATAAGCTAGTAAAATGGCTTACGTATTAAGTTATAAATAATTTCCTAGGTGATTTCTGGCGAGCAGTAAACTAGTAAAATGGCTTACGTACTAAGTTATAACTCACAGTCATTCACTCACATCTTCAGACCTGGTATTGCGGTACTTCCAGGAACTGTTCCGGGCAGTGACTGGTGGTTGGTTGATGGTTCGTCCCATATGTGCTGTTTTGCAGCCGAGTGGACGTAAAACATAACTTCCATTCATTCATTCATTCACAAATCATACAAGCTTTACATTGTTGTTTCTATCAGGTCAACGGTATTAAAGACCCCCCCACGTCACGTGTCACATTCCCTCTTATGTTCGGAAGATTTCTTAAGATTTCTTACCAGCTATAAGAGGGAAAACACGTGAAAACCATGATTTTGACACGTGACGTGGTGGGTCTTTAAAGTCACAAGGAAACGGGTCACTGAAATCGAGTCACAGAAACACGGCATCTGCTTGTCCAGGGCAGATTAACGTTATAAAAGTGCGTATACCAGACCTTTAACGTTAGTGAATGTTTTGAAAGTGTTCATCGTGATGCATACACAGTTTTCTTGTTTTTTGATAACACAAAACAGATTACCTTTTCTGCTGACTGTTTCGTCCTCTTCTGCGAATTTCGTCGGAGTGAACTGCTTATAGTGAAAACATCTCACTTGCTGCTCTGATTCTCGGGATTTTTCCGGGTGGCGTTTCACAGGGGATAACGCTCGTAGTTTTTAGCTCAAATCAGCACAAACGGTCCTAAGAAACACTTTCCTTTGTCGATAATAGGTTCGCAAAGGTTTTGTGGCTCCTTTGGAGGTGACTAGCGTCAAACTATTTGATGAATCATGAGAAATATAATTACTTCCGCTTTTGTTTTTTTCTCGCGTGAACGTGACTTTTACTTTCGCGTGAACGTGACTTTCTTTACTTTCAAAATGCACCACGAAAGGGACATTAAGTCGCTCTAACAACACTTGCAAAGTGAAAAATCACAATTTTGAGTTAAGTAACATTTATCTTTACTTTAATATGGTCTATCTTAAAAGTGTTTAAAATATACATTTTCTAGGTTTTCTCATGGCCGACACGCACCCTTTAGCAAATTATAACTCATAATATGACAAACTACAAGTGTTTTTGAGAGCTCTTTCTTATATTTTTCATCATGGTCAGTTTGACACTTAATGTTAGATGGCATTAACAAACGCAAGCGTTTGGGGGATAGTGCAAAGATTGCAAATTTAATTTTCTGCACACAAATAGACGTGAATTAAATCGAAATATATGTATAAACTGACAGAGAGGTATGACTGATCTCCCTTTTGATATCACCTCTTTTCTATCTCCCGAAAGTGAAGAGTAAGCTTAAAGAGTTATCTGACCTTAGCTAACGTTATTGGTGTTTATTAGACCCCTTTTGACGTAACAGTTATTCGCGTGAATAGCGTCCCGTAGAGAAACTCAGCCCAGAGCAACGTGTGACATGTTTTCACCAAGCCATTCATTCCGAGGAAGTCCACAAGGGGTGGACGAAACAGTCAGTAAAAAAAAGTCATCTGTTTAGTGTTGTGAAAACATATAAACAAATGTGTATCATAACGTTAGTGAATGGTTTGATGCCAATGTGCATCATGCAAATACTTCTTTATTCGCGTTGTGCATAATATAGCCCGATAAAGTTCATCACACACCACGCACGCATGTATCTTCTACACATTTGAAGAGTTCACGAAGCAACTGTGAATTACAATCCCCGCAATTGGAGGAAACAACATTAGTGGAATGTCTGAACTATGTGATCAGAAAATTGGTAAGACGTTAGAAAAATCTGTTGAACGTCCTCCGGTCTGAAACAGACACATATGGGACATTAGTAGATATAAAGCTGGTGGGAACGATCAGGCCCGAAGGCAGTGCAACACCAGGAAAGTCCCGAATCTTTAACAATACAGATAATATTGTAAGTAAGACATTAGGCTTCCCATACAGCTGGAAGTCTGTTACTGTGTTCCAGCCCAACAAGAGTGTGAAGCCATACTATGTCTGGGTGAAGGGA
The DNA here is from genome assembly GCA_017654935.2 of Phymorhynchus buccinoides. Lineage (NCBI taxonomy): Eukaryota > Metazoa > Mollusca > Gastropoda > Neogastropoda > Raphitomidae > Phymorhynchus > Phymorhynchus buccinoides. The sequence goes on along the minus strand of CM065685.1, from coordinate 26,318,583 downwards.
GATTACAGATCTGCACAATACAACACAACGATATAAGTGTCACGTTGTCCCTCCCTGTAGTAACTTGTGTGCCAGAATATTTGACAAGAATGGTCATTACATGTGTGTGGAATTGTTGGATAAAACTGGAGTACATTATTTTGTAATAGGGATTAAAGCTAGAGTGCAGATTGTAAGCAAGCGGACATTGTTAAAATAAAAAGATGTGAGTGACAGTTCAGTGAAACTTTTTTGGGGGTGGTGTAGATTGTAAGCAAGCGGACCTCATTAGAAAACAAATATGTGAGTGACGGTTCAGTGAAACTCTGGTGTGGGGTAGAAAGTTAAACGGGTAGTTGAAAACTGAAAGAGGAAGAAACTGGTCGAGTCCGTTCAAGAGAAGAAAATAGACAGAAGAAGAAAGAAAGAAGCATACGAAGAACAATTGAATAGGGCGGAAGCCACGAAACAAGTTGAGGGAAAGAAAAAAACTAAAAAGAAGTGACGTTCTGCCCGAAGACTCTATCTCTTGCTATTTTTCTCTTTTTAAATTCAACTCAGTGAAATTCAAGGTCACCGGCGCGTGGCAAACGCTCTATTGGCCGAAGAAGAAACAAGTTGAGGGAAAGAAAAAAAGAAAAAGAAGTGACTGAAGAAGAAAGAAGTGGGTGATGGAAGATGGAAGTTACTGCAATGTGATTTGTGAAATAATATGTCTTGAAGACTTTGTGTTGGAGAACCTTGTCGGCTACAGGTATGAGTATAATTGATAACATAGTTGGGGAAATGCTGATGTTAAATTGCGACGGCTTTAATTGAGAGATGCAATGTATTGATTCTGTTCCATGCAGGGATCACATGCAGAATCGGGTAGGGGCCACTTCAGTTAAAGGATACGATTTAAAGTAGTGTTGAAGAAATTAAGCCTACAGCCTGTCGCTTTGAATTGGGAGTAAAGAGAAAAGTAGATTATAGAGTCAGGTTGCATGATGAGTGAATGAATGCGAATAAATAGTCTTCTTGAAAGAGAAGAGTCTTCTTAGAGCCCTCTTTATCTTGAAACCAGAACTGGGTGTCTGCATCAGGTACTGATGCCGATGCCGATGCATATGCAGACTTTTCTCTGTGTGTTTGTTTATATAAATGGCTATGTCCACATTTTCGCCCATAAGGGGAGATAATTTGGTAACATATAAGAGCAAAACAGGTTGCTTTTTCCGTCATCAGATTATCTTCTCTTACGGGCGAAAATGTGGATTTTGCCATATCTTCTTCTTCTTCTTCTTCTTCTTCGATCGCTCAGACAGTTTCCTGTCAATTATGAGCGCAGATGTGTCATGCTGCCGTTATGCGCCTAACTTTTTAGTTAGGCCCAGCGATCGCTCGGACAGTTTTTCTGTCAATCTTCTGAAAAAAGGCAGGAGAATGGACTGGTAAGGCAGAAAGATAGTAGATGACAGTAATCAAAGGGAAAAGGCAGAGTCAAAGACAGTGATAGATTAGTGAAAGTCACAAGCACAGAACTTCCAGCATTCGGGGGAAGTATGAAAAAGGTCAAGATGTGCCACCCCCCCCCCTCCATTTCTCGGTTAATTGTATTTTTCTGGTTTTGCCTTTCTTGACCAACAAAAAGCAGTATTTTAGAACATTTTCAGCTAATAACCTTTTAATACGGCCCTAGCCCTAAAGATAGTAGATGACGGTAACGCAACGAACCACAACTGTGACAAATCGCGGTGTACTGCAGTACATAGTGGGGGGTAGGGTTAGGTTTAGGGCTAGGGTTAGGGATAGGGTTAGTATTCCAAAAAGGTTATTAGCTGAAAGTTAAAATACAGCTTTAGCACAAGGCAACGGAAAAAATTCCGAGCAAATGCAGGGGGGGGGGGGCACATCTATTTATATTTATACAAAAGACCCCCCGGTATCCCCACGGGGTATAAATACAAATCATTCACTGTTAGCCTTTCCTCCCCCTCTTGACAAGAAAGACAAAGAAGGACCTCTTGCACAAAGCTGGATGGGATATAAACATTGCAGAAGAAGATGTGTTTGAACTGCAATCATTTTGCTTGTTAGGTATAATTAATGTTATTTCCCAGTACACGTGCGTTAGCTTAATAATACTCTCTTGATTTGTTTACCACACGTC